>CM060921.1:572595751-573845751 GCA_030737875.1 Allium sativum | reverse complement strand
GTGCTAAATGGTAACTTATCCTGAATAACTATGTTTGACTAACTCTATTCGACTAACCATATTCGATTAACTCGACTTCGAATAACTAAATTCGATTAACTCTTTTATATCTCGTCAAATTTTCTTTTTATAAATCCTATTTACCTTCCAAAATAAATATTCCTTTATTCTATTTATTTTCTAAATAAATATTTCATTTATACTTCTATTTATTTCCTAAATAAATGTTCTACTTTATAAAATCCTATGATTTATAAATACTTTATTTTCAAAATATTTCCTTTTATAAAATCGATTGATTTTATAAAAATTCCTTTATTCTATTTACATCCCAGGGTCTTTTATGATATTTAAAATAGCAAACCACAATGATCGATATCATTTAAACACACATAATCGAACAGATTATATATCACATCATATATTACAATATATGAACAGAACAATATCATAAATATTGAGGAGTCCAGTTGGACCCCTCCAACCTGTTCCCCTGCATCACAGACGTTAAACAACACATATATAAAATATTCTGATAAAACAGAATCAATATTCGATTAACGATTTATATATATATATATATATTGTTATCTATGATTTCGATCAATACACAACCAACAGTTAACACACAGCAATCAGTCATCATTTATCAGTTCTAAATATACGTTATAAAAATAGAACTGTTCAGAGTTGGTGAGTTTTACTCATTGGCAGTTCATCGTTAAAGAATGATAAACTGTTTGTTTGATTTGAATCAAACAATTTATTTCGCTGTAAATTCAAACGAGCCCCATTCCACTCCCAGTCAGTTCCATCGGGTAGCTCTCGTCCATACGATCCTGTCGGATCTTGTTTCGCTGAATTTTGATACCGTATGAGGAAGTTACCATAAATTCTAAGTTAATATACACTTTAAATTGGAAAAATATGAATTTATATTCAAATGGGCTTTACCCTCTCTTCCGGCTCATCACAAATTCAAAGTCCACCCTCAATCCACCTTCCACCGTGAGCTTCAGGACCACGCTCCTCAACATCACTCCATTACCGCGCCTTTCTTCATCACTAACTCCATCTTCACTTCATAATACTCCAAACCGAATACACCACGATCCTTCTCTCAAACTCCTCTTTCACCTCATACTGCCTTTGCTTCATTCGCACCCATGTTCAAAAACCCGTTCTCGGTCAAAATGCTGCGCTCCAGTAACTTACGGCGTCCCTTTTAATGATCGAATGCCCCCAATTTCTTCCTAACAGGTGTGATTCTCCATACTAAAACCAAATACAACAATGAAATCACCCATCGATGCTTTGAAATCCTACTCGCGTGAACTCTAGGTCCACGGTGAACTTTCGAGCGTGACTGAAACTGGATCGCACTTAGTAAAATTAGCATGGAATCGAAGAGTAGCTGATAAGGAATCCATACATATCACTCTTTTGATTTATACGATTTTATTTCGTTTTCTTATGATTTTTGAAAGCCACGGTTTGGTTTCTTTGAGAAAGAACTGGCGGCGGTATTTTTTTCTTGACCCTGGAATTTTTTTTAGGGTTTAGGAATATTAAGGGGGTATATATAAGAGATTTAGATATTTTATTTTTCGATTATTAAATAAATATTTAAGCAAACGCTATGTGTATTTATCCTCTAAAATTCCTATGACCACATACGATAACCAAAAATCACCAAACTGGACATGTAGCTAGAGTTCGACATTGTGGACCCAACGAAACTGGTTTCGTCGAACTCCGACTTCGTATGCTCATACAGTGTATTTTTAACCGTCAAAATACTGACAGTTTTTCACTCTAAAAATCTGTACGGCCACACAGCGACTCTAAAAATCACGAAACTGGAAATCTAACAATAATTTGACGTTGCGATCCAACAAAATTAGTTTCGTCGAATTCCGAGGTCGTTTGCAAAACTGGCTATTTTTAACGTTCTGAATGACCCATTTAAATATATAAATATATTTAAATATAATTAAATTTAATATTTAAAATAAATATTATCGTCTATATTCACAGTGGCATACCATACAGCTTCAGAATGTTCCTATATGAATTTATAACTCGATATTTCAAATCAGGGTCAACCCGATATTCGATTTATATTGAAATTCCTTTTTAAAATATAAATAATTCCTTTATAAATTATAAAGGAATTCCACAGCGACTTTTCTAAAATTTTATTTGGACATAACTCAAAATCTACATGACGAAATCCCGATTTTTCTTTTCCACTAGAAAGATATACTCCACCAGCTCCATACATTTCTTGTTTCACAGAAATCCGGCTTAAAACGAATTCTGTACATTCAGTTGAAGTTCGAATCGCCAATTTACGAACTGCAGCGCCATTTCGAGCTCGATTTTTAATTATATTATAATTCTACGTTCCAACTGATGTCGATTGAATATATTCGTCAATATAATTCAACTCTAAGCTGAATTAAATCTAAGGGACGACCCCGTTCACAGAATATTGTGATTTCCAATATTTCTGATTATTTTTGAATTAAATATATTATTTAATTCATTTAAATTAATTAAATAAATCACTTATTTAATTAAATCACCATTTAATTCACTATATCACTATTTATATAATTAAATAAATTAATTATAATACCTCTGACAATGCAGGTCATTACAGGCCCCTCATTTCTCTTGAGAGTACCGAATATATCATTACCATGGTTGGGGGCTAGCTAACCGAACCGATAGCATATACATATATAAATAAATAAAAAGGGACAACCGAAGGCATTTGATTTCTCCAGATCAGGTAACGATATACCCTTTTAATGGGTGCGACCCACATAGCCATACTGCCTACCCGATTTTGTGCCATTTCCCGGTTGATGAGGCTAGAGGTTACGCTTATATTTAGAACAGTATATCTCTATTCACTTTCAAATGCCACATTGTCAGATCCTTCAGAAGTCACTAATTGATTTCTACAAAAACAATCTAGTTGTTAGGCTAAAGAAGTATCCCTTCTGTGCCAACAACTGGTACGTTTGAAGAAGTCAACGTATGCGATCCCTTTGGAAATACTCTGTCAGACATTCGTCCATACAAGTCACCCAGGAACAGGATGAACCGAAGACACCCTCCTACTGCATCTTAGGAATCACCCTATAGATCAGTAGTGAGTAGTCCTTGCAAATCCGCAGATTTTAACCATGACGGAATCACAGTATATCTCTTATTGCAAGTCAGAGATTATAAGTAGTCCTTCCGTTTTATAAATATCCACGGTCTTCAATTTTCTCCGTCTCTATCTCCTTCAAGTTAGTCGCGATCGCACAGTTGGTTCGAAGTGGTTTTGGGTCTAGTTCCCATCCCGGTCTCTTCGAAAACAACGCGTCAAAAAGGTCCAAGACTAATTCATTTGATAGTCGGTGTTTTAACTATCAAATTATAACGATGTTGTTCAGTACGTTGGCGGCTCAGGTCTTTTATAATGACATATTTCATTTAAAACTATTCCATCGATTCTTATGATCGATTTCACATTCTTACCTCAAATCCCATTGTTCTCGTTATATTGAAAAACAATAGTGTATCTTTATTTACCAGACTCTATTCATTCCTTTATTTCAAAACATCGCTATATATTCGCTAAATCCTTTCCATTTCTTTTATTTAGAAAATCCCTATATATTCTTATTTCAAAGGTATTAAATAGATTCATTCTTCGACTTGGGTCCGACGATGTTAAAATATACATCGTTTACTTTAAAGCTTATTGTTTTCTTATTTGTATTCAAAATCTTTCAATTAACATTGCCATACTTTCTTTGGAATACGAATTCCAAACTTCACTGTTTATTTCCTTTATCACTGGAAATATCGTTATATTTCTATTTAAACAACGGCATGGTTTAATTATCAAAATCCTCCTTTATATCAAACAAACATTTCACTTAAACCCACTCTCGGGTGAACTCTGTCTTTAAAATCATTATCTTGGTTAAAACCCCTTGTTTACAACTTCGTTTATATAATCTGAATTTAACTTCGAATCCTTTCCATATCCTTTAATTTGTTTTAAATAAAAGAAACTCCAATTATCAAACACTCGCTTTGGTTATCATTAAATAAAGATAGTTATCTTTCTTCTTAATTAAGCTAGCATAGTTATTCTATTTCAAAGGGTTATTTAAATACATGATAATTATAGTTTAAATCATCATTAACTCGATATCGCTTTCCTATCCATTACAACTAATACTATCTCTCGATAATAGTGAAGTCGTTCAAGTTGGGGTATTCTAATTACCTCTCAGACCTTGACCGACGACGCTCTTATCTTAAGATAATAGAAGTTCGCCACTCATCACCAGTTATTTCATTTTCATTTAATTTGGCTTTATAAACCATTTTCTTTTATCTGAAAACCCACATTACAAGTTGATTCTTTTTACTTCATCGAGTAAACTTCCTAACCAGATTTTCCATTCGAATTCAAGATGATTCTCCACTAACCATTCTTACATTGGTACTTGTCTTGTAACCTCTCCACTTACACTATTAAACTATCCAATATCCCTTTTTATAGAATCCATTTAACCATCGATTATAATCACCACCATTCCTACTTAATGAAATCATGTCGAATTTCCTTTCTCCTTTCTCCTATTATTCCATACGAATCACCTACCATTCGATTTAAAACATGGTTTCAATATCACACTTCCTTGTTGAAATCCTATTCCAATTTTAATGCGTTTAATTAAATTAAGTAAACGTTATTAACCTCTTCTATTAACTTTACAGCTTTTTAAAGCATTATATACACCAAATTTAATTCTAATATAATTAGAAAACTTCATAAACTATGATAAGTTTATTTAACACATTTGGTTGTGTCTCGATAGAACTTCACCCCTTATTTGATATCTCAAATTTAGTTCGAATCTTAATAATTTAACTCGCCCACTTAATTGTTTCATAATTAAATTCCAAATCTTTGCTTTAATTATAATTAATTAACTTAAATATTAACTATATTAAAATAGTTAACTTTGATATTAGCAAAAAATAGAAAAAATTATCATTTTTTTAAAAGCTCATTAAATAGTAAACAACTTTATTTAACATTAAACAATTTGATAATTTATTTTAATATCATAGTTAATCGAAGATTAACTAAATGTTAACACTATTCGAATATTCAGAAAATTATTCCTTTGATTAATTTATATCAAAATAATCAAATTTCAATTATCACTTAAAACGGTTGATTTTTTCCAATCGTACCTATCAGTTACTGTTAACTGATTTCCATTTCCATTTCCCTTTTTAAATTAATTAAATAACTTAATTAATTTAAACCATCAGTTAATTGTTTTGTAAACACAATTATCCAATTCCATTAACCCATGGATTAGTTTCTGACTGCAGTTCACAAATCTCGTTGAAGACATTAAAATATTTAATAATTCCTATCAAACTATGATTATAAAAGTATAAATATATTTATAACTTCTTTTTATTTAAATGAAATAAATTCGAAAACTTTAATTAAGTTATAAAATAAATTTATAACTTTAAACTACGTACATCCGCCTGACGGCAGAACAACACCTTTAAACGGTAAATTTTAGACCTTTACTGCCAACTACTTAATCAGACCATCAATTGATTTAAAAACACAACAAGGATTAACATCCATTCAACCATCACTATCTGAACAGAGTTTACTGTCAATTTGGGGTTCAATCAATTCATGGATAAACACACACAAAGATAAACAACGTACAAAATATTTTGAGAAATCCAGTCGGATCCCTCCAACCTGTTCTTCACTACAGCACTGGTTATTATAACAAAAATAGATAATTTTAAATAAATAAATGGCGATAATATAGTTAACAGCAATCATCAAAGCAACCATAAGCAACCAAAGCAGCCAATTAACCAATATATATTTATATATGGATTTATCATATCATAGCAGTCCAGAAAAGTGTGAGAATTAACTCACTAGTTGTTTCAGTTGACGGTTGTAGCGTTGTTTGTTCCATTTAATTTTAAACGAACGTTTAAAATTAATTGAAAATCCAACTGCGTCCAATTCATTTTCGGTCAGCGCCATCGTCTAGAGCTCGTCTTTGCGATCCCAACCTATCCTGTTTCGTGGAATTTCGTTACCGTATGAATAAGTTACGCTAGTTATAAGATTATATAATTTAATCGATTATTAACCTAATTAATTATTAATTAAATTAAATAATCAAAAGCTAATTACCTAACTAATCCACGTCATCATCGTAATTGGGAAAAACGCGTTACCCCTTCTTCCTAATTGCTGAAACCCAATCCTCGCCAAAATTCAGAAGCTCGACTTCAACTCCTTCCAATCGCGACGCCACCATCCAACCTGGGACCCCTCCGACCAGGCTACTGACACCGCACCACCTCGACCCATCTGCGACTCGAACTCCGCCACCCCTAGTGCCTCGAACCATCGTGAAACCCTAGATGAACGGAAACCGCTTGTGGACGAACTGCAGCCACCACCGGTGATGATGTGACACCGCACTACCCCAGAACTATCCCGCGTTCATCATACTTCCACCCCCCTTCAGGCACTGACCGCCCATCGACGATAGCAGCCGGAAAATGGTGAAATCCGATTTGTGTTTTCCAAAGTCCCCCCCCCCAAAATACACATCTCCGATCATCTAACAACCGCGACAACCACCGTATAACCTCAGACCGGTGCCAAACGAAAGATGAAACTCCCCTCTTCAATTTTGCCCAGGTCCTGGCCCCTCAAATTGACCCAATCACCACAAATATCAAAAGAACGAAACTGATTTTCCCCAGTTTTTGGTCGATTCCGGCCACCTCAGGTGTCCGATCAACCCCAATTTTCTACAGCAGGTCCGTGTCGACTAGGTCTACAACTTTCGTTCAGGTTCCCTCAGCTAATTCTCGCCAGAAATTAAAATATAAATAAATTAAGGTTTGAGGACTTTTCTGCAAAAAGTGATGAACGGAAATGATTTGGGAATTAGGGTCCGGGGCTTGGGCTGTTTATATAGAGGGGAAAAGGTGGGGAAAATATTATTTAATTCCAGGTGATGTGACTAACGATATTTCTCTCGTGCCTATCGCTATTTTAAACATCGTTTATTTGTTCATGCGCTCACATACAAACTCCGTTCGCTACGGAAATGGACATAATGGTATAATTTGACGATTTGGTCCTAATGAAACTTGTTTCGAAGAATTCCGAGTCCGTTTGCTCAAACGGCGCTCGTTCACGTCCACATGGTAGTTTATATTTGCATTTGCCACGCTCGCAGAATAACTCCGATTGATGCGCAACTTGAAATCCAGCAATAATCAGCTGCTACGGTCCCAACAAAATTTGTTTCGTCAAAAACGGAGGTCGTTTGAATAAAGTCCCTTTTAAAAGGAAATATTTTAATTAAAATAAATTAATTTAAAAATACTTCAATAAAATAAAAACAAAATATTACAATTGGCCATACCTGACCAGAATTTCTTGTAGATTCAAAGTAAAATATTCCGGGTTGAAATCGAAGCCAATTCGATATTAAAAATATTTAAAAACCCCTTACTTTATAAAATAAATTGATATAATATATAAAGGAATTCTATAGCGACTATTTTAAAATTTGATTTGGACATAAAACAAAATCTGCGCTATGAAAACTCGATTTTTCTCTTCCATTAGAAAAATATCGTCAAATAGCTTCTGACGTTTCTTGTTTCGAGAAAATCCGGCTTATTTTGAATGCTGTACAGCCGTTTAAAGTTCAAAATCCAATATTGCGAACTGCCGCGCCGCTGCAGCTTGATTTATAATTAAATTATAAATTAAACATTTTAACACCGTTAGATAAACGAAATCATCATTAAAATTTCAAAACAAACAATATTACACTATTTTAAACTGCCCATTCACATTATACAGCCAATTCAACATTTTTCAAATATTTTGGAATTAAAATATTAGTATATTATTTATTCCCTTTTCAAAATAATATGGTTAAATTCAAATAAATATTTTAAATAATAAAATAATCCAATAATTAGTCTGAAAAAATACAGGTCGTTACATCAAGTGTGGAGGAGTTTCATATTTATTTTGGTTTTACATAGATTTCACTTTTCTTTTTCATTCCCCAAAAAAATTGCATTTTTAATTTACTTTTAGATGGGCACGATGAAGTAAATATACGATTTTGGTCATACGATTAAAATGTTTGGAAAATCACTTTTCTTAACGGATAACGAAAGGAAAGCTACACTCCTAGTATTACCATTATAGCCTTCGTAGAATTGATAATGACTTCTAACTCCAGGCAATGTGACCTAAGTATCTCATTTAACCAAACCTGAAGCAAAACTCCAACAAGCAACCAATAATCGGTGTACGTACTCTCCATACCAACAACACAACCATGTCTTATGCTTCTGTTTTGTCCATGCAGAGATGAGAATGAAATCAAGAAATGCAAGCACAACCTATCCAGGCAGTCTTGGAACACGATTCGAAAGCTTACAAAATATGCCAATTCACTGGTCATCCCAAGCAGCATAACCAACCAGTCCTACTCAAAGTAGCATAAAATGCTGAAATCAGCGTACACCAACCAACCCTCCATTGGCACATCCCCCTTAGGCAATCCAACTTAGAAAACCTTCTTTCGCTCCCTTAGAGCTAACCCGGCTAGCCACCTTAAAACAGATAATGGATCGCCTCTTGCTCTCGAGGTACACAAGCCCTAGAGGCATAGCTCGATCCAATATGAATGGCTAGATCGATATGAAACTCAAATCAAATATAGTGGAAACCCAGTCACCTCATCGAATGTGCCCAGATACTCTCAAGCTGCCAACTCATATGACGATTGACCACTAGAGAACTCGATATCTCATCTTGTTATCGTCCAACCATAAGCACCCTATGTTGTTGGTAGATTAACAACGACTCACTACGGAAGAGGAAAATGTCCTAGCTGACTCTCGTTATCAATAACCCCTCACTACCATGGACGTTCTTTATCCACCGAACAATACATATCCTAGACTTGAAAATTGAATTTAATTGAGTTTAAGCAATCAATATGAACCAAGCTAACAACCAAGCAAACATGACTCAATAAGATAAGTTTTGACGAACCATGTACACTGCCAAGTATAAACAATATGCGGTAACAATACCTAGCCTCGAGGCCTAAAACTAATCCTATGAATGTTGTAGTCATCCATAGTATTACCTCTTAGTGATCGAACACGCGATGTCATAAACATATGGTATAACTAAACCCTCAACACGGTAGGTCACAACCAAAGAAGAGAGATGAATAATATCGATTTTGAAACTCATCCTACCTGTCACCTACTAGATAAGATGGAACGATGAAATCTCGATGTCAAATAAAATATTCGTGGAAACACCACTGGTGGAAAGCATATCTCCAGTGGCAACTTCATTTCCGATACCTCCTCTCGAGGGAGCACTCGACAAAATGGAAATGACGATCAAGGCATAAGCCTCTACAATTCATCCCTACACACAGGGCACCCACAAACACTGGGTATGGGATCAAGCACCAAGAGCCTACCGATTAACCACTCCAACCCATCATTCCTCTAGATGAAATCTTGCTTCTCGGTGGATCACTCACCCCATTGGAACCTCCAACATTCCATGTCAAAACAAGAACACTCAACCAATTCAAACTCATACTTGGGGTTTTGTAAAGGTGACGCTCAACCATGCAGCACAATCAAACCCCAAGTCATCGAACAACACTAAGCAAGAGACTAAACCATATAGCTCATGCACCATAACAACCAACTCTATTCCAAAGAACAATTTGCCAACCTATGCACTTGAGTACCAAAACCAATCACATAAATTGGAACACCCCAATAGTGACTCTCACATCCGCTATGAACACATTTCATAGACCGAGGCTAACAGTCTCGATCCTTCCCAACTCCCAACTCCAAAGATGGAGTAAATGGTAATATTCCTTATTTGTCAGGTCATCTTAAATAAAAAGAACGACCAATTATGGGACTCTTGCATAAAACAACCCACACTATATATACTACTAATATATAGTTCAAAAATTAAAATATCACAAATACATACTCTCTCGTATATAATAACTCTCGATATCGATACTGCTTAGGTTTGTCTACATAACCTAAGCTTTGATACCAAATGTATTGATTGCCCTACACCATCAATGTAGAACAGTTGCTAAGATAAAGAAATAAAAGAAAAGGAATGAAATATTATAAAAGGGAAGAGGAAAGAAGAGAAAAGACGGGAACAAAACATAGAACATAATAACAAAACCTATTGAATATCTCATAACACATAAGGGAATATGCAATAATAATCATAGATATAATAACCAAAATAGTGAACTATATAAATCACATAATCATAGTACAAACTCATGTAGTTATACATAATGACATTAGAGTTTATATACAAAAGGTAAATAAACTCACTGATAAATAATCTCAAAATAAATAATGTTGTCAAGACTCCACGGAGTAATACAACGGAATAAACAACAATACTGCGGGTATAATATGAAATGGTGTCGCCGCCCACAAATCCACCTCTGTAACTCCAAGCAATGATAATACTTGTTATCGTGCTTTCTCATGAGCATCGTCGATGAGCATCCAAGGTAATAAGAAAAAACATAAAACCTTAGGTCAGACAACAGTCCGGTATGAGCGATAAACAACTCTCAAAATACTGTACAAGTTGCAATAGTATAAGGAACCCAGGTATGGAAAGTCATACATACCAGGTCCCTACATACATAAAGTCAACACATATAATCGAGATAGTATATGCTACTTAGAGCAACCAAAGAGGAAACTGTACTAGGATATAGGAATCTCCATAACCCATTTTGGCCATACTTTCCATACTGTCTCCAGAATCCTAGAAATGATAGTCTACTAAGAGAAATAATATAGGAGCAACCATAGCACCCATCAAACAAGTCCTATCTCTCACATCCTGAAGCTATAAATGCATCGATGCCCCCATAAGACTACTACACATCTATCAAGGACTAGTGGAATTATCGGTTCTAGTTTGGCTCCACCGTACCTTCAGGACCCAGTTGTCGAGTTTGTGCCTTTAGGACCAAATTATATAGCAATTTTATGCACTTTTGAGAAGTCATCCAGGGTATATATATATAACAATCGCTACTAACGTGCCTTCAAGACCCAATTGTCCAGTACATTTTCCTTCAAGACCCAATTGTGCAACACTAAGCACTTATACGAAGTCACCTAAGGTAGATACCTGTGATACCTATCGTCAAGCCACAAATAGTACACTCTGAGTCATCGACAACTCCTTGGCACTCCCAAACTCCCTGAGTTTCCAAATATGGCACAGATCCATCTTGCTCGATCCATCTACTATACTATAACCTCGTCCTATCTCGAACAACGTATCAATCACTCCTTCGATTTAACCTAATGCCCGAGCTTCCAAACAAAGAGTCACAACTTCAAGAAATGTGCTTGCGGGACCCACATGTCCAACATGATTACTACCAGCATCCTATAACCTCATCATGTCATGAAACACATATCACATTGATCCACAATCCTGCAGCCTTGTTATGCCATGAACTGCATAACACTAATCCATCCTACAGCCTTGCCCTACCATGAACTGCATAACACTGATCCATCCAACATCACCGCTCACCATGAGTTGCATAACACTAATCCATCCCGTCGATCTAACCTACCATCTCATCACACTATGATCTTCATAACACTGATCCATACAATTGATTCCTCTCATACTCGCCCGAGCCTCAAAACCAAAGAGTCGCAATCCCCATCTCGCTCTGAATATCTCACTTCCTCAATCCATGGATTACACTATCCATCTATAACCATTAGCAAAGCATCCATCCAGCCTCGTACCAACATATCCCATTGAAGAACCACCATATCGAATCTACCATCGAACGGATCACCATGTCCAGCTCCTCGAAATCTCATCGTCATCCATGTCAAAGTTGGTCAAAATGACCAACAACAATAGTAGTCGATATCGATCACTAAATAGTAATGCTATCGACCACCTTGACCATGTATTTAACCAAAATTGGTTAAATGCTCGTCCGGTGAAAGTGACCCGTGTTTTTATTAAGATCCTGCTCATCGTTGAGTCCATCCGTTGTCTCCAAATAGAAACACATATCCCGAACCACATCGTGAATCAACCCTAATCTTAGATCGCCAATAAATGGCATATAAAACCAAACTATGCAATCAACAGTCGTATAAATGACTAAAACAACACACAAAAACCCATGGTATCATCAATGGGATATACAAAATATCCTATGACAATCAAAGTGGGATATGAGTCAAAATGTCCTAAATCTAGCAATATACAAAAATAGTGTACAAATGGGAGAAAATGTGATATTTAATCTTAAAAAAATTATAACACTTTAATCCATATATAAAATTATTAACAGATTTATTAAGTTAGAAATCTTATTCAAAAATAATTTACGTTTAAAAACACAATTTTGTACTATATGAACAACAAAAGTAAAGTAAAAGATAATATCATTAATTTCAACAAAATCAGCCCGTACTTGCTTCACAGTGTAGAGCTTGTCGATACGAGTCCAATGGAAGAAACGACATTTGAATCTGACACTGTATGCACAAGATACAGAATGTACAATTTCCACGACTTAAATTGATAACTAAAACGAACTTAATTAAATTAATTACTTAATTATTCACTATAACCTTTCTTCCCTCTCATAATCATCACTACATCATATATGTGTACATCATGCAAATGAACACATAACGATATCCTTTACCCACCCATCCCTGCCTTGTCCCTCTACGAAATATAAATCTAGCAACCTCGTCGTTCTTCCCTAACCAAGCCCGGTCCTAAGCCACCACTGAAATAACTCGATCCACACTACCCAAAAGTGATAAAAAATGCCCCCAATCACCTATAAAAATCACAGTTTACTTGGTTGAGATGGAGAACAAAGCGATGGCATGGAAAGGTGTATGATGTCGAGAGCATCGTCAGGTGGTCTGCATTTCGCCAAATGCTTCCCTCGATCGGCTGCTGGGTCGAACCCTAGTGTGGTAATGAAAACCAGCCTTACATAAATGAAGTCGCACCGAGCTCTAGGCATACAAGGGCGAAGAGAAACTCCTCGCGAATTCAACAAACTTGATTTTGTGATTTTTTTAACGTAGATTGGAAGAGATCATGATTTTAGAAATACAAAGATGGAGGCAGACATGGAATACGAGGAAGACAATGAAATAATGACTGGCTAATATCAAATTAGGTTTTAAATAATGGGTTGATCAAACATTATAATACTTTTCAGTTCTAGTCAAAACCCTCTTCATGAAATTAATGCACGTATCGAGCTTATGCGATCAAACAGTGCGTCCAATCGCCATAAAACTCGACTATGTACATCACCTCAACGATACGATTTTGATGGTACAAGTTTCGTCGCAATTGGATACTGCACCCCAAAATGAAAATTTTACATGCGTTTCAAGATGGTTTTGACTTTTAAGTTGCCCAACCTCGAAATATAGAGATTAATATACTTTTTCTCCACATAACAAACAGTCCAGACTCAATGGAACTAGTCCTGATTCGATCGTTTGTGATTTTTCACCTTTTGGAACCATCACCTAAATAATTAACGATCAATATTAAATAAAATATTAAAATATCCAATCGTTAAAATACAGGTCATTACACTGATCCCCGTCTTATGCTTCGTAAGGTAACCTCTCACTAACAACGAGACTGATGGCTTATCATTTAGTTAATTGGTTCCCTCAATTTGTTTCACCCATTAGTACCTCCAATTTATTTCACCCAATGTTCACACAAATGCAAATGTTGTGTCCATGGTTACCCACCAATAACATATGAAACTTTCAATGGGGTCCTACCAAATTCAACAATCACTCATCTCTGAAATGTAACCCTTTCTGACTCCATAAAACAAACTTCCATTTACTCCAAAGGCAAACTCCTCAGGCACCATATAATTCCATTGACAGGTACCCCTTTTCGGATCCATGCAACCAAGAAATCAATCAAGACCTAGCGTCAGAACCATGATGGCAGAATACAAAGGCAGACACCTTTAACTCCTTTATAAAAACATAAAGTAAAGATCACCTCATTATCATTACCCACACTGACAACCATGGAGACGAAGCCTCAAATATTTATTAAAAAGGCTTCCTTTTGGATATTTAACCACATCCAAGGAAATAAGTTAAGGAAAACAAGTTTATAAAGGCTTGTAATCGTAGGCAACAACTTCAAGCTCTATGATTGGCGGTGTTCAGTCAGATGGCGTGCATCAGCGGCGCCAGTTCTCTGGCCATGGTAACGTCTTCCAGCTCCGGTTGCTTTTTTAGCTCCCTCGCTTTATCTATTGTATTTTGGTTAGTACCGTCGAACACAACTTGCAGGTGTTCGTTTTGGTTTGTTAAGTGGTACTTTCAGTCTCGTAGCTATTATCATATGTGTATATTTGTTGTACTTGTAGTTGGTCAGTTTGTGTACTCACGCTAGGCACTACGTGCTACATTTGCATGCATTTTGCATGCACATTTTGACATTTCTTGGCCAGCGATCAGGCTTGTTGATCGCTTATAACTATCCTTATATATATAATATTAATAGGGTGTGTAGATCCGCTCTACACAACCGTCTAGTTATAAAAAACGACTTTAAGGATTTTGGAAGCATAAGCTCCTATTTAGAGAACAAGTAAGACTCCCTTCCCGTTTCCCCAAAAGTGGTAGAGTTCTTTATACAAAACAGTTCTTTCTTATAAAAGACACCCCCTATATCCCTACCGAAAGGGTGGAGGCGCAAGCCTTTAGTGGAGCAGCTAACTTTCAAAACACATAAATACTGAAACCAAAGATCCTCCAGAAGGTAAGAGATGGATGTCCGAATACTTCCTATACCATGCATATGATATTCCAAGTATTCCACGCTACCGAAAGGTGGCTTATGAGAGTATCAAAATGTTTCTTCTAAAAAGGCAATGACACTGATAGTAAATACGGGTAAGATTGACTTATTTCATAATAAAGTACTACTTTATACCCACTCCACCATATTTTTTGAATTCTTATTGGCTTATAGAATGAAATATTGTCTGTATACGGTCTTTTTACAGTATTTCGTACCAGCCAAGTATAAAATATTTGTACGGATATATTAATCATTTTTAATTAACATATACGCTTTCCTATGCATTTCAAACTTTGAAATTAATTATTAATTCATACAATCTTGAAAATTTATGAAATTTGAAACCCATCTCCAAAATCATACAACAAACATCATATCAAAATTTCGTGGCATTTGGAGATTTATAGCAATATTTTTTAACATAAAACCTATCCATTTTCATATATAGTAACCATATAAACAAGTCAAACTTAGCTATTGATTAACCACCAATTAACATCATTTCTATCCTGAAAAACCATCATCAACATACATCATTTTTTAATATTTACCCTATAGCTAAAACATTAGGGTAAGAGTATTATTCAACTTGATTAATAGAGGCTTTGAGATTTGTTATTATTATTTTCCAACTTTAAATCCTAGCATTCTTTCTTCCTCTTCTATCCTAACATTAAAGGCCGGCTACCATATGTTCTTTTAATCTTTAGAAAGTGAAACAAATGTGGTAGGATATAATGATATATAAGGACCAAAAGGTTACCACTTTTCCCTTCACTTATAACCTTCCTTATGCATTATTTGATTTGTTTCTAAGGTCGAACAACTAGTTAATTTATTAAACATAAATCTCATTCCCTCCTTTACCACATTATTCCCATTTAATTTAACAAATTAAATTCATAAGTTTTGTTACCTAAATTTAGGGGTATTACATTTATATAAGTTTTAAACTACTTCAAATTTGTATATTATAACTCTTCATAAAGTTTTGGAGTTTTTTATTTAAATTTACGACGATTATATATTTATTTTGTAATAGCTAAATATGATTATTTGAACCAAGACATAAATCACTTTCCGTCCTTTCATAATTGTTACTCTTGAAACATAACAACATGTAAAGGTTGGGAGATAAAAGCTTTTCATTCATAAGGGTGTTCCTTAATTTTAGTGGTTTTCTCCTAAGTTAAACATCATATCCTTGGTCACCTATCTGATTGTTTTTTCCAAGTGATTACTCTATGTGTTGGTTAATTATTCATATAAGCATAGTGCAGGTATTAGTAACTTTAGGGTATTAATTCATGGACTATTTTTAGTCAAATTAAAACTCCTTTAAGGTGACCCAATAAGATCCATCATAGATAATTTTATGTGTAGCCTTTCGAGTCACATATAACTTATCAACTTCTTGAACTAGGATATGTAGAGTTAAGATCTAATGCTTTATCATAGATCACATTACAAGAAACCTCCATAATATGCTTGTTGTAATTGGATTGAAGATGAACTTAATAGAAAATATAAAAAAAAATCCTTCATTAATTTACATTTGAACATATATTGTGTTTACACAAATAATATCTTTGTACTAAATCATATTTAATTGTTATTAATAAAGGAATCTGGAGTATTAGTTTTAATTTAATTAGTTTATACCAAATGTTTATTTTACATCAAAGTCATATTATTACTTTATTTTGACGTGATTTGACATTTTAATTTATAATATGTTCACATTAAAAATGCAAGCATTATAACTACATTAATGTACATGATGAGTACATGACATAAATGTAAAATTAACCGCTGAGATATGTAACTAATATATTTATGTTATATTGTGTAGGAATGATGATATTACACATATTTATACAATATAAATATAAATAACAATATGATTATTTTTGGCATATATACACGTATATGTAACTTTTTATTTTTTGAAAATTGGTACACTTTTATTAAATACCAATCATATGCTTTCCTTATATGCCTCATCAAAACCTTGTAAGCCCCCCATACTGGGTACTTTACAAGGGAAAAGAGCACATATAAGTTCCATATATTAACAGTACATGGATTAAGTTATACAAACACAAATAAATCAAATACAAATTGAAAAACAATTAATAAACCCATTTGGGCCCACGCTCCATCTCCTCTTCTCATCAAAATGCATTTTCCCGCTATCCGGTATCAACGAGATTAATCCCCCATTGCTGCAAAAACATCGAATTAAAATCCAATCGAATATGTATATATATATACATATATATATATATACATATATATATGTATCTGTGTATATACATGTGTATGTATTTGTGAGTATGTGTTAATGGTTGTGTGTTAGTAAATTTGAAGTTACATTAGTTATTTTGATTTAAAATTTTAAAAGCATATGTATTTTTAATATGTATAATTAGAAGTTTCTCTCTGTTTTTAAATACTCATATTTCAACTCAAACATTTTTTAATTTCGTTTTATTTTATAAAAGAATCCATTAGAAAACTAATTTTTTTTATAACAAGTTATGTATATATAAATTCCAAAAATAATATATTTGTTAAATCGATGGAAAAAAATAATTTTAAAAACATGAATAAATACAATTTGACTTTAACTTAAATTAAAAATTACATACACACACGCGCACATACATATATATCGATATAATTTTAAAATCAAAGTCATAAGTAATTTTTATATACATTTTGTAAGCTGAATAAAAAAAGCATTATTATTTGCATGGGAAAGCTAATTTATAATGGCCATATCACTTTACAAAACCTATATACTATGAGGCGTAGTTGCATTAGCAACTAAGAAATAATATAACAAACTAGCATTAACATATGAGTTAGCTAACGCACCTGAACAACTAAAAGTCTTAGACTGTGCTATTTTAGAAGAGGATGATCCACTACCATCATCAGACAGATCATGTTCAAGAACATAAATAGGCCCACCGAAAATCGATGTGATGTTAAGAATAAAATTTCGGGCTTAATGCTATAAACCAATTTCTTGTACCAAGAGTCATCCAATTATTTTAGCCTATTCATGTCACTACGCTCTCTATCAAAACATAGCAGAAGAAATTTCCCTATAATATAAATTCATGTATTCACCTTTCTCTTCACCTATAAACTTGTGATAAGTGTCACAATAAAAGGTTATTTCAAAATCAAAGCTTGTTCTTCAAAGTCCTAAGTAATGGTATGTTTGATTAGAGCCAAGAAGGCAATAGGTAAAACAGGTGGAATAATAAAGAAGATGGTAGCATGAATACGAGACTTTAGCTACACTGTGTACTAGAGGAGGAGAACAAAGAGCAGACTTGGGAATTTACTTCCTAACTAATGACCAAAGAAATTCTTTAGTGGAAAAACAATAGGTGGCTCGTCATAACTAACAATGTTGGACAACCATGCTTACGACATTAGTAATATTCCTAGTTGATTGACAAGTTGTGAAAATAGATAGTTTCAAATTATATGATACATCAGCCAAAACAGCATGTCTCGGGACTGATCCAACTCTTGATATGGTATGTAGTGGTTTATTCAACATTAATTCAATACGTTCCTTTACATACACTAGCCTTTTCATGCCATGGTTTTATGATAAAAACATCTCATTTATTTACGTTTGGGTTTTGCCCACAGCGGAAAAAGACAAAACACAAAAAAAGTGGATCTTTTTCACCCAATGACTTGAAGATGAATTTGATTGAAAATAACAACATAATAGATCATAAATAATAGCAATACACAAATATTCCACCCAACCACCCTCTTTATTGGTTCACCAAAAACAAATTTTGTTTGTACTCAATGTATCAAAACTAAAATTAAACAAATTACAATTGAATCAATAACCTTATTGAGAAAGAGAAAGAATATCTAGATGACTAAAAATATTATTGGATAAGAGGAGCAATGAAGTAAAACTGCAAACCATTAAATCAACCTAGAGGCACCAACTACGTCTATCATCATTAAATAAGAATAGCTTCTTTCGACCCTAATTTTCTCATTTTCCTCTCCAAGGCGCGATTCCTAGAGGCACACAACCTCCCCAGAAATCCTCACATGGTTTTTGGTTTTGATCTAACTAAGACGACTGCATATATAGAAAATAGAAGACCCAGTAAATATCCAAATTGCCCCTTCAAAATATCTCCAGAATATAATCTTTTATTTCTTTACTTCTATGATAAAATCAATCAATAAAATCAATTAATTGATCAATCAATCAAATCAATTAATTGATTACATTCCTCTTCAAAAAAAATTGAATTAACAAATTCAACATTCCACCTTGATTCAAATATCACATATCTCCAACAATCACCAAACATGTCATCACAAGCTCTTTCTCATCTCCAAATTTACAGCCCTCGATTTCAAGGCTATAGGGTACACCCCGCATGTTTCTAGAGTACATTGAGACTTAATTGTTTTTCGGCCTACAATCATCCCCAATCAATTTGAACATGCTATGACCACACCTTCTCAATTAAAACCATTACGAATACAACCCACCGCCTGTAAAAGATGCATCTTCTACCTGATGTGCACCACGCAAAACTAACGGTCTCAAAAGCATTTGTAACACCACAATGATGTCCATCTTATGGATTTTCCAAATCGACACCCGTCTGTCTCTTGTCCTAAGCTCCTTCCTCAATCACCCTGGATCCCTTGAGCATCATGAATATGAAGCCCCCTATCTGAAACATAAACCAAAACATCATGGCATTGGCGAACCAAAACAATTGTCGTCTTCTTCATCTTCTTCCATCTTCCCTCATCCATATCAAAGGGTTTATTCTCATCTCCATCAATCGGATCATGAAGGACATTGAGGTATAGAAAATCCTCCATCTCAGGCTTCCAAATCACCCAGTTTCTTCCATAAAAAATAGCCATCTACGAAAACGACATTATCTTCGACATATACAATTTTCAATCCAAACTAACACCAAGCTATGTGATGATTTGAGCTCTGATACCGATCTGTGGGTTTTTGTGTGTAGGGAAGAAGACAAAACACCAAAAAGGGATCTTTTTCACCCAATAACTTGGAGATGAATTTGATTAAAAATAACAACGCAATAGACCGGAAATAATAGCAATACAAATATATTCCACTCAACCACTCTCTTTGTTGATTCACCAATAACAATTTTTTTTTACACTCAATGGACCAAAAACAAAATAAACAAAATTACTATTGAAACAATAACCTTATAGAGAAAGCGAAAGAAAAACTGTATGACTACAAATATCGTTGGAGAAGAAGATCAATAAAGAACGACGACAAACCCTTGAATCAACCTGGAGGCACCAACTATGTCTATCAACAGTAAATAGGTATAACTTTTCTCAACCTTAATTCCCTCGTTTTCCTTTCCTGGGCACAATCCCTAGAGGCACACAATCTCTCCAGATATTCTCACATGGTTTGTGGTTTTGATCTAACCAAGAAGGATGCATATATAGGAGAATAAAAGACCTTGGCAAATATCCAAATTGCCCCTTCAAAATATTTCTAGAATATAATCTTTATTTCTTTCCTTCTATGATAAAATCAATCAATCAAATCAAATCAATTAATAGATTAATCAATTAATTGATTACATTCCTCTCTAAAAAATATTTGAATGAACAAATTCAACAATCTACATACCTAGGCTACTAATCAAAACTATAATTGGTTGTGGAACATATGGGATATGTGTAAATTGTGTCCAAATAGGTACTGGAAGAACCATAGATTTTGCTATGTCAATCGTAGGGGACCAGAGAATAATAATGAATCATTTGCGACAAAAAAGTGTTGGTTTAGCCTCTCGTACACAAAGTTTGTGTTCCATATTGAGAATTTGGCGATGAGATAAAATCGTAAAACCAGACCTTGAGGCCACCACATATCGCCAGCCAAATATGGTTACAGTGTTCCTAAATTTCATACGAAGGGTTAGAGTCCAAGAAAAATCTATTAAGTAATTATACCAAAATTATGTACCAGCTTGAATCACCGCTTCCGGAGATACAGATACAACGTCCTCTACCATTGTTTTCAAGCTACATAGGGAATATGCATTAGAATTTTGTGCACCTATGAGAATAACAAAGATGATGCTAAAGCATTTTGATTAACAATGCATGGAATCACAACATGAGCCTCCAACCAATGAGAAGCAAGGATTTCACATGCTAGCATCAAATTCTTTGTAGTACTAAGATAAATATATGGTGAGCATCTCTAAATTTTCATAGGAGTGGTAGGGGAGGAGCTGCGACACTAAAGCATGTCCAATGAAAATCATTAACTATTTATAGAAACACCACTATCCAAAAATTTCCATTTGCAATACCTTGAATATTATTCTGAGCAATGGCATTAGAATTAAGAAAACCATTACAAACATTTTTATAGACAATAATTTAGATTCATCTCGCATGACTGGTCTTGCATAACTAAGGCAATACTCAAAGAATAAGTCCTTAAAATATCAATGTAATTGTCATCATTTATTGGCAGAAAAGTACATGATGTCGACGGAGACATTACGTTGGGATTAGGTAGAGCAAAGTTGTAACACCCCCA
The DNA here is from genome assembly GCA_030737875.1 of Allium sativum. Classification (NCBI taxonomy): domain Eukaryota; kingdom Viridiplantae; phylum Streptophyta; class Magnoliopsida; order Asparagales; family Amaryllidaceae; genus Allium; species Allium sativum. The sequence goes on along the minus strand of CM060921.1, from coordinate 573,824,053 downwards.
CATCCCTTAACGTCACCCATATAAGGATTTCGCTAAGGTATATGAAGCGCATAAGTATAAAACAACATAAAGAGACTAAAATTAACAAGACAACATATGAAAACACAACGGAATTAAAAAAAACTTTATCTAAACCAGAACATAGGTGTCAACACATGATAAAACGTACTTAATCATACACCCACGGCTGTCTTATGAAAATGCAACGTAATTAGAGTACAAAATAAAAATAATCCCTCTCAACATCAAATACAGTCATAAATCAAACGTGGAACAGTACATGAATAAGCAGAGAATAAGACAAACAAAAATCTCTAATAAGAAAGGCTCAGCTACCAGTTCCTCCACACTGAGAACCTGGGGGAAAGGAAGGAAGAAGAAAGAAATAAAACCAATCAAACATAAAGCCTAATGAGTTTTATAAGTACTAGCATGAGTGAATAAAAGAGGAAATCTAGACAGAATAATAGTTTAAAGCAAGATAATAGTAAATAGGACATTAGTAAGATAAGCAAAGATATAGTTGATTGTCATCTCATTCGCATCAGTCGATTTCTGAACCATTTACTACAACTCATAATTAGGATGTAACCTATTTCTATCCATTGATCGGCTCCTAAACCACAATTGTAATAACCTATGCCAACTATGGTTCCTGGTTTACCAGGCCCGATCCATTAGCTCTAAAGGGCATAACATTAATCATAGGCGTTACAGGGTCCTATCTTCCCTAACCGACGCGATGCATGCAATCACCCCATTGGAACGCACCCGTACCCACCTCCTTTGGACCTCTTACTACACGTATAGTATAAGTGTACCCTCGCCTCCTCCTCGTAAGAGACCTTCATAGTGTGATAAAGGGAATACTGCCTGATATGGATCCCCAACCAAAAATGCAATTTGACTAAAGTTGCCCATGGGCTTAGTCCCCAATTTAATTTATTCTCTCCAAGGCCACCATAGAATTATTGTTGACCGCCTAGCTATCGTAGACCCCCATAGAATTTTTAGCAAATGCCTAGACTACTATAGATTATTTATTTTAGTTGGCCACTTGGTTTCCTTAATCAACTTACCCCTGTTGCTAGAGCAGACCATAACTACAAGCCACTAGTTTCCCGTAATCAGCCGTCGCTGCTGGAACGGACTCCAACTATATGTTTTCTTAATAGGCCACCTATTTCCTCTAATCAACTTACAATGCTGGAACAGACCCCTACACATGCTTATTAATTTGTTCATATTAAACTTAACGCTTATTTTTAAGTTTATTAATAAGCCTACTTATTCCATATAACTACTTGTTATATTTAAGGTTACATTTAAACATTATCTTGTTTATATCCATTATACGACCCAACCCCCCGCTTCTTAGCATCTATTCAAATTTCCAATTATAGTGATAATACAAAACTTATAGTTCAATTGTCCATTATTGTATTAATTCACTAAGCCCAAATTTATCCTTTTTCACTTTATTCATATTTTTCCCAATTATGCGCTTTTACAACCAAAATCATAATTTACCCACACTGTGTAGAAGCAAAAAGGAATAATGGTTTAGGCTCTTTGAAAGCCTAAACTCAACGTGAATTAAAAGAATAAAAGAAATTGGCTCTTGCATGGCCTAAGCTCAAATAAATAAGAGATGAAATAGGACAAAATATGAACTGTACATAAAATAATCTAAAAAGAAAAAGAGATAGAAAAAAATTGAATGATTTACAGTAACAGTATAGATTTGGAGTAGGATGAAGTAGGGATAGAAGCAGTAATCAGAGATACAAGAATTATTTACAGAAAAGAAACACTGAAAGCTGTAAATTACTAAAGAAATAAACAACTGCTATACTTTCCAAATAATCCCAAAATTATACTGATCTTATAATCACATAAAATACTTACAAATTTTTGCAATCCAACAGGCCCCGGTAGGAAATCTCTAGGTCAATGTATAGATATCCTCTAATTTATGTTTATAGAAATCTAAATCTAAATCTCGGAACTCTATTATTTTTATAACAAGAAGTTTTACATAGTGGAGTCTGAGAATGCGGAATGGAGTAGGGAGAAATAGGGTTATATTAGAGCTATATTTATAATAGAACAAGGGACTTAGGACCGTTTGATATTAAGTTTAAATTTTGGTACATTGGATTAAAGATGTCTCCATAACATGCTCAAAAATTTGTCTGAATCGTAGCAGTAACGCGCGCACCAGGTGTGCGCATCAAAAGGGATGGGTTGACCTATCCCTATGTTGTGTCGCCCATAGGTCGACCCACCCAATACATGGGTCGACCCATGTTTTGAGCCCTTCGGGGCTGGGTCGTCCCGTCTTCAGCATGATTTACGTTTAGTTAATCATATTAATCCGTTTATTTTAATTGAATTTCGAATTTGAATTTCAAACTTCTTTCCTTTATAACTTCTTCGTTTTAAATCCAATTTCAGCAAACCAAATGTCTATCCTTGCCAGAATTTTGTGACGGACCCAACGGCTCAACCCCCGTTGCCCAATTCATTTTTTTCTGATTAATGTTTATTTTATTAATCTTTTATTTAAATTGCTTTATCAAAACTTTGGGTTATTACATTCTACCCTCCTAAAAGGATTTCGTCCCTGAAATCTCTAAGGCATGAAGAATGTTATAAATATTATCACACCATCATCTATATCCATCTACTCATCCATCAATCGTAGGCATCCATTGTCCTTAGGATTTCTAATGTTTTTCATGAACATATGAAATAGTGTAGTGTATATGTCCCTAATTAATGCAAGAAATTAGGCGTTCCACTGATTCAATCGACTTCCTTTTAATGTAATTTATGTCTGTGCCATGCGTCCAAAATGTATGCAAGAGAATCCCAATGGTACTTAAAATTCTATATGCGTGCTACAACTACTATCAAAGTGCAACATTCATGTGATAATCATCCATTTTTTCATCCATAAATTAAAAGTGCACACACATCCATATGCAATTATGTTAGTTTCCTAATTTCCAATCACTAAGTAGTTCCTATGTGTGTATATGTGTCCACTGCATCCACTAGAAAACACTTGCATCCACCTGAATCCATCAAACATAACATGTTCTAACAACACATTTAAACTACATACTACCATTCATAGATTTTCCTAAGACTTGCTAATTCAAACGATAGAAAATAGATAAGGTTCAAATTCAAAAGTAAAAAGGGATTGAGGGTGTACTATAAAAAAGAAATGGAAAATATGTGTGAATCCTCTCCTCCGGTTGCCATGTCGCCTCATTGCTCTCCTCTCCCTATTGAAACTTGATGAGATTAATTTCCTTGTTCCTTGACTTCTTTACTTTAGAACCCAAAATTCATGTAGGTACTCATCTAACAGACACCTCCTTCTCAACATCAACCTCCTTTAAGGAACTCGGCTCTACTACCACAGCAGAATCATGCAGGAACTTCCGCAAATGTAAGACGTGAAACAAATCATGATCCTCTAATAACCTCTCAGGCAACCGAATCTTATAAGCCATATGACCAACCCTCTCTACTATTAGGAATGGCCCAACTAACCTTAGTGCTTACTTCCTAACTAAGCTAAACCGCACCATATTCCTTAGGGGTGATACCTTAATGAAAACCATGTTCCTTACATTGAATTCTAGATCTGTTCTCCTTATATCTGCATATAACTTTTTCCTATCTTGAGCTGCCTTCATTCTTTTTCAAATCAGATCAACCATATCTGAGGTTTCCCTGATCATCTCTGGCCTAAGAAGATGCTTATCCATGGTCTCCCAATAACAAGATGGTGATCTACAAGGTTGTCCATACAAAGCTTCGAATGGTATCATGCCAACGCTCGTCTAATAGCTATTGTTATAAGCAAACTCTACAAAGGAAGGTGCTCCTCCCAAGTCCCTTTAAAGTCCAAAATGCACAGCCGTGATAAATCCTCAGGAATCCGATTAACCCTCTCAGTCTGTCCATCTGTCCGAGAGTGGTATGTAGTACTAAGTCTCAGTTGTGTCCCCAATGCCTCCTACAAGCTGTTCCAAAACTCGCTAGTAAAGATGGGGTTTTTGTCACTAATAATGCTCGTAGGAACTCCATAAAGTCGGAAAATCTCCCTCAAATATATCAAGGCTAACCAAACTGCAGTCCTCTTACTCCTAACTGGGATGAAATGGGCACTCTTGGTCAATCTATCTACGATCACCCAAATACATGTATTGCCTTTCCTCGATCTAGGCAAACCATCTATGAAATCCATCGAGACGCTCTCTCATTTTTATTGTGGCACATCCAGAGGCTGAAGCAGTCAATCGGGCTTCCTTTGCTCAGCCTTGACCCTCTGACATAGCATACATCTTGCCACAAATTAGTGTAACGGCCCATCAATTTTCGACCCCGAAAATCGACACAAAAACACCATGTCGAACATTCAAGCATCGAAAACACAGTAACATTATTAGAAAAAATTTAGAGGGTGGGATAAGAAAGAAAGAAATATTAGAATAGAAGAGGGAGAAGAACCAACACAGAATCAGAGTCTCACATCGCAGCGGAACAAAATATAATATAGAAATAAACTTTTATTGAGAGCATGCAATAAAACTTACAGTCATCAGAGCACAATCACACATTTGGACAATTATAACAACCTATCCTCATATACAATCACAAAGCGGAATAATATCTATATAATATCATACGTCTGAACTCTTCCAGCTCGAATCTTCACAGCATCCGATAATCTACACTTGTACACCCCGAGCTAACCCGAGCATTACAAACAACGGATCGGTCTGGTGAACCAGAGTGAGAAAAACACACTAAGTTTAAAGGTATCACACAACTTAATTTTTAAAGTCCAAAATCTTTTCGAAAGAAAAGGATAATCGTAAGACCAAATCCACACATAAATACTAACAGTTTTTACCTTACGATAACCCAAAACATTTTTGAAATCAATATCTTTTCTGATATTATAATAGTGTCTAAATACAAATAAATATCAATCTAGCAGAACGCTTACATCTCATGCTCTAATACATAGTATACAATTAAAACGGCGGGCGATTATTGGAGAATGGAATTCCATGGCAAGGTATGGGCAACCACCTTCCCGACAATGTACCTACGGAGATGAATACATTGGGGTTCAACAAAAACATCTTGCAACCCAGGCTAAACATGATCAACCCCTTACTTCGCTTGAGAGTACCTAATATATCATCACCACGGTTGGGGGCCAACCAACCAAACCGATAGCATATAAATAAATTAAAGGGACAATCGAAGGCATTTGATTTCTCCAGATCAGGTAATGATATACCCTTTTGATGGATGCGACCCACATAGCTATGCAACCTACCTGATTTTAACCATTTCCCGGTTGATGAGGCTTGAGGTTTAAATTACCTTTTCATAACATCTAGTCACCATTCACTTTAGATGCCACATCGGCAGATTTGTCAAATCACTAATTTACGTCCACAAACATACTCTGGGTATAAAAGAAGTTCCCCTCTTTGCCACCTACTCGGTATATTTGTAAAAATCAACGTACATGGTATTTAGGAAATACTCTATCAGACATTCATCCATACAAGTCATCCAGGAACAGGATGAACCGAAGGCACCCTCCTACTATATCCTATATAGGTATCACCCCAAGGATCAGTAGCCAGTAGTCCTTGCAATCCGCAGATTCCAATCACGATAGAATCACAAGTCAAAATATCTTCGGCCGCTAAACCAGAGAAATTCAACAAGTGGTTCTTCCGTTTCTGAAGATCAACGATCTTCAATTGCTCTTTCTTAAATCTGCATCTTCACGTATTTGCTAGTTCGGAATGGTTTTCGAATATAAATTCGATCCCGGTCTTTCCATATCAACAATCATATTGGCCATATTTGATAGTATGTTATTTAACTATCAAATAAATTATTGTGAGAATAAAATGAGTTCACTGATTTAGCACTCTTCATTACATGGCCTTTTTAATTGAAAATAAATGATGAATGTTATTTAAAACTTAATACTCTTTTCAATATATCAACCTAGAATTTCACTTCTTATTTAGCATAAGATTATTTTCAAAACTAATTTATTTACATAAAATTAAATCATATATATACATATTCCCACTTTGGTTTTATCAAATTTCACATAAACTTCGTTTCTTGAAAATAATACCCAACTCTTATTCTTTTCAGAATAAGCTTATTCCATAACTTAACCTTTTTATTTACTTTTACTTTTGGAAATATCATTATATATAAATATATATATATATATATTCTCAAATCTTCTAATTTCCGTTACTTTGGAAATCTCAATATATATTCTCAAATCCTGCGATTAATATCTCGTTATTATTTCACATATGGAAAAGATAAATTATTCTTAACCTCTTTCCTATTACAAACTAATACCATCCTCAGATAATTTTGGAGTCATTCAAGTTGGGGTATTTATTTACCTCTCAGACTTTGATCAACAACGTTCTTATCTTAAGATAAATGTGAGTTGTAATTCAAAAACCGATATTCATTCTAATATCAAACAAATCTCATTAACTATTTATTCAAAAATATGGTTACAAAACCTTTTTACTTTTGGAAATATCTCTTTAACTATATTTATTATTACTTAATATATGGATTAAATAATTACTCAATAAAATCACTTCTTAATCTTAACTTCTTTTAAAGAATTCATTTTATAACTTGAACTATTATTACCAAATCCCATTACTACATCCTTTACCCAATTCAATTATAAATCTCTTTTTAATCGTTCCTTTTTTAAAATCTCATTTCAATTCCATTTACTTCTCTTAATTCCATTATTAAATAACGTTAATTTAAAATTAACGTTTCAAATTCACATCTCATTTTATAAACCTTGTTTACAAACTCAGGTTTAATATAAAATCCCTTTTATTATTATTTCATTTACTTAATTCAAATATTAAGTAAACATTTATTTTAAGCTATCATATTCGCTTAAAATCCCTTTTATGACTTCGTTGTAAAAACTTGGGTTTTTAATATAAAAACTGTTCATAGCTCTTCTCACAATTCAATTCGATTTCATTACAGCTTCGATTACTTTTTAAATGAAATTCAATTAAAAATTAATCTCCTAAATTATTATTAATTAAAATAATAATTTACTTCACCATTAACTATTGTATAATTAGTTAACTTCTTTATTTACTAAATAAATAATAATTTTCTTTTTAAATTCTTATTAAAATTAAAACAAATATTTGTTAAACCATTTCGTTAAATTAATTCAAAACAAATTAATTTAATAATTATTCTTAGTTAAAAACGGTTGACTTAGTCCACCCAAAACACAGTTATCTCGTTAACCAAATTCAATTGGTCCTTCCTTTAAATTAATTAATAATATAATTAATTTAAATAATTCCATTTAATTGTTTCTCAGAAACAATTATTCAAATCTTTATCGTTAGGTTAATTTTCTTGCTTATAGATCTGATTAACATCAGAATTTTCTTTATAAAATCATTTAATAATTATCTATAAACTTTATTAATAAATAAAAAATATTTATTTCTTTAATTAACTTTTATTCAAAATACAGATTTAAAAAAAATACTTTCAGTTATAAAATAAATTTGTTAACTTCACTTCTATCGATTTACCTAAGGTAAATCAATATGTAGAAAATGATTGATATTTAGGCCATATACTGTCCGTTACTCAACCAATATTACCCATTGGTTTACACAAAATAAATATTGAATTTCAAGTCAACGATCAACAACCAAATCAAACACCCAATCAAAACAGTTCATATAATGATAATATGAAAATAAATATCATTAAATATATTTGAGGAATCCCGTTGGATTCCTCCAACCTGTTCTTCCATGTATTCACGTAGATTATTTCCAATAATATTATTCAATTCAATTTAACTGATAATTTTAATAACAGTAAATAATGAATATTTAACACCACCCAATTAATAAAACAATTCAAACAATTAAACACGTTTATTTTATAAACGTGACCAATAAGGTAAGTTACCTTAATTGGGACCAATCGTTAAAATAATGATTTGGTGTTTCACTAAAATTAAACAACCGTTTAATTCCATCAGTTCAATCAACATATGGATATATAATTAACAAACAAACAAACCAGTTATTTAACAATCATAACACACAACTATAAAACCCAACTTATATAAAATATAAGTGGGAAGAATTGAGTGAGTTTAACTCACCTTGATCTGATTCGTTTACGGTTCGGTTAAAGTTAAATCATACAGTTGTTTGATTTAACCGGAAATCTCTGTTATTTCCTGCACTGTCCAGATCAATTCCATAACGTTATGTTCATTAATATGATTCAGGAAAATCTTGTTCTGTCGTATTTTGCTTACACAATAAAAATTATACGCATTTAAAGATACAATTTTAATAAATTATTCCTACTAAATTTTGATTAAGTAAATTAAAAATATATATATTTACGTTGAAATAACCGTAGCCGTTCAAACTCTGTCCTCCCCGTTTCCTTCATTCTGTTTCCATGTATTCCCTTCGTACTACTGTTTCATGTTTTAAGAAAAAATAAAATTATTAACTATTAAGTAAAATAAATTAATCATAACATTATGATTTATACCCAGTTTTGTTCCCTGAATTTGCATCCTCGATCGCTTATTCTTGCTTCGTCAAAAACAATTGAGCCCGACTTCTGTATATGATGCCACACGTCTGTTGTTTCAATGTGCCCACTTTAATTCTTCACGTGGATTCCCTTTTTAAAAACAAACTGCTCAATTCACTTTCTCCATCCCATCGTTCACATTTTGTTCACGTCTTCTCTCACAGTCTGCCCATTCAAATAAACAGCTCACTTTTGTTAATAGCAGTACCCATGCATTCCTCTACGTCCCAAAAATATAACATGCCAATTTTTTATTGTTTTGGAAACAATAGGACACGTGTACATCCCTCTTTGTAGTATACTTTTCCTTAGTCCACCCTACTACCGATCTTCACGCAACTAAATGATTTTTTTTTCTTTTTTCGCATTACTGCTTTGCTTCCCTTAATCATCGACCCAACGTGTTTTCCCCACTTCGAACTGTACATTGTACTGTACATCATTCCATTGTTATGAAATAACCCACATATATCTTGCCAAATTTTGTGCACAACTTGTTTCCAAACTTGCTGTCCACGTCAGAAACCACATAGGTCCCCTCTTCCTTCTGCATGTCGTCTGTCTTTCATACCCAGTCCACAAAGCTAAAACACGTTTTGCCCAAAACATGTCACGCTCCTTCGTTTCTGCTGGTTCCTAAAAACTAACCCATAATCCTCTCACCACCCGGCCCGTACAGTTCATTGGAGCACTATCTGGTGCCGCCAAAACAAACATCCCAGCGCCTTCCCCTTTCGCCAAGAGCCTCGGCCCACCTCTTGTCGCCAGTCGCCATCAAAAGGTCTGAAACCGCTACAGCTTCGAGACGAGATTCCGACGACTACAGTGAGTATTTTCTTTGAAAGGTATCTTGTGGTTTCACTGTGTGAGGGAAAGATGTTTTTTTTTATTGAATTGGGGTCTGCGTTTTTATTTAACTGGAAAGGATAAGAGAAAAAAGAGTGGTTTGTCTTGCTGAACCAGAAAAAGGAAGTGAAGAAGCATGCTATTTATAAGCGTTAAAACCGTGGTGACCAAGTAAATTACTGTTTTAGTAGAGAGTAGGTAGTCCTGTGTATCCTATTTAACTTGGGGTTAAAGTATTAGGGTAGGTGAAATATCAGTGTAGCTGGAGATTTAGCCTGCGTTGGGTTTTCACTTCGTATGTCTTTCTTGAGTTGAAAACATAGGTACGTTTAGTACCAGGTAGGACATACGCTTGATAAATTAGCATGTCACGTGTAGTTGAAAACAAAAAAGAAGGATGTGCGTGTTATTTATAAGAAGATGGGATAAAAATAATATTAGTTTATTGTTATGAAACTTACGCAAAGCTTTTCGCAAAACTAACACCTCATATGATTTCTAATTTGAGATAAAACACCTAATCCTAGCATAAAAAAATATTTCGGACCCAATGGGACAGGTTTCGTCAAATTCCGAGGTCGTTTGTGAAAAGTCCTTTCTAATTATCGATGAAAAATCTAGCGTTTAAAATTCCTATAATTACAAAAAAAATCAAAAAAAATTGAAACCTTGACATTCTACTAGACCTTTTCCTAACGGATCCAATGAAACTTGTTTCGTTAAATTTGGAGTTTGTTTGGCCAGTCGTTTATCCCTCCAAAGTTACCCCTGTCTAAATTGACCAAAATAATATAAACGATAAAGGCGTTTATCGTTGCCACGATCAAACGGTAAGTCTAATTGACACGAAAATTGAAATCTTATAATAATTAATTAATACGAATCCAATGGCACCAGTTTCGTCGCATTCCGAGACTGTTTCCTTGTATGCTATTTTTATACGCACCGCAATGTTATTTTGGACACCAAATTACCTGGTCTCCAAAAATAACAAACTATTATCTACCTTAACTCTAAACGTCGATACGAACTCAACGGAACGGTTTCGTGGCTGAAATCGATCGTCTGCTCAAGTTATACACAAATACCTCTCTATTAAATTAAATAAACTTAATTATGTGCTATATAAAATAACTGGGCATTTACGGCTACCATGGTCACATACGACATCGGTTTGCCACGAAATTTAATACCGTAAAATAATCTAATGTTACGGTCCCAATGTAACTAATTTCGTTGAAAACTGAGCCCGTTTGCTAAATTGCTATTTTTAACGCTATAAAAATATCGAATAAAAAGTCATCTTTTATTTCTAATCTTTTTATCGCATCTAAAATGACGATAAAAATGCCACTTTTATTATCTATCCTTTTAATTGAGTATAAACATCAATAAAAAGTCATCTTTTGTTTCTACTCTTTTTATCGCCTCTAAAATGATGATAAAAAAAATCACTTTTATTATCTATCCTTTTTATTGAGTATAAACATCAATAAAAAGTCATCTTTTATTTCTACTCTTTTTATTGCCTCTAAAATGACGATAAAAAAATATCACTTTTATTATCTATCCTTTTTATTGTATCAAGCATCTTTTGACCATTATAAGGTAAAACTCTATCCTCCGGTTTGCGTTGCATTGTGTGATGGGACTTGATTCTAATAATGGTTTCATTTTTCTAAAAAGCATTGCGTTATTTAACGATTTACTTTACTTTATGAACTGGCAATCCAATGGAGTAAACCCGTTCCACGTTAGCGGCGTGGTCCTGTGATTAGCCTTATTATTAGATTAGTTAAGTTAGATTTCTCATACCAGTCCCATGACTGACCTGTAGTTTGTTTCACTGGCAAACTCGGGTGCCCATATTTTCCACACGGGCAGTCGAGTAGCTTTATTTTGTAGACATTTATCTCTTTAGCAGGATCCTGGATCGAAGCTTAAAGGTGTGTCCAGAGCTTAGAAAGGTCTTCCGCTGCAATGTATTAAATTCATTGTAATTTATTCTTCCGTTGTATTATTATTCTATTCGATGTACTCTAATATTCTGTACTCTGATGTTATATTATCATGATGTAATAAAAGTCTGCTATTATTGTTCTAATGTATTGTATTCCCAAAGTTAAAGTATGCGGGAATTGAACGGTTTTGGTCGATCTTGCGATCGATTAGGTCCGGGCAAAATCCGTGTCGTTACATAATGCCTCCAAGACTTAAGGGAAAAAACAAAGCTGCTAGCTCTAAATCATGTGTAGGATAATTTCTCTCATGTATCCTAAGCTGTCTGCTCCCATAAAAAACAACCCTACACTCCTGCATTTGGACCACGCCCAATCCTGTACCGCAAGCATTTGTATAAACCATGAACATCTTCGATCCGTTTGGAACAGTCAACATTAGAGCAGTCAAGAGTTTCTTCTTCAATCTCATAAAGGAATCCTTGCAATCCACGTCCCATGAGAATACCAAGTTATTCTTAGTAAGGCAAGTAAGCAGACTGAAATTTGCGCAAAGTCCTTAATAAATTTCTGATAATACCCCGCCAAACCTAGAAAGCTCCTCACTTCAGTCACATTCTTGTGGGACTTCCTGTCTTGTACAACAACCAGCTTAGCGGGATCCACTGTCATGCCATCTCTCGAAACCATATGCCCCAAGAATCTCATTTACTTATGCCAAAAGTGGCACTTTGAGAATTTTTCCTTCAACTGATGGGCCCGAAGAGTACGGAGAACTTCTCCTAAATGCAGAGCATGCCCATCCCCATCTCTCGAGAATACCAAGATGTCATCCACAAATACTACCACAAACTTATTTAGAAGCTCCCTAAACACTCGGCTCATCAAATCAACAAAATATGTTGGCGCATTGGTTATTCCAAAGGGCATAACTAACCACTCAAAAAACCCATCTGGTATCCTAAAAGTGGTCTTATCCACACTATCATCTGCAGTTCGAAGCTGATGAAACCCAGTCGCCAAATCCAATTGATAGAAAATGGATGTGCCCACTAACTGATCAAATAAATAGTTGATACGAGGGAGTGGGTGTCGATTCTTCCTTGTGAGCTTGCCATTCTCTATAATACATATATAGACGGAGAAAGCCATCTGCGTCGATATCAAAAATAATCGGTGCTCCCCATTCAGATATACTCCATCCAATAAAGCTTTTCTCTAATAGCTCACCACCAGCTTACTCGGTTCCCTTCTTTCCCTTGCAGCCATAAGACGCACAAACAATGCAACAGGATTAGAGTTTTCTGTTAAGTAAATCTGCAAGTCGGTCTCTAATCTCGGGGGTAGTCCCCTCACCTCCTCAAACACATTTGAAAAATCTCTTACCATGTGTACCAAGCTAAGATCACCGATAGAAGTATCTAGGGACTCTAAGAAGCTCACTATAACTGACCCTCGTAGGTCGCAAGATATCTCGAGGGCCCTATCATCTCACTACCATCCTCTCACAGTCAAGAATGGAACCATACATAGTCAGTCAATCCATCCTAAGAATTATACCATACCCGAAAAACCCGTATACATAGGCATCACAATCAAACTCGACGCCTAATATAGAAAGTCTCAAACCCTTGCACATCATAGACAAATTAATCGAACCTCCTATAGGGTTCAAAACTAATAATGGTTTAGAAACAAGAGATATACTAAGGTGCAAACAATTGGCTAATGAAGTAGAAATAAACGAAGGTGGAGATCTAAAATCAAATAAGGTCCTAACTGGAAAGTCATAAAGAATGATCAAAGCTTCAACTGAGGCCTTTCTGCCTCTATCCTGACCGATACTGCCCCGAGTTACCTCGAACGCATGAATCTACACTCCAGACGAACTATCTCTTTGCTCCTGCTTCTTAGGACACTACTTACTATATGACACGGCTGTCCCCAATTGAAGAAGCTCCCTCTCTTAGTAGTCTTCTTGTAGTCCTTCACAAAATCGCTCGTCATGCCACATCCATAGCATCTAATGTCTTTCTTTATCTGAGCTTTCTCTGGCCTCTCACCCTTCTTTGTATTAACTTTCTTACGCCACCATTTCTTCTTTCCAAAACCATCTTTAGCCACCTCAACTTTACTTTCCTTGGAATCATCTTCTCCTTCTCCTTCCTCATGCATAAGTGCTATCTCAACAAGATTATCGAACGTATCACCCATTGGAATATGAGTCAAAGCAAGTCCTTGTAGGGTTGATTCAAATCCTTAGAAAATCTCACAGTCTTTTTATTTCACCAAATCCATCCTAAACATCGCAAGCTCATTGAACTGATTAACACATTCCTTCATAGTAAGATCACTCTGTCTCAATACTAGTAACTTCTCCAATTGCATGCCTTTTTCCGCCTGAGATAGAAACTTCCATTCAACTTCTCCTTACTTTCATTCCAAGTCACAAAACCACGCTCTACCCCATCAATCTCCCACTAATAAGAAACCTTGCCCTTCAATTGTCATGAAGCCAACTGAACTCTCCTCTTATCCTCAACTAGAAGTCCAAATATGTGCTCGGTGTGCCTGATACAAGCGCAAGGCTTCAACAAAAGTCTCTAAGTAAGAAAGGTATTGCCACCAAGAGTAGTGAAATATTTGCAAAGCTTAGAGAAATCAGTCGTTGATGGTGGGTTAGAGGAGTCACCACTTCTGGAGCGGGAGCATGGGCATTCTCTTGCCCATTGGCTAGCGTCATAGCTTCCACGTACCTACGGAATCAAGTCTGAATGGGGATACCCTTAGGAAAGTTGGGATCCCCAGACATGCGAAAAGATAAGAGGGAGAGATTCAAGAAAGGAATCGAGAGAATATTGTAATTGGTTTGAGGGGATGTTTTCTAAAAAAAACTTTTATTCTCAAAAACACTATTCTTTAAAAGACTTTTCTCTAAAAAACAAAAACTTTTGCTTAATCTTGTAACCTTAAGCTCAGATACCAAATGTAACACCCCACATCCCTTAACGTCACTCGTATGAGGATTTCACTAAGGTATATGAAGCGTATAGGTATAAAACAATGTGACAGAGAATAAAATTTACAATGTAGCATATGAAAACACATCGGAATTTTAAAAAAAACTTTATATAAACCAAAACATAGGTGTCAATACATCATAAAACGTACTTAACCATAAATCCATAAATGTCTTATGAAAATGCAACGTAATCAGAGTAAAAAATAAATGAACCCCTCTTAACATCAAACACAGTCATAAGTCAAACGTGGAACAGTACATGAATAAGCAGAAAATAAGACAAGCAAAAATCTCCAATAAGCAAGGCTCGGCTACTAAATCCTCCACCCTGGGAACCTGGGGGAGGAAGGAAGAAGAAAGAAAACAAATCAAACATAAAGCCTAGTGAATTCTGTAATTGCTAACATGAGTGAATAAAAGAGGAATCTAGACAGGATAATAGCTTAAAGCAAGATAACAGTAAATAGGACATTAGAAAAATAAGCAATGATATAGTCGATTGTCATCTCATTCGTATCTATCGATTTTTACACCATTTACTATAACTTTTAATTAGGATGTAACCTAATTCTACCCATCGATCGGCTCCAAAACCACAATTGTGATAACCTATGCCGACTATGGTCTTAAGTTTATAAGACCTAATCCATCAGCTTTAAAGGACATAGTGTTAATAAAAGGTGTTACAGCGTCTTATCTTCCTTAATCGACGGGATGCAAGTGTGCCCTCGCCTCTTCCTTATGAGAGACCATTATAGTGTGATAAAGAGAATACTGCCTGATTTGCATCCCCAACCAAAAATGCAATTTGACTAAAGTTGAAACACCCCACCTCCGTTAAGATCACTCACAAAGGGAATGCCTTAACTTTGGTGGATCATTATAGGTAAAAGATGCAGATGAATTACAAGACAGACGCATAAAGCAGCGGAAAATAAAAATCATTTTATAAACAATGTGGTTCAGTCAAGCTTTTACAACAGTTGTCTCAATCATACTTAAAAGTAAACATAGAACTTCTGTCTTGAATTAAAACATAAAGAAGAATTAAAACAACAGTAAGGCAGCATAAATCCCCAATAAGAGAGTATCCAAAGCCATAGCCCAAGGAAAAAGATTCCAAGCAATACATCTACTCTCTTCAAGCTGGAAATGATCCGATCTAAGCTGAAGTGTTCCCTCCTTACGGACCTAGGGGGAACGGAAGAAAAGAAGACGAAAGAAAATGGGTCAGACATAAGTCTGGTAAGTCCAGTGAATATTTAGTATGTAAACAAGAAAAAGGGTTATGACATGAATAAACCGAATTCAGGACCACACCCTAGAAATAAGATAATAAGGCTGAATATGCTATCACACTCATTTCACTTCTCTGCACCACCTAACTAGTGTCCCAACTAGTAATCTATATAAAATGATCATATTGAAATGTGATCCCAATCCCCGCAATTGTGGTAGCCTTCAGATGTACATCTATCGTGAGGATTCCACCTCAATCTGCCTAATTGTCATGAACATGTTAGATGTACCCTTACTACTCTATCGATCAGCTCCTTACTCATATTAATTTTTCCTTGTGTCTATGTCAATCGGCCCTCTCTTGCGTGTAGATACCCTGTGCTGGTCCCACCATAAGGTGTATCAATCCTTATGATAGCGACCTGACACGATTCAAGATGCACAATGTATAACTACTGGTACCCAGTGCCTGCTTTTTCCCACTCCGTAGTACGTGCACGTCCGTAAACCGTCGGAACCTACACTGGCGTACCCCTTGCCACTGTTTTGACCGCTTATAATCAGCCCAGTAATCGTGCTCTACCCTGCCTAGTTCAGGGTACCATGATACATCTATGTGGGTTACTGCTGAAATGGGTCCCCGTTACTAGGGTTTCCTACTGGTTAAGTTTGTGGGCCTATAATTACTAATATTACCCACCAACCCGATATGTACTTAACCCTCCCACTGATTCAGGCATGTTTATTTAATGGTTAAGTTTGTGGGCCTATATTTACTAATATTACCCACCAACCCGATATGTACTTAACCCTCCTACTGATTCAAGCATGTTTATTTAATGGTTAAGTTTTGTGGGCCTATATTTACTAATATTACCCACCCAACTTGCTATGTACTTAACCCTCCCACCGATTCAAGCATGTTTATTTAATGATTAAGTTTGTGGGCCTATATTTGCTAATATTACCCACCAACCCGATATGTACTTAATCCTCCTACTGATTCAAGCATGTTTATTTAATGGTTAATGTAAGGACCCGTAACTTCGCCGGTAAAGAAAGAGCGGATACTTTGAGAACAACACACAAAAGAACGTAGACAAAAGAACATTTCATTGTATATTACAACAATTCCATCAGAATACAAGAATATACAGAGTATGAATAAATATTACACAGAAAAATATCAGAGATTTAAATTACATTACATAGCAGCGGAAAATAATACAATACACAACTAGAAGTAATACACGGATACGGAGCTTTCCGAGTATCGTTCCAGCTGTAAATCAGGATCCTGTGAATATAAATCTGCAAAGCCAAAACTACTAGCTGCCCGTGTCAAAATAAGGGCACCCAGAGTTTAGGTTAAAACAATAAACTCCAGGTCAGTCATGGGACTGGTGTGAGAACTAAAACAGTTATTAATCTTTACTTTAAAGTTAGGTAAATCAAGGGACCACGCCGTATAACACGGAACGGGTTTCCTCCCAAGAACACCAGTGCATAAAACAACAGCGCAATGCTAAATAAAGAAAAATGAAGCTATTATAAGACCCAGGTCCCATCACACAATGCAACGCAAGCCGGAGGATAGGTTTTTTACCTTATAATAGCCAAAGAATGCTTAATACGCTAAATTTCATGTTTTGATTTTTAATCAGACTCCAACTGTAAATTAGTAAGAGAACGATTCCCTAAGTATTAACCCCGAAGGCCGAAACCAACATTAGATCAATACCCCAGAAACCATTCAACTTAACTAATCTCTAGTTAGTTTTTGATTTTATATACAATTATAAATATCAATCATAGACGGCATGGTACCATATATCATGTCGCCATATATAGGTATACAATCAAAACCGCAAAATGTCGTATTGGAAGTTGGGTTATCATTTATGATATGAACCGAGGAAAAAGATGGTCCTCTACCGATTCGAGACAATCTAGCCCATGTCTCAGGAACAGAACGCATCGTCCCTTGGAGCCACAGGGCCGATCCACCGATGTGGATTAGACGAAATCCTGAACACTACGTCTCCCCGCCCTATGGGGCGTAAATGAGCCAACGAATGACTCCATCGGTTCGAGAACGACCGATATATCTGAGGCGCCTCGCAACAGCAACAACCAATAAGTCAAACTCGTCAGGGCGTGTAAAACCACTGATGCCACTTCTAGCTAGAAAGAGACGCATGTTCTCCCTGGATCCTTCTCCCGTTTCTGGTTCACAACCGGGGTGTGAGGCTCGCGAATCAACGCTACACAAAGCTACGCCACAAAGGCCGTGCTTTGATCATCAACTACAAGACTCTGCTTTTCAACAGAAGCCTTGATCAATTGCCACTTAGGCATGCCACACAGGCAATTCACTCCATGCGATGGATATCCATCAATATATAACCCCTGAGCTCGTACGTCTCAGAGAAGGGCGTTAAGCAAGAGAATAAATTCTCCGCCGCCAAACAGATATATATTTAATAGAAACCAATCACACAGACTGAAATCCAATGTCAGACACACAGTCCATTTACAAGTTCGTACTGAGTCTGAACTAAACAGGAAGCACCTAGTACCCCGCATATCCATCGATCTCCAAGTACGTCTGGACGATCACCAACTGATTCCCTCCTATTGGGTGTACGGCCCAATCAAGATCATCAGTAATTATCCAAACGACGTGAAGACCTCCGGTCTTCAACCATCGTCTTCATCTTCGACTAATCGTCGAATCAGTTATTCAGAATGGGATAAACCCGGTCTTTCCGAATAACTCGCGTATATAATAAATAAGTGTTACACAAACACAACATACGCCTCATTCCAATTCTTCAGTCACTAACCGTAAATAAGTAAGAGAACAATTCCCCAAATATTAACCCCGAAGGCCGATACCAACATCAGATCAATACCCATGAAACCATTCATCTTAGCCAACCTACAGTTAGTTTCTAAATTTCACATTCTTAGGGAAAGGTTCCCATTAATTTTATCAAAGATAAAATCTTTTAAATTTATTCTTTAATCTTCCTTTGAATATCACTTCAAACTAGTCGGGATTAGCGAACCACACCGAAGTAGTTATTTATTTTATTTCCCAATCCCAACCTATTTATCCCATGAGGTAAAAATGGTCATACTTCATATCTAACACCACGGTGTTATCGGTAAATTCAATTAACATTTCACGTTCAAATCTAATTAAAGATTTAACTATCGCCTGGAGTAAAAATGGTGATACTCCATTCTCGATCTTTTCAATCTAATTAAAGATTCATTAAAACTCCACTTAGTTTTAATCTGTGACTGGGTTAAAGAATCAGTGTCATTTAAAACACGGTTCACGATAAACCCCAAAATCACATCACATTTCAATCAGTCCCTAACCGTAAATTAGCAAGTGAGCAATTCCCTAAGTATTAACCCCGAAGGCCGAAACCAACATCAGATCAATACCACAGAAACCATTCAACTTAACTAATCTCCAGTTAGTTTCTGATTTTCTTAACTCCTTTGGGTCTAAGAATAGTATTATTGAAGATACCGTTCACGACAACCCAAAATCACATTCCATTAATTATCGGGTTAAAGAATAAGTGTTATTTAAAACACTGTTCACGATAAACCCAAAAATCAATACCAATTCAATTCCAATTAAATATTATTTAATTGGTACACTTCATTAAATCTAAATAAAAAGATTTAATCTTTTTCTCAACTGGGCTTAAGAACAGTGTTAATGAAGACACCATTCACGACAAACCCAAAACACATTTGATATTAAATACAAGGCTCTGAATAGAAAATATATCGGCTTATATTCAATATCAAATTCTACGACCAACAAATATCGTATTGGAAATAACGATATAAATATATCTTTCAAATTCCCATAACAATATCTGTATCATCACGAAATCCAACATCGAAATATTCCAAAGACAATTTCGATTCAAATCCATTCCAATTCAATTATTGGAAATTCTGGTTACTTTTAAAACCTTTTTCAAATTCAATTTATTTATTTAAAAATAAATAGAATTATAATTCTAGGTCGAAACTAGTTCATTTCGATAAAAATCTATTTTTATCTTTTCAAATATGGAGTTTTCATCCAAATTCTTACCAAATCATTTCTTATGATTTTACACAAATTATTACTATTTTTAATAATTTTATCCAGGCCCGTACAGTCGGTTTCCATCAACGGCCATCGAACTGCACTTACAGCGACCTTTTCCAAATTTGATTTGGACATAATTCCAAGTCCAACCGTTAGATTTCTAATATCCGATAGAAAGCTCTTTTCAATACGAACCCAACGGTTCCGGTTTCAGGAGAATTCGACGGTCGGATCTCCTGTAATATTCATTCGAAGTCAATGGCCGAAATTCGCGACTACCGCAGCGCGGCACGTTCTATTCAGGCCATTATATATATAATATATATATTATATATATATTTCGTCGATTTCCTTTTAAGATGTATTTTATAAATTGTTTTAAATTCATTTTCAAAACGATTTCAACTTCATTTCAAATTCAAACCAAAATTGAATTTTTCCTTATAAATTCGTTTTAAATTCATTTCAAATTGATTTCAATTCGATTCGAATTCATTTTATTTTCAATTCAATTGGAATTCTAATTCTAATTCGTTTCAATTCAATTCGAATTTCATTTCAAAGCATTCGATTTTGAAATCACTTTTCAATATTCATTATAAAAACGAATATAATCGATATAAATATCGTTTGCGTCAAAATGGCGTCAATCTAATCAACACGGCTTCATATATTTCTATTTTCAAATATTCTATTTCAAATATTTCTTTTTCAAATATTTCTATTCAAATATTTTATTTCAAATATTTCTATTCAAATATTTTATTTCAAATATTTCTATTCAAATATTTTATTTTAAATATTTCTATTCAAATATTTCTTTTTCAAATATTCTATTTCAAAACTGGAATGAGGCCCAATCAATTACCATAGATTTTATTTCTATGGATTTCCATACAACGCATGTATATATCAACAATGACAAATAATCAACCATAATCCAAAGTGCATTCTACACTGTATAAGCATCAAATATAAATATTCAATGCTTATAACAGTCTGTCAATCAATCGATCGACATACAACTAATTATTGGGATTAGTGTATGTCATATATCACCCCAATACCCGTGTGGGATTTTCAAACAATCAAACACAAATTTTATTTGTGCAGTTGGGCGATGTGTAAAATTTATCGTCCCAATCAATATCAGTCAAATGTGTGTATATAAACAAATCGTCCGATTTGTTTATATTTATTTCATTTTAAATACACGTTAAAAATTCTATTTTCAACTATAAAATATTTTAACTATATAAATATTTTATTTCATTTCACATCACACAATCAACTACACATCAAAATCAAACAAACAAGCATACAAGCCGTCCATGGTCTGTGGACGACGGGTGTCGGGTGCTACTAAACACCGTCTGCATCCTAGTATATATTTTAACTAGAAAATTAAATTGAAGGTGAGGAGTTCTCACCGAAAGCTAAATCCAACGCCGCGATTCTTCATATGTAGGAAATCTTCATCGTTCTCGCCTTTTGTCACTTTCTTTGGCCGTATTCACTACATATATAAAAATCACAATTTTATATTGTTTCTATGTATATAAAAATCGCATTTTTATACGGCTACCATATAGATAAAAATTCTATTTTTATCCTTATCACTATATAAAAATTATATTTTTATATATCTACTTCTAATATAAAGATCGAATTTTTTATTAGTTATATAATATAAATCATTCTTTTATAATCTCCACTATATAAAAATTGAATTTTTACTTTGCTATTCAATATATAAAAATTGAATTTTTACTTCGCTATTCAATATATAAAAATCGAATTTTTACTTCGCTATTCAATATATAAAAGTCGAATTTTTACTTCGCTATTCAATATATAAAAATCGAATTTTTACTTCGCTATTCTATATATAAAAATTGAAATTTTACTTCGCTTCATATATTGTAAAGATTATATTTTTATTTCACTTCTCATATGATAAAAATTATATTATGTTACATATATAAAAAATTATATTTTTTTTGTAGTTAGAAATCAAACCTTTTTTGTGATAAAAATCAAATCTTTCTAGTGGTAAAAATCAAATCTTTCTCTTGCTAACTTCATATAAAAGCCATATTTTTATATCGTTATTATATAAATAAAAATATAATCTTTATTCTATATAAAAATATATAAAATCCTATACTTTTTCTAATAAAAAAAATCTAACCTTTTCCCCTATTAAAAATCAGATCTTCTATTTTATCTATAAATATAAATATAATCTGATTTTTAATAAATTAAAATAAATAAACAAACAAGAACTTACATCGTTCGAAGAGAAGGGGGCTTCATCGGCGGAGGTGGCAGCTGAGGATGGTCGGCACGGGGCTGAGGTGGTCGGCGCCCTTCTTGGTGGCAACGGCGGTGAAGGGGGGGTTGCGGTTCGGTTTAACTGCAGAGGGGGGAGGGGGAGAGAAGGAAGGAGCGGGAGAAGAGAGGGGGAATCTCCTGGATGGCGGCGCCGGAGGCGCGCCGCCCTTGGTGGCCGCAGCGGCGGTCTTTCTCCTCGTCGTCCGCCCTTTTTTTCCGATTATGAAATGAATCGGGGGGGGGGGGGGGCTGAGTGGATAAAGGAAGAGAGAGTTATATTTTTTTATTTTAATTATTTAATTTCAAAAATCAACTTTTTATTTCGACCTCGAAATCGAACCCACCGCCTGTCGTCCATAGCTAATTACCCCTATTCCGAACACAATGGGATATGTATCATAAGCTGATTCGACTGTTTCGATCAGTTTTCATCAAAATCAAAATATAACTCTATATATTGAATTTGAACGCACATTTCAATTCACCCGAGCCACGTATGAACTCTAAAAATTCCCGAAAAATATTTTCTAGCTTCGTATTGACGATACGGTCCTAACAAAACTAATTTCGTCGAATTCCGAGACCATTTGAAAAATGGCCATTTTCCAGTCGATTAAAATCGACTGAAACTGGTCAAACGCGTTTTCCTTTTCCACGCCCACATATTGATTCGAAAAATTATGGAATTTGAAACCTAGCAATAACTTGACATCACGGATCCAACAAAAGTGGTTTCGTCAAAAACCGAGGTCGTTTGCAAAATGGCCATTTTTAAGGGCCAGAATTCCATAGCGACTATTCTGAATTTTCAACTGGGCATAACTTTTTACCCCCGCTATGAAATTTTGATTTTTCGGATTCGTTGGAAAGATATTCTCAAATAGATTCAAATATTTTTGATTTCCCTAAAATCCGGTTTATTTTGCACCCGGTACATTCATTTGAATTTTGAAATCGAATTATCGAACTATCGCGCCATTTTTAATTCCTTTTATAATTTAAAATAAATATTTATATTCTAACGACGATTCAAATAAATATATACGTTCGAATTCTATTCAAAATAAATTTCTCGTCGTTATTATTTAAAATAATCATTTTAAATATTCAAAATTCACTAAAATTGCCAAAATAAATTTTTTAAATTGGCTCGGGTTTCCGGGTTATTACAGTTAAGTTTTATGGGCCTATATTTGCTTATATTACCTACCCAACTTGCTATGTACTTAACCCTCCCACACATTATGCCATATTGGTTAAGTGTTGTCCATTCATGTTAACTTAACCCACCCATTCATCATGTCATGTTGGTTAAGTGTTTCTTATTAACTTAACCCTCCTCACTTATCATGTTGGATTGGTTAAGTGTTTCCTATTAACTTAACCCCATTCGTCCATCAAGTTGTATTAGTTAAGTGTTTCTTGTTAACTTAACCCCACGTGTTCATCATGTTGTATTGGTTAAGTGTCATCAATCAATTCAAGTTACTTAACCCACCTACTTGTCATGTTACTTTGGTTAAGTGTCGCCTTCTTGTGTCAACTTAACCCTACCACAAATCTAGTTATGTTAGTTAAGTGTTGCCCTCTTGATTTAACTTAACCTTACCACAAATCAAGTCATATTGGTTAAATGTTTCCCTCTTGTGTTACTTTACCCTACCACACATCATGTTATATATTGGTTAAGTGTTTCCTATTAACTTAACCCTAGTCATTTATCTTGTTCATTAGCATTAATTGATTTATTAATGCACCAACCTCTCACATTAGATATGTGTTGTTGTGGTTACTGGATGTGCCGGGCGGTTCCGGGCAGTTTTACACCACAACTCAATCTAACCTCAGGTTTTCCTTGGGCATGATGCACTAACCTATCACATTAGATAGGTGTTATTGTGGTTACTGGATGTGTCGGGCGGTTCCGGGCAGTTTTACACCACAACTCAATCTAACCTCGGGTTAGGCATATTCGTCTTTTTCTTAATTTACATATTTATCTTTCAAATTTATATGTAAATTACCCACAATTATTGCGATTCAAGTCATGCCCCATTTACCCTCTAAATCATATTCTCAATTTTTGGTATATAAATTATACCAATTTTATGGCACTAACCATTCATTTATTTATGGGCCAAATTATGCTAATAATAATAATTTCTAAGGTTTTCCCAACGTTACCCCCGTCACACATTCGCAAAATTCACATAGAATGTTAGGCTCGTAACTTGGCCTAACTTATATACAAAAGGGGAAAGAAGAGAGCATGTACCATTCACACAACATAAAATAATAAGGATCTAACTAAACATGTGTCATGTAAACGTGGCATAAAATAATGAACTTACATTTTTGGATCCAACTAACATGAGTCTTTAAGCATATGAAATTACCCAAATCCAACTAGGCATGTAAATGTAAACTTTTATTTTGGGTCCAATGAACATAAACCTTAAGCATATAGAATTACACAAGTTCAACTAGACATGTGAATGTGAACTTTTAATTTGGATCCAATAATCATGAATCTTAAACATATGGAATTACACAGGTTTAACATGGCATGTAAATATGAACTTTTTATTTTGGATCCAACAAACATGAATCTTAAGCATATGGTTTTACACAAGTTTAACAAGGCATGTAAATATGAACTTTAATCTTGGATCCAATTTTCATAGATCTAAATGTAAATCTAAACATAATACATGTCTTGGCCTAATAATTTGCATGTAACATAACATGAATGAATCACCAATTGTACATGATTGGTTTACATCAACATAATAACCACATAGCCTAACAACTTGCATGTAACATAACATGAATGAATCACCAATTTTACATGATTGGTTTACATCAACATAATAACCACATAGCCTAATAACTTGCATGTAACATAACATGAATGAATCACCAATTTTACATGATTGGTTTACATCAACATAATAACCACATAGCCTAACAACTTGCATGTAACATAACATGAATGAATCACCAATTTTACGTGATTGGTTTACATCAACATAATAACCACATTGCCTAACAACTTGCATGTAACATAACATGAATGAATCACCAATTTTACATGATTGGTTTACATCAACATAATAACCACATAGCCTAACAACTTGCATGTAACATAACATGAATGAATCACCAATTTTACATGATTGGTTTACATCAACATAATAACCACATAGCCTAACAACTTGCATGTAACATAACATGAATGAATCACCAATTTTACATGATTGGTTTACATCAACATAATAACCACATAGCCTAACAAATTGCATGTAACATAACATGAATGAATCGCCAATTTTACATGATTGGTTTACATCAACATAATAACCACATAGCCTAACAACTTGCATGTAACATAACATGAATGAATCACCAATTTTACATGATTGGTTTATATCAACATAATAACCACATAGCCTAACAACTTGCATGTAACATAACATGAATAAATCACCAAACTTTACATAATACATGATTGGTTTAACACCAACATAATAATCACAATAATCTCATAAGCATATACGATAGAATCGTTATAAGAATAGGCATGAATCAGCATCATCATTATCTTACAACTAGGAATAACTCTAGTTTTCATTTTATTACAAATCATAACTTTTAATCGTTCACATCTAAATAATAACAGGACTTACAAAGAAAAGAAAGTATTATTTTCTAGGATCTGTTTTCTAAAATTGGAAAGCAATCCCTCGAAGAAGACTATCAATTCTCTAAGTTAGTTTTCATTCGTAGCTTTAATCTTGCTTTCAAGTTGAAGAAGGAATGGTGGCTAAACTAGAACGATCATGGACGGCATGGTGGCTCCTTGGAATGAATTTGTGTGATTTAGGGTTTGAGGATTATGGTTGCTTTTATAGAAGTTAAATCTTATGTGAGCCGTTAGATCGTTTTAGGAGAAATCAGAGTCATCCAACTAAAGCAATGTGTCACTCAGCCAATCATAGCATGACACATAAGCCCTAACACCTTGCAATTTGTCACAAAGCCAACCAGAGAAGGCCACGTAAAAAAGACAATCCTTAACCAACAAAAAATGCGCCACGTGCGCCACATGATGCGTACACGTCATATATATATATATATATGTGTGTGTGTGTGTGTGTGTGTGTGTGTGTGTGTGTGTGTGTGTATTTTCTATATATATATATATTTCTTTTTATCTATCTTCCTAGTTAACCATTTTCACACTAGACCACTTTTTGAACTGCGTTCACACTAAGCCCCTTTTTAGCCATTCCCCTAAAACAAAAATATGGCGCCGACGGGGATCGAACTCTGTACCTCTTGTATGCAAGTCACATGTTCTAACCAAATGAGCTACTAAGTCTTTTGCTTACAAACCTTAGAAAAGTGCTAAACATTATTCTTTTCTCATTCTTCTTTTTCATGTTTTACTGCAATATTTAATTTAAAGACATCTTCTTCATACGGAGTCCGATTTACGCTAACTCGGACTCTATCTCAAACAGAATTCCGAGATGAACGCAATGGCACAACCCGTTTCACCTATTTCTTCTTTTTCAAATTAATTATTTTTTAATTTGTTATTTTAATATTCTCAGAAAATACGGGGTGTTACAAAAGTTGCCCCTAGATTTAGTTTCCAATTTAATTTATTATCGCCAAGGCCGCCATTGAATTATTGTTGACTGCCCAGCTACCTTAGACCCCCATAAAATTGTCAACAAACGCCTAAGCTACTATAAATTATTTATTTTAGTTGACCACTCATTTTCCTTAATCAGCCTACCCCTGCTGTCGGATCAGACAACAACTACAAGCCACTTATTTTCCCTAATCAACCCTCGTTGCCGGAATGGACTCCGACTATATGTTTTCTTAATAGACCACTTATTTTCCCTAATCAACTTATGCTGCCAGAACGGACCACTACACATGCTTTTTAATTTGTTCATATTAAACTTAAAGCCCATTTTAAGTTTATTAATAAGCATACTTGTTCCATATAACTACTTGTTATATTTTAGGTTGCATTTAAATATTATCTTGCTTATATCCATTATACAACCCAACCCATGCTTCTTAGTGTCTATTCAAATTTCCAATTACAGTGATTATACAAAACTTATAGTTCAAATGTAACAACCCGCCTAGAATGGGCCTAAATTTCAACCTAAAAAGGCCAATTGAAACTTAGAGCCATTCTAAACGGATCGTTGGTTCTTATAAGAAAATGATTTAACAAATATAACAGAGCATACTAAAACGAAATCAGAATCTCATACAATGGAAGGGATAAAATATAATAACTTAAAATAGATGTATCTTTAATTAAAACAATCATAATTGTCGGTTACAAAGAGTCTCATGCAATAATAGGTACATCAACATTAATTATCCCAAAATAAAAAATACTACCATAAATAATGCCTAACGGCTATGGATCCTCCATCATCAGGCTCTATCTCCAAGGTATCGTTAATCCACGCGTTCCCCACCTACTATCCTGTTTATATGTCAAGAGGAGGGAGGTCAGAACATAAAGTTTCGGTGAATGAAATACATGTAAGTTAAGAAGGCTATTTCCTATATTTGGCAGTTGTAAACTTTTCAAGTTATGTCTTCATAACAAACACACATGGAAAACATATGAGGCGAACGTCCTAAAATTCACTTAATACCCCAAAGCTAATTTTAAGGGCGGATACTCCTATGGCCACTTAATATCATATTTATTTAGGGTGGACATCCCTCTAGTCACTTAATACCCAATGGCGGACCTCAAGCCACTTAAGACCATGTTCTAATGTTATTCGTTACAAATGATAACTCTCTTTAGGGTGAGAAATAGTAACGCCTACTTACTACCAGGATTTGGGTCAAAAACACGGCTTTTTTAAGAAGAACCCCTTGGTGAACCCTCTTATTGCTATCCAGTTGTCCCTACGGGTGAACTTCTAGCCACTTAATACTTCCCTTTGACGGTGCTTCTTTAGGCCATGTATACATAATTTGTCCCTTGGTCAGCCCTCTCTAGCCCCTTGATAAGAAGCGGACATTACTAGAAGAACTACCCTACACACGTTATCGTCTACCAGAACTATTTAATACCTTATAGGAGAATGGCAGACCCAATAACCATTTAATTCTCAAAGGACGGGCCCAATGACTTAGGTTATGAACCAAGGAGTGAACCTAGTCCTAACCACTTAATACCCAACAAGAGATAGTTCATCTACTTAATACCTTCTCCCCAAGACGGGCCTATTCCGCACACACAACATATATACATATGTATGTGCATACCAGACATCTCACATTAGACCTACAACTTGTAGATGCTAGATTTTTCGGGTGATTACGGGCAGGCTTCTACCACAAGTTGGGCCTAACCTCACATCGTAACGTGCTAATTATAATGGCCCATGGCAGCTAGACTACATTAACCAGATTACTTGTAGACGCTGAATATGCAGTCGATTCCGGGCAGACTTCTACTACAAGTAACGGTTGACCCTGTTTCTATGTGTCATTAATATTAATTAAGCCATTAACTCACACGCATACAAATATACAAATTCCTATAGGGATATTCAAATTCTTTTCCTAACTTAATCGTATTTATTGCACACATAATAAATATTAATATACGTTGATTACATTATATATATATATATATGTAAATTAAGTGAATGAGATTAGTGTCCTTACCACATTTTTGAAACGTCAATCCTATTAAACTTTTGAAAGTGTACAAGTCATTTCCTATATTTTCCTCAACCATAGCATAAACGTGCATATAAACATATAACAATAAAATGGAAAAAACAATCACAACAACATATAAACTTGCAACCCAGGTTTTGACTTGATTATTACAACAATAAAAGATAAACATAACATCAAATACATACATACATATATATATGTTTATAATTCCTATTTTGAATAGATTCCTTTTCTTATGTTTGTTTATATGAAAAACCTTAATATTTAGATATATAGTAAATAATATTGTCAAATTCTCTATTTTGAGAAATAGAGATTCAAACTTATTAATTTTACAAATTATCCAAATCTTAACCATTTGCCCAAGAATTAAACATATAAATTTACATGAAAATAGAACAAAAAGGGAATCCAAACAATATAGAAAATCATACAACAAGAATCATGTTTTTCTTTTATTACTATAATAACCAAAACCACAAATATAACAAGACTGAACATTTCTACGAACAATAAAAGAAACGAAGGATATGAGGGGTTTAATCATGTTTTCTTTTCGTATATCCCAAATCCTCCAAGGCACAACAATCTAAATCTATAACTATCAAATTACAGAAAATTGTAACTCAAATGGATTCCACTCACAAAGCTATTAGGAAGAGTAATAACAAGATTGAATAGAACAGAATTTGGATTTGGCTTTTAACATATGCTCTAATCCTTTCAAATCTAAATATATATAAGAATCACCACTGGGATCTTATATATATAAATATATACATATGAACCTAAATTCCTGATAAATCATAAATCTATGTTAGAATAAGGTAGAGAATATATAACAGATTTAGAGAAATGGAAGAAACCTAAATCCTTTAAGCTTACTGGAATTAAAGACGGAAGATCCGAAAATTAGGATTCATTTCTCGTCTCAAATATTCACTTGTAGCAAAGGCATTATAGAGGCATTGAGAGAAATGGTTGTAGGGTTTAGAATGAGGATTTGAGAGTTTATTTAAAGTTGTTATCATGTGTATGGATCGTTAGATTAGTTTGATCAAATCTAAGCAGTCCATTTGATATAAATTATAAATAAGTCCCTACATAAAACAACCCTTACTGGGCTTTCCTACAGGAGGGCGATCGACGCCACCCAAGGAGGGCGGTTGACCTGCGCGATCGACACACCTCCTAGAGGGGGGAACAACCCCCCTTCTGGGGTAAGAGGAATTACCTCCAGAACGTTACTTATTGATCGTTCGTTAATTAATTCACTTTATTTCTTTCCTTAATTAATTTATTCTTGTCTCCTGCCTAAGTTTGAAATAAAAAGGAATATCCTTTTCATGCTTATCCAATTAATATATTCCCAGCTTGTATACATATTTATTTGAAATTCAAACTTTTATATGCTAATATATACGTACAACTTAATTAATTAACAACTTTTGCACACGGACACCATTTTCAGCATATAAAATATGAAAACGGATCAGAATCTCGCCGCGAATGCAACTACAATACTTCCGTAGCCAAATTCCCAATTATCCAAAATTCCATTTTCATCCTTTTAGTATATTATTAATTATTACTGTTTATTTTTAAATTAAATTAACATATGTCTAAATTAAGTAGATTTTATCAGGGGTTACATCAATTGTC
Source organism: Allium sativum (assembly GCA_030737875.1). NCBI lineage: Eukaryota > Viridiplantae > Streptophyta > Magnoliopsida > Asparagales > Amaryllidaceae > Allium > Allium sativum. The sequence goes on along the minus strand of CM060921.1, from coordinate 573,793,410 downwards.
CATTATTGTATTAATTCAATAAGCTCCAGTTTATCCTTTTTCAATTTATTCATATTTTTCCCAATTATGCGCTTTTACAACCAAATTCATAATTTTACCCAAACTATGCAGAACCAAAAAGGAATAATGGTTTAATCTCTTTAAAGGCCTAAACTCAATGTGAATTAAAATAATAAAAGACAAAATCTCTTGCAAGGCCTAAGCTAAAACAAATAAGAAATGAAATAGGACAAAATATGAAGTATACGTAAAATAATCTACGAAGAAAAAGAGATAGAAATAACAGAATGATATACAGTACAGAATAGATTATGGAAGTAGACTGAAGTAGGGATAGAAGCAGTAATCAGATATACAAGAATTATTTATAGAAAAGAAACACTAAAATTTATAAATTACTGAAGAAATAAATAATTGTTATACTATCCAAATATTCATAGAAAATATTCACAGATTTGTGTAATACAACAGGCCCTGGTATGAATCCTGTAGGTCTATGTATAGATATCCTATAATTTATGTTTATAGAAATCTAAATCTAAATATCAGAACTCCATTATTTTCAGAAGAACAGGTTTTGCATAGTGGAGGAAGGGGAACGGAGTAGGGAGAAATAGGGTTAGATTAGAGCTATATTTATAATAGAACTAAGGGACTTAGGATCGTTAGATATCAGGTTTAAAATTTGGTCCATTTGATCAAAGAAGTCACCAGAGCCAGCTCAAAACTTCGTCTGACTTGCAGCAATAAAGTTCGTACTAGGTGAAGGGACGGGTCGACCCATCCTTATAGTGTGTCAACCCATGGGTCGACCCATGTGTCGACCCCTTCGAGATTGAGTCATCCCATCTTCGGCATGATTTACATTTAATCAATTATATTAATCCATTTATTTATTTGAATTTTGAATTTGAATTTAAAACTGCTTTCCTTCATCACTTCTTCGTTTTAAGTCCGATTTCAACAAACAAATGTCCATCTTTACCAGAATTTCGTAACGGACCCAATGGCACAACCCCTGTTGGACAATTCATTATTTTTCTGGTAATATTTGTTTTATTAATATATTATTTAAATTGCTTTATTAAAACTTTGGGTTATTACAAAAGTCCAAAATCAAATCCGAAGGGTCGACATGAGCACATCTAGAAAATGTTAGAGAGGAGGATGGGTGCCATAGGTATGTCGTGGATCATCCCTTAGCTTTATGTATTTTTGCAATCAAGTGTAGGACAAAGCAAAGGTGAGGGAACAAGAGAGGATAAAGTATAAAGGAGGTTGAAAGTTTTATGGTGAAAGCCAAGTGATGAAGGAAAGAAAAGAGAGAGAACTTGAACAATGGGATAAGAAATCACCATTAATCTTCAAAGACATTAATTCTATGCAGTTTACACCTCGCTATTACCCCACCATATCCCCGTTATATCGTGTAGCAGATTTCTACTGCTATGTTATTTCCAAATAGCCTCTGAAAAAGCCTTTCCGCTTTAAGTCCCGTTATATTCCGATATTCCCGATATATCCCATTATTTCAGCTATATTCTGTTATTTCCGTTATATCTTCTATAAAAGAAATGAATTGAAAACATACATTTTCACATTGTAAAATTTATAAATTAGTATTTAATAGAATTTTTTGTCATATATTTTCAATATAGAAAATATTATAATATTCTACTAAATGTAATCAAATTAACTAAAAGTTTACATTTATTTACATATATTTGCACGTGCTTTTATTTAAAATTAAGAATGTACTAATTATAATTAAATCGAATGTTAATTTTCCATTTATTTATTAGTTTTATATTTTTAAAAGCATTAGATACGAGTTTATATGTATTTTAGACTCATCCGCTATATCCCGCTATTTCGTCGCTTTATCCCCGCTACAACTTTTTGCACCTTCGTCGCATTGTGTGACGGCAAGGAATTTCGCTCGGTCCGAACCGGTCGCTAAACCGACCCAGACCGTTCGAAACGCCCTATCGTTTGAGAACAGGCCACAACAGAACGCATATAAAAGAACATTTCATTGTATATCACAACAATGCATCAGATTACAAGAATATACAGAGTATAAATGAATAAATATATATTACACAGAAATATCAGAGATTTAAATTACATTTAAATACATAGCAGCGGAAAATAATACAATACACAACTAGAAGTAGATATACGGATACAAAGCTTTCCGGATATCGTTCCAGCTGTAAACCAGGATCCTGTGAATATAAATCTGCAAAACCAAAACTACTAGCTGCCCGTGTCAAAATAAGGGCACCCAGAGTTTAGGTTAAAACAATAAACTCCAGGTCAGTCATGTGACTGGTGTGAGAACGAAAACAGTTATTAATCTTTATTTTAAAGTTAGGTAAATCAAGGGACCACGCCGTATAACACGGAACGGGTTTCCTCCCAAGAACACCAGTGCATAAACAAACAGCGCCATGCTAAATAAAGAAAAATGAAGCTATTATAAGACCCAGGTCCTATCACACAATGCAACGCAAGCCGGGGGATAGGGTTTTTACCTTATAATAGCCAAGAATGCTTGATACGGTTAAAACAAATCGTTTGATACTATTATAAGTGCATAGTGTATAAAACAACTTCAAATCATAAGTATCAATCATAGGCGGCATGAGCGCCCCATCCCACTATGTCGCCATATATAGGTTTACAAATAAAACCGCAAATGTCACGTATTTGGAAATTGGGTTTCCTTCTATGAACCGAGGCCAGGGATCGTCCTCTACCGATTCGAGACGCTCTAGCCCGTGTCTCAGGCAAGCGCGCAGGCAAGCCTTGGAGCGATAGGGCCGGTCCACCGATGTGGATTATTATGCCTGAACAATACGTCTCCCCGCCCTTTGGGGCGTCAATGAGCCAACGAATGACTCCATCGGACCCGGATCGTCCGATCAAACCGAGGCGCCTCGCAACAGCAACAACCACACAGGTGAAAAGTATATAAATGTCAGGGCTGGAAGGTCACTGACACCACCCTAGCTAGAAAGAAACGCATGCCCTCCCTGAGGTCCTCTCCCGTTTTTGGTTCACAACCGGGGTGCGAAACTCGCGAAGTAAACGTTACACAAAGCTACGCCACAAAGGCCGTGCTTTGATCATCACCACAAGACTTTGCTTTTCAACAGAAGCCTCGATCCATTGCCACTTAGGCATGCCACACGGGCAATTCACTCCATGCGTTTGATATCCATCAATATATAACCCCTGAGCTCGTACGTCTCAGAGAAGGGCGTTAAGCAAGAGAATAAATTCTCCGCCGCCAAACAGATATATATTTAATAGAGATCAATCACACGGACTAAAATCCAATGTCAGACACACAGTCCATTTACAAGTCCGTTCTGGGTCTGAACGAAACCGGAGGCACCTAGTACCCCGCATATCCATCGATCTCCAAGTACGTTTGGACGATCACCAACTGTTTCCATCTTCTTGGGTGTACAGCCCAATCAAGATCATCAGTTATCACCCAAACGACGTGAAGACTTCTGGTCTTCGACCACCGTCTTCATCTTCGACACCACGTCGAATCAGTTATTCAGAATGGGATAAACCCGGTCTTTCTGAATAACTCGCGTATATATTATAAAAGTGTTACACAAACACAACATACGCCTCATTCCAATTCAGAATATTCTTTTATTCGAATATTCCTATACTTTGGGAAAAGTTCCCATTAATTTTATCCAAGATAAATTCTTTAAATTTATTCTTTAATCTCCTTTGAATATCAATTCAAACTAGTCGGGATTATCGAACCACACCGAAGTAATCATTTATTTTATTTTCCCAATCCCAACCTATTCATCCCATGAAGTAAACTGGTAGTACTTCATATCTAACACCACAGTGTTATCGGTAATTCAATTACCATTTCACGTTCAAATCTAATTAAAGATTTAACTATCGCCTGGAGTAAAACTGGTGATACTCCATTCTCGATCTTTTCAATCTATTTAAAGATTCATTAAAACTCCACTTAGTTTTAATCGTTAACTGGGTTAAAGAATCAGTGTCTTTTAAAACACAGTTCACGATAAACCCGAAAATCAATATCAATTCAATCCCAATTAAATATTATTTAATTGGTACACTTCATTAAATCTAAATTAAAAAGATTTAATCTTTTCTCAACTGGGTTCAAGAACAGTGTTAGTGAAGACACCATTCACGACAAAACCCAAATCACATTTGATATTCAATATAAGGCTCTGAATAGAAAATATATCGGCTTATATTCAATATCAAATTCTACGATCAACAAATGTCGTATTGGAAATAACGATATAAATATATATCTTTCAAATTTCCATAACAACATCCGTATAATCACGAATTCCAACATCGAAATATTCCGAAGACAATTTCGATTCAATTCCACTCCAATGCAATCATTGGAAATTCTGGTTATTTTTAAAACCCTTTTCAAATTCAATTTATTTATTTAAAAATAAATAGAATTATATTTCTAGTTCAAAACTAGTTCATTTTGATAAAAATCTATTTTTATCTTTTCAAATATGGAGTTTTTCATCCCAATTCTCTCTAAATCATTTCTTATGATTTTACACAAATTATTACTATTTTTAATAATTTTATCAAGGCCCGTACAGTCGATTTCCCACAATGGTCATCGAACTGCACTTATAGCGACCTTTTTCAAATTTGATTTGGACATAATTCCAAATCCAACTGTTAGATTTCAAGTTTCTAACATTCGTTAGAAAGCTCTTTTCGATACGAACCCAACGGTTCCGGTTTTAGGAGAATCCGACGGTCGGATCTCCCGTAATGTCCGTTTGAAATAAATGGTCGAAATTCACGAACTGCCGCGGCGCGGCGCGTTCTATTCAGGCCATTATATTATATATATAATATATATAATATATACTTCGTCGATTGCTATTTAAAACGAATTATATAAATAGTTTTAAAATCGTTTCAAAAGCGATTTCAACTTCCTTTTCAATTCAAATCAAAATTGAATTCTTCTTTATAAATTCGTTTCAAAGTTCATTTCTATTCAATTCAAATTTCAATTCAATTTGAATTCATTTCAATTCAATTTGAATTCGTTTCAATTCATTTCGAAATCGTTTTCAATTCAATTCATTTCGAAATCGTTTTCAATTCAATTCATTTCGAAATCGTTTTCAATTCAATTCATTTCGAAATCGTTTTCAATTCAATTCATTTCGAAATCGTTTTCAATTCAATTTATTTCGAAATCGTTTTCAATTCAATTTATTTCGAAATCGTTTTCAATTCAATTCATTTCGAAATCGTTTTCAATTCAATTCATTTCGAAATCGTTTTCAATTCAATTCATTTCGAAATCGTTTTCAATTCAATTTATTTCGAAATCGTTTTAAAATCAATATAAATATCGTTCACGTCAAAATGGCGTCAATCTAATCAACACGGCTTCATAAATTCCTTTATTTTCAAATATTCTATTTCAAATATTTCTTTTTCAAATATTTCTTTTTCAAATATTTCTTTTTCAAATATTTCTTTTTCAAAACTGGAATGAGGCCCAATCAATTACCATATAAAATTAATTATATGGATTTTCATACAACACATGTATATAATAGCATTGAAAATAATCAACCATCAACCAAAGTGCACTACACTGTATAAGCATCAAATATAGATATTCAACGCTTATAACAGTCTGTCAATCAATCGATCGACATATTTAATCAATCAGGATGAGTGAACTTCAAATTTCATCCCAACACCCGTGTGGGGTTTCAAACAATCAAACACAGATTTTATTTGTGCAATTGGGCGATGTGTAAAATTTATCGACCCAATCAATGTCCTTCAAATAGGTGTACATAAACAAACCGTCCAGTTTGTAAATGAATATTTATTTATTTACATTCACGTCAAAAATTATATTTTAACGATAAAACATTTTATTTCAACACATGAATTTCTATTCAGTTCATTTCTTCAATAAAATGATATTTTATTTTTCTAACATATTTTAGAAAATTTCGGCGGCATAACGGCACGATACTAGAAACGGGACAAGGCCTAGCCTTATCCCCGGTCTAGTGAAGGCCCACGCCATTCACACATCAATCAAATCAATTTCATCTCACCAAACAATTCAATTCAAACAAATAATTCAACTAATCTATGCAACCAAACAAACAAGTCCATGGTCTGTGGACGATTGTGTCGGGTGCTACTAAGCACCGTCTGCATCCTAGTATATATATATAACTAGAAAAGAAATTGAAAGGTGAGAAGTTCTCACCAAAAGCTATCCAATACCACGACTCTTCATTTATAGAAATCTTCTTCGTTATCCCATCTTCGTCATCTTCGTTGCCCGTAGTCACTATATATATAAAAATCACATTTTTATATTTTGATGTCTTTAAAATAAAAGCCACATTTTTATTTATTCACTTTCAATTTAAAAATCATATTTTTATAATCACTTCATATATTTAAAAATCGAATTTTTACTATGCTATTCAATATATAAAAATCGTATTTTTCTTCTAATGAACTTCATATAAAAGTCGCATTTTTCTTATTCAAGAATATAATGTTTTCATATTTAAAAATATCGCTACTTCATGCTAAGATTTATATATATTTATAACTTCATCCTCATATAAAAAATTATATTTTTAACTTCATCCTCATAAAAAAAAATTATATTTTTATAAATAAAAATATAATCTTTTCAGTTTTAAATCGAATCTTTTTGAGTTTAAAAATCATTTCTTACTATAAGGAGAAATCATGTTTTAGCCTTATGTCTTACATACAAAAACCATATTTTAGACAATGTTATATAATTTGAAAATCCAATTTTTATATCATTAACATAATAAAAATTATATTTTTAAACTTATGCTATATATAAAAAAACTGATTTTTAAACTTATTAAAATTAATTACTTAGAAAATGAACAGAAACAAATAAGGGGCAAAAGGCTTACAGAAGAAATCGAAGTGGGGGAGGAACCTACGCTCGCCGGAGGAAATGCTCGCTGGCGGTCTGGTGGTGGTCGTACATCGGAGGGTGGCGGAGGCCGGCTCGAGCTCGCGGTGGTGCACTGGACGTTGGCGGCTAGGGTTTGTTGCGGCGGTTCTTTGAAGAAGGGGGGTTTTGGGGGTTGCGTGGCAGAGGAGGGAAGAAGAAGGCGGAGGATCGGAGGGGGGGGCTGGAGGTGGGTGGCTTCATCGCGGCGCAGTGGCGAGCTCCGCCTCTGGCGGCGGTCGAGGCAACGGGGGGGGGGGGGGAGGGGGAGGGGGAAACGATCGCGATTTTCTTTTTTTTTTATTATTTTTATTTTTCTGATTTTTGATATGAACTAACGGGGGGGTATATGAAAAAGGTTTTATATTTTTAATTTAATTTTAATTTATTTTATCCCAAGGAGTTGACTTTTTATTCGACTTCGAAACGAGGCCCACCGACTGTCGCCCATAGCGTTTCACCCCCATTCCGAACACAATGGGATATGTATCGTAAGTTGATTCGGCTGTTACAATTAGTTTTCGTTAAATTTACATTTAAATCACTATATTGAATTTTAAACGTACATTTCAAATTACTGGGGTCACATACTAACTAGAAAAATTCCAGAAAAATATTTTCTAGCTTCGTATTGATGATATGGTCCTAACAAAACTAGTTTCGTCGAATTCCGAGACCGTTGGAAAAATGGCCAATTTCCAGTCGATTAAAATCAACTGAAATTGGTCAAACGCGTTTTCCTTTGCCACGCTCACATATTGATTCAGAAAATTATGAAATTTGGAATCTAGTAATAAATTGACATCACGGACCCAACAAAAGTGGTTTCGTCGAAATCCGAGGTCATTTGCAAAATGTCCATTTTTAAGGGCCTGAATTCCATAACGACTATTCAGAATTTTCAACTGGACATATCTTTTGATTCTCGCTACGAAATTTTGATCTTTCGGATTCGTTGGAAAGATATCCACAATTAGATCCCATTATTTTTGGTTTCACTAAAATCCGGATTGTTTTGCACCCGGTACATTCAATTGAAGTTTGAAATCGAATTATCGAACTACCGCGCCATTTTCAATTCTATTTATAATTATATATAAATATTTATATTCTATCGACGACGTATATAATATATACGTCGAATTCTATTCAAAATAAATTTCTCGTCGATATTATTTAAAATAATCTATTTTAAATATTCAAAATTCGCTAAAATCGCCAAAATAAAAATTTTAAACTGGCCCAGATTTTCGGGTTATTACAATCTCCCCCACTTAAAACTTTTCGTCCCCGAAAAGGAACAAAGTTGAAAGTGGTTTGATTAATCAATTCTACGCTCGATCTGGCTTTCATTCTCCAACTCTTTAGTTTCTGAGAATTTCCAAAAATTTCAAAAATTTGGCTAACACCCTAAATTTTCGAAAAATTTCGCCATAACCTCCCCTGCAATGGGAGCATCGGGAAATCTCAAATAGCTTCCCCGGTCCTTCAGATCTCAAAAAGAAAAAGAAAAAGCCAAGCGGCTAGCCAATAGGCTCATAAAATCATCATCACCCAAACAAAACAGTAAAATATGTAGTAAACATGTACCTATTTGTCGGGCAAACAAATTTTATTCTCTGGCTCTAGCCTCCTTGCTATGACCTGTTCAATGTAAGTACAAGTATATGCTAGCGAATGCGACCAATTTTCAATACAATTCAATATTTGTTTCAATTAGGCTTAGTGGTTAAAAATTAGCAAACAAATGAACAAACAACACAAACATCAATCAATTAGTTGATTAGCTTTTCAAATTGATAATTTTGATACATATACAAAAATCAAATTTTTGATGCCAAATCACAACAATGTATTCTAGCTATATTAGTTTTGGTTCTCACACCAGTCTAATGGAAATATATAGAAAATCACACCTTCGAAACACGAACATAAGTTCTGATGATGATCGATCAATCATCAGAACCATCTCCGGGTGTCTAGAATGCGATTCTATATCTATCCAGTATATTAAAATTTCAAATACACGTTTGCAAGGCGCATATGCAAAATCTTTATATACTGGACTGTCAAATCTATATAAACTAAATAATCAAATACGAGTAATTGATTTAGATTTTCAAACCAAAATTTGTTTTCACTTTAAAAATATACTCTTCACACTCGTTCTAGGACACTACTGATCCTATCTCTAACGAGCCATTCTCATTGGATATTACTAATCCAATATCTGATGAATTCTTTCGTATGGTTCTAATGTGTCTTGTTCTCTGCTTTGTAAACCAAAGCTCTGATACCAAATGTGACGGCAAGGAATTTCGCTCGGTCCGAACCGGTCGCTAAACCGACCCAGACCGTTCGAAACGCCCTATCGTTTGAGAACGGGCCACAACAGAACGCATATAAAAGAACATTTCATTGTATATCACAACAATGCATCAGATTACAAGAATATACAGAGTATAAATGAATAAATATATATTACACAGAAATATCAGAGATTTAAATTACATTTAAATACATAGCAGCGGAAAATAATACAATACACAACTAGAAGTAGATATACTGATACAAAGCTTTCCGGATATCGTTCCAGCTGTAAACCAGGATCCTGTGAATATAAATCTGCAAAACCAAAACTACTAGCTGCCCGTGTCAAAATATGGGCACCCAGAGTTTAGGTTAAAACAATAAACTCCAGGTCAGTCATGTGACTGGTGTGAGAACGAAAACAGTTATTAATCTTTATTTTAAAGTTAGGTAAATCAAGGGACCACGCCGTATAACACGGAACGGGTTTCCTCCCAAGAACACCAGTGCATAAACAAACAGCGCCATGCTAAATAAAGAAAAATGAAGCTATTATAAGACCCAGGTCCTATCACACAATGCAACGCAAGCCGGGGGATAGGGTTTTTACCTTATAATAGCCAAGAATGCTTGATACGGTTAAAACAAATCGTTTGATACTATTATAAGTGCATAGTGTATAAAACAACTTCAAATCATAAGTATCAATCATAGGCGGCATGAGCGCCCCATCCCACTATGTCGCCATATATAGGTTTACAAATAAAACCGCAAATGTCACGTATTTGGAAATTGGGTTTCCTTCTATGAACCGAGGCCAGGGATCGTCCTCTACCGATTCGAGACGCTCTAGCCCGTGTCTCAGGCAAGCGCGCAGGCAAGCCTTGGAGCGATAGGGCCGGTCCACCGATGTGGATTATTATGCCTGAACAATACGTCTCCCCGCCCTTTGGGGCGTCAATGAGCCAACGAATGACTCCATCGGACCCGGATCGTCCGATCAAACCGAGGCGCCTCGCAACAGCAACAACCACACAGGTGAAAAGTATATAAATGTCAGGGCTGGAAGGTCACTGACACCACCCTAGCTAGAAAGAAACGCATGCCCTCCCTGAGGTCCTCTCCCGTTTTTGGTTCACAACCGGGGTGCGAAACTCGCGAAGTAAACGTTACACAAAGCTACGCCACAAAGGCCGTGCTTTGATCATCACCACAAGACTTTGCTTTTCAACAGAAGCCTCGATCCATTGCCACTTAGGCATGCCACACGGGCAATTCACTCCATGCGTTTGATATCCATCAATATATAACCCCTGAGCTCGTACGTCTCAGAGAAGGGCGTTAAGCAAGAGAATAAATTCTCCGCCGCCAAACAGATATATATTTAATAGAGATCAATCACACGGACTAAAATCCAATGTCAGACACACAGTCCATTTACAAGTCCGTTCTGGGTCTGAACGAAACCGGAGGCACCTAGTACCCCGCATATCCATCGATCTCCAAGTACGTTTGGACGATCACCAACTGTTTCCATCTTCTTGGGTGTACAGCCCAATCAAGATCATCAGTTATCACCCAAACGACGTGAAGACTTCTGGTCTTCGACCACCGTCTTCATCTTCGACACCACGTCGAATCAGTTATTCAGAATGGGATAAACCCGGTCTTTCTGAATAACTCGCGTATATATTATAAAAGTGTTACACAAACACAACATACGCCTCATTCCAATTCAGAATATTCTTTTATTCGAATATTCCTATACTTTGGGAAAAGTTCCCATTAATTTTATCCAAGATAAATTCTTTAAATTTATTCTTTAATCTCCTTTGAATATCAATTCAAACTAGTCGGGATTATCGAACCACACCGAAGTAATCATTTATTTTATTTTCCCAATCCCAACCTATTCATCCCATGAAGTAAACTGGTAGTACTTCATATCTAACACCACAGTGTTATCGGTAATTCAATTACCATTTCACGTTCAAATCTAATTAAAGATTTAACTATCGCCTGGAGTAAAACTGGTGATACTCCATTCTCGATCTTTTCAATCTATTTAAAGATTCATTAAAACTCCACTTAGTTTTAATCGTTAACTGGGTTAAAGAATCAGTGTCTTTTAAAACACAGTTCACGATAAACCCGAAAATCAATATCAATTCAATCCCAATTAAATATTATTTAATTGGTACACTTCATTAAATCTAAATTAAAAAGATTTAATCTTTTCTCAACTGGGTTCAAGAACAGTGTTAGTGAAGACACCATTCACGACAAAACCCAAATCACATTTGATATTCAATATAAGGCTCTGAATAGAAAATATATCGGCTTATATTCAATATCAAATTCTACGATCAACAAATGTCGTATTGGAAATAACGATATAAATATATATCTTTCAAATTTCCATAACAACATCCGTATAATCACGAATTCCAACATCGAAATATTCCGAAGACAATTTCGATTCAATTCCACTCCAATGCAATCATTGGAAATTCTGGTTATTTTTAAAACCCTTTTCAAATTCAATTTATTTATTTAAAAATAAATAGAATTATATTTCTAGTTCAAAACTAGTTCATTTTGATAAAAATCTATTTTTATCTTTTCAAATATGGAGTTTTTCATCCCAATTCTCTCTAAATCATTTCTTATGATTTTACACAAATTATTACTATTTTTAATAATTTTATCAAGGCCCGTACAGTCGATTTCCCACAATGGTCATCGAACTGCACTTATAGCGACCTTTTTCAAATTTGATTTGGACATAATTCCAAATCCAACCGTTAGATTTCAAGTTTCTAACATTCGTTAGAAAGCTCTTTTCGATACGAACCCAACGGTTCCGGTTTTAGGAGAATCCGACGGTCGGATCTCCCGTAATGTCCGTTTGAAATAAATGGTCGAAATTCACGAACTGCCGCGGCGCGGCGCGTTCTATTCAGGCCATTATATTATATATATAATATATATAATATATACTTCGTCGATTGCTATTTAAAACGAATTATATAAATAGTTTTAAAATCGTTTCAAAAGCGATTTCAACTTCCTTTTCAATTCAAATCAAAATTGAATTCTTCTTTATAAATTCGTTTCAAAGTTCATTTCTATTCAATTCAAATTTCAATTCAATTTGAATTCATTTCAATTCACTTTCAATTCAATTTGAATTCGTTTCAATTCATTTCGAAATCGTTTTCAATTCAATTCATTTCGAAATCGTTTTCAATTCAATTCATTTCGAAATCGTTTTCAATTCAATTCATTTCGAAATCGTTTTCAATTCAATTCATTTCGAAATCGTTTTCAATTCAATTTATTTCGAAATCGTTTTCAATTCAATTTATTTCGAAATCGTTTTCAATTCAATTCATTTCGAAATCGTTTTCAATTCAATTCATTTCGAAATCGTTTTCAATTCAATTCATTTCGAAATCGTTTTCAATTCAATTTATTTCGAAATCGTTTTAAAATCAATATAAATATCGTTCACGTCAAAATGGCGTCAATCTAATCAACACGGCTTCATATATTCCTTTATTTTCAAATATTCTATTTCAAATATTTCTTTTTCAAATATTTCTTTTTCAAATATTTCTTTTTCAAATATTTCTTTTTCAAAACTGGAATGAGGCCCAATCAATTACCATATAAAATTAATTATATGGATTTTCATACAACACATGTATATAATAGCATTGAAAATAATCAACCATCAACCAAAGTGCACTACACTGTATAAGCATCAAATATAGATATTCAACGCTTATAACAGCCTGTCAATCAATCGATCGACATATTTAATCAATCAGGATGAGTGAACTTCAAATTTCATCCCAACACCCGTGTGGGGTTTCAAACAATCAAACACAGATTTTATTTGTGCAATTGGGCGATGTGTAAAATTTATCGACCCAATCAATGTCCTTCAAATAGGTGTACATAAACAAACCGTCCGGTTTGTAAATGAATATTTATTTATTTACATTCACGTCAAAAATTATATTTTAACGATAAAACATTTTATTTCAACACATGAATTTCTATTCAGTTCATTTCTTTAATAAAATGATATTTTATTTTTCTAACATATTTTAGAAAATTTCGGCGGCATAACGACACGATACTAGAAACGGGACAAGGCCTAGCCTTATCCCCGGTCTAGTGAAGGCCCACGCCATTCACACATCAATCAAATCAATTTCATCTCACCAAACAATTCAATTCAAACAAATAATTCAACTAATCTATGCAACCAAACAAACAAGTCCATGGTCTGTGGACGATTGTGTCGGGTGCTACTAAGCACCGTCTGCATCCTAGTATATATATATAACTAGAAAAGAAATTGAAAGGTGAGAAGTTCTCACCAAAAGCTATCCAATACCACGACTCTTCATTTATAGAAATCTTCTTCGTTATCCCATCTTCGTCATCTTCGTTGCCCGTAGTCACTATATATATAAAAATCACATTTTTATATTTTGATGTCTTTAAAATAAAAGCCACATTTTTATTTATTCACTTTCAATTTAAAAATCATATTTTTATAATCACTTCATATATTTAAAAATCGAATTTTTACTATGCTATTCAATATATAAAAATCGTATTTTTCTTCTAATGAACTTCATATAAAAGTCGCATTTTTCTTATTCAAGAATATAATGTTTTCATATTTAAAAATATCGCTACTTCATGCTAAGATTTATATATATTTATAACTTCATCCTCATATAAAAAATTATATTTTTAACTTCATCCTCATAAAAAAAATTATATTTTTATAAATAAAAATATAATCTTTTCAGTTTTAAATCGAATCTTTTTGAGTTTAAAAATCATTTCTTACTATAAGGAGAAATCATGTTTTAGCCTTACGTCTTACATACAAAAACCATATTTTAGACAATGTTATATAATTTGAAAATCCAATTTTTATATCATTAACATAATAAAAATTATATTTTTAAACTTATGCTATATATAAAAAAACTGATTTTTAAACTTATTAAAATTAATTACTTAGAAAATGAACAGAAACAAATAAGGGGCAAAAGGCTTACAGAAGAAATCGAAGTGGGGGAGGAACCTACGCTCGCCGGAGGAAATGCTCGCTGGCGGTCTGGTGGCGGTCGTACATCGGAGGGTGGCGGAGGCCGGCTCGAGCTCGCGGTGGTGCACTGGACGTTGGCGGCTAGGGTTTGTTGCGGCGGTTCTTTGAAGAAGGGGGGTTTTGGGGGTTGCGTGGCAGAGGAGGGAAGAAGAAGGCGGAGGATCGGAGGGGGGGGGCTGGAGGTGGGTGGCTTCATCGCGGCGCAGTGGCGAGCTCCGCCTCTGGCGGCGGTCGAGGCAATGGGGGGGGGAACGATCGCGATTTTTTTTTTTTTTTCTGATTTCTGATATGAACTAACGGGGGGGGTATATGAAAAAGGTTTTATATTTTTAATTTAATTTTAATTTATTTTATCCCAAGGAGTTGACTTTTTATTCGACTTCGAAACGAGGCCCACCGACTGTCGCCCATAGCGTTTCACCCCCATTCCGAACACAATGGGATATGTATCGTAAGCTGATTCGGCTGTTACAATCAGTTTTCGTTAAATTTACATTTAAATCACTATATTGAATTTTAAACGTACATTTCAAATTACTGGGGTCACATACTAACTAGAAAAATTCCAGAAAAATATTTTCTAGCTTCGTATTGACGATACGGTCCTAACAAAACTAGTTTCGTCGAATTCCGAGACCGTTGGAAAAATGGCCAATTTCCAGTCGATTAAAATCAACTGAAATTGGTCAAACGCGTTTTCCTTTGCCACGCTCACATATTGATTCAGAAAATTATGAAATTTGGAATCTAGCAATAAATTGACATCACGGACCCAACAAAAGTGGTTTCGTCGAAATCCGAGGTCATTTGCAAAATGTCCATTTTTAAGGGCCTGAATTCCATAGCGACTATTCAGAATTTTCAACTGGACATATCTTTTGATTCTCGCTACGAAATTTTGATCTTTCGGATTCGTTGGAAAGATATCCACAATTAGATCCCATTATTTTTGGTTTCACTAAAATCCGGATTGTTTTGCACCCGGTACATTCAATTGAAGTTTGAAATCGAATTATCGAACTACCGCGCCATTTTCAATTCTATTTATAATTATATATAAATATTTATATTCTATCGACGGCGTATATAATATATACGTCGAATTCTATTCAAAATAAATTTCTCGTCGATATTATTTAAAATAATCTATTTTAAATATTCAAAATTCGCTAAAATCGCCAAAATAAAAATTTTAAACTGGCCCAGATTTTCGGGTTATTACACATTGGATCTGCCGATTAATTGCACAACATTGATTGTATGCTCATTTCCTTTATATAATATTATTGAATCATAACCAAGAACTTACATGCATTTATATTATATACATATATTACCTGATTGTTCAAACCGTTAACATTTTATTTGAGTTTAGTTAATATAATGGACGAATAAAAAATGAAGGTGTACTAATGTATATTTATATGAACTAGATTTAAATGAAGAGGTTACATTTTCCGAACCTTGTTGATTGTCGTTGCTTTGGTTGTTTGAAATCTCCTCTTCGAATCTTTCTACCCTCGACTATGGGTTACCACTTCATTTACACTGAATTACCAATTTTGTAATACCCCGCATTTTTAATTAAATAATAAAATAAATTTTTTATAATTTTCAGAATTTGGTCACGGAACTAGCGTCATTGCGTCCGTTATGATTTTCTGATCAATTTAGACTTATGGTTTACAGGAACGGATTTAAAACGAAGAAGATATCTTTAAATGAAGTTTTAGAACAAATGTGAAAAAGAAGATATAAGAGAAACAAAAATAAGAAGAATAGCTACCAATGCTTTTAGTCTTGTGAACAAAAGCTAAGTTAACTGAGTTAGTATAACATGCACTTTCCAAGGGAGAGGTCAGGAGTTCGAGTCCCGCCAACGTCATGTTTTTAATTTTAGGAGGGCCAACTAAAAGGATGCATGTTCTAAGAGAAAAATATATGGAATATACATGTAAGGAAAAAAAATATATAATGTGTGTGTATGTGTATATATATGAATAGGAAATTTAAAAGTAACATGCAATCAAGCAAAATAAGTAAGAAATAAATGTCAGCATAACGATTTTTAAATTTGGAAAGGAAATGAAGTTGTGCGTAAATATGTACGCATAAATTTAAAAATTGAAATTAAAGTACAAATTAAGGGCAGAAGATAAAAATGAAATGAATGCGCACATTTATTTACACGTGTGAATGCGCGTTAAAAAGATTGGGATTAATTGAATAGATTAGAAAGAAATTTGGCAAGAGAATAACATTAATAATGACTTTTATTGCGCAATTATTAATGGAAAAAGGTTTGTGAAATTAGGCATGAATATATGCATGCAAGTTTGAAACTGAAACGTTAAACATACCTTATAAAGGGAAGAGATTAATTTACATAAGAATATTTAGAAAGAAAACGAACGTTCCAGCTAACGTTAAATGAAAATTAATTTCGGCAAAACTAACGTAAGTGACCCAAGTAATCGGGTCAACCCAGACCATATGTGGTTTGACCCAGGGTTGACCCACCAAGGGTCCAAGTCGACCAATTGTTGAGTGAACTGACCTTAGATTTTCGATTTTTACAGCTCAGATTATATTATATTTAATCCGACGAATCAGAATCTTCTATGCACCATTGAATAGACTAGTAATGCCTAACCTCCAATTCATATCTTCTGAGACGACGCCAAGGCTATACCATTTTCTTTCTTCTCCAAATCTTCCAGAAATAAGAATATTAGCTTTAGGAATTCTGATTCAAGATTTGAAGACAAAGAATATAGATTTATGATATAGGTGTTCAGATTTCTTGTCTACATGAGGAAAATTCTATGAATCTGAATTATTAGGAATAATGTTTCCAAAGCATCTCTAGTTTTTTTCGATGAAAAGTTTTAGTTTCTCTAGATCAAACGAATGTATACGTTCCGAAATAGTACTTCGTTCAAAAACTTGTCCAGGTTTAAAAGCACAAAAAATGGCTATCGAAAGAATGAGTCCGAAAATAATTGTAGTGCTGGGATCAAAAAGAAATCATTTCTTTCATTCTTTTAGCATCAGATTTGTAGATCCATAGTTATTTCAATATTAGATTCAATTAGGAAGACCATAGAGTAGCATATCTGAATCAGATTCAAGAACTGGAAAGCAGTCAGGTGAATGTATTTAAATTATACCTTTCGATAACGGTATATTTATCGTTTAAATTCTTCGTAATTCTTGACGTAATGAATAATTGAAATTGTGGAATTTGTAATGTAATCCATTTCCTAAGTACATTAAGAATGTTACTGTTGTACAAACCAATTCCAGTAACTTTCTATTTTGGTTTGAGAATTATTGTAATATTAAAATTGTGAAATTGAAAGTGACTATGCATATATTTTTATGATTGTAATTCGATGATAAATTATGTATATTCCCAAATTATATTGTTTAGAATATAATGAAATTGTTGGGTTGAGTAAGATTATAGTAAATTGTGGGTAAAATGGAATAAGAATTAACAAGCCTAATTTTGTACAGAAACTTACCATGATTAAATTGCAATTGTGTATGAAAACTAAGTAATAATATAACTCAGAAAGAAAAGGGGGATTTAGTAGTGGACCGAGTTAATTGGGGGTGGAAAAGGAATACATTTCCATAATTACCATTACGGTAAATTATAGAGAACGTAGTTGTAAGAAAAAGAAATGTAATAAGAATTAGTGTGAAATAGGTGTTTTTGTCGTATTGCACACTAATCATATATATACACACATACATATATATAAATATATGATGTAATAAAAGAAATAACTTGCAACTATGGATCTTAATTAATGTATATTGGAAATAGATTTTTATACATTTCCACAACCAAATTTATGAAGTGTGAAATATTTCCTGTAATAATAAAAATGTACAAGACGGTAAATAAATAAAGGTTGCAATAGTTAAGGTTTGCTTAAATAACAAGGAACCATGGGAAAATGTGATGAACGAGAAATATAACATATTATAACTAATTATGTGAATGAGAATGAAATATAATATGTAGGCTTGTCCTAGGGACAAGTGGAACTATAACATAGGATATAGTTAATAATGAAAAGGGAACTTATTGATAAACCTTTGTTAAAGGAACTAAGTTAATAAGTAAATTCACATCAACGGTTGTGGTAATGATATAACATGGGTTATAATAAGAGATAAGATGAGAACTTATTAATAAACCTTAGTTATGGGAACTAAGTTAACAAGTAAACCTACAACAATCGTTGTGGTAATGGTATAAAATGAAGTAATAAATAACATGATAAATAAAAAGAAAGAATAGGCTTATTATTAGTAAACTTATGAACGGGAAAAATATTAAGTCTAATGAATGTAATAATAAGTGGCTCGTAGATAGGGTCTGTTCCAGTAGCGTGGGGCCGGTTAGGGAAAATAAGCGGCCAAATGTAAGCTAATAAACTAGTAACTTGAATAGAAAATGAATGTGTAAATAATCAAGTTGATTCACAATACAATAAGTTAAATCAAGCGCATGATTGAAAGATTAGACATAGGATCTAATGACGCGATGGCGTGATGTGCTTGGACCAGTCCGTAGGTATGGAGATGAAGAACCCAACAGGGTAGATCATCGTGGTGTCTAGAGACACGAGAGGAGCATACCCAACTTATTATTCCACGGGACTAAAGGGAAGCACGGGGCTTCTACGAGAAGTGGTAGGGTACTTTGAGATGACCCTCTAAGGAACAACCAGATGAAGTCGTCGCTCGGAGGCAGGTCTGTTGCACCATGTAGAGCATACCTTGACTGCACCTATGGTGTGGCAGTCAGAAGGTTGTGGCAGATGGCGTTGGGTGATTCGGCAGTTTGCCTCGCTCTAGGAGGAGGTGATCATGACCAAATTAAGGATAGTAATCGTCAGATACCAGTCATCGGCAATCAGTGGAATGTGGAAAGACTAAGAGCTAAACCAACATACCAACGATCTTTCACTATCGGGACATTAATTCAAGGACATGCCAAATTGGATGTTAGATTGGTTGTTATGGGCATGTCATTAGAATTTAATGTAGTCTTTCATTAGTTGAGGGAGGGGCCAGGGTGGGGCCATATCAACCGTGAAAAGAGATAGACCATATGTGAATATATGTATTGTAGGCCTAACGAAGCTGTCCTTTACAGATATCGAAAGCTCCCGATTGAGTTTCATGCATTAGATGCAACCCTATTACGGGACTAGGGTTATAGTAGGTAGTACATTCGTGTGAGGGCCTAGATACACGCATTGGGTGGTTTTTATTGTATACTTTAGGGCATTACTCCATGTTGAGATGAGATTCGACCGAGGAGTTCGGATACGAGGATCCGTTCACTTATGTGGCATGACGACGATGGTTCTATGCGATTACGTGGCGTGACGATATAGATTTTCGTACGCGGTTTGGCGTAGGATGGAGATTGTGCATAATTCATGGTGTGATGGCAGAGACCGTACGAGGATGATACTTTTGAGAGTACCTTATGATGTTGGTTTTAGCTACACATATTATATTAGGTTTAATCTACTTGGGAGTAGATGGGTGAGACGTGTGTGTAGAGCCTAGAGCGTTATTATCCCGAATAACCTAATAATTTGAAAAATGTAACTGAACGGTATATGTAGGGTTATTTCAAAATGTATAATTTGTCCTCTCACTAGAACTTGTGTTCTGACCCCCCTCCTCATAACATACTGGTTTTCAAGTTTCAAAATTCTAAAAGTTTACAATTTTATAAATTTATTGGTTTGCAATGTTAAGAGTTGCATTAAAAAGATTTTTGCGGTAATTGTGTAAACTTTTTTTCAAAAATATTATTGCGTAAGCAAGTTGTGGGGTTAAGCGACGTAAGTGGTTAAGAGAAAGCGCGAATAAAGGAATTGTCCATATGGGGGTGCATAGGTAACCTTGAGCGAAATAATTTAGTGATAAATGGTCTCATTATTATGCATGGACAGTTAGTAAAGGTTTGAGGGAATTTTTAAAAGATGTTTCAAGTGGTTGCTGTTCATGAGAAAGAGGTAAAAAGTAAATTTAAGACTTGCATGATTTAAGAGAAGAGGAGAATGAAAAAAAGGCAAGTTGAGATTTTTTTTAAGTAAATGTATGACAAGGTTTGTAATTTATAGAAATCTTTTTTAGCACCCTTTAAGGAAATAGGAAAGTTTTCTCTTAGTATAGACTTACATTCCTATGTAGTGTTCTATTTTAGAAAAATAGAATGGTTTAGTTGGACAATTTTCTTCCTAGGTATTTGTAGTGATCGCTAGGTAAGAACAAAAACATATGATATTATGAATTAAATGAAAGTGAAGGTAAAAGATGAACAACTAAAAGAAAAACAAATAAACACGACAACTGCAAAAATTGAGAACAGTAAAAGAAAATGAATTATTCCAAAGTAAGTTTGAAAAACTGAAAAGAAAATTTTCTTATGTAAAACTGTGTTTGGAATAGAAAAATAGAAATTTTGTAAGATTAGCAATTAAGGTTTCCAATTATGGGGGGGAAATGCGTAAAAGTGGATGGAAAATATGTCATTTTCCATTTTCTACCTCATTCTAACATAAGAAATCGAATTCAGAAAATTAGACTTCTCTGAAATTCGCAAATTCAAAGTTGGTTGGTAGGGTTTGGACGCAAAATTAGAATAAACTACGCTCTTATCCTATAAGAGTGTGGGAAAAATTAGATACAAAAGTATTTTTGATTTTTAAATGATTGCATTTATAAAGAAATTGCATGTATATTTAGGTTGTGTGCATCATGTTTCCAAACAGATTTTTCAAGAAAATTTGCATTCATATAGGAGGTGTATCATGTTTCCAAACAGATTTTCAAGAAAATTTGCATTCATATAGGAGGTACCGCTTTGGCATTCATGAACTTTATGTTGTGTTACACTTTGCACAAGTGCACAAATAGTTGCAAAATTAGATGTACAAATGATGGTTGTAAATTATGCGAGAAATTACTTAATTTTACCCTTACCAAATTTCGGGGATGAAATTTCCTAAGAGTGGAAGAATGTAACACTCTGCATTATTAATTAAATAATAGAATATAAATTGTATAATTTTCAGAATTTGGTCATGGGACTAGCGTCATTACATCTGTGGCGATTTTCTGATCAATTTAGACCTATGGTTTGCAGAAAACAGATTTAAAAGGAAGAATATATCTATAAATGAAGTTTTGGAACAAACGTGAAAAAAAGATATAAGAGAAACACAAATAAGAACAATAACTATTAAAAAAATTTAGTCTTGTGAACAAAAACTAAGTAAGGTGAATTGGTAGAGCATGCACTTCCCAAGGTAGAGGTCAGGAGTTAAATCCCGCTAACATAATGTTTTTAATTTTAGGAGGGTCAACTAAAAGGATGCATGTTATAAGAGAAAAATATATGTGAATATACATATTTTAAGTAAAAAAATTATATATATGTGTATGTGTGTGTGTGTATATGAATACGAATGATGTAATATGAAGAAATAGCTTGCAAATACGAATCTTAATTGATGTATATTATGAAAACAGATTTTTATACATTTCCACCAACCAAATTAACGAAGTATGTGAAAGATTTCCTGTAATAATAAAAATGTACAAGACGATAAATAAAGAAAGGTTGCAATAGTAAAAGCTTGCTTAAATAATAAGGAACCATGGCAAAATATGATGAAAGGGGAATATAGCATATTATAACTAATTATGTGAATGAGAATGAAATATAATAGGTAGGCTTGTCTTAGGGACAAGTGGAATTGTAACATAGGTTATAATTAATAATGATAAGGGAACTTATTAATAAACCTATGTTAAGTGAACTAAGTTAATAAGTAAATCCACAACAACCGGTTGTGGTAACGATATAACGTGGGTTAAAATAAGAGACAAGATGAGAACTTATTAATAAACCTTAGTTATGGGAACTAAGTTAATAAGTAAACCCATAACAACAGTTGTGGTAACGGTATAACATAAAGTTCTAAATAACATGAAAAATTGAAAAGAAGAATAGGCTTATTATTAGTAAACTTATGAATAGGAAAAATATTATGTTTAATGAATGTAATAATAAGTGGCTCATAGATAGGGTCAATTCCGGCAGTGTGGGGCTGATTGGGGAAAATAAGCAGTCAAATATAAGCTAATAAACTAGTAACTTTAGTAGAAAATGAATGCGTAAATAGTCAAGTTAATTAGCAAGATGATAAGCCAAAGCAAGCGCATGATTGAAAGATTAAATATAGGATCTAATGACGCGATGGTGTGATGCACTTAGACCAGTCCGTACATATGGAGATGATGAACCCAACGGGGTAGATCATCGTGGTGTCTGGAGACACGAGAGGAGCACATCCAACTTATTATTCTACAAGACTAAAGGGAAGCACGGGGCTTCTACGGGATGTGGCAGGGTACTCTAAGATGGCCCTCTAAGGAACAACCGGATGAAGTCATCGCTTGGATGCAGGTCTGTTGCACCTTCTAGAGTATACCTTGACTGCAACTATGGCGTGGCAATTAGAAGGTTGTGGCAAATGGCGTTCGGTGACTCTGCGGTTTGCCTTGCTCTGGGAGGAGGTAGTCAGAACCAAATTAACGATAGTAATCGTCAGATACCTGTCATCGACAGTTAGTGGGATGCAGAAATACTAAGAGCTAAACCAACAGACTAACGGTCTTTCACTATCGGGACGCTGGTTGAGGGACACACCAAATTGGAAGCTAGATTGGTTGTTAGGGGAATGTCATTAGCCATTGATGTAGTCTTTCATTAGTTGAGGGAGGGGTCAGGGTAGGGCCATAGCCGCTGTGAAAAGAGACAGACCATACATGAATATTTGTATTGTAGGCCTAACGAAGCAGTCCTTTACATATATCGAAATCCCCCGACCGAATTCCAAGCATTGGATGCAGCCTTATTACAGGGCTTAAGTTATAGTAGGCAGTACGTTCATGTGAGGGTCTTGATACACGCACTAGGTGGTGCATTGTAGACGTTAGAGCATTACTCCATGTTAAGACGTGATTCGACCGAGGAGTTCAGATACAAGGATCCGTACGCTCATGCGGCATAACGACGGTGGTTGTTTGCGATTACATGGCGTAACGATGTTGATTTTCATACGCAATTTGGCATAGGATAGAGGTTGTTCATACTTCCGTATAGGGCTGTCAATGGGTGCTTTCGGATACGGATAGTGCCATAATCGTATCCGTATTTGAAATTATTTTAAGATATGGATATCCGTATCCATTTAATTTTCAGATATCGGATATCCATACCCGCTTGATTTTCGGATACAGATGGATATCAAATATTTATGTGCTCCGCCAGTAATTAATAAATTTAAATGTATAAATAAAAAAGTTTGGATCAACATAAAATAACTTTTGAAGTAATGTTTATAAGAAACTAGGAAATAAAGAATTGTGATGATGAAATATTGTTTTGTACTAATATCCATAAGCATATCCAAAAATATTCCAAAACTAAACACTAAAACTACCATTTTTCATTAACAATGGTCAAAATTTATATCATAATAACATCCAATAGGTACAAAATAATTATTAATTCTATTTTTCTGTTTTGAGTTATATATATTACATCAATTAGTCGGACGGATATTTTTCGGATACGGATACCACTATAACCATATCCGTATCTGAAAAGATTTTCGGATATCCGTATTTGTTTTTTGGATAATGTCGGATAACGAATATTTTTCATTTTTTGGATTCGGACGGATATCGGATTTTTGGGGTATTCATTGAAAGCCTTGCTTCCGTGATGTGACGGCAGAGACCGTACGAGAAGGATACAATAGACAGCACCTTCAGATGTTGGTTATAACATATATTAGGTTTAGTCTACTTGGGAGTAGATGGATAGGATGTGTGTGCAGAGCCTAGAGCGTTATTAACCCGAATAACTTAATAATTAAGAAAATGTAACTGAATGGTATATGTAGGGTTATTTCAGAATGTATAATGTGTCCTCTCACTAAAACTTGTGTTCTGACCCGCTCCTCCTCATAACATACTCGCAGGTTAGATTTATGGCAGAGATTTGGTAGCCTTTAAACACTTGTTAGGAAGTGTCAGTATTTCGGTAAGGTTATATTTTATTCATTATGTTGTGAGATGTTTTATCGAGCTTTGATATATTTACTATCTTTGCTTTTTCTCTAGGATACCAGACAAGTCAACTCGATATTTAATAGATTGGGATTTTTGGGAAAAATTTGGTCTATCGAAATTCAGATTGTTACAAATTTGGTCAACGGAGGCTGGTGTTTGAATGTTATAAAATCATAACGAAGATAAAATGATGAAATAGCGAAGATATAGCACATGAACCAAAAGTAGCATATGGTACTCTAACTTAATGTTTTTACAGGTATATAAACGATAATTAAATGAAAAATCAACATTCAGTTCAATTATAATGAGCAATTCTTAATTTTATATAAGAACATGTGCAAATATATATGAATAAGCGGACAATGTATTTAAATTATTCAAATTTAATAGAATATCAGAGTATTTCTATTCTAAAAAATGTTAAATATTTCAACTAAAAAAAATAATTTCATAATTTTTATAATGTATAAATGTTATTTTTCTATTCATTTCTTTTAAACAAGACAAAGGGAGAATGATGGAATATAGCGAAAATAACATGATAAATCAGGAATAGCAAAATATAGCAGATCTTAAAGTGGAAATACTATCTTTGAGGTTTTTTGCGAAACCATAGCGGTAGAAATCCACTACAGAATATAACACGATAACAGTGAGGAAATAACGAAGAACCAACTGCATATGTATGGAGAAAACAAATAGCGTGGTTATTTACTACTAACTAGGTAATAAATATCTTGCTTTTTTTCTCTCCGGACTTGAGATTAATTCTTCGACCCTCCTCTCCAATTATTTGGTCATCACCTTAGTATAGGTCTCGAGATTTTAGCCTCAGTTACATTAACGTTTAATTGAGTTACTTAATTAGTTTGTTAAGCTTATTCCTTAATTTAATCAATATACAATAATTATATCATTTTTATTAATTTTCAGTCTCAAATAAACAATAACTATGCCAAAATAATTTTGAACGTACTTTTTTCTAATTTTATAATCAATTTATAATATTTATAAATTAATTTAAAATTGTCCAGACTTTAAAATTAACTAACAACACGGTTATGTTGATTCTCTAGGGGAGAACTTGACCCTTGGTCAGTATTTAAACAATTTAAATATTAATGCATGTACAAAACCTTTGTTGAAGTATGATATCGTCTATGAGTTCAATCACTTACATACTATTTAGTTGAAATGTAGTTTTTTATCTTTATTAAACCAACACCTGATAATATATTTGTGCATTTTTTCTTTTTATCATCATTATAACACTGAGATATCTAGAGTTTGATCAATGATCAAAACTATAGTAATATCAATAGTTTATTACATAGATCACTTTAGCGTCCTTGATTCAACCCGACACCAATTTAACAATTAAACGATTTACTTTGGTTGAAAATTTTGACTTTAAGTTGATTGCCAATTATGGTGATACATACCTTCTACTATGTACGAGACAATTAATCTCCCAAGTAATGTTCCTTTCGAGTAATTCAATGTGTACTCAACAATGGCCATAACATGCTCACGACGTGATGAGGTTGACCATAATCAAAGTATAACCTTGCTAATCAAGATCCAGCATACCATAAGTCCAAAGACTATTGCACATTGTTACAAAAAGATCCTCTATTTTCTATTAGTTGTATTAACCTATAAAATACTTTCGTTTAGTCGTTTTGGCATTTCCAGTAAACCAAATGTACGTAAGATACCACAAACAATGATGAGTAATTCACCATACAACGTATGTAGAGCGATACAAAAAGCGACTTTCGATGGATGTAACGATGACCGTTTCTCAATACACTTTGACTGGTAACTCTTAAGTAATACATATTTAAATAACAATCATAAAAACTAATGTTTACGAATAAATTCGCAGCTATGTTCGATAAAATATTTCCTTGAAAGCTTTCCAGATTTGTGCATCTTTAATGCATTGATATCATTATTCATATCTCTTTGTAACAAAACAGATAAAAGAAAATAAATTCAAAACCATGTTTATTTTCAAAGAAAATTATTTACAATAGTTAAGTTACATAGTTTTTATATAATTTCCCCTGTGTCATACCCTTAATTCTATAAGAGAGTACCCAATGTACTTTATGATATTTTGGGAATGTTTGTGGTCATAAAGATGTTAAATCAAAGTAATGTGTTGCTAGGGATTATATGTGAGATACTACTAATAACATATCATATACCATTCACTCAAGATTTTATACAAGATATTTTCTTCCAATAGCGTCGAAATTTGGAGAAGCACATGAGCAGTTGAGCATGAATATTATTCAATTCATATTCGATTGTAAACAAAAGTTGTATGGTGAACTGTATGAAAGATACATATTTTCGGCGGAATGTTTCATTCAAAATAAACAAATAAACCATGGTGACGGATCAGATGTTTAATGCAATTGAATGTAGTGAGTATCTCATTGCGTTAGGCACAACATTGAGCCAACGACTGTAAACATGCCAAAGAACTAGATCATTTGTTTGTTAATTTCATATGTTTACTTAAATGCGACTTATTTGATTTCCTTAACACGTTAAGGACAAATGCATTCACTTGTCTTTAATGTTTATCCTTCACATTAGTATTAGTTAAAATAGTCATAGTGGATGTATGCGGGGTTTTATTTGGCATATTTAAGTTTTACATGGTAGAATTCATGTTTGCAAATTATTCATATAATTTACTACTCGGTTTCTGATGGAAAATATCCACTTTGTGTACATTTCATATTTTCAATGTATAAAACTAACATATTTTCATATGTTAAACATTTGTATTTCAATACATTTGCTTGATAATTATTTGTGTTGTAAATATTAATAAATTTTCTTTTTAAACAACTATACATTTCACATATAAATTAATCAAAGAGATTTTTATTTGGTAATCTTTTCCACGTTTAATTTTTACCATCTTCAATTTTGTTTCTATAATCTATATCCAAAGCTGACACAGTTTTGTATAACACGATTGTATTTGAATATCATTATTTAAAAAAAAAATCAAGTTCGCGTTCCATTAAAAAATTTCTTTATATCAAACAAAATTTGCATAGAATAATATTTTACATGCTCTTTTTCTGTTTTGTACTCTCATTTTATATCATCTTTTAACTTGTGTATGTTAGGTGAAATATTCTCTATCTATAGTGATTTTGTTGCAAGCTTTATTTTCATGAATGAATTTGCAACTGTTTTCTCTTGCTATAACTCATATTGTCTAGTCAATGATCTCTAACTCAAGTGGTTAGATGTATGATGCTATAAACAGAGATTTTGGAGCTAATTACTCGTGTTATACAAATAAATCATTTTTTACTATCGCAATATAATCCTAATTAGATTTTGTAATTTTAGTACTGTGTCGAGATTATTTTCAATGAATTTAGATATCCTAGACGTGCTTAAAATCAATATAGATTTTCAAGATTTAGATTATGAGTAATTGCCTCATTCGAAATGATTTATGTAGATTTAGAATTCGTACTGTTATTTTAGCATGATGAAACATATACTGGGCAGGATAAAAGTGAAAATTTTAATAGTTTATATCAAATATAAAACTTGTTTTGAATATTAAAATTTAGAGAAACGCATGTAAAAATATATTTTTACACCTCAATCCACCATCGATACTAGTAGGATGTAAACTGTCAGATATAGATTAGAGTAGTGTCAAATTCATACTCATATCTGAAATCATTTTCGAATATCAAATATACATATTCATGGATGTAGATGGATAACATATATTCTCTAAACAATTACGCCACTACTAAAGTAAAACAGACACAAAGCAACAACTATGGCAACATGAATAAGCAGGAAAATCAATACCAACATGGGAATCAGCCACTAAGAGGAGGACATCAACCCCAAAGAGGTCGTGGATGCGGAAGATGGAACAATAACAATCGTGTTAAATGTCAGATATGCCATAAATTTGGACACATGGCAAATAAATGCGATTTTAGGTACAACTCCAAAGGCAATTCTTCACAGAAAAATGCTCAAGCCAACACAACAACCATGGGAGGATTAAACATGAACAACAATGAGCTGAAGAGAAGTCAAAATGCAAGCAATGATGATGAAGATAAGACTGATGATACCAATCCTGAAGAGTGGTATCCAGACTCAAGTGCTACCCACCATATCACCAATAATCTCCAAAATTTAAACATAGGAAGCAAGAGCTACTCAGGTATGAAATCTCTACACATGGGAAATGGTGAAACCGCTAGTATAACTCACATCGGTAAGGGTACTATACTTGGTAAAGGACAATTCAAATTGAATGATTTACTTAGAATACCCACTATCAACAAAAATTTATTAAGCGTATCAAAATTTTCCTATGACAATAACGTATACTTCGAGTTTCACCCAAATTTTTGTTTAGTTAAAGATTCACTAAGCCAGGATATATTACTACAGGGTAATCTACATGATGGCCTATACAAATTCAGCAACTAGAAGAGCGCCAATTCTAGCAAAGGATTTTGGTGTAATAATCTAGATGTTAGCAGTAATGATAATTGTACTAGGAACTTTTATAATAATGACAATAATAGATGCATCAGAAATACTAGTAAATGTAATTCTCTTGAATCATGACATGTTAGATTGGGTCACCCAAGTCTTGAAGCTGTTAGAATAATTTTAAATAGCAATAATATCTCTTTTGATAATAACACACTTGTCAAGCACACATGCACACACTGCCAACTCGGCAAAAACCACAAACTTCCGTTTAGTGATTC
Organism: Allium sativum; assembly: GCA_030737875.1. Classification (NCBI taxonomy): domain Eukaryota; kingdom Viridiplantae; phylum Streptophyta; class Magnoliopsida; order Asparagales; family Amaryllidaceae; genus Allium; species Allium sativum. The sequence goes on along the minus strand of CM060921.1, from coordinate 573,763,940 downwards.
TGAAACTATTTATGATAAGCCACTGGAGCTTATAGCGGCTGACTTGTGGGGACCAGCGCCACTAAATTTATATCAGGGACACAGATACTATCTTTCCTTTGTTGATGCATATTCTAGATATACGTGGATATACATGCTTAAAAACAGATCTGAAACATGCAATACGGTCATACAATTCATAACATATAAAAGAGGAATAAAATACAGGTTAACCTGCTCTCACACATTTGAACAAAACGGTTTAGTGGAAAGAAAACATAGACACATCGTAGAAACATGCTTAACTTTAATGTCTCAAAGTATCTTACCTATGAAATACTGGAATGAGGCATTTTATAGTTCTGTTTTTCTCATTAATAAGCTACCCACTAGAGTGTTAAATAATAAAACATCACATGAATTGATATATAATATAAGACCAGATTATAACTTCTTAAAATCATACAGCTGCTTATGTTTTCCATGTTTGAGAGACTACAATAAACACAAACTAAGCATGAGATCAAGTCCATGCATGTTTATTGTGTATGCTCAAAGTCAGAAAGGATATAAATGTTTGGACAAAATGGCAGAATTTATGTTTCAAGACATGTTATATTTGATGAAAATATTTTCCCCTTTGCAGGAAAACAAGAAACCAAAGACAGAAGTATGGGACACACCACTATAGTTGAGCAGTTCAAACCTTTTATCACTGAACCACTTATAGACGACACTTGCCAAAAATCACATAGCACCAACATGCAAAATGAACATGAGGAAGATACAGATGCAAGCAATATTGAAGGAAATATTGATCAACCTTATCATGACATGAACAATAGCAATATGGAAAGGAACAACAATACAAACACAAATGCAAGCTCAACTGCACAACAGGAGGCACAAATGCAAGCTTATCATGACGTGAACAACAACAATATAGAAGGGAACAACAATACAAACACAAATGCAAGCTCAACTGTACAACAGGAGGCACAACAGACACAAGCTAGACACCACATGACCACGAGATCAAAGAGTGGCATTTTCAAACCTAAAATATACAGTGTTTCCATGGTTGAGACTGAGCCTGCAAATTTTGGCTAAGCAATAAAATCAAATAAGTGGAAAGAAGCTATGAATATTGAATATGAAGCACTCATGAAAAATAAAACATGGATTCTCGTACCACCACCAAAACACAAGAACATAATTGGATGCAGGTGGACGTACAAAATAAAAAGGAAAGAAGATGGAACCATTGACAAATACAAGGCCAGACTGGTGGCCAAAGGTTATGCGCAGCAGTTCGGATTTAACTTTAACGAGACATTCTCCCCAGTAATTAAACCCACAACCATCAGAATAATACTAATTATAGCTTTAAGTCAAGATTGGAACGTGAAGCAACTAGAAGTCAACAACGCTTTTTTAAATGGAGAATTGAATGAAGAGGTGTATATGCAACAACCCGAAATATATACTAATGGAGACAAAGTTTGCAAATTACACAAGGCCATTTATGGTTTAAAACAAGCCTCGAGGACGTGGTATGAGAAACTAAAATCTACCCTATCTAACATGGGTTTCAAGCAAGCAATGTCTAACAATTCCTTATACATGAAGAAGAACACACTGGGAACTATTTTCATACTGGTATACGTGGACAACATGCTTATAATAGGAGACAATGATCAAAAAATAAGCAGAACTGTACACCTATTAGATAAAAGTTTCGCTATCAAAGATCTGGGTGAGCTAAAATATTTCCTTGGAATACAGGTGATCAAAAGAAATAACAAAGATCTAACTTGTCACAACAAAATTATATTTCAGAGATATTGCAAAGAGCAAATATGCATCACACAAAACGTTTACCAACACCGATGATCAGTAATCTACGGCTATCTAAACATAAAGGTGAGGCTATAGATAATGTCAAGCAGTACAGAAGTATAATTGGGGCACTGCAATATGCAACCATCACAAGACCCGACATATGTTATAGTGTGAACAAATTAAGTCAGTACATGCAAAACCCACAGACAGAACATTGGATAGCATTGAAAAGAATTCTAAGATACTTACAGGGCACGAGACATCATGGAATAATTCTGAAATCAGAGAAAGAATGCAACTTACAGTGCTTCAGCGATGCCGACTGGGCAAATGACATTGATGATAGAAAGTCGGTGTCAGGATACTGCGTTTACCTAGGATGCAACATCATTTCATGGTGCACGAAGAAGCAGCAGACTACCTCCAGATCCAGCACAGAAGCCGAATACAGAGCACTGGCAAGCGCAACAGCAGAAGTACTTTGGATAGTTTCACTCATGGAAGAACTACGGTTTCCCTTAAAGAGAAAACCCGTTATCTGGTGCAATAACAAGAGCACAGTTTCACTGTCACTTAACCCAATCCAACATTCAAGGACAAAGCACCTCGAAATTGACCTCCACTTCGTAAGAGAAAAAACACAAGCAGGACGATTGACAATTTCTCATGTACCAGCGTATTACCAAAGAGCCGATGCCCTCACCAAAGCTCTATCGACTAAAATCTTCATCAGAATGAGAGAGGAGCCGAGGATAATAGATGGCGGTGAAAATGGAGATGAGAGAAGAAAACCCAGATCTATTTGAGGGGGCGTAATAGTGCAAAATAAGTTTATCCATTCAGTCGATTTCACACAAGTCTTAATATCAGAAAAATCCTGACCCTCAATATACACAGGCCACATTATTGGGCCTTGAGCTATAACCTGCATTACATTTTTAACGCATATTAATTTAGGCATCTTTCATTTCAGGCATCTTTCTATTAGTCGTTACATTCATTAGCTATAAATTTGCATACTATTGTATCCAATCTGGTAATCTGTATCATTACATCTTTTTGAATAACAAAATCTTCTCAGCTATTGTAACACCCCATCTCTGCCAATGCCACTCTTGCAAGCATACTAGCTTTGGAGGGGCGTTAAACGAGGTAACATGCATGCAGATATCACAAGACAGAACATATAAGTAAAAACAGAGTAAATAAAGCAGCGGATAAAACTAACATTTCAAAACCATAGTCAAGTTACATCAAGGTACTTGGTCATTATTTTCCACAAAACATAGTCTAGAAACATCAACTAAAAACTGGAAAGAAAATCATAAAGTAACTATCCCCAAGGTAGAATAAAGCCATAGCATGCTCAAGTCCAAACCGTACATGAGCTATCCAGAAAAGCAGCTAAAGATCCAAGCTAGGTACCAGTGTTCCCACCCTGTAAACCTGGGGGGGAAACGGAAGAAAAGAGGCGAAAGAAAACGGGTCAGTCAAAAAGACTGGTAAGTCCTATCTACTATTAGTATAAAAACTAATAAAGTTAACTGAACATGTAAAACAGAGATGAGATGTAGGGTGATAACTGGCATGGTGAAAAGTTAACAAGATAGATCCAGTGTGGCATCGCATATACAAGGTTAAGTTGCACCAGGTGTGTACTAGTATTCCAATCCATGTCAAGTATAAACAAGAAATGATCCCTTGGCCCAAAGCTGGCCCACATCATGAGATGACCTAAATCGAGGTCCCACTACTCGGTCTAGTCGATCGGCTCCCTATAAGCCTAACTTGTCGTGTATCGGTGTCATACGGCTTAATCGTGGAATGTAGTTAACTGTGCTAGGTCCACCCCAGGGTGTATCCATCCCTAAGGTGTAAACCACAGACACAATTCAAGCACGCACAGTCTAAACCTACTGGTGCCCATGTTCAAGTCCGGACTTAATGTGCACGACCATGGTCCGCCTGAACAACCGGTGCACCCTTCATCCGTCTCTTTTGGTCTCTTACAATCAGTTCAGTAATCGTGCCCCACCCTAGCCTAGTCCAGGGTACCCATGATACTTCCAAGTTGGTTACTGCTGAAAAGGACCACGTAACTAGGATTTCAAGCGGGTTAAGTGTGGTTAACCCTATCCTAACCATGTATTGAGTTGGTCAAGTGTATTCAAGCAGTTCATGACTTAACCCTATCAATACATCGGGTTTAATTGGTTAAGTATTCAAGTAATCCATGTCTTAACCCTACCAATCCATCGTGTTTAATTGGTTAAGTATATTCAAGTAGTCCATGACTTAACCCTATCGATCCATCGTGTTTAATTGGTTAAGTATTCAAGTAATCCATGACTTAACCCTGTCATGTGGCATTAATTAATTTAATGCACCCAACCTCTCACATTAGACCTTGTTGTGGTTACTAGTTAAGCCGGGCGGGTCCGGGTAGCTTTACACCACAACTTAGTCTAACCTCGGGTTTCAAGTGCGACATGACCAACTACTCACATTGGGTCCTATTGTTTGTAGCCACTAGTTAAGCCGGTCGGTTCCGGGTAGATTTATGCTACAAAATCAACCCAACCTCGAGTTGGCCACACTCATATTTTCTAAGTGTCATGTCCATCATTATGTTTACAAACATAATCACAAGTCAATGTTCATGTCATATTTTAAAACCATGTTTTCATGTCATTAAAATTACCCAAACCCAACGCATTCCCATCGCATGTACGTTTCGCATAACATAACATAGATCAAAAGAGGGAACTTGGCAAAAGTATGACAAAAGGGCATAAGGTAATAAGGTTGGCCACAAGTTAAACATGGTGGCATATGAAGCATAAATATGTTCATTTAAACTTGCATGTTACATGCATAACATTCAAACTTAGCGAATAGGTGATACATGGTCCTAGATGACATAGGATGATGACTAGAAGTTCGCATATAACATTATATGCAAGTTATCATAAAGGTTATAAGAGTTCTCATGTTGCATAATGCAACATTTCAACATAAAGCTTATAGCTTTTAGCCCACAAGGTCAAGGTGATAGCTTTACAAACATGCATAGGATAAATCTATGCATAACATGATAGAATCAAAGCACATATCATACTTAGGCCCAAACTCAACTTGCAACATGTCACATTTAACTTCATAGTTAGAATCTAAGAGTAGTATAGGGCTTACGATGCTATGAAGACTAGAGTAAATATAAAATAAGATTGAGACGAAGCCACACTAGCAAATCCGCAACCAAAGACGATAAACTCCACTTCAAGACTTGAGAACAAGAAGGAATAACCCCAAAGACAAAGAAAGATGGCTCTTTTACTTAAGAAAGATGGCTCCTTTATGACATAGATTGATTTGAGACACTCATGCTCTCATGAAGAAGGTGGAGGCCATGATTAGTGAACATTTGGGCAACATTTAGTTGTAGGAATGATTAATGAAGGTTTAGGCTAGGTCTAGGGGTCTTTTTATAGAGATTAGGGGTAGTTTAGACCATAGGATTAACCCTAAAACGAATCTGAACCATTAACTCCCGTCAGAAACCAACAAAAGAGGACCCAACATGCCAAAATGGTGCACCAGAAAAATTGGTCCGACCGGGGGGGTCGACCCCTGGGTCGACATGGGTGTCGACCCATTGGGGGGGGGGGGTCGACACTGGTGTCGACACCTATGTCGACCCTGCCTGGGCGGGAAAATTCCCGCCCAGTCTGTTTTGGCTGAAATTCGATTCTGAATTCGAATTTGAACTGTTTTCGGGCTTAGAATTTTCTGAAAACTTCATTGGGCCATAACTTGGTCATACGGACTCCGTTTTTCGAAAACTCGGACTCTATTTCACGTATTTTTTCGAGACGAACGCAATGGCACAGCCCGTTTCCCTTGATTCAGATTTTAGAATTTAATTCTGCCTTGATTTATATTATAACATGTTATTAAAAATACGGGTTGTTACATTCTCCCCTCCTTAAAGGATTTCGTCCCCGAAATCTCCAAGTTAGGAAGAACGTATCCTATCATCCATCATCCATCTACTCGAAACATCGTCCACAAGTAACCATTGTCCTTAAAAAGATTCTAAATGCTGTATGAACATATGCAAAAGGTGTGTGTATATGTACTTATCTAATGCGAAAATCAGGCGGTTACTGATCCAGTAGACCCCCTTAATGCAAAATATGTTTGAGCAATGCGTCCATATGCATGCAAATTCCTAACATAACTTATAGTCTCTACATGAGTGCACATAACATCCGTCCATATGCAACATCCATGTGATAGCATACAAGTTTCATCCATGAATAAGCATAAACACTCATGCATATGCGGTATGAAAGTGTGTGAGCCGATCTTAGTGCCTAACGTGTATCATGCATCCACGAGTATCCACTTGCAAACACTTGCAACCACTTGCAAACATCAAGCATAACATGTTTCAAATACATGTTTCATCCAAAGGGTTTCTACCTAAGGTTCTCATGACAAGGCTAACGAGATAACAAGATAAACAGGATAAACATGGATAGCAAAAAGGAAGATATGTTAAATAAAGAAAAGAGATCGAGAATGTACCCTCAAAAAGAAATGGATAAAGCCCACGTATCTTCTCCTCGGTTTCCCAAGTTGCATCCTCTTCGGCTTCACTCCACTGAACTTTCACCAATTTGACTTCTCGATTTCTTAGCTTCCTGATCTCTGTTCCCAAGATACGAATCGGAGCTCTCCTCAAGGTTGCCTCTTTCTCTACCTCCACATCTTCAAGAATGCTTGGTTCAACCACCTCAGCGGACTCATGTAGGCACTTTCGGAGATGCGAGACATGAAAAACATTATGCACTCCGGCTAGCTTCTCGGGCAATTCCACCTTATAAGCCATCCTTCCAATTCTCTCTATGATAGGGAAGGGTCCTACGAACCTTGGTGCCAGCTTCCCAACTGCTCCAAAACGTACCACATTACGCAAAGGAGAAACCTTCACGAAAACCATATCCCCAACTTCGAATTCTAAATCTGTCCTTCGCTTGTCAGCATAGGATTTCTGTCGGTCTTGGGCCGCTTTCATCCGTCTTCTCACCAATTCAACTTTCTCTGATGTGTCCCGTATCATATCGGGCCCAAGTATAAGCCTATCTGTTGTCTCCCACCAATAAGATGGTGACCTACACGGCCTCCCATACAAAGCTTCAAATGGCGCCATCCCTATGCTAGCTTGATAGTTATTATTATAAGCAAACTCTACAAGAGGGAGGTGGTCTTCCCAAGTACCACCAAAGTCAAGAACACAAAGCCTCAAGAGATCTTCTAGCACTCTATTCACCCTTTCGGTTTGGTCATCCGTCTGGGGGTGATAGGCTGTACTCAGATTCAATCGCGTACCCATCGCTTCTTGCAAACTATTCCAGAACTGGCTAGTGAAAATTGGGTCACGATCGCTAACTATGCTAGAAGGAACTCCATGCAACCGCACTATCTCCCGAAGATAAATAGATGCCAGCCATGATGCGGTCCTCTTGCTCTTTACAGGAATGAAATGAACACTCTTCGTAAGTCTATCAACTACGACCCATATGCTCGTGTTCCCTCTCCTTGACTTAGGCAATCCATCCACAAAATCCATAGAAATACTCTCCCACTTCCATTGCGGGACCTCCAATGGATGTAATAGCCCACCGGGTTTCTTCGACTCGGCTTTTACTTGTTGGCACACCATGCACTTTGAAACATACTCTGCCACATCTTTCTTCATTCCAGCCCAAAAGAAAATGCGCTTCATATCTCTATACATTTTATCTCCTCCAGGATGTATAGTCATCTTCGAGTGATGTGCTTCTTCAAGAACTTTATGCACCAAGTCTCCTACTTGTGGAACGCATAGCCTTCCATCACGCCTTAGCCAACCCTTGTCATCAATAGTATATCTAACAAGGTGACTAGACGTCTCACCACGGATCAGCTTGTCCATGATCTCAACTATCCGCGGGTCTTCCTTCTGTGAAGTCCCTACTTGATCAAGAAGTGTGGGTCTAAGCTCAAGGGATGCTAATGAACCCGTCATCGACTCAACAGCCGTCGTGAAATCAAAGGTTGCCAAGAACTCTAAGTTCTTCATCTCAATAAACAAGGGACTCAAAGTCATCCTCCTTCTGCTTAGTGCATCTGCCACAACATTACCCTTGCCAGGGGTATAAGCTATCTCGAAGTCATATGATGCCAAGAATTCCATCCACCTTTGCTGCCTTAGATTCAGATCTTTCTGCGAGAAGAGGTACTTGAGTGACTTGTGATCAGTATACAACTCAAACCTTTCGCCTAGAAGATAGTGGCGCTAGGATTTGAGTGCAAAGACGATCGCCGCCAACTCCAAATCATGGGTGGGATAGTTCTTCTCATGAACTTTTAGTTGCCTACCCCCATAACATATCACTCTTCCCTCTTGCATTAGAACAACACCTAACCCCGTGCCACATGCATCGGTGTACACGGTAAACATCTTACCGCCATCGGGTAATGCCAAAACTGGGGCTGTAGTAAGGGCCCTCTTGAGCCTTTGAAAAGCAAGCTCACACTCTAAGTCCCATGCAAAAACTAAGTTCTTCTTCGTCAACTTAGTAAGAGGGGCTGAAATCTTAGCGAAGTCCCTGATGAACTTCCTATAGTAGCCCGCCAGACCGAGGAAGCTTCTTACTTCGGTTGCATTCCTAGGAGTCTTCCAGTCTTGAACCGCAACCACTTTCGCGAGATCCACAGCTATGCCTTGCTTAGAAACTATATGTCCAAGAAATCGAACTTCCCTTCTCCAAAAATGGCATTTGGAGAACTTGGCTTTCAACTGATGAGCTCTAAGCGTATCCATCACTTCCTTGAGATGTCTAGCATGTTCTTCCTCATCCTTTGAGAAAATCAGAATATCATCCACGAAGACAACTACAAACTTGTTAAGGAACTCCCTGAACACCCTACTCATCAAATCTACGAAGTAGGCGGGTGCATTAGTCAAACCGAATGGCATGACAAGCCATTCAAAGAATCCATCTGGAGTCCTAAACGCAGTCTTATCAATACTATCCTCAGCCACTCTAAGCTGATGGAATCCGGTGGCTAGATCGAGCTGAGAGAAAACAGAAGCACCAACAAGCTGGTCAAAGAGGCCATCAATCCTCGGTAACGGGTGCCTATTCTTCTTTGTCAGCTTGTTCAACTCTCGATAATCAACACATAGACGAAGCGAACCATCCGCCTTAGTAGCGAATACCACAGGAGCACCCCATTCAAAAATGCTTCGCCTAATAAAATTCTTCTCAAGCAACTCCTTGATTTGCTTACTGAGCTCTCTTCTTTCACGTGGGGCCATGTGCCTAACGGGCAATGATACTGGCTTGGCATTATCGACTAGATAAATGCGGAAATCTATCTCTCGTTTAGGGGGTAACCCCTTAACTTCTTCAAAGACATCAGGATAGTCTCGGACCACCGTTACAGATTGCAGATCATCGATAGACGAGTCAAGAGATTCAAGATAACATAACATGACGGGACCTCTAGGGTTACAAGAAATTTCTAGGGTATTACCGAGGCGAGTCATGAGCCTCACCACCCTATGCTCACAATCGAGGATGGCTCCATAACTAGACAACCAATCCATGCCCAAAATCAACCCGTATCCCGTGAACCTAAGAACATAAGCATTACACGTGAATTCTACGATCAAGATAGAAATCTTCAAATCCACACAAATCATAGATAGATGGGCGGAGCCCCCAATTGGATTTGAAACACTAACGGGATCCTCAACTAGACTAGTACTTAGGTGCAAACTTTCAACAATGTCAGAAGAAATAAAACTTTGCGATGCGCCAGAATCAAATAAGGTGCGAACATGATAATTAGAAATATAAACAAGGCTTTCTACAGAAATACTACCTCGGTCCTGAACTGGAGCAGTGTTGAGGGCAAGCACTTGCCCTCCAGAAGGTCCTGCACGCTGAGTCTGTCCTTGCCCTTGTCCTTGCTTCTTGGGGCAATCCTTGCTAAGGTGTCCAGGCTCTCCACAGTGAAAGCATTCGCCCAACTTCCTCTTCTTCTTTCTGCAATCTTTGGCTATGTGCCCAACAATCCCACAGAAGTTGCATTTTCTTGGGTCCTTTGCCTTGCTGTTGTTGGCCTTATTGCCCTTGTTGTTCATGTTGTTCTTGTTGTTCTGATTGCTCTGATTTCCTCCCCACTTGGAGTCCGTCTTCTTGGCTTGAGTCTCATTAGGCTTGACTTCTTTCTTGCCATTCTTATCGTCTCCTTGAAGCAATGCCATGTCCACTAGGCCTTCAAAAGTGGCCCCCATGGGTATATGAGACAGGGCTAAACCTTGTAATGGCTCATTCAACCCTCGTGCAATGCGTAAAGCCTTCTTCTGGGGAGTATTAACCATGTCCAAACCGAATCGAGCGAGCTGGTTAAACTTATTCACATACTCCCTCACTGTCATGTCCCCTTGATTCAAAGATATAAACTTCTCCAATTGCAGATTCGCCTCAGCTGATGATAGAAACTTAAGCCCAAACCTCGTCCTAAAGTCGGCCCAAGTCTCTATAGGTCTAGTAGCATTGGTGACCTCCCACCAATAAGCAGCTTCTTCTTTTAATAGCCATGCTGCCAATAAAACCTTTCTATGGTCTTCCACATCAAAGATAGCGAAAAGATCCTCAGTTTCTTTCAACCAATTTCTCGCCTCCACAAAAGTCTCCGTCCCAATGAAATTCTTGCCACCCATCGCCTTAAAGTCCTTGCAAATCTTAGCGAAATCTGCTTGTGGATGCTGAGGAGGGGGAGGAGGAGGAATCTCAGTTACGGTGGGGGTATTTACTGGGCCCGCATCGTTGGCCCTAGCTTCCAAGTACCTCCGGAACCATCCGGGAATGGTTACTCCCTCAGGAAGGTTAAGATCGGCCATACTGAAAAAGAAAAAGATAGATTCAGAACGAGGAAACGAAGGATAGTGCTAATGGCTTTTGGGGAATAGCCTTTTTAAAATAACTAGACTTTTCTTGGAAAATACTTAATTGGTTTTGAAAATAGTTTTCCAAAAAGATAAGTTTTAAAAACCTTTTGCTCAAATCTTGTAAACCTTATGCTCTGATACCAAATGTAACACCCCACCTCCGCCAATGCCACTCTTACAAGCACACTAGCTTTGGAGGGGCGTTAAACGAGGTAACATGCATGCAGATATCACAAGACAGAACATATAAGTAAAAACAGAGTAAATAAAGCAGCGGATAAAACTAACATTTCAAAACCATAGTCAAGTTACATCAAAGTACTTGGTCATTATTTTCCACAAAACATAGTCTAGAAACATCAACTAAAAACTGGAAAGAAAATCATAAAGTAACTATCCCCAAGGTAGAATAAAGCCATAGCATGCTCAAGTCCAAACCGTACATGAGCTATCCAGAAAAGCAGCTAAAGATCCAAGCTAGGTACCAGTGTTCCACCCTGTAAACCTGGGGGGGGGGAACGGAAGAAAAGAGGCGAAAGAAAACGGGTCAGTCAAAAAGACTGGTAAGTCCTATCTACTATTAGTATAAAAACTAATAAAGTTAACTGAACATGTAAAACAGAGATGAGATGTAGGGTGATAACTGGCATGGTGAAAAGTTAACAAGATAGATCCAGTGTGGCGTCGCATATACAAGGTTAAGTTGCACCAGGTGTGTACTAGTATTCCAATCCATGTCAAGTATAAACAAGAAATGATCCTTTGGCCCAAAGCTGGCCCACATCATGAGATGACCTAAATCGAGGTCCCACTACTCGGTCTAGTCGATCGGCTCCCTATAAGCCTAACTCGTCGTGTATCGGTGTCATACGGCTTAATCGTGGAATGTAGTTAACTGTGCTAGGTCCACCCCAGGGTGTATCCAGCCCTAAGGTGTAAACCACAAACACAATTCAAGCACGCACAGTCTAAACCTACTGGTGCCCATGTTCAACACCGGACTTAATGTGCACGACCATGGTCCGCCTGAACAACCGGTGCACCCTTCAGCCGTCTCTTTTGGTCTCTTACAATCAGTTCAGTAATCGTGCCCCACCCTAGCCTAGTCCAGGGTACCCATGATACTTCCAAGTTGGTTACTGCTGAAAAGGACCACGTAACTAGGATTTCAAGAGGGTTAAGTGTGGTTAACCCTATCCTAACCATGTATTGAGTTGGTCAAGTGTATTCAAGCAGTTCATGATTTAACCCTATCAATACATCGGGTTTAATTGGTTAAGTATTCAAGTAATCCATGTCTTAACCCTACCAATCCATCGTGTTTAATTGGTTAAGTATATTCAAGTAGTCCATGACTTAACCCTACCGATCCATCGTGTTTAATTGGTTAAGTATTCAAGTAATCCATGACTTAACCCTATAATGTGGCATTAATAAATTTAATGCACCCAACCTCTCACATTAGACCTTGTTGTGGTTACTAGTTAAGCCGGGCGGGTCCGGGTAGCTTTACACCACAACTTAGTCTAACCTCGGGTTTCAAGTGCGACATGACCAACTACTCACATTGGGTCCTATTGTTTGTAGCCACTAGTTAAGCCGGTCGGTTCCGGGTAGATTTATGCTACAAACTCAACCCAACCTCGAGTTGGCCACACTCATATTTTCTAAGTGTCATGTCCATCATTATGTTTACAAACATAATCACAAGTCAATGTTCATGTCATATTTTAAAACCGTGTTTTCATGTCATTAATATTACCCAAACCCAACGCATTCCCATCGCATGTACGTTTTGCATAACATAATATAGATCAAAAGAGGGAACTTGGCAAAAGCATGACAAAAGGGCATAAGGTAATAAGGTTGGCCACAAGTTAAACATGGTGGCATATGAAGCATAAATATGTTCATTTAAACTTGCATGTTACATGCATAACATTCAAACTTAGCGAATAGGTGATACATGGTCCTAGATGACATAGGATGATGACTAGAAGTTCGCATATAACATTATATGCAAGTTATCATAAAGGTTATGAGAGTTCTCATGTTGCATAATGCAACATTTCAACATAAAGCTTATAGCTTTTAGCCCACAAGGTCAAGGTGATAGCTTTACAAACATGCATAGGATAAATCTATGCATAACATGATAGAATCAAAGCACATATCATACATAGGCCCAAACTCAACTTGCAACATGTCACATTTAACTTCATAGTTAGAATCTAAGAGTAGTATAGGGCTTACAATGCTATGAAGACTAGAGTAAATATAAAATAAGATTGAGACGAAGCCACACTAGCAAATCCGCAACCAAAGACGATAAACTCCACTTCAAGACTTGAGAACAAGAAGGAATAACCCCAAAGACAAAGAAAGATGGCTCTTTTACTTAAGAAAGATGGCTCCTTTATGACATAGATTGATTTGAGACACTCATGCTCTCATGAAGAAGGTGGAGGCCATGATTAGTGAACATTTGGGCAGCATTTAGTTGTAAGAATGATTAATGAAGGTTTAGGCTAGGTCTAGGGGTCTTTTTATAGAGATCAGGGGTAGTTTAGACCATAGGATTAACCCTAAAACGAATCTGAACCATTAACTCCCGTCAGAAACCAACAAAAGAGGACCCAACATGCCAAAATGGTGCACCAGAAAAATTGGTCCGACCGGGGGGGGGGGGGGGGTCGACCCCTGGGTCGACATGGGTGTCGACCCATTGGGGGGGGGTCGACACTGGTGTCGACACCTATGTCGATCCTGCCTGGGCGGGAAAATTCCCGCCCAGTCTGTTTTGGCTGAAATTCGATTCTGAATTCGAATTTGAACTGTTTTCGGGCTTAGAATTTTCTGAAAACTTCATTGGGCCATAACTTGGTCATACGGACTCCGTTTTTCGAAAACTCGAACTCTATTTCGCGTATTTTTCCGAGTCGAACGCAATGGTACAGCCCGTTTCCCTTGATTCAGATTTTAGAATTTAATTCTGCCTTGATTTACATTATAACATGTTATTAAAAATACGGGTTGTTACAGCTATTCTTCTATACCAAACATTTTTAGTCTCAAGGACAACCCCTTCAAAATTTAGTGTTATACATATACATATATATATATATATATATATATATATATATATATATATATATGTGTGTGTGTGTGTGTGTGTGTGTGGCAAACGTTCGGTTGCACCCCAAAAATGGAGCACCCCAAATGCCCCTTGATTTCTACCTCTTATTTATATTAAAAAATGCGAGTGGGAGGTGAGAGAATGAGTGGAATGTGAGAGAGAGGAAATGTGTAGTGGAAAATGGTAGGCTATTGGGGTGCTCCATTGTTTGAGGTGCCAATGAACCTGATATATACATATTTACATATATATATATATATATATATATATATATATATATATATAAGGACAACCGGTAAAAACAAAACTACATAGTATTATTATATGATGAAACGATTATGCAAAACTGATGCCACACACATTGTCCTTCTTATCGAATTTTTGTCCTTTTTGTATATTTAATCGAAAAGTTTGTCCTTCTCACAGAAAAAAATGAAAGCATGTCCTTAAGGTTAAAAAATTGCTGAATTTTGTCATTCACACAATTTTTCTATTACACGAATTAATAAACCTAGGCAAATAAATATAATTTTTTGATTCATTAACTATATGTTTCTACACTAAAAATATATTTGAAAAATATGCTAAGAAAAATAATTTTAAGCATCAAATATTGATTGATTTTTATGCACATATTAATTTTTTTTATAGGTAAAGTAATAAATGAGAATCATTTATGTATTAAAATGTAAAAAAGAACATGTAATCTAAATAAAAATCAAACGGATAATTATCGAATATGGATGTGACAGTTGACGGATGATTATCGAACACGGACGTGACCATATCCACACTTGTATCAAAAATGTATAAGGTACGAGCATAACACATGCTCCACACGTGATCAAGACGCATGTCCTGTGTGCGGACCATGTTTTTACAAACTATACATATATTTAACCCACTCAGGAAAAAATGATTTTCATGAACATTTGATTACACTTTTATGTTGAAATAATGTGTAATTAGTTTAATTTTTTATTTTTAACTTGCAATATCTAATTTTTATGTTGAAACCATGTGTAATTAGTTTAAACAAATAAAATATCATTTACAAATTCATCGTTTATTAATTAATAATATAAATAAAATTCTAATCAACCAAAAATTAGTTATTGCAATCTAAAAATAAAAAAAATAGATTAACTACACATGATTTTCAGATAAAATCGTGATTAAAAATTATTAAAATTAATTTTTCTTGAATTGTTAATCATATATAATTTGTATAAAACAATTTACGCCGAAACATAATCCCATATCACGCGTGAAACGCATGCTGTAATGCTTCTAAGTGAGTAAATGATACAGATTGAATTCAGTTAGTGAATCATTCACAGCCGTAGATACAAGTAACGCGCCGTTCTGAAAACACCATTCATTTTAATCGCTGCCGTTGAAAGTAGATCTCTGAAGCAAATCACCACCATCGGTCAGCAGCTCAATTTCCGCCAGAACCGTATAAAAGCAGCTCTCACTGCTAGGGTTTTCTCATTGTCTTTTCTGGAGAGCGGAGGAAAAGTGAACAAAGGGGGTGAGTCAATTTTTCTTTCTAATATAATTCTGGTTTTATCCTTTTATATAATTTGTTTTATTAAAAGAAAATATTAGGTTACTGTTTTGTTATGCTTCAGTTTCTTGAATCTATTATAGCTTTCTGTTTTCAGTTAACTTTATAATTTTGTTTGCGTGCTCTGATGTTTAATTGGTTAATTACGTGCTGTAGTATTTTAAGGATGAAATTTGTTCAACTCCTATGATCGAGATTTCCTGGAATTTTGATTTTCGTTTTGTTTAAAAGACAGATCTGCCTATTATTTTTTATATAATCGTTAGAAATGTTTTTGTTTAGGGGAAACTGATTTGAAAACAAGAGTTCTTTCTTACCATTAGAATGGATATTGTATGATATAGTTTCTATAAATATATATCTGCATAGTAGATAGGTTCTTAATTAGCTTCATTAGCATAAGTCGGTAATGTTTTGTTCATAAACCAAGATTTGCTTGATATGCACTAATATGATTGACTATTTACTTATAATTAGATTATCCTGCCAAAATAACTTATTAGTCTTATAATTTAAATTGACAGAATTTAGATTTAAATTAGCTGATGGCACGTACCAAGCAAACTGCTCGTAAGTCAACTGGCGGGAAGGCTCCCAGGAAGCAGCTGGCTACAAAGGTTCATTTGTGTTTAATTTTATGTTTGCAATAAATTGATTAAAAATCGTTTGGCATGATTTCGCAACCACATAAGTTGACTGGATCAAAACCTCTAAGCTAAATCAAGCCAAAAAAAAAACCTCATTTCTTCTTGTTGTACGTGCCAATAACTATTGTCACTTTGATGACCACTCGCGTCGCTTTCACATTATTTTTCATTTTCCGTGTATACTGAATGGAATTTTTTATCAGCTGCTTTCTGGTTGCCCTTGATGAATCAATAAACTGTGATAACAATTAATTTTTTATTGTACATGGAATTTATAGGCTGCTCGCAAGTCAGCACCAACTACTGGTGGAGTGAAGAAGCCTCATCGTTATAGGCCTGGAACTGTTGCTCTTCGGTAAGTCTGTAGAATCTCATCCATCTCACATAGCTACCATCATGCTATAGCATCATAATCCACTTGGTGAAGTTACTTGGGTAGTTTCTCTTAGTATTTGCTTTGGTGCTAGTCTTCTTAACTTCAAATACTAGCACAATTGGAATTAGCTTTAGGATTATGGTTGGATACTTTTGAATGCAGTTGTTGTCGTCCATGCATTTCTATCCGAAATCATTTTTGGATATTTGATATTTGCACCCATGGATATAGATATGGATATTTCTCTACTCTGCTCATAGATATCATTTAAAAAATGGGAAAATTTGTGTTTAGAATTGTACAGCTAATATAAATGCAATAAATTAAAAATATGGTAAAAACATGTTTGGATAACAACTATTTCATGTACATCCCAACCCAATGAGCTTTGGATAAGGATACTATGGTATCCACCCATATATGTTCTTCCAAATTTCAAATGTCTTTTTGGATACATATGCGGTGTATTTGAAATTGTTTTGATATCCATTGACCGCCTCAAGCAGTTTTATGCTGTATTTCCTAATTTTAAGCGATTAAAACGAGCATCTTGGATCCTATAGTTAATGTGGTGATGCTCCAATCATACATTATCTACCTTTAGAACCATTTAAAATATAGCCTCCAATGCTATTTACTCCTATTATTTGGCACTGCATTGATAGGCTTAAATGCAATGTCTACGTTTAGATTTTTCATGTCAATGTGAAGTAATCATGTAGGTATTATGTTTTATTTTTACATGATTTTTGATATAATATCTTGTTGTGACATGCAAAATTATCCATATAAAGAGATTTACATTGAAGTAATTTGTAATTTTGCCTTGTTTAATCTCATTTTTTTTAAAAAGCCAAGAGTGCGGGCTTGAATTTACCCTTTTTAGTTTTGAAAATGAAGTTAACACAAGCAGAAAACATTTTATTTTTGTGTTTTCGGCCACAACATAAGCTTGAGAAACAATTCAATCTTTTATTCATCCTCGGTCATATCTCCAATTTTCTTTTATTTTCTCCGTTCTATATTCTGTAATTACCGTTGAAAACTCAAAACAAAAACGTAGAATAAATAGAACGACCCCGAATTTTTTTTCTTATTTTAAAGATACTGATCTTATTTGTGTAGAGCTTTTGTTCAACCACATTTGTTTTGCATTGCAGTGAAATTCGCAAGTATCAGAAGAGTACAGAGCTTCTGATCAGGAAACTTCCATTCCAAAGGCTTGTGAGGGAAATTGCACAGGATTTCAAGACTGATCTGCGTTTCCAGAGCCATGCTGTTCTGGCACTTCAGGAAGCCGCTGAGGCCTACTTGGTTGGACTCTTCGAGGACACTAACCTCTGTGCAATCCATGCCAAACGGGTCACTATAATGCCCAAGGATATTCAGCTTGCAAGGAGGATTAGGGGTGAAAGGGCTTAATAATCTGCTTTGCTTTCTTTCCTCTATGTTAAAAGACTGATCAAATCCTATGACTTTTAGATTGGTATGCTGCAGTTATTAAGGAATGTTTTTAGTTTTTAATTTTAGGCTTCAGTGGATTTTATTATATGACTGGTTTGTCGGCCTTTGGGAACTATGTTAAAGAACTCTATGCTTGCTATATGTTATTATGCCTTGGGAATTATTGGTTTGTTGATTGTTGGTTTGAGCCTCCGCTCTAAGATTGTGTGTGGTCTTGCATGCTGGTGAAATGCTTGGTTTGGGGTAAGGGTAGTTATGCTAATGCTAAATTTACCATCACCGTGTCGGTCAATCATTATTTTAGAGTAAAATTGGTAATATTTTCTCAATATTAGCGGGAACTGTAATTTTACTTGTTTTATTACACGTATGTTCAATTGTTCATCCAGATTCCAGAATGCCTTAGTAAAGGTTTTAAAATAAAGTGAATTATTAAATTTATTCATCAGTTTGATGAAATGATGTCAATGCATTTTTACTTACTCTTTGTAACTTTTGTTAAAGTAATGCTATAGACTGTATGTTGAGGTAGCATTATGAAACTGACTTACTATTTTTAGACAAGTGGTGATTCACCATTGTTAGTGATGGATATTAGAGTACCAGTCTTCGATATATCAGGGTATCGACAATTTTTGATAGTAAAAGTGATATGATAATGGTATTTACTAAGGAGGTGGTTTTATCAAGATTCTTATTAAGTTTTAAAAAACGTTAAAACTCCTTGTTTTTAGTTCATGGTTTTCTAAAATCATCAAAAAAAGAAGTATTTTTTTAAATCATAAAAAAAAAAGTAATGTTAGAACTATCAAATTTCAAAACTCTATTTAAGAAAAATTCACGTTTCAATAAAAATGTCGAAAAATCTCCGATTTTCAGAAAATTGCATATATCGCAATAGCTGTATTAAATATTTCAGATTTTTATGCAGTTTTTACTAATTATTTCAGACTTCTAAATTGGATTCCTACACTTATTTAAATATTACATGTTTGTGAAAAATCATTAAAAAAAGGATGAACATTGCATACAAGTGTAAAATATATCATTGATAGTAAAATTGCTGAAAAAGTAACTATTTGCAGAAATTATAGATATGTCTGCAGTTTTTAAATACCGAGATATGTCTGCAATACACTGTAGAATAGTTGTAGATATATGCGTTTATTTACAATAAGTGTAGATTTTTCGTATTTGTTTTTTTCCTTTTTCATCACCTACAATGGACTATATGAATAAGTGCAGGTATTAGTTACATTAAATGTAGATATTTTTGACATTTTTAAGTAAACTTTTCTTAATATTTAAATTTTTTGATTTTTTTTGCCTTAGTGCGAAAAATGACGGAAAACGTATTACTAAAGAAATAGAGACCACTTTAGATAGAAACTTACAGGAGTATGCCGTTTAAATCATCTTTGATTTTAGGCACTTGTCAATAACATTCATATTTAATAAATGATAATGGTAGCTATTATAACAGCCCCATTTTACATTATATGCAGTACAAATCTAGATATATGTATAATTGGAAGTTGGCTAATTTTATCAAAAGCTTTCATTCCATATTTTCGTAAGTATGCAATTTTTATTTTTTTGTTTTTTCTTCGAAAATGGTTTTCAAAGAAAAATAATTAGATATTTTTATAATTTGGAAATTTGTTTTCATACCGTTCTGTTCTCCAAATTGTTTGAATGGGTGTCAAATCGTAGAGATTAGGTAAAAAGTGAGATGGCCATGTAATTTGATGCATTTGGCAAGTAAAGTCGGTCTAATCTAATCCGCTTAATACATGTGTTACCTATGTAATATTTGGCATGAAAAGTAATAAATTTTGAGAAAAAAATATAAATAAGAAAAATATGGTTTACTTCTTATTTTTTGAATTTCAAAAATAGTCAGGACATAAATTCAAAACGTTAAATTTAAATCTTGATTTTTACCAAAATTTAAATTTACATATTTCCATTTTCAAAATTTTAAGTTCATTTTAAATACAAAATTTCAGAACTTGCACTGTAAACTTTAAATTAAAATTATTATAGGTAATTTTTGCATGACTGTGTGGTAACTTTGAGATAAACATGTCCGTTGAGCATAAACGTGGAGAAATACGACTCTTGTTTGGGATGTGGACTAAGGATCTTAATGCAAAACTAACACCAGAAAGGGGGGGGGGGGGGGGGGGGTTGAATAGTGTTTTAGAGAGATTATGGAAAATTTAAACAATCATGAATTACTATATGAATCACACAATGATTATCACACCAGAAATGATCACAAACACAAAAACAATCACAGACACAGATATAAGTAAATATAAAATGCAAAACAGGAAAGAACACACTAGATTTTATACTGGTTCGGATTACTTCTCCGTTCAGTCCCATGCAACGCTGGATTGCGCAGAGTTTTATTAATACTAGTATCAATCTTCAACCACCCTTGATTTCAAGGCTACAAGGTTAACACCTATTCCACCCCCTTTGATTTCACTGCTACAAGTTTCACACACCATTTCCCAAACAATTCCCAAATGATTACAACATCCCTAAAACTCTTGAATAGCACTACCAATCAGAGAATATTTGGTTGAGATTAAGAAGAGAAGAAGTTTGTTATAATTTAAGTAGAAATCGGCAGAGTATAAGTATGAGTATGTAAATCAAGGAATCAAGTTATGATAATGGCGGTTAGGGATAGGATGAAGATGGAGTAGAAGAATTGATATAAAAAATTGAATTTAACATCTATTTATAGTGTTTGAAAGGTTGCAATGTTTCTGAACCGTTTCAAAATATGAAAAGACACTTCCATTGAAATTTGAAAAAGTGACAGTTATATGCCGACATGTTCAACTATGTATGTCGACATATACATAGTATTTTGATCTTTAAAACCATTTTTCAAATGTTTAAATCTATACATACATACATACATATACATACATACATACATATATATATATATATATATATATATATATATATAGTGGAAATTTTCAAAATATTAATAATATATATTGTGGAAATTCTTGAATCAAAATTAATGTTTCAAAATGAATTTTCTAAAGTGTAAAAACATATAAAAACATAGAGATAATGTGATATATAATATAAACATATTTATAAAATTATACAGTATAAAACTATAAAACATATATATTATAAGCATATATATTATAAAACTTTATAAACTATAAACATATATATATGTATATATTTGAAATCATAAGTAAAATCTTAATAATTTGAAATCATTTTAAAAAAGGGGTTTGAAATAATTTTAAAATCAATTTGAAAAGGAATTCGAAAACAGAATTTGAAAGTGCTAAACGGAGTTTAACATATAAAATAGACTTTATTACGTGATAATCTTAAGCTCTTGAAACCTTGATTATCTTGACACTCATGTGTCTTGAATTCCTTAGTATCTTGAATCTCTATCTTCAATATTTATATCCTGCACACACACACACGCACGCATGCACACACACGCACACGCGCGCGCACACACACACATATATCTTGCATATATATATATATATATATATATATATATATATATATATATATATATATTGGGTAAAGATGTTAGTATATATTTAATAATCAATAGTGTTAATAATTGAAACAAGGTTCTTGTCATCAAAATTCCATTCTCCAACAATCTCCCCCTTTTTGATGATGACAATCTTGGTTTATAAAATATTCATACCTATTAATCTGATTCCTTGATTACTCCCCCTTTCACCATGAATTTCTTCTGACTCCCCCTTAAACTATGCCTTTCTTAATTATATCTATTTTATAATTTCTCCCCCCTTTGTCATTATCAAAAACTATCCTTTACTAAACTATACTATATTATACCTATAGTATCCTAAACTAAATTAAACAAGATTAGACTAAACTAAACTATACTCCCCCTAAATCTATGTTACTAATGGTCCTAGTAATTAATACTATGTATATCTCCTCCTGAATATATAATACCTCCTGAATCAATAATTTTTCCTAAAACTACCATTGACTCTATGATAATACTAATATAATTTTACTAAGTAAACTTAAATTGAAACAACCCGAATTTCCGTACTCTTTTGAGTCGACTAATAACACCACATGTCCAAACCAAATTGCACAGAAACACGAATCATTATTAGAAAGAAGTTAGAGGATGAGAAATATAAAGAAAGAAATATTAGAATAGAAGAAAACGAAGATCACAACTCACAGCGGAACGAATAAAATATATTATATGACATAATTTTTGGAATACAAATCAGTAACTGTATATATATACATACCATCATCCGCACACAACAGTTATCTCTGGAATGGTTATAAAACACCTGTTTCCAGATACCACAAAATACACAGCGGAAAATATGATAGCTATAGCTAGCTGGTGAAGCCTCCTGCTTCGAGCTCCTCCAAGTGAATCTGAAAAATCCTGACCACTTGACTGCCCGTACAAATTTGGGCACCCAAGAGTTTAGGGAAAACACACAAAATAAACTCTGGGTCAGTCATGGGACTGGTGTGAGTAAACTCCAACCATTTGTTTAACTTTCAAATTTCTTTCGAAAGAAAATGATAATCGTAAGACCGATCCACACATAAACACGGATGGTTTTTACCTTACGATAACCAAAATATTTTGATATCAAAATCTGGTGATATTATCATAATGTCTACATCAAATAAATAGAATCTAGCGGAAGCTTGCATCTCACGTTCCATATATAATCTAAAATCGAAAACCGCAGGGCGCTTATTGGAGATTGGATTTCCAACATGACAAGATATGGGACCACCTTCCGATAGTGTATCTCTAGAGACGAATACACTGGGTTCAACAAGAACGCCTTGCAACCTGGCCCTCACATGACCGACCACTCATTTCGCTTGAGTGTATCGAATGTATATCACCAACGGTTGGGATCAGCAACCGTCTCCCGAAAGGGACAACATCGATAGATTTAAGAACAAATGGAATTTCTCTAGATAGGTGATTATACATCCTAATGGGTGCGACCCACATAGCCATGCTGCCTGCCCGATTTTTTTCATTTCCCGGGTGTGAGGCTTGAGGTTTGAATTAACTTCCAGAACATCTGGCTACCATTCACTTTGAATGCCACATCGTCAGATCCATCGGAAATCACTAATTGATTCCCACAAAAATACTCAGTTTGTGAGGCTAAAGAAGTTTCCCTTCTATGCCACCAACTTCGTACGTTTGAAAGAATCAACGTACGTAATCCCTTTGGAAATACTCTGTCAGACACTTGTCCGTACAAGTTGTCCTGGGTCTGGACAAACCGAAGGCACCATCCTGTTAATCCATCTTGGGCAATCTCTACCTAGGATTAACAGAACAGCCCTTGCACTTTACTCCGTCTTCATAATCTCTTCAACATGAGTTGATTCATAACGCTATATCAATACGGAGTGGTTTTCAGATATTAAATCTGATCCCGGTCTCTCCATACTGATAATGAAGGTATAAAATAAATCAAAACTTTGATAGTCGGTGATTTAACTATCAAAGAAAACAACCATACAATCAACGGTCCTATTTCCAAATGGAAATTCTACCGATCAACCATCAACAACACTGGGCTCCCTTTTAAAACAATTCCTTATTTTATTATCATTTACATTTCTCGTCTGTCGTATCCTTTTTCAGCTCGATTTCCACTCTCGATTCTTTAAAAACATTTCCCATAATTTCTTTATTCGAGAAAATATCTCTCATTTTATTTGGGGAAACATTTCTAATTAACGCGATGTTATAAAACATCGTTATTATAACTCAATCCACTTATCATTTATTAACTCGCCATATTTCTAATCAATCTTCACTACCGAACCTTAACCATTCCTCCATCGATCATGAAGTCAATCAAGTTGGGGTATAATTACCTCTTAGACCTTAATTGAACCACATTCTCAACATTGAAATAGTCAAAGCTCACAATTTTGAACAAACCGTCGCTTACGCGACTCTCGGATTCGATCTAAGAACACACTTCCTTTATAGAAAAATATTGATTATAACAGTAGTGTTATAATCGCTATTTCCAAACATTTGATTTATAAAACATTACTTTTAACAATAGCGTTACAAGCGCTGTTTAGAATTATAGAACACTTATTATAACCATAGCATTAAGATCGCTGTTTAGATTTACAAAACAGTTATTACAACGGCAGCGTTAAAAATCGCTGTTTAGGTTTACAAAACATTTACTATAGCAGCATTATAATCGCTGTTTTTCCAAATATTTGATTTACAAGACATTAATTATAATGGTAGCGCTAAAATCGCTGTTTTCAAACATTTGATTTATATAAAAACATACGTGTACTTCTTAATTCAATTAATAAGTAAATAATTAAAAAATTAAATAACTAAATTTGATTCGAAACGGAAAGTAAAAGTAACTACTTCCCTTAATTCGATATAATCGAATTCCAACAAACAACTTTCTCTCGAATAGTCTATATTCGATTTCTATTCCCAATTTTGAGATAAAACTCATCGCTTTCTTTTAAAACGATTACCCATTTCCCCTTTCTCATTCAAGTTACAATTTAGATTTATATTTCCAATCTAAATTTCCTTTGTAGATAATTCATTAGCAAAATATTTTCTTTAACCCATTATTCATTTTAATCGTAAATATATTCCTTTTATATATAATCAAATCAATTTGATTTTCATACTTAAAAGTAATATCTTAAACCCAAATTCTATTTATAACCTCTATTCAAAACTACTCACATAAGTCTCATTTCATTTCTTTTTTTTAATCGTTTAAAATCTCGTTTAACATTTCCTTGATAATAGCTAAGTTTTAAATCTCATTTCAACTATTGGCTTTAAAACCAATTTCCGCTTCTCCATATAAATTCAAATTTATATTTCAATATATCCAATGATAAATAATTCAATTAATATATGTTCTCATTCGTAAACAAATCCTTGATTCATACCTTCGAACAAGTTTTCTATTTTCAACTCTATTCAGAATTAAATCTCTATTTTTGAAAATAAGTTTCCTTTTTAACACTCCAATTTCCTTTTCGATATCTGAAAATATTTTATGGTATTTAAATACCAAAACTCTAGGTCAGGGTAGCTCAAAACACAACAAAGTCAATTACTGATTATATATATATATCATACATCACAACCAAGGAAAGACAGTAATATAAATATTGAGGAACCTAGTTGGGTCCCTCCAACCTGTTTCCCTAACATCAATAATATTATTTCATATCAATAGGAAATGTCAAACTAAAAATTTATCAACGATGTAATCCTATCAACCAATTTTATCAACTATTCAACCAAGCAACCATCACACAGTATAAAATAAATTTAAAACGCGTTTATATAAAATATAAACGAAGCAGAGTTAGTGAGTTTACTCACTTTGATTCGCAGTTGGCGGTTCTGCTTTTGTTTCATTTAAAATCAACGAACGTTTGATTTTTTTTTCTACGAAATTTCAGCAGCTCCATTTTAGCCATATCAGTTTTTCATCATAGATCTCTTCGCTACAATTCGAACGTGACCAGTTTGGACCAATTCTGTTAACATATGAGATGATTATGCTTGTTATAACATTTACAAAAAATTTATTAAATAGTTTATTAACTAAGTATCTATTAGGAGTAAATTACCGTAATTATCATTTAGCAAATTTGGGGATTTATCCAACCTCTCAACCGTGTACCATCTTCCTCTGGGAACATTAAAACCCGGTTACTCCTTTTCATGCCAACTCGCTTCCCATGAAACAAGTGTAAACACCACATCCATTAACACTTAAATAAGTATTTACCTTATTTTAGTACTCCCCTTAAGTACATTAAGTCGCAACTAAACCTTTCTCCCACCGCCAAGTTTAAATAACCATCATGATAACCTGACCAAAAATGAGAATAGTGTCGTGACTCCGTCTTCAGGTTTCAAGCCCGTACCCTAGTTCTTTTCACAAAAATGAAATCCGACATAAAATATGACCTCACCTTGTGATTTTCCAATGAACCCAAAACCGCCATTTACGTATTCAACTTCACCACAATGATAACCATTTAGCTAATTACCTTTTCCCTTAACCATGCATTTAACGTCTTCTTTCCCAACTAGAAGAATTCGCACCTGCTAATTTTGAACTGTACTGCCGAACTTCCTTCACCTCCCTCTCTCCCCTTAGTTCACTAATTAACACCATGACTGCTCTTTTATGTTCTCCCCCTTCAGTTTGCGTCGGATCCCCCTCCTTCCACCATGTACTGCTACCACCAACTTGCAATGCTTCTTACCCTTCCGACTTCGGCCAGTGGAAAGGTGACAGTGATCTGAAGTGGATGGCAAACTTCAGATGGCTCAACTGAAGAGCAGCATCTTGTGAATGGCACAGGGAGGCATGCGTGAACAGCAGAACAAGAGCTGTTCATTTTAGTTTGGTTTTAACATTGTATTTGATTTTTTATTTTATTTTATGGAGTGTGGTTTTCTTATGGTTTTATTTTCTTTCGAGGGGAGAGGAGATGCGCAGTATTTAAAGGAAAGAAGCTTGGGTGGCATGGTTCTGACAGCTTGGGAAACACGGATGTAATGGCGTGGAGAGCACGAGATGTACAGTGTCATGGTTTGGGGCACACGGAAACGAATAGCTTGATGGGTACGCTGTTGGAAAAACTTGACAGGCAGAGTGTGAAATTTCTTTTGTCATCAAGTGTGTATGCGGTGACAAAGAATAGGGTAGACAGACTATAAACTATTTGAATATAAATAAAAGGATACGAAAATTTACTCATTTAAGTGAACGTGTAGGATAAAGATTTCGTTTACGTTCAAGCCGCTACGGACAGAAGTAAGGACACGGTCGTGTCCAGCGAGGCACCATGATCCCAAAAATATAATAATATCGGTAGTTTAACTTATATTATGAAACCCCAAAATATTGATATAGGGGGCAAAATACTCCCAATAAAAATTTAAATATTTAATTAATAAAAAATTACAGTAAAATTCTAAAAATTAAATGATAACTACGCCTCAAAAGAACCTTGTCCAAATTCGTAACCAATCTCCAGTTATATTGGATAACCCGTTATGGCTTATATATGATTCTACAGCGACTATTTCTAAATTTGATTTGGACATAACTTTTTATTCCCATTATGAAATCTGGATTTTTCACATTCGTTGGAAAGATATTTTCAAATAGATTCAAATATTTCTTGTTTCTCTAAAATCCGATTTATTTTGAATCCTGTACATTCATTTGAAATTTGAAATCGAATATTCAAACTACCACGCCATTTTAAACTCGTTTTAAATTATATTATAAATTATACGTTTAAATATCGTTGTATTAAATAAATTCCTATATATAATTCAGATAAAATATTTAAACCAATTTAAATATTCAGAATTCCACAGCTGAAAATCCGGGTCGTTACATTCCTTCCCCCTTAAAATAATTTCGTCCTCGAAATTGCTAAGGTAGGAAAAGATGCTACATACCCTATTAACTAGGTCCAAAATTCCTCCTTGTTCACTTCTTAACTTCAGTTTAACTAGACCAACTTATTTCAATTAAAATATTTATTCATTCTTACTAACGAAAATTTTCAAAAATTCTGAAAATTTTCTAACACTTTAAATTCTGAAAAATTTCGGCAGCATCCCCTCTGCACGGCTCAACCGGTACAACCACAACTCGCCTTTCTAGGCCTTCTCCAATCCAAAAGAAAATCAAAAAGCCAAGTGGCTTGCCCTATAGGGTCATAAAACCATCAAACCCAAGTAATACTGTAAACGTGTACCTTTTTGTCGGGCACAAATTCTATTTCTTGCATTTGCTTCCCTTCACTATCTGCTCAGCATACTTATATCCGTTCCCAGTTGGTTTCAAATCAAATCAACTTCCAGTTTTGAAATCTCTAATCAATTTCTGATTAGTTCACTTCCATTCACTAATCCAAACTGAGTTCTTCCTTCTTCTTTTTTTCAAAAATCAAACCCCTTATCCTGCTTGAGTTCAATTCCATCACAGTTTGACTCCAAACAAAAACATCCAATATATATTCAACTTGTTTGATTTCATTTTGGATTATTTTTAATCCAGTCCAAATTTATTTAACTTAAGTTAAATTTTAATTTCCCGGGTTTTCATTTCAAATTAGTTTGAAATCACATATATTTATATACATATATACAACCATAATAATTCAAGACTTTTGAATTCTGAAAGTAATTCGTTTCTTAACCCAATTCCGTTAAAAATCTTCCTATGGTAGCAATTCATCACTTAGAAACTCGAAAATATATACAAATGATGTGGCCATCATCATCTGAATTATTTTCTAGCGACTGAAGTGATTATAGTGCTTTAAAAATTTCAAAATCCATTTAAAACAATTTTTATTCAAAAAAAAATCGTTCAAAGTTATGTTATATTTCTTTATAATATTTCAGAAAATATTTTCTAATCACCCGGAATTTAAATTCCAATTCTGGTTTGAATCCAATTGTAATTCAACTTATTTGTATATTTCATTCTTATACAAATTCACTTTGGTTTTATATAACCATTTCAATATTTCATTTGATTGTAATAAAAATCAATACATTCAACAATTTCAGAAAATTATCACTTTTATATCAAAATATCCTTTGGGCAAATTTTTATCGTTTACCCATCTTTAAAAAAAATACCATGTCGAATTGTTTTGTTCGAGAGTTTAGAAACACCTATCGATACAGTTGTACATACTGTATCGACCAGAATTCATAAACCACTCAACAAACCCAGCCAACACAATATAAAACAATTTTATATCAATATACAAATATGCGCTCATATATATACACTCAAACTCAATCTAGGGTATTACTAACCCCATCCCTATTGAGTCACGCCACAGAGCCAAGGTTACTACTCAACCTTCAGCTCTGATACCAAATGAAACGACCCGAATTTCCGTACTCTTTGAGTCGACTAATAACACCACATGTCCAACCCAAATTGCACTGAAACACGAATCATTATTAGAAAGAAGTTAGAGGATGAGAAATAGAAAGAAAGAAATATTAGAATAGAAGAAAATGAAGATCACAACTCACAGCGGAACGAATAAAATATATTATATGACATAATTTTTGGAATACAAATCAGTAACTGTATATATATACATACCATCATCAGAGCACAACAGTTATCTCTGGAATGGTCATAAAACACCTGTTTCCAGATACAACAAAATACACAGCGGAAAATATGATAGCTATAGCTAGCTTGTGAAGCCTCCCGCTTCGAGCTCCTCCAAGTGAATCTGAAAAATCCCGACCACTTGACTGCCCGTACAAATTTGGGCACCCAAGAGTTTAGGGAAAACACACAAAATAAACTCTGGGTCAGTCATGGGACTGGTGTGAGTAAACTCCAACCATTTGTTTAACTTTCAAATTTCTTTCGAAAGAAAATGATAATCGTAAGACCGATCCACACATAAACACGGATGGTTTTTACCTTACGATAACCAAAATATTTTGATATCAAAATCTGGTGATATTATCATAATGTCTACATCAAACAAATAGAATCTAGCGGAACGCTTGCATCTCACGCTCCATATATAATATAAAATCGAAAACCTCAGGGCACTTATTGGAGATTGGATTTCCAACATGACAAGGTATGGGACTACCTTCCGATAGTGTATCTCTAGAAACGAATACACTGGGTTCAACAAGAACGTCTTGCAACCCGGCCCTCACATGACCGACCACTCATTTCGCTTGAGTGTATCGAATGTATATCACCAACGGCTGGGATCAGCAATCATATCCCGAAAGGGACAGCAACGATAGATTTAGGAACAAATGGAATTTCTCTAGATAGGTGATTATACATCCTAATGGGTGCGACCCACATAGCCATGCTGCCTGCCCGATTTTTGTCATTTCCCGGGTGTGAGGCTTGAGGTTTGAATTATCTTCCAGAACATCTGGCTACCATTCACTTTGAATGCCACATCGTCAGATCCATCGGAAATCACTAATTGATTCCCATAAAAATACTCAGTTTGTGAGGCTAAAAAAGTTTCCCTTCTATGCCACCAACTTCGTACGTTTGAAAGAATCAACGTACGTAATCCCTTTGGAAATACTCTGTCAGACACTTGTCCGTACTAGTTGTCCTAGGTCTGGACAAACCGAAGGCACCATCCTGTTAATCCATCTTGGGCAATCTCTACCTAGGATTAACAGAACAGCCCTTGCACTTTACTCTGTCTTCATAATCTCTTCAACATGAGTTGATTCATAATGCTATATCAATACGGAGTGGTTTTCAGATATTAAATCTGATCCCGGTCTCTCCATACTGATAATGAAGGTATAAAATAAATCAAAACTTTGATAGACGGTGATTTAACTATCAAAGGAAACAACCATACAATCAACGGTCCTATTTCCAAATGGAAATTCTACCGATCAACCATCAATAACACCGGGTTCCCTTTTAAAATAATTCCTTATTTTATTATCATTTACATTTCTCGTCCGTCGTATCCTTTTTCAGCTCGATTTCCACTCTCGATTCTTTGAAAAACATTTCCCAGATTATAATTTCTTTATTCGAGAAAATATCTCTCATTTTATTTGGGGAAACATTTCAAATTAATGCGATGTTATAAAACATCGTTATTATAACTCAATCCACTTATCATTTATTAACTTGCCATATTTCTAATCAATCTTCACTACCGAACCTTAACCATTCCTCCATCGATCATGAAGTCAATCAAGTTGGGGTATAATTACCTCTCAGACCTTAATTGAACCACATTCTCAACATTGAAATAGTCAAAGCTCACAATTTTGAACAAACCGTCGCTTACGCGACTCTCGGATTCGATCTAAGAACACACTTCCTTTATAGAAAAATATTGATTATAACAGTAGTGTTATAATCGCTATTTCCAAACATTTGATTTATAAAACATTACTTTTAACAACAGCGTTACAAGCGCTGTTTAGAATTATAGAACACTTATTATAACCATAGCATTAAGATCGCTGTTTAGATTTACAAAACAGTTATTACAACAGCAACGTTAAAAATCGCTGTTTAGGTTTACAAAACATTTACTATAGCAGCATTATAATCGCTGTTTTTCCAAATATTTGATTTATAAGACATTAATTATAATGGCAGCGCTAAAATCGATGTTTTCAAACATTTGGTTTATATAAAAACATACGTGTACTTCTTAATTCAATTACTAAGTAAATAATTAAAAAATTAAATAACTAAATT
This sequence comes from Allium sativum, assembly GCA_030737875.1. NCBI lineage: Eukaryota > Viridiplantae > Streptophyta > Magnoliopsida > Asparagales > Amaryllidaceae > Allium > Allium sativum. The sequence goes on along the minus strand of CM060921.1, from coordinate 573,732,564 downwards.
TGATTCGAAACGGAAAGTAAAAGTAACTACTTCCCTTAATTCGATATAATCGAATTCCGACAAACAACTTTCTCTCGAATAATCTATATTCGATTTCTATTCCCAATTTTGAGATAAAACTCATCGCTTTCTTTTAAAACGATTACCCATTTCCCCTTTCTCATTCAAGTTACAATTTAGATTATATTTCCAATCTAAATTTCCTTTATAGATAATTCATTTGCAAAATATTTTCTTTAACCCATTATTCATTTTAATCGTAAATATATTCCTTTTATATATAATAAAATCAATTTAATTTTCATACTTAAAAATAATATCTTAAAACCAAATTCTATTTATAACCTCTATTCAAAACTACTCACATAAGTCTCATTTCTTTTCTTTTTTTAATCGTTTAAAATCTCGTTTAACATTTCCTTGATAATAGCTAAGTTTTAAATCTCATTTCAACTATTGGCTTTAAAACCAATTTCCGCTTCTCCATATAAATTCAAATTTATATTTCAATATATCCAATGATAAATAATTCAATTAATATATGTTCTCATTCATAAACAAATCCTTGATTCATACCTTCGAACAAGTTTTCTATTTTCAACTCTATTCAGAATTAAATCTCTATTTTTGAAAATAAGTTTCCTTTTTAACACTCCAATTTCCTTTTCGATATCTGAAAATATTTTATGGTATTTAAATACCAAAACTCTAGGTCAGGGTAGCTCAAAACACAACAAAGTCAATTACTAATTATATATATATCATACAACACAACCAAGGAAAGACAGTAATATAAATATTGAGGAACCCAGTTGGGTCCCTCCAACCTGTTTCCCTGCATCCACAAATGTTAATAACATCAATAATATTATTTCACATCAATATGAAATGTCAAACTAAAAATTTATCAATGATGTTATCCTATCAACCAATTTTATCAACTATTCAACCAAGCAACCATCACACAGTATAAAATAAATTTAAAACGCATTTATATAAAATATAAACGAAGCAGAGTTAGTGAGTTTACTCACTTTGATTCGCAGTTGGCGGTTCTGCTTTTGTTTCATTTAAAATCAACGAACGTTTGATTATTTTTTCTATGAAATTTCAGTTGCTCCATTTCAGCCATATCAGTTTTTCATCGTAGATCTCTTCGCTACAATTCGAACGTGACCAGTTTGGACCGATTCTGTTAACATATGAGATGATTATGCTTGTTATAACATTTACAAAAATTTTATTAGATAGTTTATTAACTAAGTATCTATTAGGAGTAAATTACCGTAATTATCATTAAGCAAATTTCGGGATTTATCCAACCTCCCAACCGTGTACCATCTTCCTCTGGGAACATTAAAACCCGGTTACTCCTTTTCATGCCAACTCCCTTCCCATGAAACAAGTGTAAACACCACATCCATTAACACTAAAATAAGTATTTACCTTATTTTAGTACTCCCCTTAAGTACATTAAGTCGCAGCTAAACCTTTCTCCCACCGCCTAGTTTAAATAACCATCATGATAACCTGACCAAAAATGAGATTAGTGTCGTGACTCCATCTTCATGTTTCAAGCCCGTACCCTAGTTCTTTTCACAAAAATGAAATCCGACATAAAATATGACCTCACCTTGTGATTTTCCAATGAACCCAAAACCGCCATTTACGTATTCAACTTCACCACAATGATAACCATTTAGCTAATTACCTTTTCCCTTATCCATGCATTTAACGTCTTCTTCCCCAACTAGAAGAATTCGCACTTGCTAATTTTGAACAATACTGTCGTACTTCCTTCACCTCCCTCTCTCCCCTTAGTTCACTAATTAACACCATGACTGCTCTTTTAAGTTCTCCCCCTTCAGTTTGCGTCGGATCCCCCTCCTTCCACCATGTACTGCTACCACCAACTCGCAATGCTTCTTACCCTTCAGACTTCGGCCAGTGGAAAGGTGACAGTGATCTGAAGTGGATGGCAAACTTCAGATGGCTCAACTGAAGAGCAGCATCTTGTGAATGGCACAGGGAGGCATGCGTGAACAGCAGAACAGGAGCTGTTCATTTTATTTTGGTTTTAACATTGTATTTGATTTTTATTTTATTTTATGGAGTGTGGTTTTCTTATGGTTTTATTTTCTTTCGAGGGGAGAGGAGATGCGCAGTATTTAAAGGAAAGATGCTTGGGTGGCACGGTTCTGACAGCTTGGGAAACACGGATGTAATGGCGTGGAGAGCACGAGATGTACAGTGTCATGGTTTGGGGCACACAGAAACGAATAGCTTGATGGGTACGCTGTTGGAAAAACTTGACAGACAGAGTGTGAAATTTCTTTTGTCATCAAGTGTGTATGCGGTGACAAAGAATAGGGTCGACAGAGTATAAACTATTTGAATATAAATAAAAGGATACGAAAATTTACTCATTTAAGTGAACGTGTAGGATAAAGATTTCGTTTACGTTCAATCCGTTACGGACAGAAGTAAGGACACGGTTGTGTCCAGCGAGGCACCATGATCCCAAAAATGTAATAATATCGGTAGTTTAACTTATATTATGAAATCCCAAAATATTGAAATAGGGTGCAAAATACTCCCAATAAAAATTTGAATATTTAATTAATAAAAAATTACAGTAAAATTCTAAAAATTAAATGATAACTACGCCTCAAAAGAACCTTGTCCAAATTCGTAACCAATCTCCAGTTATATTGGATAACCCGTTATGGCTTATATATGATTCTACAGCGACTATTTCTAAATTTGATTTGGACATAACTTTTTATTCCCATTATGAAATCTGGATTTTTCACATTCGTTGGAAAGATATTTTCAAACAGATTCAAATATTTCTTGTTTCTCTAAAATCCGATTTATTTTGAATCCTGTACATTCATTTGAAATTTGAAATCGAATATTCAAACTACCGCGTCATTTTAAACTCGTTTTAAATTATATTATAAATTATACGTTTAAATATCATTGTATTAAATAAATTCCTATATATAATTCAGATAAAATATTTAAACCAATTTAAATATTCAGAATTCCACAGCTGAAAATCCGGGTCGTTACATAAATAGGAGGATAATTAATACAAGCATTGTATAAACTAAGCAAGCAATCCAAACAAATATACAAGCAATCCAAACAATTAACCAATTTAAGTATTGTTGTCACAAGACATCAATGCAAATAAATTCAAACATAAAGCCTAACATTTCTTGTAACTTCTATTTATCCTAATAACCTATAAAACTCCTATCAACCACAAATGCATAAGTATATTTCTAACAAAACTATCAACCACTAATGAAATTCAGCCATGTCAAACAAGTCAATCAAGTTATTCAAGTCAAACAAGTCAACCAAGTCAAATAAATCAATCAAGCTTAACAAGTTAACCAAGTCAAAATATGTTACGTATTTTATTAATAATCCTGTGTATTTCTAATTAGTTAGACAAAAACTCCTCATACAGTATACTTGTTATGTGTAGAGTAAAAAGTTAACATGTAATGCAATGTGTGCAGTATGTTGGTTCTAATGTCATATGCAAAGCAATATGAAATGATATATTGAATGAAGTGCAACTTGTGATGTAAATGATTTTAATTTGAGATGCACTATAATGTATGAAATAAGATGTGTAATGATAATATGCAGAATGATTTGGTAATTGTAACAACCCGTATTTTCAATAACCTGTAATAACATAAATCGAGGCAGAATTTAATTCTAAAATGGGAATCAAAGGAAACGGGCTATGCCATTGTGTTCGTCTCGGAAAAATACGCGAAATAGAGTCCGAGTTTTCGAAAATCGGAGTCCGTATGACCAAGATATGGCCTCGCGAAGTTTCACGAAAATTCCCAAATTAAAGTATACTTAATTAAGTGAAATGGGTTGTGTAGATATATATATATATATATATATTGATATATATATATATATATATAATTGAAAATTTAATAAATAAATATGCAAAAATGCTCAAAACAGCGAATTGGGAGAGGGGAATAACCGAACCGGCCGATTTTTGAAGTCGACCCGAGCCCGCTGGGTCGACTAGGGGTTAATCCAGGGTGTTTGGCTGTCAACCCGTGGGCCGATTCGCTCAAGTGCAGATTTTGCATTTGAATGGTTCTCATGGTCCATCTTTAATCTAAAGGCCCTAGATGGTTCCTACACTTGACTTCTTCCCCAAGACATGCTTTGATGGCTTGGATTGAATCTAGGGTTAATCCTATGGCCTAAAACACTTGCCTAATCTATAAATAAGACCCTAACCTACCCTAATTCATTCATAATTAAACCTAGTGACTAAACTATGGCAAAATGCTAGCTCTCATGGCCTCCACTAATTTTATGAAGAGGGTTGCATACTAATCACTCTCTAATCAACTTCTAATCCCTTCTTAGCATCTTAATCTTCTTCATTTGGTGTTCAAAGTTGCTAGTTGTGAGTTTCTATCACTTTGATGATCTTTTGGTAAACTAATTAGATGAGATGTGATGAGATTTATGGTTTTGTATGTGGGTTAATGAGCTTTGAATCATATGATATGATGTTAGCATTAATCTTATGTTTATGCATGTTGAGTATGTAAGCTTATGCAAGTTTAATATGATGTATGTTATGTTTGCATGATGCTAAATATGCAAGTTGTGGGCTATGTAATCATATGCATGTTATGCAAGTTCATGGTAATATGCTATGCAAGTTACATGTTTGTTAATATGCAAGTTACATGTTTGTTAATATGCAAGTTACATGTATGTAAATATGCAAGTTACATGTTTGTTAATATGCAAGTTACATGTTTGTTAATATGCAAGTTACATGTATGTAAATATGCAAGTTACATGTTTCTTTATATGCAAGTTACATGTTTGTTAATATGCGAGTTACATGTATGTAAATATGCAAGTTACATGTTTATTAATATGCAAGTTCATGATGACACATTATGCAAGTCTATAAGCTAATATGCAAGTTTGTTATGCAAAATGAATATGTAAGTTATGTGACATATTATATGCAAGTTATGTGACATGTTATGCAAGTTCATATGCAAGTTATGTGTTTGTTAATATGCAAGATGGCACCTTTGAAACATGTTCATTCATATGCAAGTTGACACCTTTTATATGTGTTATATCATGAACGAAATTACGTGGGAACGATGGGGTAATTAAATGCATAAGTTAATAAGATTGTGTGAAATTAATATAATTATGCATAACACAAAATAAATAAACATAGTATGGGAATTTGCCTATTTGGTTAGGTGTACCCATACTATGTGTTGGGAATTTACCTATTGAGTTAGGTCTACCCCATGGGAATTTACCTATTAAGTTAGGTCTACCCATGTTAAGAAAACTTGATTAATTAGGGATAATTAATATAAAATTATGAGGGTGATTAATTAGGTGTAATTAATTGACTAAGACACGAGGTTGGACTCAGTTGTAGCGTAAAACTGCCCGGACCCAACCGGCTTAACCAGTTGCTACAAATGTTAGCCCAATGTGAGAGGTCTTAGGCACAAACTAAATACGTAATTAATGTAAAGACACGAGGTTAGACTCTGTTATGACATAAGGCTGCCCGGACCCAACCGGCTTAACCAGCGGTCATAAAAGACAGTCTAATGTGAGAGGTCTTTACAAAGGTTACGTTCTTAATTAATTAATTAAGAAACACTTAACCACATTAGCATGTAGAGGGACATGAGGGGTTAAGTGGGTGCCTCGGGTGGCATGAGAAAATCTAGTGGTTGCCTTGGGTGGCAATAGAAAATACGATTAGAATACTTAACCAAAATAGAACATGTAATTAAAACATGATTAAAGGGTTAAGTGGGATATACTAGAAAAAGGGACAAGCTTAGGTGGGTAGCTTGTGGAGGCCCATTTCAACCAGTAACCCATACGTATCTTTGTGGGCTCGACCCATGTCGAGGACGGGACACGCATACTGGGCTTGACTGTAAGAGGCAAACGGGTTAGCGGTGGCAACGCAAGTCCAACGGGCTTCATATGCGTGAGTGGGCCCGGGCTGGTAGGTAAGCCGTTGTTGCATCGAGTAGATATAAGTCGTGCACCTTTAGTTTCATCAGGTTGCCACATTGGGGAATGATACATCCCACGGTGGGGCCAGCACGGGTATCTACGTTAGGGAGCCGATCGAATGGGAAGTAGTGTGTACACCTAGTGGATTGTAGGGCCCCGTGGCGCCTACTTGGTCACCTAGGGGTACGCAGGTACTAATTAGTAAATTTTATAAGTCCTTGGGTGGGATCAACCTTTAAGTTAGGAACGACTGGTGTGGTGCAGTTTAGTAATTTACCTTAGGGAGGGTAGATGCGTCTTTATCCTTTATCTTCGTTTAGTTGACTGCTTAGGGTAGCCATTCATCCCTATATGTTACCGTATATCAGTTTATGTCTTCTCTGGTTACTTTAACGATTGTATTGTTAAAGTTATAGGACTCGCTCAGACTTATGTCTGACCCTGTTGTTTTTATCTTTTTCCCAACCCTCAGGTCCTACGGTGGATCCTAGCAGTAGTGGAGCTTGATCGGATTGCTGTTCCAGTCTTTAGGAGCTTGGATAGATGTAAAGCTCCAGTTATCCAGTTATCTTTTCTTTTGTTTGGCTATTGTATGAGAGTGGGATTATGTACTTCTTTATTTTGATGGATATTGTACTTGACCTTTATTGTGGTTTTATGATGTAACCAGACATGTTTTACTTCCGCTGTTATGAGATGATGTTTTAAAATTTCAAGTACTATTTATATCTGTCTTGTTGTAATTTTTCTGTTCTATATTCACTAAAATACTCCACCGATGCTATGGCATTCCCTTAGTGAGTGATCATAGCGGGAGTGGGGTGTTACACGTGGTATCAGAGCTTAAGGTTACCAGAACAGATAAAATTTTTGAGAAAAACTACTTTCTAAGAGTATTTTCGAAGAAAGTATTTTTAAAAGCATGTCTTCTAAGAGAAAAAGTTTTTGAAAAAGAAAAGCATAATCCCCAATAGCCATATCTTTATCTTTCGGAATCTCCTTTTTGAATCTTTCCTCTTTCGTTTCAGCATGGCTGAAGATCTTAACATCCCGGAGGGTTTAGTTATACCACTATGGTATAGGAGGTTGCAAGAGGCTAGGGCCGCGGCTGCGGGTCCGGCCAATGCTACTACACCAGAGACAACCGCTCCTCCTCCTCAGCCTAGAGTGGATAATTTTGCTAAGGTTTGCAAGGAGTTCAAGGCTATAGGAGGAAAACCTTTTCTTGGTTCAGAGACTTTCGTAGAGGCTAGAGATTGGCTTAAGGAAGTGGAAGAGTTGCTAGATATCTTTGAAGTGGAAGAGGGAAAGAAAGTCAAGTTGGCGGCTTGGTTAATGAAGGGAGAGGCCTCATTCTGGTGGGAGGTCACTAATGGAGAACGCCCTGTTGACTCTTGGGCAGATTTTAAGCAAAGGTTTGGGGCTAAGTTTCTCTCAAGGGCGGAAGAGAATCTGTTTATGGAGAAGTTCTTGAATTTGAAGCAAGGGAATCTCACGGTGAAAGAATATGTCAACAAATTCAATCAATTAGCAAGGTTTGGCATAGAGTTGGTGAATACACCGGAGAAGAAGGCTTTGAGGTTCGTTAGAGGCTTGAACGAACCATTGCAAGGAATAGCTATGACTCACATTCCTATGGGGGCCACTTTTGAGAAGCTTGTCTACATGGCACTTATGCATGAGGATGATAAGAATTCTAAGGCACCAGAGAAAAAGGGGGATCAGAAGAAACCGCAACAGCAACAACAAGGCAAGGGCGGAAAAGGCAATGGTGACAAAAAGAAGACGAAGAAGAAGTGCTTCAATTGTGGAACACCAGGACACCTCAGTAAGGATTGTCGCAAAAAGAAGAAGACCGGTTGCTTTCATTGTGGTGAAGCAGGGCATCTTGTGAAAAACTGCCCAAAGAAGGGGCAGAAGACGGGGTCTACCTCAGGAGGCCAGGTGCAAGCTCTTATAGCACCACCTCAGTCAGGGGGGCAAGTTCAGGTTCTCTCAGTTCCACCGATTCAGCAGAGAGGTAGAACTATTTCCGTTGAAAGTCTGGTTTTTCTGTTTGATCATCCAGTTCGTACTTTGTTTGACTCTGGCGCATCGCATTCTTTTATCTCATCATCGTTAGTTGAGTCACTGCACTTAGACACCAGTCTAGTTGATGATCCCTTGGTTGTCTCAAACCCAATTGGGGGCTCCATATATCTGTCTATGATATGTTTGGGTTTGAAGATTTCTATACTTAGCGTTGAGTTTAGATGTGATGCTTTTGTATTGGGCTTCACGGGCTATGGGTTGATCTTGGGCATGGACTGGTTATCCAGTAATGGTGCCGTTCTTGATTGCGAAAGGAGAGTTGTCAGGCTCATGACCCGCTTGGGTAACACTCTCGAGATCTCTTGCAATCCCATGGAATCTGTTTTGCTAAGTTATCTTGAATCGCTCGATGCTTCGGTCGAAAGTTTGTGTTCTGTCAGAGTAGTCCGGGAATATCCGGATGTGTTTGAAGAAGTAAAGGGTTTGCCTCCGAAGCGGGAGATAGATTTCCGAGTTTATTTGGTGGATAATGCCAAACCAGTGTCTTTGCCAGTACGCCACATGGCTCCTCGTGAGAGAAGAGAACTTCATAAGCAAGTAGGGGAGTTGCTTGAGAAGGGGTTCATAAGGCGAAGTATATCGGAGTGGGGAGCTCCAGTAGTGTTTGCCACGAAGGCGGATGGGTCCCTCAGACTTTGTGTGGATTATAGGGAACTTAATAAGCTCACGAAGAAGAATAGACACCCATTACCGAGGATAGATGATCTCTTTGATCAGTTGGTTGGCGCGTCAGTATTTTCGCAGATGGACTTAGCTACAGGGTTTCATCAGTTAAGAGTGGCGGAGGACAGTATAGAGAAGACTGCTTTCCGGACTCCGGATGGTTTTTATGAGTGGCTAGTGATGCCATTTGGGTTGACAAACGCCCCCGCATACTTTGTTGATCTCATGAGTAGAGTGTTCAGAGAGTATCTGAATAAGTTTGTAGTAGTTTTTGTGGATGACATCTTGGTCTTTTCCAAGAATGAAGAAGAGCATGCCTTACATCTCAAGGAAGTGTTGGAGACTCTTCGAGCGCATAGTCTTAAAGCTAAATTCTCTAAATGCCATTTTTGGAGAAGAGAAGTGCGATTCTTAGGGCATGTGGTCTCTAAGGAAGGGATAGCTGTGGATCCCGCAAAGATAGTATCTATCCAGGATTGGAAAGTTCCTAGAAATGCTACCGAGGTAAGAAGTTTCTTGGGGTTGGCAGGATATTATAGGAAGTTCATCAAAGACTTCGCGAAGATATCAGCCCCATTAACCCGCTTGACGAAGAAGAATCTGGTTTTCTCATGGGATGTAGATTGTGATGATGCTTTCCGACGGTTAAAGAGAGCTTTGACCACCGCTCCAGTTTTAGTGCTTCCAGATGGGAGTAAGCCGTTTGTTGTTTATACCGATGCTTGTGGAACAGGATTAGGCGCAGTCTTGATGCAGGAGGGAAGGGTAATAGCCTATGGAGGGAGACAATTGAGAGTGCATGAGAAGAATTACCCTACCCATGATCTAGAGTTGGCCGCGATTGTTTTCGCACTTAAGTCTTGGCGCCATTATCTTCTTGGTGAGAGATTCGAGTTGTTCACCGACCATAAATCATTGAAGTACTTATTCTCTCAGAAGGATTTAAACTTAAGACAGCAAAGGTGGATGGAGTTCTTAGCATCCTATGATTTCGAGATAGCGTATAACCCTGGTAAGGGTAACGTGGTGGCAGACGCCTTAAGTAGAAAAAGGCTATCTTTGAGTCCATTGTTCGTGGAACGACGAAGCTTGGAGTTTCTTTCTTTGTTTGACTTCAGACCTTCTGTTGATTTTGTACCTGGTTTGTTGGCATCCTTGGAGGTTAGACCTACTCTTTTGAGACGGATTGGCGAGGCTCAGCGAGACGACCCACAGTTGGTTGTGTTGGTAGAGAAGCTTATAAGAGGGGAGTCGTCCAGCCATTTGGGTAGATACACCATAGATGATAAGGGATGGTTGCATAGAGACGGTAGACTTTGTGTACCGCAAGATGAGGGTTTGAAGAAGGCTATTTTGGATGATGCACATCGTTCAAGAATGACTATTCATCCCGGTGGAGACAAAATGTACCAAGACATGAAGAGAGTTTTCTTTTGGGCCGGTATGAAGAAAGATGTGGCCGAGTATGTGGCTAGATGCTTAGTGTGCCAACAAGTTAAAGTGGAGCAAAGGAAACCCGGTGGGTTGCTACACCCATTGGAAGTTCCACAGTGGAAGTGGGATAGTGTCTCGATGGATTTCATCGACGGGTTACCGAGATCGAGGAAGGGCAATACGGGAATTTGGGTTGTGGTAGACAGACTTACAAAGAGTGCCCATTTTATACCCGTAAAGAGTAAGAGGACCGCTCCATGGCTTGCTTCAGTCTATGTTAGAGAGATTGTTAGATTGCATGGCGTACCATCCAGCATTGTGAGTGATCGAGATCCTATTTTCACTAGTGAGTTTTGGAGAAGTTTGCAAGAGGCGGTAGGGACTCAGTTGTGTTTGAGCACCGCATATCATCCTCAGACGGACGGTCAGACCGAGAGGGTGAACCGTATCTTAGAAGATCTTTTGAGGCTTTGTATCTTGGATTTTGGAGGTACATGGGAAGAACATCTTCCTTTGGTGGAGTTCGCATATAATAACAGCTTTCAGTCCAGTATTGGTACGGCTCCTTTCGAAGCTCTTTATGGAAGGCCTTGTCGATCTCCTACATGTTGGTGGGAATCTACGGATAAGATCTTGCTTGGGCCGGATATGGTTAGAGAGACTTCAGAGAAGATTGATTTAATTCGAAAAAGGATGAAAGCAGCGCAAGATAGACAGAAATCTTATGCGGATCGGAGAAGGACGGATCTTGATTTTGAGGTTGGGGACATGGTTTTTGTCAAAGTATCTCCATTGAGAAATGTTGTTCGCTTTGGGTCCGTAGGGAAGTTAGCACCGAGATTTGTTGGGCCGTTTCCTATTAAGGAAAGGATTGGACGGATGGCATATAGGGTGGAGTTGCCCGACAGACTTAGTGGTGTTCATGATGTATTCCATGTATCACATTTGAGGAAGTGCTTACATGAGACCGCGGAGGTGGTAGAGCCGAGCTTGCTTAGAGATGTAGAGGTAGAGCGTGATGCGACGATTCGACGAGCTCCTACTCGCATCCTTGGGTCAGAAACTAGGAAGTTGAGGAACAGAGAAGTTCAGCTAGTTAAAGTGCAATGGGGAGATGACGAAAGCAATGCTACTTGGGAGACGGAAGCAAAGATGCGTTCTTTGTATCCATTTCTTTTTGAGAGTATGTCTTTTAACTTCTCCTTTATTGCTTGTCTAGTACTTATCTTATCTTTAGTATATCCTCTCGCTAATACCTATGACCTTTAGATAGGGTAAAACCTATGGTTGAGACATGTGTTTGAAACATGTTATGGTTGATGGATGCATATGGATGCAATTGTTTGCTAGTGGTTGCTCGTGGATGCATATACACACACATTAGGCACTAGATCGGCTCAGTCACTTCATGTTGCATATTGCATAAATGGATGTGGTAGTTAGATTGATGGATGTATCATGGCTGTGTTATCATATGGATGATGCATTTTTGTGTATGGTTGTGCACGCATGTAGAAATTTGTATGTGTCAATAGGGTTTCGCATACATATTAGATGCATGGCACAATCATGGTTTGCATTAAGGAGGTTTACTGTATCAGTAACCGCCTGATTTTCGCATTAGGTAAGTACATATACACACACTTTTGCATATATCCATCCAGCATTTAGAATCTTGTAAGGACAATGATTGCTCGTGGATGATGCTTTGAGTAGATGGATGATTGGATGGTAGGATACGTTCTTCCTAACTTGAAGATTTCGGGGACGAAATCCTTTAAGGAGGGGAGAATGTAACAACCCGTATTTTCAATAACCTGTAATAACATAAATCGAGGCAGAATTTAATTCTAAAATGGGAATCAAGGGAAACGGGCTATGCCATTGTGTTCGTCTCGGAAAAATACGCGAAATAGAGTCCGAGTTTTCGAAAATCGGAGTCCGTATGACCAAGATATGGCCTCGCGAAGTTTCACGAAAATTCCCAAATTAAAGTATACTTAATTAAGTGAAATGGGTTGTGTAGATATATATATATATATATATATATATATTGATATATATATATATATAATTGAAAATTTAATAAATAAATATGCAAAAATGCTCAAAACAGCGAATTGGGAGAGGGGAATAACCGAACCGGCCGATTTTTGAAGTCGACCCGAGCCCGCTGGGTCGACTAGGGGTTAATCCAGGGTGTTTGGCTGTCAACCCGTGGGCCGATTCGCTCAAGTGCAGATTTTGCATTTGAATGGTTCTCATGGTCCATCTTTAATCTAAAGGCCCTAGATGGTTCCTACACTTGACTTCTTCCCCAAGACATGCTTTGATGGCTTGGATTGAATCTAGGGTTAATCCTATGGCCTAAAACACTTGCCTAATCTATAAATAAGACCCTAACCTACCCTAATTCATTCATAATTAAACCTAGTGACTAAACTATGGCAAAATGCTAGCTCTCATGGCCTCCACTAATTTTATGAAGAGGGTTGCATACTAATCACTCTCTAATCAACTTCTAATCCCTTCTTAGCATCTTAATCTTCTTCATTTGGTGTTCAAAGTTGCTAGTTGTGAGTTTCTATCACTTTGATGATCTTTTGGTAAACTAATTAGATGAGATGTGATGAGATTTATGGTTTTGTATGTGGGTTAATGAGCTTTGAATCATATGATATGATGTTAGCATTAATCTTATGTTTATGCATGTTGAGTATGTAAGCTTATGCAAGTTTAATATGATGTATGTTATGTTTGCATGATGCTAAATATGCAAGTTGTGGGCTATGTAATCATATGCATGTTATGCAAGTTCATGGTAATATGCTATGCAAGTTACATGTTTGTTAATATGCAAGTTACATGTTTGTTAATATGCAAGTTACATGTTTGTTAATATGCAAGTTACATGTTTGTTAATATGCAAGTTACATGTATGTAAATATGCAAGTTACATGTTTCTTTATATGCAAGTTACATGTTTGTTAATATGCGAGTTACATGTATGTAAATATGCAAGTTACATGTTTATTAATATGCAAGTTCATGATGACACATTATGCAAGTCTATAAGCTAATATGCAAGTTTGTTATGCAAAATGAATATGTAAGTTATGTGACATATTATATGCAAGTTATGTGACATGTTATGCAAGTTCATATGCAAGTTATGTGTTTGTTAATATGCAAGATGGCACCTTTGAAACATGTTCATTCATATGCAAGTTGACACCTTTTATATGTGTTATATCATGAACGAAATTACGTGGGAACGATGGGGTAATTAAATGCATAAGTTAATAAGATTGTGTGAAATTAATATAATTATGCATAACACAAAATAAATAAACATAGTATGGGAATTTGCCTATTTGGTTAGGTGTACCCATACTATGTGTTGGGAATTTACCTATTGAGTTAGGTCTACCCCATGGGAATTTACCTATTAAGTTAGGTCTACCCATGTTAAGAAAACTTGATTAATTAGGGATAATTAATATAAAATTATGAGGGTGATTAATTAGGTGTAATTAATTGACTAAGACACGAGGTTGGACTCAGTTGTAGCGTAAAACTGCCCGGACCCAACCGGCTTAACCAGTTGCTACAAATGTTAGCCCAATGTGAGAGGTCTTAGGCACAAACTAAATACGTAATTAATGTAAAGACACGAGGTTAGACTCTGTTATGACATAAGGCTGCCCGGACCCAACCGGCTTAACCAGCGGTCATAAAAGACAGTCTAATGTGAGAGGTCTTTACAAAGGTTACGTTCTTAATTAATTAATTAAGAAACACTTAACCACATTAGCATGTAGAGGGACATGAGGGGTTAAGTGGGTGCCTCGGGTGGCATGAGAAAATCTAGTGGTTGCCTTGGGTGGCAATAGAAAATACGATTAGAATACTTAACCAAAATAGAACATGTAATTAAAACATGATTAAAGGGTTAAGTGGGATATACTAGAAAAAGGGACAAGCTTAGGTGGGTAGCTTGTGGAGGCCCATTTCAACCAGTAACCCATACGTATCTTTGTGGGCTCGACCCATGTCGAGGACGGGACACGCATACTGGGCTTGACTGTAAGAGGCAAACGGGTTAGCGGTGGCAACGCAAGTCCAACGGGCTTCATATGCGTGAGTGGGCCCGGGCTGGTAGGTAAGCCGTTGTTGCATCGAGTAGATATAAGTCGTGCACCTTTAGTTTCATCAGGTTGCCACATTGGGGAATGATACATCCCACGGTGGGGCCAGCACGGGTATCTACGTTAGGGAGCCGATCGAATGGGAAGTAGTGTGTACACCTAGTGGATTGTAGGGCCCCGTGGCGCCTACTTGGTCACCTAGGGGTACGCAGGTACTAATTAGTAAATTTTATAAGTCCTTGGGTGGGATCAACCTTTAAGTTAGGAACGACTGGTGTGGTGCAGTTTAGTAATTTACCTTAGGGAGGGTAGATGCGTCTTTATCCTTTATCTTCGTTTAGTTGACTGCTTAGGGTAGCCATTCATCCCTATATGTTACCGTATATCAGTTTATGTCTTCTCTGGTTACTTTAACGATTGTATTGTTAAAGTTATAGGACTCGCTCAGACTTATGTCTGACCCTGTTGTTTTTATCTTTTTCCCAACCCTCAGGTCCTACGGTGGATCCTAGCAGTAGTGGAGCTTGATCGGATTGCTGTTCCAGTCTTTAGGAGCTTGGATAGATGTAAAGCTCCAGTTATCCAGTTATCTTTTCTTTTGTTTGGCTATTGTATGAGAGTGGGATTATGTACTTCTTTATTTTGATGGATATTGTACTTGACCTTTATTGTGGTTTTATGATGTAACCAGACATGTTTTACTTCCGCTGTTATGAGATGATGTTTTAAAATTTCAAGTACTATTTATATCTGTCTTGTTGTAATTTTTCTGTTCTATATTCACTAAAATACTCCACCGATGCTATGGCATTCCCTTAGTGAGTGATCATAGCGGGAGTGGGGTGTTACAGTAATGATATCTATTATGCAATAATACATATATATTATAAATTATTTGAATCAAGCAAATGTTATATACATTAATTTCTAGACTAATGAAAGAGACTGAAAGGTTAGTAATGATAAAAGTTTTTAATATATATATACACACACACACGCACACACACACACACACATTCATGATAGTTAGTAATCAGAAATAAGTATTCAGAATAATTTTCTAAGAAATATGAATTAAATAACTTTAATAGGGTGCTTCTTTTTAAAAGAATATTTGAAAATATTGAAGGTCTATTTAAAAAGAATATAAAATTTTATAATGTAAAGTAAACTATTATGGTATATTCATAGTTATATATATAAAAAACTAATGTTAAAAAGAAATTAAAAATAATTAATGTACCGTGAGATATACATCAGTCTTTTAATACAAATTAACTTTTGATTTATACTATAGAAATAAATTAATTTACTAGAGGAAACATTAATATGTTAATATTTAAAATTAGAGAATTATTATAATATAAAATCTATAATTATATATATAAAAAAATTGATTAAATCTGGTAATATAGAGTAAACCATAAAAATATGTTTTATATACCAAAGTATTAAGTTTAAATATACAAGTTTTATGAATCTAATAAGATAATCAAAACTAGTATTCAATTTCAAATAGTATTTGTTACAATGTAACCCAAATCTTCATGTAATCATAGGTGAAAAATATATATAAGTTAGACTATGTAAGTTTAAACTACATATGAAAGATATATAAGTTTATATTTTATAACAATTTCAAATGTTTAAAAACTTTAAATTATTTCAAGCATATTAACATATCTATGTACTATAACTTCAAAATATATTTTTGCAACAGAATATATGAAACATAGGTAAATAAACAAAATTGATAATTAAAGTTTGAACTAACATTTTCATATTGAAAAGATATCCTTTCAATTTTTCAAAACGAAATCAAAGAGTAATGAAATTTAAATTTAGAATAAGAAAATATTTTATTTAAATTGGTGTATCGACATATGAATTAAAATGTATTATAAAATAGATAAATTTTTATACCTAACTTTGTGCATAGATGCACATTCCTAAATGTAATGATAGTTATGAAAATATTGTAAGGCATACCTCTTTTTGCAATTCTCCATTTTGTTGTCCTTTCATTGTTATAAACTGCATGTTCACATCTTTCAGATTTTGATGATGAGATCTACTCTATTGCGACGAGCTCGTTTTTCTGACCAACATAATATATTTATTTGCTGAGTTTGAAGATCGTATGAGAAAGATATTGGCGATTTAGTAGTTTAATCAACTTGGTGCCAGAATTTTGAATTTGAATTTTGAATGAATGGACACTTCAACCACTATAAATATGCCTAAAAGTCATATCCCTTCATAAACTTTTCTCTTCTTCTTTTTCTTCTTCTTATTCTTCTTCTTCTCGTTTTTCGCTTTCAATCAAACTTCTGAAAGGCATAACTTCTTTATTTCTTAATGGAATTGGATGAAACCAGCGACAAATCATAGAGGAAGGCAAGGGCTATGATTTAATAACGGTTTGGTGATGAATTTGGATGGTATTATGGTGCAGTAGGCCGAAATAGTAAGAGAAAAATAGAAAATCCCGTATACAATTTTTTGTTTTGGATAGTCTACTTCAAACTTTCATATCTCACTCAATTTTGATCAAAATTTGATGATCTGCTCATTAAAACGACCGTGAGAACAATAAATACAATCTGAAAAAGGAGTTGGGATGAAATAATACAAATATCTGGGCGAAATATGAGAAAAAACAGTGACAGTTTTGGTTTCCTTTTTCACTTTGTGCACTAAAACCTCATTTGATCATAACTTGGCCATTTCTAGAAGGATTCGCATGAAACTAGTGACAATGCGGTGAGTATAAAGAGAAGTACAATATTGAATCTACTTGTAGATGAGAATCAAAATTTTTATTGATCTGGTACCCCTTTCTTTTTAGTTTTCTAATTACATATCCATCTTTTTCTTCTTGATTAATGAACGATCATCTTGGTGTCTTTTGGCCAATAGTCATCAGACATAACTCTTTCTCCTGCAAAATAACACAACTTTTCGAAGAATCAAGTGACTTTTCAAAATAACTAATTGTAATTTTAAATAATAACATCACGATAATTCTATGACATATCCATATGAAAAATAGTGTTAAAAATTTCCATTTAAACTTTACAAAAATCAAATTATGATAACTTTATTTTTCAGCAAATTAGAATGCACAGTCATCTAGTACTGATGCAATGCATAAATTTAAATTAGTGTTATAAATCATTTCAAGATTTGCCATTTAATATTTTCAAAATTCAGATGATGAACTTTTGAAAACCTATGCTCTGATATCAATTGTTAGGGATGCAGATTAGGGATCTAAAGGCAAAACTAACACTAGAGGGGGGAGGGGTGAATAGTATTTTAGAGAGATTATGGAAAATTTAAACAATCC
This sequence comes from Allium sativum, assembly GCA_030737875.1. NCBI lineage: Eukaryota > Viridiplantae > Streptophyta > Magnoliopsida > Asparagales > Amaryllidaceae > Allium > Allium sativum. The sequence continues at coordinate 573,714,801 of CM060921.1, read as the reverse complement.
TGAATTTCTATATGAATCACACAATGATTATCACACCAGAAATGATCAGAAACACAAAAACAATCACATACACAAGTATAAGTAAATATAAAATGCAGAAAAGGAAAGAACACACCGGATTTTATACCGATTCGTATTACTTCTACGTCCAGTTCCACGCAACGCTAGATTGCGCAGAGTTTTAATAATACTAGTATCAATCTTACAACACCCTTGATTTCACGGCTACAAGGTTAACACCGATTCCACTACCCTTGATTTCACGACTACAAGGTTCACACCGCTCCCTTTCCTTGATTTCCGGGCTATAAGGAACACACCCTTTCCCAACCAATTCCCAAATGATTACAGTATCCCTTGAACTCTTGAATAACACTTCCAATCAGAGAGTATTTGTAACACCCCGCCTCCGCTAGGGTCACTCGCAAAGGAATGCACTAGCTTTAGAGGGGCATTATTGGTAAACATGCACAGAAATATCACAAGACAGAACATATATAAATAGCGGAAGTAAAATCAAACTTTCATAATATGAATAAATAAGGTCTAAAGCCTTTTACATCAGAGTACATCAAAACCTGTCTTGCAATAGTAAAGAAGCATAAAGACTTTTTAATAAATTATTCCCCAAGTAAAACAGTAAAGTAGCCATAGCCAAGAGAAGTCCAAGCCATCCATGATGACCTTCCAAGCAGAAGAAGTCCGAACTAAACAACATTGTTTCCTCCCTGAAACCTGGGGGGGGGGGGGAAACGGAAGAAAAGAGGCGAAACAAAACGGGTCAGTCAAAAAGACTGAGTAAGTCCTATCTACTTCCAGTATAAAAACAGGTAAAGGTAACATGACATGCATAAACTGAAAGTAAACATAAGGATAACTACAAGATAGATAAACCAGGGTAGCCGGTTGAACTACTACGGCAAGGTAACTAAGGTATCATGATAAACTACGGTGTTATGATAAGTCAAGGTATCACATCGTCAGATTTCTATCGAATACATTATCCCAAGGTATCTACCCCGTCTAACATCCCACGGTATCTATTATGTATATTCTTCCTAGTTCTAACATGTATATTTGCTCTGCACCCTCCGTACTAGTATCCCAGCCTTGTTATGTGTTAACCTTGAATGTCCTGTGCTCAAAGTCGTGTAATGGTCCATGTCAACCTAATATCGCATATATAGGTTACTCAAATCATATGTTTCTTTCCATGTATATAAGTTCAGTCCTTTACCGTACCTCGTACGGGCTTCCTCATGTCGTATTATCCTTGAAATCGTTTGGACTGTCACCCTTGTTCTAGCTAGGCTCTCCCATATGAATTATTGTTTGAACTACTAGGACTTACGCCACCTAGCACCACTAGGGATTACGCTTACCTATTGCACGCTTTCGTATTTCGGTTTGGGTTAAACCACCTATGCCACTAGGGATTACGATAACCCTCAACCGCGCCCTTTTTCCCACGCATTCATCGTGAATCGTTTTTCTATAACTGTATGCACATGTATCACATCGTGCCATCCGAGTCCTATCACAGGGCAAAACAAGAAATACAGGACTCGGTCGGGAGCTTTAGATTTATCTGCCGATGCAGATACTAAGGTCTGCTTTTCTACACGTGGCTATGGTCCCACGAGACCCCTCCCTCAACTAGTGAAAGGCAACACAAGAGAAAATCTTGCATGAGAACTACACTCCGGCCAGCCCACATCCTACGGCCTACCTCACCCATAATTAGATAGCAATTATGGTCTGTTGGGTGTTCCCTGCCTTTCCGTACGTACACGCTTGACTCAAGATGGTAGATGATCGACGAACTTGCTATCTCGGGCACCTTATGTATTCGTCGACTCACTGCTATCCACCCCAGTCTTTAGGTCGCTCGCATAGCAACCAAGGCATATTCTTGGTTCTTCTACCGCAGACCTCAACCTCTCGTGAGCCTAGTATAATGACCTGGCAGCTCACAGAGGGATCCCAAGAATATCCCCACGTTCCCCGAAGCCGCTGCTTCGTTACCCAGTTCGTCGGAGCCTTTATCTAAATCAGATAGCCTGCTCCTATACGCATACTTAAACGTTGACCTAACGTATCGGGTTACTAATCTATCTAAGAAATGGTCCAAATTTCCTTGACTAAGAATTATTACTTAGTTTCCCTTAACTAAGGTTTACCACTTAGCCTTATTTCCATAATCCTGGTTAACTATGGTTATTTACCTAATCCTCCGAATTAGGGTTTATCTAATGGGTTAAGGGTCACTTAAGTTCCTAACTTAGCCCGTCTACAAACCATGTCAAAATTGGCTAAGTATCCAAGTCCAAGACTTAACCCTACAAACCAGGTGTCAAGTTGGCTAAGTATATTAAGCAATCCATAACTTAACCTCGTCTAATTATCATTTTAGATTGGTTAATTATATAAATTAACTTGACCTTGTCAAATTACCAAGTCAAATCGGTCAAGCGTATTCAAGTGATTCGTGGCTTAGCCTTATCGTGTTTTCACGTTAGATTGGTTAAGTATAGATTAACTTAACCTCATCAAATTAACGAGTTAGATTGGTTAAGTATAGGTCACTTAACCTCATCAAATTATCGTGTTAAATTAGTTAAGTGTTTAACTTAACCCCATTAAATTACCAAGTTGGGTTAATTAAGTCTAGGCTAACTTAACCCCATCCGATTACCATGTTCAGATTAGTTAAGCCTAATCTTAACCCCATCCATTAACTGTATTATACGGTTAAGTGTCATTAAGAAAATTTACTTAACCTTATCACGTTATCGTGTTGGATTGATTAAGTGTTGGTTAACTTAATCCCGTCCACTAGTCATATAAAAATGGTCAAGTGTCATTAGGCAAATCAAGTTACTTAACCTACCCAAGCTTATCATGTTTTGTTAAGTATCATTAGCCTAATCAAATTACTTAACCCATTTGTCCATATCATATTTGGTTAAGCCTCATTAATCAAATTAACTTAACCCTATTATGTGGCATTAATTTAATTAATGCACCCTCAACCTCTCACATTAGACCTTGTTGTGGTTACTAGTTAAGCCGGGCGGGTCCGGGTAGATTTACACCACAACCTAGTCTAACCTCGGGTCTTAAGCGCGACATGACCAACTTCTCACATTGGGTCCTATTGTTTGCAACTACTAGTTAGGCCGGTCGGTTCCGGGTAGTTTTACGTTGCAAACTCAACCCAACCTCGAGTTGGCCATACTTATATTATCTAAGTTCATCATGTTTCCAAAACATGTTACAAGTTTTCAAGCATTTGGGTAGACCTAACTTAATAGGTAAATTCCCAAAGGGTAGACCTAACTTAATAGGTAAATTCCCAAGCTCATGTTTTTATGCATACTTACATGTCATCTTCCATGTTATCTTTCAAGTCATATTTTCAAGTATAAACACATGTCATATTCAAGTTAAGATTTTGCGACATGTTCATGTTTGTCTAACTACCCAAAATCGTGTTTTCCCCAACGCAAGCAAAGCGAGTCAACATAGTAAGGATACTATGTCACATATTGGTCTCAAAACATGCATGATGCCAAAAAGGGCTTGGCTTCCACATGCATAACATCATAAAGGGATTGGCCATAAACATGCATAGTGTCATAAGGTAATTTGGCCACAAACATGCATATTATCAAAAAGGGTTTGGCCATAAACATGCACAACTTAAAAGAGGGGATTGGCCACGAGCATGCATAATCTCATAAAGGATTTGGCCACAAACTTGCATGTTAGCATAAGGGGTTTGGGTTCATAAACATGCATAAGCCCCAAAATCTTGTCTTAGCCAATGTTTCACAAGTAAAGTGGTTCCTAAAGGTTCATGCTAGCATTTCATGCATAAAGATCCAAATTTGCAAGTTAAACTAGGTTATGCATAGCATGAGAGGCATGATTAAGTCACTCACATGGCCTATAATCATAAACATGAACACAAGAGGCAAGGTAAGGTTCATATAGGTCCGCATAATCATGTTTAGCCTCATTTTATCCCATGTCAACATTAAAAATACCGTTTTAATCCAAAAGTAGCTAGAACTTACTTAGGCAAGGCCTAGGAAAGGGATCATGCATCATCATGACGAAGAAAGGTGGCTCCTTTGATGAAGAACCATCATGAAACTCGCATAGCAATGTTGATTTGGCCTTGATTTGGTGTAGCAAGCTTGCACCTTTTGATTTGAACCCAATTTGAATGCATAGGCTCTAGGGATTTGAGATGGAGGCCATGATCACTTTGCATTTGGGCAGCACTTCGTGGAGAGGGTGAGTTATGAGGGTTTAGGGGGGGCTTAGGGGTGTTTTTATAGAGATTAGGATAGTTTTAGGCCCTTAGATTAACCCTAGGATAGATTAGGACCATCAGATCTCGGAAGCTTCCAGAACCAGCCCAAGAACAAGACCAGGTGAGACAAGCAGGTGCACCAGGCAGCTTGCCCCGGCCACCCCCTGTCGACAGGCAAGTCGACAGGGCTGTCGACTTGGTCTGGGCCCAAGTCGACAGGCCTGTCGACAGCCCTGTCGACATGGCCTAGGCGGGAAACTTCCCGCCTGGCCCCAGATCTGATTTCCAAAACTGTTTCCAAAATTCGAATTTCCCGAAAACTTCTTTGGGCCTTAACCGGGTCATACGGACTCCGATTTTCGAAAACTCGGACTCTATTTCGCGTATTTTTCCGAGACGAACGCAATGGCATAGCCCGTTTTACTTGATTCAGAATTTAAAATTAAATTCTGCCTTGATTCTCGTTTTAACATGTTATCGAAAAATGCGGGTTGTTACATTCTCCCCACCTTTTAGGATTTCGTCCCCGAAATCTCCAAGTTAGGAAGAACATATCCTACCATCCATCTACTCAAAACATCATCCACAAGCAACCATTGTCCTTAGATGATTTCTAATGCTGTATGAATATATGCAAAACGTGTGTGTACATGTTCCTTAGCTAATGCTAATGATCAGGCCTGAATGATCTTTCTAATGCAAGATATGTTAAGTGCCATGAATCCAACATGTATGCAAATAGTCCTAGTCATATAGATACTATATGCGTGCACAATCATTCATTCATATGCAGCAACCGCATGATAACACATTCAATTTCATCCATAAACAAGTATAAATACTCGTGCATATGCAATATGAAATGTGACCGAGTCGAGCTAATATCTGATGAAAATTCGCGCATCCACGAGCAACCACTTGCAACCATTTGCAACCATATCAACCATAACATGTTTCAAATACATGTTTACATCCATAGCGTTCTACCTAAGATTCCCTGAAACAGGGTCGAGGAGATAAACAAAACAAACTCCTTACGGGGTTTGTAACAGAGACAGGACCGAGAGGATATCCATAAAAGATAGCCTACAAGCAAGCTCAACAGAAAAACAGGGATCGAGGATATATTCCCAAAAGAGATATCATGCACGTATTTAGTCTTCAGTCTCCTGAGTCGCATTACCTTGAGCTTAGTTCCATCGTGCCTTGACCGCCCCCTTTTTCTTCACGATTTCGCAGCTTCTTATTTCCTGTTTCCATAACATGAGTTGGAACTCATTTCCTCGTCGCCTCTCGTTTCACTTATTCTTTCCCTAGTATGCTTGGCTCAAACATATCTGCGTACTCATGCAAGCTCTCCAAAATTCACCAGTGAATTCTGGATCTCGTTTTCCGACGCCAATCCATGTTGCCAAGAGTTCTTACTAGGGTGATTCCCATACTCATGCATAATCGAAACGAACCATCCGCCTTAGCGGCGAATCCTATTTGAACGGATTCCCAACAAATTCATCCCGGGATTCTAGGTAACTAACCATGACAGAACCCAAAAAGGGTTACACGAGACTTCGAGGGTATCACCAAGGCAAGTCAAGAATCCAACCACCCTCTTTCTAAAACCGAGAATGGTATCCCTTATTGGATAACCACTTTACCCCTAGAATCCATCCGCAGCTTATAAACATAAGCATTATTTCCAAGCTCAACACTTGATATAGACATTCTCAAATCCAAACAAGCCATGAGTAAATGGAACGATCTTCCAATAAGACTTGAGACAAAAACGGGATCCTCTACTACGCTAGTACTAAGGTGCAGAGACTCAACTATCGAAGCGGACTTAAAAGATGCGGTGATCAAAACAAAGTCCCGACAGGATGATAGAGAAGAAAAGCTAAACCTTTAACAAGATCGTTACCCTCCTTCCAAGGCACCCTAGAAATGAGAGCATACTACTGCCCTCCCGATGATCTTGTCCTTGTCCCATGATACTTAACTATCCGTCCCGTTCCACCATGCCAAAGGTACTCTCTCGTCATGGGTTTCATTGTTCATCTTTCTCTCTCATTCTGAGTTGAGCCATACCAACAAGTTGCTCATTCTTAAACTCGTATCCTTTATCCTCTTTCTCACTATCCTTTCTTATAACACGGCCACTGGTCTCCCGAGAACAGCCTCCATCGCATGGAAAGCACTTTCGAAGATAGAAAAGACTAGTCGCAGTTAAAACCACTGTGACTACAAATGGAGGAAAGAAAAGAAAAGAGATTCAATCAAGGAAACCAGGATAGTGCTAATGGCCTTTGGGGAATAGCCTTTTTCTTTTTTTTTAAAAGAAAATTTTCTTAAAAATGCTTCTTTATAAACGATTTTCAAATAGTTTTCAGAAGGTCTTTAAAAACTTTTGCCCAGTCTGGTAACCTTCTGCTCTGATACCACATGTAACACCCCGCCTCCGCTAGGGTCACTCGCAAAGGAATGCACTAGCTTTAGAGGGGCATTATTGGTAAACATGCACAGAAATATCACAAGACAGAACATATATAAATAGCGGAAGTAAAATCAAACTTTCATAATATGAATAAATAAGGTCTAAAGCCTTTTACATCAGAGTACATCAAAACCTGTCTTGCAATAGTAAAGAAGCATAAAGACTTTTTAATAAATTATTCCCCAAGTAAAACAGTAAAGTAGCCATAGCCAAGAGAAGTCCAAGCCATCCATGATGACCTTCCAAGCAGAAGAAGTCCGAACTAAACAGCATTGTTTCCTCCCTGAAACCTGGGGGGGGGGGGGGGAACGGAAGAAAAGAGGCGAAACAAAACGGGTCAGTCAAAAAGACTGAGTAAGTCCTATCTACTTCCAGTATAAAAACAGGTAAAGGTAACATGACATGCATAAACTGAAAGTAAACATAAGGATAACTACAAGATAGATAAACCAGGGTAGCCGGTTGAACTACTGCGGCAAGGTAACTAAGGTATCATGATAAACTACGGTGTTATGATAAGTCAAGGTATCACATCGTCAGATTTCTATCGAATACATTATCCCAAGGTATCTACCCCGTCTAACATCCCACGGTATCTATTATGTATATTCTTCCTAGTTCTAACATGTATATTTGCTCTGCACCCTCCGTACTAGTATCCCAGCCTTGTTATGTGTTAACCTTGAATGTCCTGTGCTCAAAGTCGTGTAATGGTCCATGTCAACCTAATATCGCATATATAGGTTACTCAAATCATATGTTTCTTTCCATGTATATAAGTTCAGTCCTTTACCATACCTCGTACGGGCTTCCTCATGTCGTATTATCCTTGAAATCGTTTGGACTGTCACCCTTGTTCTAGCTAGGCTCTCCCATATGAATTATTGTTTGAACTACTAGGACTTACGCCACCTAGCACCACTAGGGATTACGCTTACCTATTGCACGCTTTCGTATTTCGGTTTGGGTTAAACCACCTAGGCCACTAGGGATTACGCTAACCCTCAACCGCGCCCTTTTTCCCACGCATTCATCGTGAATCGTTTTTCTATAACTGTATGCACATGTATCACATCGTGCCATCCGAGTCCTATCACAGGGCAAAACAAGAAATACAGGACTCGGTCGGGAGCTTTAGATTTATCTGCCGATGCAGATACTAAGGTCTGCTTTTCTACACGTGGCTATGGTCCCACGAGACCCCTCCCTCAACTAGTGAAAGGCAGCACAAGAGAAAATCTTGCATGAGAACTACACTCCGGCCAGCCCACATCCTACGGCCTACCTCACCCATAATTAGATAGCAATTATGGTCTGTTGGGTGTTCCCTGCCTTTCCGTACGTACACGCTTGACTCAAGATGGTAGATGATCGACGAACTTGCTATCTCGGGCACCTTATGTATTCGTCGACTCACTGCTATCCACCCCAGTCTTTAGGTCGCTCGCATAGCAACCAAGGCATATTCTTGGTTCTTCTACCGCAGACCTCAACCTCTCGTGAGCCTAGTATAATGACCTGGCAGCTCACAGAGGGATCCCAAGAATATCCCCACGTTCCCCGAAGCCGCTGCTTCGTTACCCAGTTCGTCGGAGCCTTTATCTAAATCAGATAGCCTGCTCCTATACGCATACTTAAACGTTGACCTAACGTATCGGGTTACTAATCTATCTAAGAAATGGTCCAAATTTCCTTGACTAAGAATTATTACTTAGTTTCCCTTAACTAAGGTTTACCACTTAGCCTTATTTCCATAATCCTGGTTAACTATGGTTATTTACCTAATCCTCCGAATTAGGGTTTATCTAATGGGTTAAGGGTCACTTAAGTTCCTAACTTAGCCCGTCTACAAACCATGTCAAAATTGGCTAAGTATCCAAGTCCAAGACTTAACCCTACAAACCAGGTGTCAAGTTGGCTAAGTATATTAAGCAATCCATAACTTAACCTCGTCTAATTATCATTTTAGATTGGTTAATTATATAAATTAACTTGACCTTGTCAAATTACCAAGTCAAATCGGTCAAGCGTATTCAAGTGATTCGTGGCTTAGCCTTATCGTGTTTTCACGTTAGATTGGTTAAGTATAGATTAACTTATCCTCATCAAATTAACGAGTTAGATTGGTTAAGTATAGGTCACTTAACCTCATCAAATTATCGTGTTAAATTAGTTAAGTGTTTAACTTAACCCCATTAAATTACCAAGTTGGGTTAATTAAGTCTAGGCTAACTTAACCCCATCCGATTACCATGTTCAGATTAGTTAAGCCTAATCTTAACCCCATCCATTAACTGTATTATACGGTTAAGTGTCATTAAGAAAATTTACTTAACCTTATCACGTTATCGTGTTGGATTGATTAAGTGTTGGTTAACTTAATTCCGTCCACTAGTCGTATAAAAATGGTCAAGTGTCATTAGGCAAATCAAGTTACTTAACCTACCCAAGCTTATCATGTTTTGTTAAGTATCATTAGCCTAATCAAATTACTTAACCCATTTGTCCATATCATATTTGGTTAAGCCTCATTAATCAAATTAACTTAACCCTATTATGTGGCATTAATTTAATTAATGCACCCTCAACCTCTCACATTAGACCTTGTTGTGGTTACTAGTTAAGCCGGGCGGGTCCGGGTAGATTTACACCACAACCTAGTCTAACCTCGGGTCTTAAGCGCGACATGAACAACTTCTCACATTGGGTCCTATTGTTTGCAACTACTAGTTAGGCCGGTCGGTTCCGGGTAGTTTTACGTTGCAAACTCAACCCAACCTCGAGTTGGCCATACTTATATTATCTAAGTTCATCATGTTTCCAAAACATGTTACAAGTTTTCAAGCATTTGGGTAGACCTAACTTAATAGGTAAATTCCCAAAGGGTAGACCTAACTTAATAGGTAAATTCCCAAGCTCATGTTTTTATGCATACTTACATGTCATCTTCCATGTTATCTTTCAAGTCATATTTTCAAGTATAAACACATGTCATATTCAAGTTAAGATTTTGCGACATGTTCATGTTTGTCTAACTACCCAAAATCGTGTTTTCCCCAACGCAAGCAAAGCGAGTCAACATAGTAAGGATACTATGTCACATATTGGTCTCAAAACATGCATGATGCCAAAAAGGGCTTGGCTTCCACATGCATAACATCATAAAGGGATTGGCCATAAACATGCATAGTGTCATAAGGTAATTTGGCCACAAACATGCATATTATCAAAAAGGGTTTGGCCATAAACATGCACAACTTAAAAGAGGGGATTGGCCACGAGCATGCATAATCTCATAAAGGATTTGGCCACAAACTTGCATGTTAGCATAAGGGGTTTGGGTTCATAAACATGCATAAGCCCCAAAATCTTGTCTTAGCCAATGTTTCACAAGTAAAGTGGTTCCTAAAGGTTCATGCTAGCATTTCATGCATAAAGATCCAAACTTGCAAGTTAAACTAGGTTATGCATAGCATGAGAGGCATGATTAAGTCACTCACATGGCCTAAAATCATAAACATGAACACAAGAGGCAAGGTAAGGTTCATATAGGTCCGCATAATCATGTTTAGCCTCATTTTATCCCATGTCAACATTAAAAATACCGTTTTAATCCAAAAGTAGCTAGAACTTACTTAGGCAAGGCCTAGGAAAGGGATCATGCATCATCATGACGAAGAAAGGTGGCTCCTTTGATGAAGAACCATCATGAAACTCGCATAGCAATGTTGATTTGGCCTTGATTTGGTGTAGCAAGCTTGCACCTTTTGATTTGAACCCAATTTGAATGCATAGTCTCTAGGGATTTGAGATGGAGGCCATGATCACTTTGCATTTGGGCAGCACATCGTGGAGAGGGTGAGTTATGAGGGTTTAGGGGGGGCTTAGGGGTGTTTTTATAGAGATTAGGATAGTTTTAGGCCCTTAGATTAACCCTAGGATAGATTAGGACCATCAGATCTCGGAAGCTTCCAGAACCAGCCCAAGAACAAGACCAGGTGAGACAAGCAGGTGCACCAGGCAGCTTGCCCCGGCCACCCCCTGTCGACAGGCAAGTCGACAGGGCTGTCGACTTGGTCTGGGCCCAAGTCGACAGGCCTGTCGACAGCCCTGTCGACATGGCCTAGGCGGGAAACTTCCCGCCTGGCCCCAGATCTGATTTCCAAAACTGTTTCCGAAATTCGAATTTCCCGAAAACTTCTTTGGGCCTTAACCGGGTCATACGGACTCCGATTTTCGAAAACTCGGACTCTATTTCGCGTATTTTTCCGAGACGAACGCAATGGCATAGCCCGTTTTACTTGATTCAGAATTTAAAATTAAATTCTGCCTTGATTCTCGTTTTAACATGTTATCGAAAAATGCGGGTTGTTACAGTATTTGATAGAGATTAAGAAAAGAAGAAGTTTGATATAATTTGAGTAGAAATCGAAAGAGTATAAGTGCGGAAATCAAAAAATTAAGTTATGTTAATGGTGGTTGGAGATAGGATGAAGATGGACAAGAAGAATTAATAAAAAAAAATTAACCCCTATTTATAGTGTTTGAAAGGTTGCAACGTTTCTGAACCATTTCAAAACATGAAAAGACACATCCTTTGAAATTTGAAAAAGTGACAGTTATATGTCGATATGTTCAATTATGCATGTCCACATATACATAGAAGATTTTTAAAACCATTTTTCAAATGTTTAAATCAATATATATATATATATATATATTGATTTAAACATTTGAAGATGAAGAAGATCATCGGGTTTTGTAGTTTGCTTTTGATGGGTTGGGTCGTGATGGGCTGGTAGAGAGACTTCTATTGTTGGTGTCATTTCTTTATTATAGCCTTTGTAAGCTCTTTTTATGGTTGATATTTGCTTTGTATTCACCAAATTTATATGTACTCTTTTTCCCTGTAAGGTACCCATCTAGGTTAAGGGGATTACAGGGTTTTAACGAGGCATATAAAGGAGGTTTTTAATTGGTATTAGTAATAAAGAGTACCAATTTTCAAATATATATATATATATTCTAAAAATTCTTGAATTAAAACTAATGTTTCAAAATGAATTTTCTAAAGTGTAAAAACATATAAAAACGTAGTGATACATAATATAAACATATTTATAAAATTATACATTATAAAATAATAATACATATATATTATAAACATATATATTATAATACTTTATAAACTATACATATATATATATATATATATATATATTTGAAATCATAAGCAATATCTTAATAATTTGAAATCATTTTAAGAAAGGAGATTGAGATAATTTTAAAATCAATTTGAAAAGGAATTTGAAAGTGCTAACCGTAGTTTTACATATAACCTAGACTCTATTACTTGATAATCTTGAGCTCTTGAAATCTTGATTATCTTGATACTCATGAGTCTTGAATTCCTTGGTAACTTGAATCTCTAATACTGTACAGTCTTCAATATTTATATCCTACATACATACGTACATACATACATACATACATACATACATACATATATATATCTTGCATATATATATATTCTGGGTAAAGATGTTAATATATATTTTATAATCAATAATGTTAATAATTGAAAAAAGGTTGTTGTCCTCAAAATTCCATTTTCTAATAACTCTCAGTCATAACCTAGAGATAACATGTAATTGTTTCATACCGCTTGTAATGTAGATGCCAGTCCATTTGTCCGAATATTATTTTAATTGTGGATCAGTATGAAAAAGTTGTTGTGAAAACCCGTAACTTCCCTGGTAAGGATAGTGCGGATAGTTCGAGAACAAGCCAAAACAGAACGCAGACGAAAGAACATTTCATTGCTTATCAGAATACAAGAATATATAGAGTATGAATGAATATTACACATTCGATAAATATCAGAGATTACAATAATTTACAGAGCAGCGGAAAATAATACAAAGCACAACTTAAGGAGATATACGAATACAAAGCTTTCCGAATATCGTTCCAGCTATAAACCAGGATCCTGTGAATATAAATCTGCAAAACCAAAACTACTAGCTGCCCGTGTCAAAATAAGGGCACCCATAGTTTAGGTTAAAACAATAAACTCCAGGTCAGTCATGGGACTGGTGTGAGAACTAAAACAGTTATTAATCTTTATTTTAAAGTTCGATAAATCAAGGGACCACGCCGTATAACACGGAACGGGTTTCCTCCCAAGAACACCAGTGCATAAAACAAACAGCACAATGCTAAATAAAGAAAAATGAAGCTGTTATAAGACCCAGGTCCCATCACACAATGCAACGCAAGCCGGAGGATAGGGTTTTACCTTATAACAGCCAAAGCATGCTTGATACGTTTAAAACAAATTATTTGCTACTATAATAAGTGTATAGTGTTTAAAACAATTTCAATCATAAGTATCAATCATAGACGGCATGGGTACCATGTATCATGTCGCCATACTAGGCTCTACAATCAAAACCGCAAAGTCACGTATTTGGAAATTGGATTTCCGTCGGTGAACCGAGGCAAAAGATAGCCCACTAACGATTCGAGACAATCTAGCCTACCATGTCTCAGGAACAGAGCTCGAGTGTCCCTTGGATCCTCAGGGCCAGTCCACCGATGTGGATTAAACTTAAACTCTGAACATGCGTTTCCCCGCCCTATGGGGCGTAAATGAGCCAACGAATGACTCCATCGGACCCGGATTGTCCGATCAAACCGAGGCGGCTCGCAACAGCAACAACCACATAAGTCAAACTCGTCAGGGCGTGTAAAACCACTGACTCCACTTCTAGCTAGAAAGAAACGCATGCCCTCCCTGACGTCCTCTCCCGTTTTTGGTTCACACCGGGGTGTGAGGCTCGCGAATTCACGTTATACACAAAGCTGCGCCACACAGGTCGTGCTTTGATCATCAACACAAGACTCTGTTTTTCAACAGAAGCCCTGATCAATTGCCACTTAGGCATGCCACACAGGCAATTCACTCCATGCGTTTGATATCCATCAATATACAACCCCTGAGCTCGTACGTCTCAGAGAAGGGCGTTAAGCAAGAGAATAAACTCTTCGCCGCCAAACAGATATATATTTAATAGAAATCAATCACATAGACTAAAATCCAATGTCAGACACACCGTCCATTTACAAATTCGTTCTGGGTCTGAACGAAACCGGAGGCACCTAGTACCCCGCATATCCATCGATCTCCAAGTACGTCTGGACGATCACTAACTGATTCCCTCCTCTTGAGTGTACGGCCCAATCAAGATCATCAGTAAACACCCAAACGACGTGAAGACCTCCGGTCTTTAACCACCGTCTTCATCTTCGACACCACGTCGAGTCAGTTATTCAGAATGGGATAAACCCGGTCTTTCTGAATAACTCGCGTATATATTATAAAAGTGTTACACAAACACAACATACGCCTCATCCCACTTCAGAATATTCTTTTGATTCAAATATTCTTATATTTTGGGAAAGGTTCCCATAAATTTGATCAAAGATAAATTCTTTAAATTTATTCTTTAATCTCCTTTTTGAATATCAATTCAAACTAGTTGGGATTAGCGAACCACACCGAAGTAATCATTTATTTTAATTTCCCAATCCCAACCTATTCATCCGATGAAGTAAAACTGGTAGTACTTCATATCTAACACCACGGTGTTATCGGTAAATTCAATTACCATTTCACGTTCAAATCTAATTAAAGATTTAACTATCGCCTGGAGTAAAACTGGTGATACTCCATTCTCGATCTTTTTAATCTAATTAAAGATTCATTAAAACTCCACTTAGTTTTAATCTTTAACTGGGTTAAAGAATCAGTGTCATTTAAAACACGGTTCACGATAAACCCAAAATCACATCACATTAATTATCGGGTTAAAGAACAAGTGTTATTTAAAACACTGTTCACGATAAACCCAAAAATCAACACCAATTCTATTCCAATTAAATATTATTTAATTGGTACACTTCATTAAATTTAAATAAAAAGATTTAATCTTTTTCTCAACTGGGCTTAAGAACAGTGTTAATGAAGACACCATTCACGACAAACCCAAATCACATTTGATATTAAATACAAGGCTCTGAATAGAAAATATATCGGCTTATATTCAATATCAAATTCTACGACCAACAAATATCGTATTGGAAATAACGATATATATATCTTTCAAATTCCCATAACAACATCTGTATCATCACGAAATCCAACATCGAAATATTCCGAAGACAATTTCGATTCAAATCAATTCCAATTCATTTATTGGAAATCCTGGTTATATTTCAAAATCATTTCAAATCCAATTTATTTATTTTTAAAAAATAAATAAATTATTACTCTAGTTCAAAACTAGTTCATTTCGATAAAAATCTACTTTTATCTTTTCAAATAGGGAGTTTTTCATCCCAATTCTTCACAAATCATTTCTTATGATTTTACACAAATTATCATTATTTTTAATAATTTTATCAAGGCCCGTACAGTCGATTTCCATCAACGGCCATCGAACTGCACTTACAGCGACTTTTTTTCAAATTTGATTTGGACATAATTCCAAATCCAACTGTTAGATTTCAAATTTCTAATATTCGTTAGAAAGCTCTTTTCTACACGAACCCAACGGTTCCGGTTTTAGGAGAATCCGACGGTCGGATCTCCCGCAATGTCCATTCAAAGTCAATGGTCGAAATTCGCGAACTGCCGCGGCGCGACGCGTTCTATTCAGGCCATTATATATAACAAGTTTGTACTCGTGCTTCGCACACGGAGTTGCAAAAATATTGTGGATACAGTAAATGAAGAAAGTTAAATAGGTGAATTACAGTATATTATTGTAAGTATGTCAACGGTAAATGATAATGAAAAGTAGCGTAATGAAATATACATGAAACCGTAATCAAAGTCACATAAAGTGAAATAATTTGGACGTTAATTATAAACATTGAATTACTGAAACAATTTGGATTTAGTTCATTATTAAATTATGAACAAAGAATTGGGATTGGGGAGGAGAAATGTAGCGAAATCGGTACTGTTGAAATCATACAAGATAGGGATGGTATTGTCACTGCAATGAAGTCACCTTTTCATATCTATGTAATGTTTGTAATAAAAGAGCAGAATGTAATTTGAAGTAGCATGTCATCTTGTTAAATGAGGCATTGTTAAAGGACCGACCTTAGAATTCTCTGACTGTTAATTGCTCATTTCTAAAAATATCGTATGTTACCTGCTTAATATTTAAGAATCCCTTAACTTGTAAATTATGGTCAATAATTACATTAAAACTGCTGTAATACTGAACTTCAACTTTTGTTCCACTGTTATTGAGTTGATGAAAATCGAAAGCTTCAAATGTTGTGAACATGTCAACTGAACTGGAAACATAACTTTTTGTATTACAGGAAAAAATAACAGTCATTGTAACTTCTATATTTCCACACTACAAATAAAGAGTAATGCATCATGATATAAATAATAAGTGTTGAACCTCAAAACACTCGGCCCAAATGGGATTTCCTTTCACTTATGGGAAGATTCCATTTATTGAAGCATCTGATGCTTCAGAAACAAACGTTATCTTTAATCCTAGTTTGGCATGAGAATCAATACAAAAAATTGATGTAGGTTAATAAACAATCCTGAGATGGAATAACCGTAGCATCTTAAAGAATCGAATAGAAAAAATATGCGTAGATTTAAAACCATTCATTTGATATAAGAGTATTAAGAACTAACAGCTAATCATCTAATGGTTACCACATGAATTTGAAGTTCAACCAGTTGAATAATATCCAAAGGTAAAACCATGTAAGATTACATTTCATATGATAAAGTAATTAAATAACTTAAATCAAATAATGATGATGAAAAATGGATTAACATAAAGGAAAAAAAGAAGAATACGCATCATATTGATAAGAGTATAGTTGAGTGTATATAAGAAAAGAGCTATATCTCCTGATCTCCTCAACTCTGCAAATCTTATCAAAAAAAGAACCACCGGGAGATACACCATAAATTCACCAAGAACCACCATAATGCATGTATTTAGTTGCACATGTAGAACATATACTATGTCTTCAACAAATGAAAAACTCAGGCTGACCCGAGCACAAATGAAAAGACAAAAAAATTTGGACCAGAACTAAAATATTCTCATATCAGTTAAATCAAATTCATCTGACAATATGAGAGCAATAACTTAAGAGATGTTACCGGTATTTCCATCTCCTAAGGATCTGTTAAACCAGATACTATATAATACAATACGCTATTATAATAGTGTTTATGGTTAAATATTTTAAAATAGCGTAAGCGCGATTACATTTTTGCCCTTACACCGTTTACAATACTGTAGTATATACAGATACTGTAAAGTCCACCATAATCCAGTGGCTATCAGAAGGAACTCCATAGGTACGGTACAAATCAAAGTCGTAGGGGGCTCGATTAGGATAATATGACAAGAAACACGAGGAATGCCCATAGTAGGAATATACTAGTTGCACGTTCAGACGGGTGGTAACGCATAGCCGCGACTACCGCCCACCTCAAACAACACTTCCAAATCAAGGATGTGCATCAAATCAAATCAATCAAACCGTGGGACAATAGTAATAAAGGAAGAAGTGTTGCCGAATTCCAAAGTCTCTAGCAGTTTCTTATAAAACTCGATTATTAAATTAAACTAGAGCGAACCCGTGCTACGCACACGGCTTTGTGCCATACTCAGAAATATTGGTTATATGTTATCATATGTCTACATATGAGCTGTTATTTGAGTACATTTCCATTATACCACGCTCAATATGAATTGTATATGTTGGACAAACTACATTTCTATATTAACGTAATTGAGCGACCTTGTATTGAATGCGTACTGCAGTACATT
Source organism: Allium sativum (assembly GCA_030737875.1). Classification (NCBI taxonomy): domain Eukaryota; kingdom Viridiplantae; phylum Streptophyta; class Magnoliopsida; order Asparagales; family Amaryllidaceae; genus Allium; species Allium sativum. The sequence goes on along the minus strand of CM060921.1, from coordinate 573,697,100 downwards.
CAAAAACAATATAACTTGAGCACCACACATCACTAATTGTACACAGCATTACAGAATATACGAATTGCAAATGCATTTATGTAATGCACAAATTCTCACAGAGGAAGAAATTACAATCCGAAGAACAGAAATAAAGTTGGTGACGGGAAGATAGTGCAACGTCTAACATAATATCTCCCACGAATGCAAGTCCAATCTTTATATTTTACTCAATGCTGATACATACAATTTCTAAACACACTTCATGAATATTAAACTATAAACGTTCACTATTGATATTTTGGAAAGATTCACCATAAGATAAAGTTAATGAACTTCCTCTGGCACTTGTGGACTTCCATATCGATGGACACAATGTAGCATATAGTATGAACCTGCAAGAGAAGACAATAAAGATGCTTATTAGCATTTCAGAATGATTCATATCAAAAATCAACATGAATAGTTAGCCTAAAAAAAAAGTGGTTGTGTAGAAAATTTGATCTGCACGATGTTAATATTATATCAAATTATTTTTTATTTTTTGATTAATAATTTTAAATGAAGATGATTCAATTATTAGTGCTAATATACAACTTTTCATAAAAAATCATTTAACTATTTGGTTGAAATTAACCGGAGAGGGAATCCAGTTGGTGGTACGATGTGCAAACAGTGGTTTAGCCATTGCTAGACTACTGGTAAAATTAATTTATTCTAAGCTGAACTCCCATGTTCCTAAAAGTTAGGCCATTTACCCATCAACGTTTAACATAAATTGCTTCTAGAAAAGGAAATGAACTTTATACAGCGGAGGATATTGAAACTGTAACAATGAGAATCCCCATCAATCCACCATACATAGAGGTTCCATTGCTCTAGTGTATTAAAGGACTAATTGTACATAGAGCAAGCAAGCAAATCGCAGCCAACACTTAGTCGATGTAAATTGTACGTTTGTCATATAACCTTTCATCAAACTCACCAACCATATAGTGAATGAATTTTCTTCTTTCCTAGAAGTAAAGCCAGTGAATATCCATTGTCACAAATGAATCTTTAACTTTCAGACGATAGTATTAATTAATTCATTACTAAATTGTCTTAAGTTTAATTATTCAATCCTAAAACATATGACATTGCTAGGAAGCATTCACACTCGATATAATGCCTAATACACGCCTGATACCCCATATTTGAATCTACATCCTATTGAGTTAAAAGAAATTACAATTTCAAACTGCCAAAATTATCTTCAGAACCAATACTAAATCCATCTTGCCTATTGTAGTCATACTTAAATTTCAAGATAATCAAGATAATCAAGATAGAGCATGTAATTAAAGGAAACAAAAACATTTACATAAATTCACCTCCAAATAGGAAACATTATTTAAGATCTTACCCTCAAGGATTGTTAATATTATTTTAAATCATGGATTAATATATATATTTGCCCTCAGGGATATTAGTATTTTACTGGTTGAATTTGAACTTGTTCTAAAACGGAACTATATCGACAATAAAGAGTACATTCAACGCAAAGATCACTGTTTATTGTATTAATTTTTTGTTCTAAGATGTTAAAATCAAGTGTATGTGGTTTAAGAGGTGTAGTTTCTTGTAAAAAAAATAAAAATACGGAAATTAAGTAGTAAGCAAAGTGTGCCTAAGCAGAAATCAACAAACCTTACTGTCTAATTTTGGAATCACATTTTGTATGCCAAAAGTTTTTTGAATTTTAAATCTTGTGCCCAGATAAGTTATCGGTCTCAATTGTTCATTTATAAGTGTTTAAAAATATGATGTGTAGATATTTCTCCAGGGTCAACATAATCATAATTTGAAATCAAAAGGAAGCACAATAAATCACATGATGTTATAAAGAGGAGCTTTCGGTTTATCCAGCGTGCCAATATAGGAAAGGCATAAAGCAACAAATGTATACAATAAAAAGGTGGGCAGAAACATTTTTACCATAGCAGGTATGATTTATTTAGTGGATATTTTGTAAACGACGCCACAATTTGAATTTCATTGCATCATATGTAGTTGCCTTCTATGTTCTGTGACATTAAATTTAAAATGATATGGCTTGCATTCATGGACTAATTGACGAACATTACACCCATATATTTCGATTGTAAAGCCAAATAAAAATCTAGAACCACTATAAATGTTGATTAGAAAAACATGCTGATAAAACTATGCTTTCAGAACTTAATTCTAATTATTGTTGACATAAATTGATCAATAAGTCTTTTTAGAAAAAATTAAACTGACGTTAATGACCAACATTCCTAGTGATTAAACACTTTGACTTTGGTGTGAGGTATCATAGGTTTAAAACCCGCATAACGTGATTCAAACATTCATTGGCATGTAGTATGCTATAGTCCACCTAAGACTTGTATGACTACAAACCTAATTCAAAAATATGCGACGTCAATGAGAATTGATACCACCACTAACATTATTGATCAATATGTCAGCGAAAATATTTATATTTCCTTATCCACTTTGTATGAAAAGTAATTATCACCTTTGTGGTGAAATACCTATTTTCCCCAAAATATTGTATGTTGGACTTACTCATAGTGGATTACATTCCCAAGTTGGCTCCAAAAATTAACCTGTCAAAGAAATACCTGGGTTCTCTAAACCTTCAACAAATGCAAACAGGTTTAAAAAGAAAGTGTTAAATATTAACACGGTAATAGACAAAGATAAATTCCTTATGGATGACAACCAAAGAAATAAAGCAACAAAAAAAAAAAAAAAGTACTTTGATAAATATATCAACAGCAAAACTTCTGTGTGTGCCAAGCTTAACGCTTATGCTCAGACCTGTTCACATATGAATTGTAGTTTAGATTGACGATATATAAGTAGTTAATTTTGAAGCTGAAAATTTTGTGCCCGAAACTATGGTAGGCCTGGAAACAACGATGAAAACCGATTATAGCAGCAATCTGCAGCAATGATAACATATAAAACAAATGATTCAAAGTACATTTACTGCAACGTACCTTATGTCCATAGGAAGGGAATGCCTATGATGTTGTTGAAATGTTATTTATTGTGTGGAGATGAATAAAATTGTGTACATGCACGCGTGTGTGTGTATATAATTCTTTTTAAGACCTGAGTATTGTGGTGGCACATAAAGATTTTTATCCACGAAATGTTGTTTTCCTTGGTCAGTTAAGATAATATAGATGAGTGCAGTCTTTGTAAATGGTAAATTTTATGTGTTTGTTTATAAAAATAGCTTGAAATAACAAAAGGTCATAGTACTGCTGCAGGATTTAATAATTTTTCATTACCGATATAATAGTTCGCATACATAAAAGTAAAGCAAAAAAAATATCTGCATGAGATCAACCTCTGATTAATTTTAAATGTTTCTTTTAATGCAATGTAAAGGGATGGTATCTTGAAATAGCTTTGTATCATTTTTTCAACTGATCCAAACTTTGAATTCAGACCTTTATGCTCAAACCTGCAATACTGTACAAAAGCATAAAACTTATCAGATTTATTTTAAGATAACAATATTTTTTTAGCTAATACAATGAATTCTAGATGTTACATACATGTGGCAGTGAATTTCAATAGAACAGTAATTTAATATATTCAACTGATACAATGATTCCTTAAATTCAATGCTTTTACAGGTAACTTATTATACCTATCAATGTTTGATTAAAATAGTGGTTATATTTATTAAGTGTCATTTAAGGATAAAATACATGTTAGGCATTAAAATACAAAAAATGTCATTGATTAATAATCAATTTAAAAATTAGTTAGTTGACTAATATAAGGTGTAAAAACTTCGATCTCAAAGAAGGTGCATGTAAAAACATAAATGCATCACATATGTCCAAAAAAAAATAAACAAAGAAGGAAGAAAAACTTCAAATAACATTATTAATATTTCAATCTCCTTCACAGTAACCTGTAATAGAGCAAGAACTTGCAATTTATGCACCATACAATAAAAGGAAGAAACCAATGTTGTTCTATCTGAGACCTGAATATTATAATGGCACATTATAATCCATGCAATGTTGTTTGTTTTGGTTAGTTAATAGAACATAGATTAGTACTGTCTTGGTAATTGGTAGCCTTTTTGTTCAGTAGTAAAAACAGATTGAAATAGCAAAAGATCATAGTACTACTGTGGAATTATAAATAATAATAAAAAAACGATTACCTAAATAACAGTCTACATATGTAGAAGCATAGCAAGGAAAAAAACCTGCAGTAGACTTAATCTTTGACTAATCTTAAATACCTCTTTTAATGCAATGTTAGGGGATGATATCTGGAAATATCCTTGTATCAGTTTTTCAACTGATCCGAACTTTGTGTCCAAACCTTTTTGCTCAACCTTTAATAGTTTACAAAATCATAAAATAAATAAGATCTGTTTTATTTAAAATAACAATGGATTTTTTATTTGATACAATTATATTTAGATGTTATATACATGTGGCAATGAAAGCATTATTTTTGTGTATCAGTAATTTAACATATTCAACGAATACGACGTTTCCTTCAATTTATTGCTTTTAAAGGCAATTTATTATACTATAAATGTTTGGTTAAAGTAGTGGTCACACTTGTTAAGTACAATTTAATGACAAAAGTACATGTTAGGAGACATTTAAAATACAATACGTGTTACTGACTGATAACCAACTTAAAAATAATCAATTTAAAAATTAGTTAGTTGACTAATATAAGGTGTAAAAACTTCGATCTCAAAGAAGGTGCATGTAAAAACATAAATGCATCACATATGTCCAAAAAAAATTAAATAAAGAAGGAAGAAAAACATCAGATAGCATTATTAATATTTCAATCTCCTTCACAGTAAGCTGTAATAAAGCAAGAACTTGCAATTTATGCACCATACAATAAAAGGAGGAAAGCAATGCTGTTCTATCTGAGACCTGAATATTATAATGGCACATTATTATCCATGCAATGTTGTTTGTTTTGGTTAGTTAACAGAACATAGATTAGTACTGCCTTGGTAATTGGTAGCCTTTTTGTTCAGTAGTAAAAACAGAATGAAATAGCAAAAGATCATAGTACTACTGCGGAATTTAAAAAAAAAAACGATTACCTAAATAACAGTCTACATACGTAGAAGCATAGCAAGAAAAAAACCTGCAGTAGACTCAACCTTTGACTAATCTGGAAATATCCTTGTATCAGTTTTTCAACTGATCCGAACTTTGTGTCCAGACCTTTTTGCTCAACCTTTAATAGTATACAAAATCATAAAATAAATAAGATCTGTTTTATTTGAAATAACAATGGATTTTTTATTTGATACTATTATATTTAGATGTTATATACATGTGGCATTGAAAGCATTATTTTTGTGTATCAGTAATTTAACATATTCAACGAATACAACGTTTCCTTCAATTTATTGCTTTTAAAGGCAATTTATTATTCTATGTAACTTGTTAAGTGCCATTTAATGACAAAAGTACATGTTAGGAGACATTTAAAACACAATACGTGTTGCTGACTGATAACCAACTTAAAAATCAGTTAGTTGACAAATATTAAGTGAAAAAACTTTGATCTCAAAGAAGATTCATATAAAAACATGTACACATCATGTATGTCCACATTTTTTTTAAATTATGGTGCTTATAAAGCAGTTAATGTCATCTTACCAAAATACAATTGTAATTTGGTAGTTGATAGTCAAAGAAAAAGTATTAAGACTCAACATATGGGTAAAAAAAAAATTGTATGTATTGCACATGGAAAAAGGTTATTTTTTGTCTAAAGAGTGGCTAAGCATGTGTTACGGGAACATAGTATGAAACTCAAGCCAAGCAAAGATCAAGGTTGATGTAATTGCACCCAAAACAAATATCTTCTTCCAATATATTTTTAATCACCCACCATTGAAGTTACTGTATACAAATGATTCTCATCGCCATATCCAATTAAATCTGATGTATGGATTAAAAAATAATATTTTACTGGGAAAATTCCACATAGACATTCATTTTTTTATAAAAGATAGTATACAATTGGATCAATATTTTGATAAATATGAAATGAAAGGGAATGAAATATGCTGGCAGAAGTCCAGCTAGTTAAAAACAGGATGAAAGTAAAACATTGAAGAAGTTGCAACTACAATAGAGCAAGCAGGAAAAACTGTATAATTCAATTGTAGTAAAGATTTAGGAACAGAGAAGGCCATGATATTTTGTTTCAATTCCCAAACTTAAACTGCCACGACAGTTAAAAATATGAAAAAAATATTTCCAAAAGATAGAAGGAAATTACATATAATTCAATTGTAGTAAAGATTTAGGAACAGAGAAGGCCATGATATTTTGTTTCAATTCCCAAACTTAAACTGCCACGACAGTTAAAAATATGAAAAATATATTTCCAAAAGATAGAAGGAAATTACATATAAAAACCATTCCTCATAAAACATGCATAAATTTTTATCCTTGAGTTTATGCTAACTTAAGCATTAGGCGTAAAATGATCTTTGTTGCTTCTTTTTAAGCTATGTATCATTATTCAATTCCCAAAGCAATTAAGTTATACAAAGTAATTTTGGAAGAGATGTATTTTTTGAATTGAAAACAATATAAATTTGTTACAAACTATGTTCCTCAAGCGATGGCAAAATCATGTTAGCAGCCAAAAAACTTGAAATGGGAATTAGATAATAAATGGAACTAAGTGGATGAAGATATCCAGTAAGGGAAAAGATTAAGCACTTAAATATGCAGTATTAGTAAACTAAACCAAATTAAGTCCAACGAAAAATCACTTAAACATAACAAAAACCCATTAAGCCTCATATTGATAAAAAGATCATTAATATTTTAATCCACCATAAACAGGTTTCTACGAATTTGATGTGCAAATAGTTAGGTAATTGTTATTACAATTATATGAAGCAATTTGTTTGCCTTTATATACTTGAATATGTTAGTGGGTCAAAAATTGTTGATCGCAGGATGAAGATGTTATGTTAAACCGGTTGTAAATGTAAGTACTTCTGATTCTGCCCTGCTGTCTGCAACTAAATTTCACGTGTGGCATATTTATCAAGATATTCATGTGCTCGAGGCATACACATATCCTGTAAAACTATTTCATGGCAATAGTGGTTTTTATCAGTAGAATGAAGATCGATGAATGACACAGTAATTACCAAAATAAATCATAGTGAGAACTTATAATTGTACATGTACTTGTAGAAACGATTAATAAACCGGACTTATATGTGTGCAAATATTAACATTAATTATAAATTCCAACTTGTATCCACATAACACACGCATGACATCGTTCACACGTCCATCCAAAAAGACAATCCATGTAACCGAGACAACAACCAATTCAACGTAACATAATACAGGGAAATAAATTGTTCAATCGTTCTGTATGGTGTGTTCCATGTCAGTTTCCTCCCAACGTTCAGCTCAGGATCCTAAAACCTTTCTATCCGTACAGTCAGCTAACGTTTCAGTGGTATGAGTACACATGTTGTCTGCAAGAATTTTCGTGCAGGTAGAGGAAGTAATTTAATACATTGAACAAAGATTAAATAAAGTTTACCCTATCCATAATAATACACAATTTTGTATAATTTATAATCCACAATGAGGGCACCTATAGCATGGTTTACTGAAGAATCAGTAAACTGGTGAAACATGAGATTAAATGTGGCAATATTTCAAAAGTAGCTTAGATAGATCAATTTTGCATTTCTTGTTTTCACGATTATTTGCAAGTAAGATCAGAACCCTTCAGTCTCAGTCAGGAACCCTGACATGATCAACAATTATTTACACGTCAATGCTAGCTACACATAGTCTCATCTTGGGAAAATGTCAATAGTAAAATATCAACAGTTTTGTGTGCAGTTTTGACTTACCTACCTACTTTTAGGCTAAATCTCGGCCGTCACACTTAGATCTGTTTTTCTTCTGAGTCTTAGTATCCAAGCCTGCGAAAAATCTGTTCACTTCATCGCATTAAATATTTGTAATGCTAAATCATTCAATTCATTGCTTTCAAGTCTACCCTTGGTTCAGAGAAGGTTGGCTCGGGTGTCAAAATCATCAAAGCATTCAATTCCTTCACTTCATTATTATTGAATTTTATTTGTTACAGCTACACACCATTAAGAACAAATAATTTAAGTGACCAATAGATTCATTTTTAGTTGTTATTGACATCCAATATTTAATAATGTTTGCTTCGATGTAACTAATTGTATTGGGCTGATTAGTGGTAAGTAATTAGCGTGAGGTTGTATAGCCTATAGCCTCATATTTAATTGCCTTGAACATATTAATGCACGTGAAAGTAAATCAGGGGTTGCATAGAAACATATCAACGTAACCACAATATTAATGTTACCGAATGTTTGATAACTGGGTTATGGCAAGCCTCTACCGACTATAGGTTACTTTCTGCATATATTAGTACTAAACAAATGTTTCAAATAGTAAGTTAATAAACATAAATAGTTAGAAGTTGCGCATAGTCACTTTTAAAACATAATTAAACAACTAATAACTTCCACAAATAATAATCTGCACATGTTTCTCATTTGAAAAATATATTGTCCATCCTATAAAATAAGAATTAATAATTGAGAAAAGACATCACAATCTTGTGTGTTAGAACGTTTCTATGTCTATGCAATTAGAAAGAGAGTTACAAATGTAACATCTATTTAACTTTAATAATTCTGACCTCTATAAAAAGAATTATAAACATGTCAAACAAAAAGCTCACTTTGTTAAACCTACCTACATTGGCTTACTAAAACTTTAATCCTTCTAGGTGAAAAATAAAATAAAGAAAACTTTATTAGTTAAATTGTTGACAATTAGATGACTTTTAGAAAATGCAGCCTATCGAGCAAAGAAATTGAATTTTAGTATCAAAACTTCTTATGCAGTGTTATTCAAGCAAACCATCACTACATAATTTATTCACCAATGTAAATCCAAGAGTGATTTTACATGGAGAGAATAAGAATGTTTTGGATATATATGTATATACACACACGTGCACACACACACACAAATATATATATATATATATATATATATATATATATATGAGTGCAGTATATGTATAGTTAAATGTTTGTACTATAATAAGTGGTTAAGAATTAACATAAATCATGAATCACAACATTTATCAAATGTATTATTATTAATTACTCTTATATCTATTCACTTATAGTGCAATTGTTCAACTAATAAGAAAATAATCGAATTTGATAAATCATTTTGTTAATCAAAACTAAATGCTACAAATGTGCAATGTAACATTTTTCTTTACAATTAACCCAACAAACGTCAACATCGTGTAAAACTCATTACCGCATACTAATGTTATATCCTCCAAAAGTTGGATAATTACTAAGGAAAATAAATAATATGACTATAGCTTTACCTCCTTCCAGTGAAGCACAAAGTATTTGAGAATTTTTACCTTTTTGAATCCTGTCAGGCTTCTCAACAACAAAAATGGAGCCAAGATATGTACATAACAAAAAAGGCAAGAACATAAATGTTTTGCAGGAAATGCTAAACTTAATTAATACAATAGCGGGATCGGCAGGAACAACAACAACCACCATGCCTCTCTGTTTTTTCTTCATACAACACGACATATAAATTTTAATCTTAAGTTTTTAAAATATACAATTATTCTTGCAAATAATGAATAAAGGCATGGTAGAAGGTTAAATTAAATATATTTTTAACATCAACAATGACAGAAGGAGAAATTTGTTGAAAAACACGATTCAGAATTTCTGCTTCCTCATTTAATTGTATTTAACACTATAAGAAAAGATAAATTTATTAACTAATTAAGGGAGTGGGTACATAAAAGGATGGCAATTGAGACGGAATAAAGTAGTACGAAGGAAATAAAGCTCAGTAAATCCATTAAATAAGCTTAGGATATAAAAACCCTATTCCAAACATATTCATTGTTGACAAACTTTATTCATGGTAGTGTTTTTCGCTGAAATTGGTATTACTGGACACTTTAGTAAGGAGGCTACTTATTATCATCAATATAATTAAATGTTTCTACAAATAAAAGAAGTGCACCTGGTAGTAAAACTAAAACAGAAATAAACATAGGAAAAAAAGTGAAAGAAAAAGTAAATAAGGAACATCAGAAATTTAAGCATGATCATGCATTGAATTAATTAGCATTTTGATAAAACAATGCAAAAGCAATATTGTACCCTAGGTCGTGCTTGATGTTAGCGAAGTCCCTTCGGCAAAGTGATGCATACATGTAAGTTTAGTTCTTTTAATAAGACTTACAACTGAGAAAGATTTTGTTATTTCATTAGGAAAAAAACTGGAGTATTTTTCTGCATGTGCAAGGATGGTAATTCTTCCCATGGAAATTAATCAAATGAATATAATTTCTAAACAGAAATATGGTGAAAAAAGGCATCTCATGTAATATCAATTAGTAGGTAATACATAACACGAAATATGTTTACCAATGATAAATGATACCTTCAATGCATAAGCCAACGGTTCAAAGATAAAAGGTAAGTCAATATGAAATTTAGACCTACCTGTTTTATCAATATTTTAGGTCTGACTCTAATCGGAAATTATGTGCAAACTCAAATATTAAAATATACTATTATGCTTAATACGTGAAATATCAAAATTATCATATGAACCATTAACATAAACACAGTTTAAAGAAAAAGTTTACCAAAGCATAGAGTAGTAAAAACCAATCACCAGGTTCATCATGAAATGAAAAGATCCAAAAATTTCCAAAAAAATATATCAAATTCAGACGTATAAATATTTTTCTAAAAAAAATATAAAAATAGAAGGAAAAAGGTAGAAAGGAAAAGGAATTAAGAAGATGAGACTATGGAAATGCATGCCACAAACAAACCCATGTGCTCATTATCTTCAGTTAGGAGATCTAAGTATATTAAACTAAATGTGGCTTTTCATGTATTCTAACTTCTCATTTAATGATAAATGAATAATGTTTGTACACTATCAGTATCAGTATGTAAACAGGGAGAGTTTCCAAATCAGGCAGAAGCCTTAATAGTAAAACAAATAGTTTGTATTTTTATTTTGAATAATCAAAGGATTATATGCAATATAAGTCAAAACAAAAGACGAATGACTTCATCAAAGGCAAAAAAGTGATTCTAAGTCAATTCAAAATTCTCCTCACGCTATGTTAATCCGGTTAAAAACAAAATGCCAATACTAAGGAATAAACTAATTGTGTTTATGAGAAGGACGCATGTACGTCCCATAATTATATCAAATTAACATACACATCACGAAATACTCATAGTATTTTTACATGTATAATATTTTTAAAAATACCTATATGTCGAAGCAATTTAACATGTGATAGTAGGAATAGGTTCTTTGTATGATTATAGGAAGCAATCTATCATGCTATTATAGGAAGCAAATTATTAAATAACCACAGAAAATCTCATGCCTTTTGCTGTGTAGGAAGAATAAAGAAATCAAAGTTTGATTTTATGTCCTCGCCTTTATTAATATAACTCATCTTGCTTTGTAGTATAAAAATATGATTGCGTCTTTTTAATTAAATAACAAAGATCATTATGTATTAGTATGAAATAAAATTAGTTTAATTTATGGTATTAATCCAGATGTGATTTTAATGGAACTAATCAAAATATATCAATGGCATATACATAAACCTACCATTCTAATCAGCTTTCCAAAGTGTGTAGGTTCCAATAACCTCCTCATCTTCTCCATTCTAGGAATGATGTATCACATAATAATATCCAGAAACTGAAACCTACAAAATTCACATTTCCTTTAATCACACCCAGCACCCCAATATTCAACTTGTATTGATAAATCTGATATGATAGTTTCATCCCAAACAGATATCAGCGTTGCACTTAAAAATAGCATATCATATTAACAAAATCAATCATCATACCGATCCTAAGAGCCTTACTGGATTTGACCAATGCAAGATAATTGAGAGAAGCCGGATAACCTCTGGGAGTTCCATACCTACAATGGATTTTCACATCTGTACATTTCGTGGATTCACCATTTGGTAGGTACAACATACTCACAAATATTTTTTATCTTAAAGCGCAAAAACTGGCTCAAACATGAAATAGCAAAATAACAGTAAAAGCACATATATCATGCACTATAAAAAGCAAACGGTTCAATCTAGGCAATACAACAACGTAGTTAAATCTAGGCAATGTGTTAAATATTTTTTAATTAACAGCTAATCTTTGTTTTGCACAATGAAATGAATGAAAAATGAAATGTGGTCTGCTGAATCTTTTGTCCGGAAATTAGAACGTAAACCCAATAGTGTACATTACCAGAGCGATAACTGGAACAACAACGCGGTAGTACATATTTCAAGTGTTTTTAAAATAAATCTATGAAAACTGTATACGTGGCAGGGAGGCCCGAATAACAACATATCTCAAAAACTTTATAAAATTGGAATTAGAATTACTTCGTTCACAAAATGAAATTTGGTAACCTTTTACGAAAAGCGAAAAGTGTGCATCCAAACTGAAGAAATTTAAAATTATCCCAGAGCATCGAAAGAATGGAAGATATAGTAGGTTTAAATTTGCCAGATAAACCCATATTTTGATAACATTAAGAAACACAGTGCGTGGAAATGTAAAAGAGAAGACATGTCAAAGTAGCATGAAGAACTTACAGTTTAAAGGGATAAACAGTGAGGTAACAATACAATTAGACCAAATTAGTAGTGGAAGATAATTAGTAGCATCATGAGTGGGTTTTTTTTTTTCCGAACTAAACAAAAAGGAGGATTGCAATAAGAGAATGAACCAGTTGAAAAAGAAAAACACATTAAGGATGGAAAAGCAAGCGGCCATAAATAGAATTATTAGTTGTACTGTCAGTGTTTAGTTTGTATTTCCTTCATGTGTAAGTATAGATATCTCCAACTTGAAATAAATAATTATAGAATGAAGATTATACACGTACTATACATACCGTGTTTATTGCTTAATTAAAGTTTAATTGTCTACCAATACAAATGTGAGCAATGCAAAAGAAATAGATCATAAATTAAGTTTGTGTACAATAAATTGTGGTGCTCTATTTCAGGAAACATGCATCCAAATAGCAAGTTTATGAAATTAGTAAGGGACGTAAAAAGAATGTACGGCAGAGCAATTTTAAATTTGAACAATAAATCCATACCTTGATGGGAATATATTTTGAAGTGAACTTTAAGCTTACTGGGTCGATGCCGCGAACAACGACCATGGCAACATGATCCAACTTTAAAGCAAAGGAGGGCTGAAAGATGACTTGATCAACCGGAACGACGACGGAGACCTGTGTAATAAAATATCCCTTAAAATTATACATGTTATGATAGACATTTGGTTTTAACCATAATTCATATCTTTATTGATACCGTTAATCCAAAACTACCCTTAATTTTCTTTCTTTAAGTTATATCCTTTGACTATAAATATATGTTACAGTAAACTCGTGAACAACAATAGCATAAAATTATAGATCAAAATCGCTTCTAAAGAATCTTGTGTTGCTACCAAATTATTTATTTACCGCAATCATTTATATGAATATCCATATGGAACAATTAAATATATGCAACCAATGTAAGTATGATAACCAAAAAATATATTTATATGCCATCAGGCACTTAATCACATAACTTATGAATGAAAAAAGCAATTGAATAGATGACACTAATACTTGTATGTCACCTCACTTACTGAAGTTGAAAAGGATCGCACTTATTTTTGCAGATCGCGTCAAACCGAAAGAAAAATAGAAAGAACAAAATCCAATCAGGGAAGAACAACATACAGATTCAACGAAACAAAAAGAAAATTGAAGATATACGAAGACTAAGGTAGAATAATATCAGCTAGTCTCGTGATTGACTCGATTGGGAATAGAATAAAATGATAAATACGCAAATTTGTACAAAGCATATATGAAAATAAATTGAAAGAAAAAACGCTGAAATAGGAGAAAGAAACTAACCGTGAACACTGTGAAAAAGGATGGACAAAAAAAAAGGGTATAGCCGCAGCAGGAACTTTTTTAATAGGGTTTCAGGGAATTCCGGATTTTGTAGAGTAAATAGAGAAGAGGGTGGATGAGAAGAGGAAACACTGTTGATTAGACAGGCAGACGAATGTAGACTAATTCAACACAAACCGAGGACGTTCTCTTACATGAGGATGACGCATTGCACGGATGGAGGAAAGGCAGAACCGAGACGACTCTTTGAGGAAGAGAACGGTATGGGGTTGAGATGGAAAGAACGAAAATGCGAAGGCATCAGATTTGGAGGTAGGGTTCGAGGAGAAATTCGGGAAAGGGGGATGAGGCTGTTCAGCTTTAGATTAGAGTAAAAGTTTCAAGATTGCTTATCTCGGCTCGGTTGTGAACTCAGTAATTATAATATAGTATAGATATATATATATATATATATATATATATATATATATATATATATATATATATATATATATATATATTATATTTCGTCGATTTCCTTTCAAAACGTATTTTATAAATCGTTTTAAATTAGTTTTCAAAATAGTTTCAACTTCATCTCAAATTCAAATCAAAATTGAATTTTTCCTTATAAATTCCTTTCAAATTGATTTCAAATTGATCAAATTGATTTTCAGTTCAATTTCAGTTCGCTTTCAATTCAATTCAATTTCAATTCGAATTCATTTATTTTCAATTTCATTTCGAATTCATTTCTATTTAATTTCAATTCGAATTCATTTCTATTTAATTTCAATTCGAATTCATTTCTATTCAGTTTAATTCGAATTTCAATTCTTTTCAAAATATCAGATTTTGAAATCACTTTCGATATTCATTATAAAATGAATAAAATCGATATAAATATCGTTCACGTCAAAATGGCGTCAATCTAATCAACACGGCTTCATATATTTCTATTTTCAAATATTCTATTTCAAATATTTCTTTTTCAAATATTTCTTTTTCAAATATTTCTGTTCAAATATTTCTTTTTCAAAACTGGAATGAGGCCCAATCAATTACCATATAATGTTAATTATATGGATTTTCTACAACACATGTAAATAATAACAACGATAAATAATCAACCATCATCCAGAGTGCACCACACGACTGTATAAGCATTAAATATAAATAATTAACGCTTACACAGTCTGTCAATCCACCGATTGACATACAACTAAACAATCGGGATTAGTGTACGTCAAATCTCATCCCAATACCCGTGTGGGGTTTCAAACAATCAAACACATATTTTATTTGTGTAGTTGGGCGATGTGTAAAATTTATCATCCCAATCAATATCAGTCAAATGTGTGTATATAAACAAATCGTTCGATTTGTTTATAAATATTTATTTTATATACACGTTAAAAATTCTATTTTTAACTATAGAATATTTTCCACTATAAAATATTTTATTTCATTTCACATCACATCACTCAATCAACTACACAACAAAATCAAACAAACAAGCATACAAGCCGTCCATGGTCTGTGGACGACGGGTGTCGGGTGCTACTAAACACTGTCTGCATCCTAGTATATAATTCAACTAGAAATAAATTCAAAAGTGAGGAGTTCTCACAAATAGCTATCCCAACTCCACGTCACTTCAAATGTAGAAGTCTTCGCCGTTCCTTCTTTCCTTACTTTCATCATCCGTAATCACTACATATATAAAAATCACATTTTTACTTCGCTATTCAATATATAAAAATCGAATTTTTACTTTGCTATTCAATATATAAAAATCGAATTTTTACTTTGCTATTCAATATATAAAAATTGAATTTTTTCTTTGTAAAAATCAAACTTTTTATAAACAAAAATCCTTTCTTTCATGGTATAAAATCGTATTTCGAACTCTAATCTATTTATATACAAATCAGATTTTTAATCTTCACAACTAATAAAAATCATATTTTTATTATCATACTTATATATAAATTATATTTTTAACTTCCTACTTATATAAAAATTATATTTTTATTATCTCTGTAATATAAAAATCATATTTTTATAACGTTGCTACCTACATAAAAATCACCTCTTTTTTTAATAAAAATCTTAGCTTTAATTCAATAAACATTTCAGTTTTATCACGATAAAAATTTCAGTTGTAACACGATAAAAATTTCAAAACTTACTGTGCGTTAGGCTGAAAAGAGGGGGATGCGCCATCGTCCTGATTAGGGGGCTTCGCGTTGGAGCTGTCGTAGTCGGAGGAGTCACGTTCATCAGTGGCGGTGGTCTTTCGCGGTGGAGGCGCGGGGGTCGGATGTTGAGAAGGGGGCTCGCGGGTCTCATTAGAAGGGGAGGAGGGAAAGTCGGTGGCGCCTGAGGCAGGGCGGGGGTTTCTTCCAGCGGCGTGCTCGAGAGAGGGGGGGCCGGACTTCGGCGATGTGGGGGATGGAGACGGCGGTGGCTTGGCGGGGGGGCGACGTGGATCGGCTTCTCTCTTTTTATTTTAAAAAATTCTGAAAATCGATTTGTAAATAATGAAAGGGGAAAGAGAAAACTGAGGGGGGGGGGGATATTATATAAGTAATTTTTTTTATTAATTTCTCTAAAAAAGCAACTTTTATTTTTGACCTCTAAACGAGGCCCACCGCCTATCGTCCATAGCTGATTACCCCCATTCCGAACACAATGGGATATGTGTCGTAGGCTGATTCGATCGTCTCGATCAGTTTTCGTCAAAATCAACATATAACTCTATATATTGAATTTGAACGCGCATTTCACTTTACCGGGGCCACATACTAACTCGAAAATTTTTAGAAAAATTATTTCTAGCTTCGTATTGACGATATGGTCCTAACAAAACTAATTTCATCTAATTCTGAGACTGTTTGAAAAATGGCCATTTTCCAGTCGATTAAAATCAACTGAAACTGGTCAAATGCGTTTTCCTTTGCCATGCTCACATATTGATTCGAAAAATTATGAAATTTGAAACGTAGCAATAACTTTACATCGCGGATCCAACAAAAGTGGTTTCGTCGAAAAACGAGGTCGTTTGCAAAATTCCCATTTTAAGGGCCGAAATTCCATAGCGACTATTCTGAATTTTCAACTGGACATAACTTTTGATTCTCGCTATGAAATTTTGATTTTTCGGATTCGTTGGAAAGATATTCTCAAATAGATTCTATTATTTTTGGTTTCGCTAAAATCCGGTTTATTTTGCACCTGGTATATTCAATTGAAATTTGAAATCGAATTATCGAACTACCGCGCCATTTTCAATTCCTTTTACATATATAAATAAATATTTATATTCTAACGACGACGTATATAAATATATACGTTCTAATTCTATTCAAAAATAAATTTCTCGTCGTTATTATTTAAAATAATTCATTTTAAATATTCAAAATTCGCTAATATTGCCAAAATAAATTTTTTAAATTGGCTCAGATTTCCGGGTTATTACAGTTGTCGTGGTTTCACAATAAGAAACAACAACTCTACAACATCGTACAGTGACAAAATATCAAAATTCAAATTGTTAAGAGTAAATTTAATCCCAATTATTTAGTGACTTAGAGATGAATAAATTATTGAAAAGCTGATTGAGTTAGAATTTATATTAGAAATGTAGTTTGTCATTTACTGAGTATGAATGGTAACCACCTTTGAGAGATAACTTCCTATGTTCATAATATGAACTAACGAAGTGTTACATATTGCTTGTTTGCCTGATTTCAAGTGAGTACGAAGAAATCCCTGCAGTTTGAACAAATAAATAACAATTTCTATTTAATTGCTTAAATACAAATTTTGAAATTTGGTGCATCTTTTTCATTACCAAATTCTTTGATCATAAAAACAAAATCCGTTATTCCATCCTTAAAATCACTTAGAATTTTGGTGTTTATGGAATAAAATTTGAAATAATTGCATGGTATGGAAATTCTCTATATCCATGCTTAGTTGTGCCAATGGTGTATGGACGGTATTGTGAGATCAAGACAACTGTTTTTGGCATTGTTTTTATCTTCGTTAGAAGTACACACTAATTGTCCATCCAGTAAATTCAATTTGATTCGACCAAAAAATATTGAATTTCAATCAATTTAATTGTTGAAAATGGTTCTGTTCAAAGTTAAAAATCCCATATTGTGGAATGCTATTTGTATCTTTTTTTAGTAAGAGCACTAAAGAGGACTTATATTAGGTGGATCTTGCAATTTAAATTAATTTGGTAACTTATTGAACTCATTTTAAATGACAGTAAATTAAAATTCACCACTGATTTCAAATGGTAATCCTCTTTTGTTTTGAGCTAGTTAACACTAAGTGTAGGTTTTTCAAATATATATATATATATATATATATATAATTGTTAATATAAAATTTAAGAGCAAAAACTTTTGTTCGGTTTATTAATATGAAAAAAGACCAGATAACACATTAAATTAGTCAATATATATTCTAAAAATTTAATCGCTTAAATATGTACTTTTGCCTAATGTGCGTGCTATGTGTGACTAGTAAAGTATGTTCCAAAATTTTAGTCATTCGAACGTGAATATATATATATATATGAAAATTAGTACACTTTATCGCTAAAATCAATCATATACTTCCTTTATATCCTCATCAAAACCTTGTAACCCCCTTGCCTAAGTGGAGGCCTTACAAGGGAAAATAGTACATCCAAAACTAATTAAAATTTAAAGTTAAACCCTCCTCCATGTATTAACAAATACATATACGAGAATGTATAAAAAAAAAGTACATCCAAAACTAATTAAAATAATAAGAAGAAAAGGCCCGACCTATGAAAATTAAATATCCCGCTAAAGTCCACTTTACGTCTTCTCCCAAAAAAAAATGGTTTATCCAACGTCAAATAGTTCAATTCCCCATCGCAACATAAACTCCAAATTCTCAGGCGATCTTAAAGTAGTGCTGCCATTACAGTCGACAAGGCACTAGACCTTTTTCTCAATATACTTTAATCTGATATAACATGGCATACGTCGGTTCTGAAATATCCTCAAATTCCACCCTTGCCATATATGGTAGACTGTAGTTGTGAATGCTGCGAATGCAATGTCTTTCTTCTGATCTTTTTCCATGAATTGACGAAATAAAGTTAAAGCCCCCTCTTTTATTGAACACGTAAGGTACGGTGAAATGTTTAACTTGAGTTTAACTGAACCCTAGAAGAAAGAGGAGTAATCACATTGGAAGAAAAGATGATTTGCAGATTCCTCATTCTTATCACATAAAGAACATTGTGACTCTTCCATTACACCATATCTTTTAAACATTTCCTTTGTTTTTAATCTATTAGTAACATCCAAATAAGTTATATATGCCATCCTTCCAAATAACTTTAAATTGATCACTAGACCATTGCTTGTTTCTAATTCTCTCCTAAACTCTACGAAAGGTAAAATTTCCTTCTTCACCCCATTCATAGTAGTCATTTGGTTTATCATGTTGTAACATTACTTGCTGAACATGTTGTGAAGCGGCCCCTCTAGTTGCTGTATAAACAATAGGATGTAACTCATCATTTCTAATAGTGAATGATATCGGTTCATTAGATCTTATAATAATATGAAATCTATTTATCCTGATCAAATCAACTAAATGTTTGTTGTTGATCCAAGGATCAAACCATAGTGAAGTATAGTCCCATAAGAGATCACTTTGTTGAATAGTTGTTTTCCTTATGTTTGTAGTCGTAACATAGATTTCCAAAAACAAGATGAATTATTGTCTTCCTGCGTATGCCAGAAAGTTTCCCCGTTGCAATACTTTTTGGCCATCCAATTACTCCAAAGACTGTTTTTAGATAAAAAATTCCACATCAATTTCATGCAAGCTGCCTTTTCAGATCAAAGAATGATTTCAAACCAATTCCTTCTTCACATTTAGGTGAACACAACTTGTTCCGGCTGAATTTGTGCTCTGCACCTCCCAAAAAAATGGCATACATAGTAGATAACTTGTGTATAGTATATTCAAGTAGCTAGTAAATAAAAAGACAAACAATACCATAAGAACAACTACTGATTGGATTAGCTCTACACGACTAGCAAAAGCTAAGAAAATTAGAATTCAGTGATTGCAATTTACTCTAAACCCGTTGAAGTAAGTTTTGTCATTCTATGTAATAGATATAGGTGGAGGAAAGAGGGACTCCAAAATATTTTATAGGCAAGGAACCAACCTCAAAACCAAATATTCGGGTACTTTCAAATGTATGAGAAGCCGCATTACTGAAGTAGACTTTTGTTTAAAGGACACTAACCCTGAGACCACTGAAAATCAGTTAACTAAGTGAAGATTGATTTTATAGTTAATGCACAGGTAGCCGAACTCTTACACGACCGAATTAGACCATCTGCATAAAGCAAATATGTAATGGTATTATTAAAAGTGTGTGTTGGAAAAAAGGGATGTTCATATATGGCTTCATTCATGCAATATGTAAAGTATTCGATTTCCAATGAAAACAAGTAGGGGAGGGGAGATGATCTCCCTGTTGAATCCCCTTTTTGTAGTTATGAATCCATTTGGCATGCTTTGAATTCATATATGATATTGACAAAGTGCATAGGGAACCCCATGACCTCCATTACATGGCATATGAATTCGCTATTAATCATATCATATGCATTGTATAAATCCACTTTAATGTAGAATTTGGGAACCTCTGACTTCTTGAAATCCCTTAACAACTCATGTGAAAGCAGAATGTTATCGCCAATGTACCTACTACTTATAAATGCACATTGGTTTCGAGATAATAAATATGGAAGGAAGGTTTTAATTATGTTGCAAAAGATCTTATTAAAAATCTTGTAATGCATGTTGCAGCAAGATATTGGTCGATATTGTGATGTGCTAGTGGGATGATCATTCATTAGGATTAAAGTCACAAATGTATGTTTACTTCCTTCAGGGAATTTAGCTGAACTAAACATATCTTTCATATCTTCTAATAAATCATTTTTTAAATCGTCCCAATGCAATTTGAAAACTTTGAGTTAATCCCATCAGGTCTTGCATTGAGTCATCGCTAAACAAGTATGCAACAGCCTTAACCTCATGCATATTAATGGGTTGCATTAGAAATTAATGCCATGTCGAGTTAATGTAAGATATATGCTAGACCAAAAAATGGTTCTAACACCCAAACAAGAGATAATTTCAAGCCAAATAAAAAGAAAAGCAATAAGAACACATGATTTATCGTGGTTCAGCATTATAGAGCCTACGTCCACTTTATACTTTGTTGATTGATGATATGAATACAAATACAATGTTGAATTTCGCTCAATGTCTCTAATACAATTGATAATTTCTCTCAAATATTAATCAAATACACTTCAAAGTTGATGGTGATCTGAATGAAGCAATGAAATTCGGTGGTTGTGAGAGCTGGAGTTAAGATTTTGCCAAAAAGATCCCCTAAAACGATCCTTGGTGATGTACTTATAGGCAGAAAATTCCTCTTGAAGGTCTCCGGATCGGATACACGTGGAATCCATACGTTTAATGTGAGGTTCGGAGGCTTTAAGATGATGATAACGCATCCTGTTCGTGGGTGAACGTGGGGGAGTGGGTACGTAACCGCTCCTAGTTTGGCAGGATCGTGGGTCATAGCCATTGCAGTTTCTAGATCTCGGTTCGGATCGGATGGTCAAATAGGAGGTCCGGGTCAGCGAGCTCCGAACCGATACGGTTGCGCCTTTTTATGCCATTTTCCGGTCTGCTTGTTTCGAAGTAAGGGGGTTCCATTCGGGTGTCTCCAAACAGATCCGAATTCTTGCTATGAATTATTCCTTCAAACCTATTATTTGAGTAATCTCTTGGATTTGTGTAGCTCAATCACAAAGCGGGTTAACATTTTGCCCCCTCGAAGTACACATTTATTAGAAATAAAGTGTGCTTCGAAATAATTCATCTATTTTTTTTCTGAATTGAAGCATTAAACGGTTGTTTCCATTCGTATGTAAAGTGATGGCATTTTATAAAGTCGCATCTTCTAGCGTTTATAAATACAACATTGGATGCAAGAATCATTCCCGTTGTTTTTCAATAACCTCGAGAGTCTATCTAGCGTCCGAGCAATTTTTCCTAGTAAACTCTTATAATGTACACATATGAATCTTCCATTCCCCTTTGGATTTATTTTGTGTGTTGAATTAATATTGGTGATCACACTACGGTTTAGATTGGTCTCGTCCGACTTAGTTCGTACTCCAAACATCGCTGCACCAATGGGCTGATGGGCTTTATGCTGACTTGGGCCGTTTGCTGATCGGATCGGGCTGGAACATCTAATCCACCAAAGTACAAAGGGACACCCACTTCGCGCACATACAAATTCACACATTCCCCTTCAGTTTTTCACTTTTTGCCACCGATTTCCCCGCATTTCTTAGGAGCCCTAATTCCCAAATCCTTGGAGTTTCTTCCAGCTTTCAATTCAAATTCGTAGGTGGGTTAATAATTTCGTATAATTCAATTTTCCTTGCATATCGCTTTCGCATTTTTACTCGAGTATGAATCAATCGTTGATGACGTGGCTCCTTAACTTGCCACCGTCGTTGTTGGCGATTTCATTGTGGTCTCGAGGTGATGGCGATGTCAATCTGAGTGTGAGTGTCTTTAATCTATTAGTATGCCTTCAAACTGGATGGGGGTAATCGCTAAGCTCAAGTCTAATGGCTGGTTGGTATGATCAGGAAGAAATGATGAAGAGGAAACGAGTGAGGTTGGTTCGGATCAGAGAGTTAGGGATATGGAAACATTTGAGATGGTTTTAAAGATGAGATTGAATTTCAAGGAGATGGAGCGGTTCAGTTCGGTGCTAACCGATCTGAACAGGATTGTCACATTGAAGTTCTATTCGATCCAGTTCCATCTACCACAAAACTTTGAACCGATCTGAAATCTTAACACTTAAGTAGTTTCACTTCGAACCGATACCTGCATACGAATCCCCGAACTGATCCGGTTAAAGCGTGAATTCTCGGACCGATTTCAAGAGGCAAGCCTCCGAATAGATCCAACACTTTCTTCCGAACCAATCAGACTCCTCCAGAAAACAGTTCTTGAACTCTGAACCGATCCGCTTGAACTGTGCATCCCTGAACCGATTCGCTAATGACATTAACATACGAACTGATCCATAATTACATGATATGGAATACAAGCATGCTTTGACTAACTTACGCAAAACTGAATATGGCTTGTGACTTCATGAATAGTTAGGATAGAGCCTTCTAGACTGAACTTCTTGGACTGTTATGAATACATAACTGCTTTGCTCATCTTTGCATTGCATTCTTCTACACTTATCTTGTATTTTTTAATTCCATCATTGCATACACATTTGCACACTTTAGCTCAAACACATGCACAGGGGGACACAAGCAACTTCACTCTAATTTCTGTTATCTCTTGGATAGTACAACAGCTATGACTGAGAGAAGTTCATCTAGATTAGCAGAGAGAAGCGAAGCTATGGGGATATCTGAAAATCTTGTTGTTGAAGATATACCCTCCACTTCAGATCCGGAATGGGACAGTGAGGGTGCAGATTACGAAATGGGAACTCATGAAAGTGAAGTATCATCCTGGGGTGATGTCTCCGTGGATGAAGAGGATGAGGGAGAAGTTGGAGACAACTGTGCTCCCGACAACTTTAAGAATATTACTATCTTGGAGAATCCCAGTGATTCAGTCGCATCAACAGTTGACAATGATAAACTCGCACATATATGTTTAAAACATGGGATACTTCGAAGAGATACCGAGTTTCCCTCCAAAACTGATCGATCTCATAATCCTCCCAAAGGGTACATGGCCATCAGCAGATTAATGTGTCTTGTTGGGGCGATACCTTCATTTCCGTCATTCGTCGTCGATTTTCTGGGACGAATTGCCCCAATGCAGCTTCAACCCAACTCCGATGCTTTTCTGTATACTTTATACATAGCTTATAGAGAAATTCAAGGTGTAGAGCTTACCTTCGAAGATGTTCACTTCTTCTAAAATTTCAAGCATCGGACCCAGGATACCCCTTCCTTTGTATATTTTGAATATGTGCCAAAGAGAAAGATCATAACCCTTCCATTTAACAACAAAGTTGGTGATCCAAGACTTGAATGGTTCTACATCAAACATCAACCGGGATGTGCTAGGAGATGGCTTAAGTCAAGTAAAGATTTCAGACTTCGACTCCTAATATCAATTATTTCTGTAAATGTATCGACTGTCGTTTACTTTCACTTGTAGTTTCTAACCCGCAACAGGAAAAGCATTAAGTGTACTTCGATCGTCTGAACCGACTAGTTAATGGTAATCAAATTTTTTTGACCATTAGAGACTTCCTAGTGGATGAATACCTCCATCGGCTTCACTTAGCTGCTATAACTTGTAGCATAGGTCATGTAGAGGGTCCTTATGTGTATATACCTCCAGTCGAGGGGCCAATTGAAATTTTACCTGAGCATGGAGAAAGTTCGAAGGATCCGACGATACCTCAGAAGAGTCCTTCTCCCACTTTGACTCAAGATGACATATTAGCGAAAAAAGCTGAAAAGGAAAGGGATAAATACATCACTACTGAGGATGCGTCCACTCTCGAAAAACCGATTTCCCTAACAGGGCTACCATCAGCCAAGTCTCAAGGCAATGGCTCCAGCATAGGCGATTCTATATATCAGGGTTTGGGAAGACTTCCCTTGCCCAATGCCATTTATACGTCATAAGACTTTAGAACAGATCCTCTTACTTTCACTTCCGAAGAAGAAGTTACTCCTGTAAAGACCGGGAGAACTGCACATACTGGCCTCACTCCAGGCTCTGGTCTACTGGGGGGGATATCACTTAGGATATACACTACACTCTAGCGCTGCACGTCACAACACTTGTGCTTAATACTAATGTTGATTCTAACACTTTCTTGTTTCGTTTTATATGAGAAATGGGACGTCCCCGTTACTACACGAGAGATGTTCGTTCGAGCATGCCCCTTATGGATTCTGGAGCAAGGTATGATCAACATGAAAGTCGGGGTAGAGATGATAGGAGGAATCGATACCTCATTGGTCCTCCCATTCTCGATCCCCGCATTGCAAAGATTTAGACATGCATAAGAGTCAACCAACGCATAACGAAGGAGATAAGCATGTCTCCAGGCTTCCTTCTTCGTCTAAAGATAAAACTCATCAGGACAAACCTTCGAAGAAAGGACATGATCCAAAATGGAAACAACAAGAGCCTGGGAAAGAAGTAGAGAAGGGCAAGTCTATTGTGTCGTCCAAGCGTCGCAATATTGACAATACTACTACAAGGCTGGTTATGCTCGATGATGAATACCAGGCTAAACTAAAGCTTTTAAAGAAACAATTTCCCGGCCATCACTTTGGGAACATGCATTTCCTTCCATCTCTTAAGCCATTGGATTCCGACTGGGCGACCGTAGCAAAGGCCAAAATTGACGAAGCAGATACTCAATACAGGGAGATGAAGAGGTATGCGCGGACCTTGTCCAGGATCATTAAGGACTTGTTGGCCGATGTATAGACCATGAAGGATGTTGCTGAATATGATGCAAAAGCCATTGAGAATTCTGAAAAAGATCTCGAGGACGCTCAAGCCCAGCTTGCTCTTGTACAACGTGACGCAGACACATATAAGCAACAATTTGAAGAATTACAAAAGCGTCATCATGCTGAGCTTGATTCTCATAGCCAGGAGCGCAAAGACTTAAAGAAGCAAGCCGAGGATGCTAAGTCTGAGAGCACCATGGCCAAGCTAGCTTGCACTTGTCTTGAGCAAGAAAAAGCATAGTTAGCGAGGAAGAATGCAGAGTTAGAAGCCAAATTGATGGAGGCAGAGACACGGGCAACTCTTGCTAAGGGGAATGTGAACGTAGCTTTACAACAGGTCGAGAAGATCAATGATTAGCTTACCGAAGCTCAAAAAGAGTTGGATGAGAGCGCTGAAACCATGATTGGATTCTTTGCCTAGGTGATCCGTCATCGAAACATTGCATGGATCAAGGTTTATCCTACCACTCTGGTATATGTATGGGATCAGGTGGTCTAATGGGAAAAACAAGAGCTCAAGGTGGATTCAATCAATGAGGACAAGCTAATATAGAAGTATATAAGGGGTGAGGAAACAACACGCTTGGCCGAAGAGTGTAAGCTCATCACTGCCGCTATGGAGAATGAGAGACGTCAGGCCAAGGGGAAAGAAACCATCGAAACCAGTTCCTCTTCTTCTGCACCCGGGGATACCGAAACAGAAGGATATGATCCAGAGAATCCGGGAATTCCCAAGGCAACTTTCTTGTCCCCTATTGCTGAAGTTACCTCAGAGACTCCTGTCACTCATGCCGAGAAATCATCCGAAGGTATCTCCACCTTTTTCTCCTTAGTTTGTCAGAGCTATCTCAACTTTTCGTCATATTATTGGACAAAGAATTGAAGGGTACAAGTTTTCTCCTGAATAAATAACTGTTGCTTATCGTTCTATAGGTGCAAAACCCATTGAAAAGGCTGATGAGCGACAAGAAGAAATTACCGATGCGAAGTCTGTTGAAGAGGCTCGGGAGAAACACGATGAGGCCACTGGCTCAAAATCTATAGAGAGGGTCGAGGATAAGGAGGAGGTTGCTGGGAAAGCTCTCATGCCATCTAGTACTGAGATTCCCAAAGACGGAGATATGATAGACGCCTTGAAATATGATGGCGCCAATGTTGGGCATGAGGAAGATGGTGACGTTGTTGTGACTAGGGATTTGGGGAACGCCGACGATATGACTTTGGCTAACATGAAAGCCAAGCATGATATGCTTTTATAAGCCAAAGTTGAGAAGGAAGATCCCGGGACTCTCAAACCTCTCACGATAATCCGTCCTAGGTCAAGGTTAGTTGTCAAACTTTCAACCAGGTCAATTACTGAAGAGCTTGCTAAAAAATCTTCTGTTGATCCCAACGCTCCAGTCCCAGGGAAGAAGAAGCTGAAGCGTATCATGAACGACGCTAAAAAAGAGGAGAAGGAAAACCTTAAGGCTGCCAAGAAAGCGAAGTCTACTCCAAAGCCCAAATGAAAGGCAGCTTTATCCTTTGTTTTGATTTTCCCTTGGCCCGTTGTTATCATAGCTAGTGCGGCCCTCGCCTCTCTTTGTTTAGTCTTTTTGTGCAAACCTGCAGCCACGTGAATAAAGTAGCTTGTTTCCTATAATGTTAAATACTTGCAAGTTTGTCATTTATTTCTATTGAGTTCAACAATTGTAAAAACGTTAGTAAGCGTAAGTGGTAAATGATAATCTATGCTTATTTAAACAAACGGTTATTTAAACAAATGGTAATAGGGGATGCGGTGTATATGCCCCCAATCAATCTTGAAAATAAAATGCCTGGCCAGGGCTCATTCGGGATTGATTAGGTTTGCTACTAAACTGTCCCCAGTCTTTTAGTGGGATTAAGATTCTTTTCCATCGGTACTTATTCCTATTACCTTTATACTCTCCTGCCGTATGGTCAGGTTAGAGTAGATTCAAGGCGGTCTTTTGTCGTAGTGTACCTTCACGCCTTTGGGATGTCGTCTTCCCGTCCTTTATACTCTCTCTCTCAAATCGTGAGAATTAGAGTTTGGGACGTCGTCTTCCCGTCCTTTTTATGTTGTTACGCAAACGGTCATTTCATTTGCTCGGACATCGATCCAAATTTCTAATGTTTCACACTTAGATTATAGAAATCACATAGTATGTACAAAACAGAGTTTGTGCAGGAAAAGTAAATCACACATGATGTTTTTATAGTGGTTCGGCCAAGTCGTAACCTACGTCCACTTTATAATCTTTTGTTTATATTAACCAGACTTTTTTAGGCAAGTCGTGCCTTTTTACATGGCTTATGAAACAAAAGAAAACAATACCAATTTAAGTCAAGTATTGCCGCAAATGTCAGACATTCCAAGCTGTAGGAATTTCTTCAATATCTATGGTCGTGAACTTGAAAGCTCATGTATCAAGTATCCGTTGGATGGTATATGGTCCTTCCCACCTTGGACCTAGATGAACCGGAGGTGGGAAGACTCGCTTTAGTACTAAGTCTCCAGGTTCAAAGGTCCAAGGACGAACCTTTCTATCATAATAGTGTGCCACTTGGCGCTTGTGCCTCGAGGCACGCAAATCCGCTCGTCTCTCTTCTCTTCAATCATGTCTATATACTCACGGAGGAGCGCTTCGTTTGTCATCGGGTCATAACACGTCACCCTTTGAGAGGGAACTTTAAGCTCCACTGGGATTACTGCTTTTGATCCAAAGGAGAGTGAAAAAGAGGTGTGACCCATTGCCATCTTGAAGGTCATCCGATAAGCCCACAAATCTAGTGGCAATTCGTCAACCCACATGGCTTTTGTCCATTCCAATCTCCTTTTAAGAATAGAATTTATGACTTTATTTATTGCTTCAACTTGTCCGGTTGATTGTGGGTGAGCCACTGCCATATATCTATTGTCAATTTTATATTTCCGATAGAAATTCCTGAATTCTGCGCTATCAAATTGGGTTCCATTGTCAATTACGATGGTTCTTGGTATTCCAAATCGACAAATGATATTCCTGACCATAAAGTTTATCACCCGCTTTGTAGTTATCGTGGTTAAGGGTTCGACTTCCGCCCACTTTGTGAAATAATCCATGGCCACGATTGCATATTTGGCTCCTCCTTTAGCGATTGGTAGGTTCCAATGATGTCTATCCCCCACATAGCGAACGACCATGGGCTCAACATTGATTTTAGTTGACTTAGAGGCCCCCTGGGAACATTTGCAAATTTTTGGCATTTGTCACAGCGTTGTGAATTATCAGCTGCGCCTTTATTCATGGTAGGCCAGAAGTAGCCATATTGTAAAATTTTCTTTGCCAATGTATGACCTCCGATGTAGTCTCCAAATTCACCTTCGTCTACCTCTACGAGCACACGTTTGATGTCGTCATGTGCTATACACCGAAGCAAAGGCATGGAAAACCCTTGGCGATAAAGGGTTTCACCCTGTAAGACATATCGTGCAGCTTTACGGATTACAGCTTGTCTCTGGCTCTTTTTTGTTGGGAGCGTTCCATCTTTAAGGAAGTTTTTAATTGGTGTCATCCATGACTCCCTTTCTGGTTCATATTCTAGCACTGGATCGATTTCCATTTAATCGAAGCTTGGTGATTTCAGTACTTCTATCAGAACCATCTCCGTCTCCTCAGGGTTATCATAGCTTGCCAACTTAGCTAGCCTGTCCGTTTTCTGATTTTCTAGATTTTCGTTTGATCGAAGCTTGGTGATTTCAGTACTTCTATCGGAACCATCTCCGTCTCCTCGGGGTTATCAGAGCTTGCTAACTTAGCTAGCCTGTCCGTTTTCTGATTTTCTATTCTCGAGATGTGAGTTATGCTATAACGTTCCAAGTTGTTTAGTAATTCTTCAACCTTTTCGAGGTAAGTAATGAGTCGGGTTCCCCTAGTTTCAAATTCCTTTCGAACTTGGCAAACAACTATTTTGGAATCGTAGAATATGTCTAGTGTCGTCACCCCTACTTCCTTAGCGAGTTTTAGCCCAACAATTAGGGCCTTGTATTTGAAATCATTGTTGGTGGCAGAGAATTATAACCGCAAGGCTTAGTAAATAGATCGTACTTCAGGGGTAGTTAGAGCAACTCCGGCGTCATACCTCCGATCATTCTTAGCCCCGTCTGTATATAATTTCCAGGGACTAAGTTCTAAATTTTGTTTCAAAGAGCTAGAATGATTATTCGATGCATGTTCCTCGGGGATTGTGAACTCTGCTATAAAGTCAGTTAGAGCTTGTCCCCTTATCAATCTCCTTGGCTGGAAATTTAAATCGAACTGGCTCAACTTGGTGTTCCACTTAAGCAGTCATCCTGATGCTTCGGGTCATTACAACACCTGCCTAAGTGGTTAATCGATGTATATGACTATCGGATGAGCTTGGAAATAATGATGGAGCTTCCGGGATGCAATCAAGAGGCTATAAGCAAGTTTTATATTTTTGAATAATTGCGTTATGCCGCTGCTAACTTCTTGCTTACGTAGTACACTGGCCTCTGGATCTTGTCTTCCTCACGTATTAAAGCCGAGCTGACATCATGAGATGACACTGCCAAATATATGAGCAGATCTTCGTGATCCACTAGTTTTGACATATCGGAGGTTTCTCCAGCAAATTCAACAAGTTTTGGAAGGCCTTTACACAGTCAGAGGTCCACTCAAAATTTCGTTTCCCCCATTTTATTAATTCAAAGAAAGGGACATATTTATCTGTTGCTTTGGAGATGAATCTGCTCAACGCCGCAACCTTTGCAGCTAAGCTTTGAACATCTCTAATCTTCCGTGGCTCTTTTATGTTTCCAATTGCTGCTATTTGACCAGGATTGTTCTCGATTGCTCGAAAGCTAACAATGAAACCAAGGAATTTTCCTGGTGCAACCCCGAATGAACATTTTAAGGGGTTAACTTCATCCCGTATTTTCGTAGAATGTCAAACATTTCTGCCAAATCTCTTGTATGATCGGAGGACTGCCTGGATTTCACAAGCATGTCATCCACATAAACTTCCATCGTTTTCCCGATCTGATTATATAACATTCGGTTTACCATACGCTGATACATGGCTACGGCATTCTTTAGTCCGAATGGCATTAGCACATAACAGTATAATCCTAGGTTGGTAATGAAGCTCGTGTGTTCTTGATCCGGTACATGCATGCGAATCTGGTTGTATCCCGAATATGCATCCATGAAGGAGAGAAGTTCATGTCCTGCTTTTGACTCCACTAGCTGATCAATCCTAGGAAGTGGGAAGCTATCTTTTGGACAAGCCTTGTTCAAATCAGAAAAGTCAATGCATGTTTGCCATTTCCCATTTGACTTCTTGACTAAGATGGGATTCGATATCCAGTCGGGATATGTCGAATCTCTAATGAACCCGTTATTCTTCAACTTCTCTACTCTTCTTTTAAGGCTTCTAACCTCTCCGGGCCCAACATACATCTCTTCTGCTTGACCAGAGAATGCTTTGGCTTCAAGCTTAGTGAATGGCCCATAACCGCGGGAGAAATTCCACACATGTCTACATGAGTCCAAGCAAACACATCAAGGTTTGCTTTTAGAAAATCAGTTAATTCTTTCATCTGGAAAGAATCCATATGAAACCCAATCTTCCAGACCTTTGTCGGGTCGTCGTTATCGATTGGGAAGTCAACAGTCGCCTCGTTGGATGTCGCCTTTCTAGTTCATGGTCCTTCATCCTCTCTAGGATCGATATCTTCAGGAATTTTGTCAGACGATTCCCTAGGCGATATTGTCTTTAACTGCTATGTAGAGCTCCGCTTAGCAGGAGAGGAAGCGTCCTTAGATTCTAAACTCTTTCCATTACGCAACATTTTTAACTCTGCCATGTAGCAGGCCCTTCCGGTGACTTGATCGCCTCGAATCATTCCCACACCAACATCTATTGGGAATTTCATTAGTAGGCACCATGGAGCAATGCAAGCCTTGAACTCCGGAAGAGCTTTCTGTCCTAAGAAAATGTTGTAAGGTGAGTCGATGTCCATTGTGACGAACTAGAGAATCCTCACTCTTTTCCGTACTCCTTCACCTAACTCTACGGGTAGGTTTACCACTCTGATCGGGGCGGTGGAGGCTCCATTAGAGCCATGTATCCAACCTTCACATGGCTTTAAGTCCTTCATTTCCAGTTTCATCTGATCGAAAGCCTTTTTAAATAGAATGTTTACAGAGCTCCAATTGTCCACAAGGACTTTCTTGTCTATTGCAGGCCCAATAATCGTGGTTATTACTAACGGGTGAGTACTTGGCGCTTCAACTCTAATACGTTCCCTGTCACGAAAGACAATGTCATCAGCTGCTGTTTTCTGTTGTTTCGATGGTGTGGTTTCTTCAAGGTTACTACATTCTCCTATTTAGGGATGTTTGGCTGCATTGACATACTGTACCATTGCCCTG
Source organism: Allium sativum (assembly GCA_030737875.1). Lineage (NCBI taxonomy): Eukaryota > Viridiplantae > Streptophyta > Magnoliopsida > Asparagales > Amaryllidaceae > Allium > Allium sativum. The sequence goes on along the minus strand of CM060921.1, from coordinate 573,664,952 downwards.
TTACTAGATCCATTTGGGTGCGGTCCTCCAACTATAGTGTTTATGACAATGCCTTTTCCCTTCTGTTGAGCTGCGGGTTTAGGGGCAGGCTAATTTTGATTCGGGGCTGGCCCTCCTTGCCCCCTGTCTCTCAAGGCAACCTTGTATTCATCTAACTTTCCTTCCCGCGGCTCCTTCTCAGTGGAGTCTCTGAGCGGAGGTTTCTTATATTGCAAGACATTATATGTATCCATATAGAGTTTTCCAACGTGTCGTTCAAAGGTGTGTAGTTTTCGAAAGTTTGGAGTCGACATCTTTATCTGGAGTTGTTTTCTTGATTCCTATTTCTTTTATTGCCATTGTCGTTCCTTTTGCCACTTCCTTCGTTTTTGTTGCTAATGTTTACCTCGACCTTCGCCAAACTGTCGCCAGACTGTTTCATAGCAACATTATTTTGAGTATCTTCTTTTGAAGCCCCATCAGATTTTCTTTTTCAACTAGCGTATATTTCCTCCCGCCGCAGGCGAATATTTGCCTTTTCATAGAATGCCTCACTAGTCAATGGCAGTTTTCCAGCTAGATATCCTCCGAATTTAGTGTCTGGATCGACCCCATTTATTAAGGCCATCAAAATGGTTGGTTCGTAGGGATCGCTTATTTTGGTAATTGCTAAGTTGAAGTGGTCTAGGTATGACTACAGAGATTCGCCGGGGATTTGCTTGATTCTGGACAGCTCAATGACACTTTTAGCTTTCCGGGCGTGGAGTCGGAACTGATTCATAAAACGTTCACTTAGTTCTTTAAAGCTCGATACTGATCGTGGGGGAAGTCGAGTGAACCACATTAATTCAACATCTTCTAGATATATCGGGAATGATTTGCATTTCACAACGTCAGGCGCGGCTGCGACATTCATATACCATGCGTACCTCATCAAATGTTGTCCTAGATCTGTTCTCTCGGCATATCGGTCCATTTGTGGTAGGTTGAATCGTCGAGGAAATTGGAAGTCCAAGATGTCATCAGTGAATGGGGTGTGACTACGCTCAATACCCCAATCCTCATTAGTGTAGCGTCGACTATCGACCATGATCTGTCGCACCATCGCTTCCACTTCAGCATTGGTCAAATCTGGTTCAGGATCTACACTTCTATTTCTTCTAGTACGTTCAGTGCTTATATTAAGCGACACCCTTTGGTTCCGGGTTGCGGCTGACCTTCCTCGCCCTCTACGATCCTGGTCGTTCATGAGATGAGTGGTTGGAGAAGCTGTCTTTGAGTAGAATTGACGACGTTGAGGTCTCTAGGTAAAACATGCGATCCTCTCAAACTTGGATCGTCCGCTCCAAGGGTCCGGGCTACATCCTCACGAGACCCCAGCGATCCAAATGTTAACCGGTCCAAATTCTAGGGTCTTTCGTATGGCCTTCTCTGATGCGGGCGTTCTTCATCTGAAGAAGATGAGTGATCAACAACAATACGATGAGTTGGAGAGGACATTCTTTGCCTACGTAGCTCACGTATTTTCCTACTCACGGATTTCATGTTCTCTCGCATGAGAACACTATCGCGCTTATGGGCTTATATAGCATCCCTGGTGCTATCCAGTATATCGAGTAAGCATGAGAAATCCCCATGTGTAACAGGAGCAAAAGGAGCAGGCTGATCACTAGACATCACGGTTGGTATTGGAGCATCTGTAGGGGCTCGAGTAAAGGTACCAGCCTCTGCCACATTCGGCTTGGATCGGGTCATGGTTGTGCTTCCAGTTCGGTTCGAAGGGGAATTGTGAGCAATGTCAAGGGCATCAGTTCGATTGGGTTCGCACCTTCTATCCAGTTCAGAGCTTCGAGATCAGGTCGGTTCGGAGATTCCCGATCGGGTCAGTTTGGAGACACCCTTCTGGATCGGTTTGCTCCTGAGCTTTGTCCCCGCGACCTAGTTACAACCATGGCCTGCTGATCTTCGTTTACCTCATTTTCCCGAACATTCTGCACTTCTTTTCCTTTTCCTTCGGTCATGATATCCGATTCTTTCGAGATAAGTCATAAAATTCCGAAGAATGCCGAAGAAAATGGATTAACTTCTTTGAACTTGAGGGTCCAAATAGTAGAACGATAATCCAAAACGCAGAGAATCCAAAATTTCTCAGTGAAAGCACCGAAATGTTAGACCAAAAACTGGTTCTAACACCCAAACAAGAGATAATTTAAAGTCAAATAGAAAGAAAAGAAATAAGAACACACGATTTATAGCGGTTCGGCGTTAAAGAGCTTGCGTCCACTTTATACTTTGTTGATTGATGATACGAATACAAATACACTATTGAATTTCGCTCAATCTCTCTAATACAGTTGATAATTTCTCTCAATAATTGATCAAATACGCTTCAAAGTTGATGGTGATCTGAATGAAGCAATGAAATTCAGTGGTTGTGAGAGCTGGAGTCAAGATTTTGCCAAAATGATCCCCAAAAATGATCCTTGGTGATGTATTTATAGGCAGAAAATTCCTCTTGAAGGTCTCCGGATCGGATACACGTGGAATCCATACCTTTAATGTCAGGCTCGGAGGCTTTAAGATGATGACAGCGTGTCCTGTTCGTGGGTGAACGTGGGGGAGTGCGTACGTAACCGCCCCGAGTTTGGCGGGACTGTGAGTCATAACCGTTGCAGTTTCTGGATCTCAGTTCGGATCGGATGGTCAAATAGGGGGTCCAGGTCGGCGAACTCCGAACCGATCCAGTTGCGCCTTCTTTATGCCATTTTCTGGTCTGCTTGTTTCGAAGTAAGGGGGTTCAGTTCGGGGGTCTCCAAACCGATTCGAATTCTTGCTACGAATTCTTCCTTCAAACCTATTATTTGAGTAATATCTTAGCTTTGTGTAGCCCGATCACAAAGCAGGCTAACAATATACTTTGGAATTGAGGAAATTGAGTAGTATGTGGATCATTGAATAATGATGTAAAGTAGTAAATAACCCCTTTATCTAATTCTTTGGCCTTGTATAGTAGTTCTCCAGAATCTGTAATGAGGGCTTTAAGATTGTTATTATGTCGACGTGTAGACATTTTCGATTTTTGAATGATTTGTTTTTTGAATTTTTATCACCTTCGTGAATCCATTTGATCTTTGATTTTTGTTTGAATATTTAGAACTTTTTTCTGTCAACCCAGTTTTTCTTTGCTTGCAGCATATGTTCTTATAACCGTATGATTTTGGGATCATGATCTAAAGCTAATTACCAGTTCAGCAAACCTTTGTTCATCTTCCAATAAGAGGTTATCCTCCTTTGGCCTGGTTTTATTCTAGCATTTTAGCTCCTCTTTACATGGATGTAATTTTTCTTGAAACTTATAAGTGGGGAAACCCAGGTACATGCTTGTACTCCCATGTAGAGGCAGTCATAATATCCTTCATGTAAATGCCAGTCGTTTGAATATCTGAATGGATAGCCTTTAGAATGGGACGCAGGAATCAAATCCAAAAGCAATAGGCTATGATCACATGAAAGTTGAGACAACGACAAAGCTCTCATGTTTGTAAAATGCTGAAGGTAGTGGTGACTGAAAATATTTTATCTACATTATTTGCAATTCCCTTTCTCCTCCATGTATAATTATAGCCAAAGGCTTTGATCTCTATCAAACCTGGTTGTGTTAAGCAGTTGATGAATGTTCTTAAGTGCAGGAAAGGGAATTGCCGATGAGTTACTGAAAAATATTTTATCTAAATTATTTGCAATTTTCTTTCTCCTCTATGTGTAATTATAGACAACAACAGCCCTCCTTTTTTGTCAAAAGGGCGACGACGAGCTACTGAAATTGCACATTAGAACCCAGTCACGTGAAATAATTATTATTCGTCAGCAATTCTTTGCCATAGCAATGGTCGATCTTGGAATTGGTTACTAGCATTGATACGTGTGAAATAAAGAGCAAAAACACCAGCGTTTATTGCATGGACAGTTAGATTTGAGCTGAAGAGTAAATGATATCTATCGTCCACACAAAAATTATTCCACATAAGTAATAATCTCCTTGAAAAATGGGTTTGATTGTAAGGATAATAATCCCAATGTGTATATACACACATACACACTCTCTCTCTGTCAAAAATGTATTAAATATGTTATTTATATAAAATTTAAGATGAAAAACCCGTAACGACCCGCATTCTACGTATCGGAGAATCGTAAAATATTTATTTTATTTTCATGCGAAGTCATATGGTCGTGTAACTTTGGAAAACAACTATTGGGGTCATTTCCCACATTCACGATTTTTGCCGAATTTTAAATGACCATTCTGCCTCTGGCGAATCTTGTTTCGTAGATAACTTTTGACTGGTAAGGAATTTTGACTTGAAACCACTTCCATTGGATTTGGATGATGGTTCTCATTCCGTAGAATGGTCACATTAATCAAACGGACTTACCGTTTGGGAGATATGACTGAAATAAGATTTGAAGATGGAAAAATAGCTTAATCGGGCTTAGTATGGTGATTAACAGCTAGGCCCATAATCCATTTCAGGATTAGAGTAATGGGAGGTCTGAAAGGGTTTGGAAAAACATTCCCTTTCATTTTTCCAGCCGTCACAAACATTCCTTGAACCCTAGTAATGGCCTCCATCTTCTAAATCTATCCCTAATCACCTTTTTAATCACCAATTAAGCAAATCAACATCAAATCAAGTCGGATTAGCACCAAATTCGAGGTAGAGCTGCTGCACTACATAGGAATCAAAGCCAAATTGGTTAAAGTTTCAGATCTATCATTTATTTTTGGTTAAGATGAGTGATTAGTGTGTTTGTTCACTAATTATGGCTAATTAGGGGTGATTAGTGATAATTAGAAAAATTGTGACTTAGAAAAATATGAAAAAATATGCATAAATTCTAAAATCATATTTTATGTCATTGGTAAAAATTTGGGTTAATTTGGATTAAGTTTGGTAATCCCGAAATTTAGGGGATTAAGGGGAAAATCATGGAATTGAGTATATTTGATCCAAAGTAGCCTATATGCTTGATGTTTTGATCTTTTTGATTGAACCTATATGTTGTTACTGTTGTTTGGGATTTTTATGATTGCATAGGAAAGTTAGAATGGTTGAAAACGCCATTTTTGGCGAAAATGGTTTGTTGGAAAAAAATTGCAGAGTTTCAGGTCCGGTTAGGAGGGAGACCCGATCCGAACCAGTTAGAAGGGAGACTCGATACAAACCAGTTAGGAGGGAGACCCAAACCGAATCGGATAGGAAGCAGACCCGAACCAAACCAGATAGGAGGAAGACCCGAACCGAACCGGATAGGATGAAGACCCGAACCGAACCGGATAGGAGGGAGACCCGAACCGAACCGGATAGGTGGAAGACCCGAACCAAACCGGATAGGAGGAGGAGACCCGAACCGAACCAGATAGGAGGAGGAGACCCGAACTAAACCGGATAGGTGGAAGACCCGAACCAAACAGGATAGGAGGAGGAGACCCGAATCGAACCGGATAGGAGGAGGAGACCCAAACTGGACCAGATAGGAGGAAGAGACCCAAACCGAACCAAACACCAATTCGACCAAAACCTGAGATGCAAAGGGAGTCCAAATGGGAAGTATTACTCAGGATCCAGATGGGAACTAGCGAATTAACTTCTGGAGTTGGGATTTATTGTGGGACGTGCGCAAAGGAGTTATCGATATCTATGACTTTGGTTCACCATTGAGAGAGAGGACATGTAGATGAACCAGAGCCAGGGCTGTGTGGACTGTTTAACTTGTTATGGATATTGACTATGGACCGGTGCAGTGGGGTTAGAGGTTGTATGGAGTGGGACTTCGTCGGGGCCCCAAAGGGTAAAGTGGTCGTAGCAATAGTTGTACGGAGTGGGACTCCGTCATGGCCCCAATGGATCTGGTGATCAAAGTGGTGGACATCGTACGTTTTACGCACTGAGCGAGAGATGTGAGGATGATTGCTATGTTTGATGTTTGCTATCACCATGACACGCACACTCCTATTTTTACACTATATGTTGGTGTTACCTTAGAGTATTGTACATCTTGTTGTGCAAACTCTTTGGTTGCAGGTTCAGGTATGATCATTTATACCTGTTATTGCTTTATTCAGTTATATAGAGTTGCTATCGCTCACACCAGACTTTCGTCTGACCTAGAGTTTTATGTCTCTTCTTATTACTCTGGGTTCTTCTAAATGAGCAGACTAGAGACATGTTAGGTGGTTATGCACGAGTAGCTATCCAAAGACGAGCAGGAGGCTTCCACGTGCTATTTACATATTTTCTCCCTGTGTTGTTGTTGGTCACTGCTTTGGACATTAGTAGTGTACCTCTTTCATTTCCGTTTAGAGATAGTATTTTGAAGTTGTAATAATGGTTTGGATCATAAGCTGTATTTTGGATTCCGCTACTCTGATGGATATGGTTTAGTTTTCAGCTTATGCACTGTCTTGCCTGTTTTATATCAAGTTATGTTATTATTATATTTTATTCCATGCGCTGTGAGATATACTACAGGTTCTTGATGATTCATAGTTTCAAACCCCTTTCTCTTGATGATCGTCCCGTGCCAGTCGGGCATTGGCGCAGCGCATTTCAAGGGAAATGTCGGCTTGTGCGGGCCGGGCCATCACACTTGGTATCAGAGCCAGGTTGCGTTGTTTAACCTATGGGAAGAAATCAGGGAGAGATAATATACATATATGAGAGCGCGTATTTTTGATATTTTGATTTTCAAAAGCTGTATATATATACTATTAGTATATATTTATGGATGAAGTCGCACTGCACTAGCACCACTGAAGAGATGGCTAACCGTTTTCTCTTTACAGATTGAACGATGAGCCAAAATACGAGGAGAATGATGAGGAACCCTGCATCGGGAGTTGAAGAGGGAGTGGGTTCAGGGGCCAACAGTGGGAATGTCCCTGGTATAAGGATGATGTTTACTGCCTTCATGCGAGAGATGCTTAGGGATGCTCAGGGAGCAGTTCCTAATGCTGCTAACGGTGGTGGTGCAGTAGTGCAGGTGCCTAAAGCCGATTTCGCGAAGTTTAACAAAGATTATACTAGTCTTGATGGGAAGTCATTCCATGGAACAGAATCAACTACAGAGGTTCAAGATTGGCTTGATAGTTGTGAGCACATCTTCAAAGATTTGGAGATCGATGATGCAATGAAGAGAAAGCTAGCATCTCGTCAACTTCAAGGACGGGCAATGAATTGGTGGAATGCTATTAAAGCAGCTACTCCAAAGAATCAAACTACTTGGAATCAGTTTATGACTCGCTTCAGTGATAAGTTTATCCCAGCTATCTAGAAATCAGAATTTTTTAGGAAATGTTTGGAACTTAAGCAGAATGGTAGGGCAGTCTCAGAATATATTGCTGAATTTGATACCTTATCGAAATATGGATTATCTCTTATCGATACTGCCGAGAAGAAGAAAAAGAAGTTCATAACTGGCCTAGATAAGTACTTGGGGGAAAGGCTGATAAATCATATAGATGAGACTTTCGAATCTGTTGTGGGAAAAGCATTGAGATCGGGGAGCCTTTACCCTAAGCCAAAGATTGAGGTCGCTGTTACATTTGCAAAGGAGCCAAAACTGCAGACAAGCGGTGAAGGCAATAAGAATTCTCAGGATAAGAGAAAACAGAACCAAACCAAGGATGGTCTGAAAAGGAAGAATAAGAAAGATATCGTGTGCTTTAGCTTTGGCAAGAAGGGCCACTATGCCAGAGATTGTCGAGCAAAGCCAGCGGACAGTAAGTGCTTCAGTTGCGGCCAAGTGGGACATCATAAGGATAAATGTCCACAACCTCCTAAGGAGAAGCAGATCGTGAAAGCATATGCTATCAATGCTATTCCTTCTTCGTCGAATGCCCCAACAACGGTGGAGAAGGGAAAGGGTGTCATTATACAAGGTATGCTTCTATTTATGATGTTCCTGTTCGAGTACTGTTTGATACCGGGGCTTCCCATTCCTTCGTATCTAGTAACCTGGTAGATAGGTTGGGATTGGAACCCGAGATTGTGATAGACCTTTAGTTGTGACGAACCTGATCGGTGGTTCGACTAGCCTTTGAATGATTTGTCGTAATTTGGTCTTATCGAGTCATAGATGCATGTTCGTTTGTGATTTCTTTGTTTTGGGCTTTACTGGGTTTGGCATTATTTTGGGAGTCGACTGGCTCCAAAGGTATGGGGTGGTGGCAGACTGTGAAGGGCCTTCGGTGACCATTAGAGAGGATGACGGGCGGAGGGTGGTATTGGGTTGCCTACCTAGCGATGGGGTGATGGCTAGTTTTCTAAATTCCCTCGACATCCCGCGTGATGAGTTATCAGATGTGCCTATTGCTGGCGAGTATCCGAACATCTTCGGGGAAGTGATCGGACTTCCACCACACCGAGAGATCGAGTTTCGCATTGATTTAGTGAAAGATGCCAGACCTATAGTAATGCCACGTCGTCGTATGGCACCAGGGAGCAGCGAGAGCTCGAAGTGCAAGTAGGCGATCTTTTGAAGAAGGGATTTATTCGAAGAAGTGTCTCCGAGTGGGGAGCACCAGTTATATTTGCTACCAAGGCCAATGGTTCCCTTCGCTTATGTATGGACTACCGCGAGTTGAACAAGGTGACTAGGAAGAATTAGTATCCCCTTCCATGGATAGATGATTTGTTTGATTAACTAAATGGACCAAAAGTGTTTTCCCAGTTAGATCTCGCGACAGGATTTCATCAGCTCCGAGTAGCAGCTGAGAGTATACCTAAAACGACATTTCAGACGCCGTCTGGATTCTATGAGTGGTTGGTCATTCCATTCGGATTGATCAATGCACCCGCATATTTTGTGGATCGTTTGAATAGGGTTTTCAGAGTTTAGTTAAATAAGTTTGTTCTTGTGTTCATGGACGATATCTTGGTTTACTCAAGGACAGAGGAAGAACACAAGGGTCATTTGAGGACAGTGATGGAGGTGTTGAGGAAACACCAATTGAAAGAGAAATTTTCTAAATGTCACTTCTGGAGGAGGGAAGTGAGGTTCTTGGGCCATGTTGTTTCAGAGAATGGTATTGCCGTGGATCGTACGAAGGTGGCTACGGTGCAATATTGGTCTACGCCCAAGAATGCAATGGGCGTGAGAAGTTTCTTGGGAATAGCGGGATATTATCGTAAGTTTATCCAAGACTTCTCCAAAATAGCAGCACTGTTAACTCAGTTGACCAAAAATAATCAAGCTTTTGTTTGGGACAAAAGGTGTGAGAATGCATTTAAAACCCTAAAAGAGAAGTTAACGTATGCACCAGTGTTAGTTATTCCTAATGGGAACGAAGAGATGACCGTATACACGAATGCCTGTGGTACCGGGCTAGGTAATGTACTGTTGCAAGGAGGTAGGGTTGTAGCTTATGATAGTCGGCAACTGAAACTGCATGAGAAAAGATATCCTACCAATGATTTGGGATTGGGAGTGATCATGTTCACTTTGAAGATGTGGAGACACTATCTCTTGGAAGAAAGATTCAAGTTGTTTACCGATCATAAGTCTTTAAAGTATCTTTTCTTCCAAAAGGATTTAAATCTTCGTCAGCAGAGATGGTTAGAGTTCTTGGCTTCATATGATTTCAATATTGCATACACACCCGAGAAGGGAAACGTGGTAGCTCATGCTTTGAGTAGGAGACATGCCAGTTTGGGGGCTATGTTTCTTGAATGGAAGCAACTGGAGTATAGCGGGGGATATAATTTCAGACCTAAGTGCGAATTGGATCCGGAGATGTTAGCAAGTTTGATGATCAGACCGACTTTGATTGAGAGGATCGGCTCCAGTCAGAGGGATGATCCTAACCTATTGGAAATTATCTCCAAGGTAGAGATGAGTATCGACGGTGAGGAGATGAAAAAGTATGGGCTTGATAGGGAGGGATGGCTTCGAAAGAACTAGAGACTAGTTTTACCCAAGGTTAATGGATTGAGAAATGAAGTGCTTAGAGAATGTCATCACTCGAAACTGACTATACATCCCGGTGGTAACAAGATGTATCGAGACATGAAGCAGACCTACTACTGGGAAGAGGTGAAGAGAGACATTGGGAAGTTATATCCAAGTGCATGAATTTCCAATTAGTTAAAGCCGAGCAAAAGAAGCCTTGTGATTTGTTACAACCGCTGGAAATCCCAAATGGAAATGGGAACAAGTCTTAATGGATTTCATTGACGGTTTGTCAAGGACTAGATCGGGTTATGATAGTATTTGGGTGATTGTGGATCAATTGACCAAAAGTGCAAGGTTTATACCAGTTAAGTCGAATCGAACGACAACTAAGTTAGCAAAATTATATATGAAGTGGGTAGTGAGATTTCATGGAGTACCTAAAGGAATTGTGAGTGACCGAGATCCATTATTTACTAATGGGTTTTGGAGGAGCTTACAAGAAACTTTGGGGGTAGGAATTACATCTCAATACCACATACCATCCTCAAACCGACGATCAAACATATAGGGTGAATCATGTATTAGAGGATCTCTTGAGAGCTTGCATATTGGATTTTGAGGGTCATGGGATGACGATTTGCATCTGGTTGAGTTCGCATATAATAATAATTATCAGTCCAGTATTGGTATTGCTCCATTTGAAGCTTTGTACGGAAGACCGTGCAACTCACCATCATGTTGGTTGGAAACCGGTGAGAAATTTGTGCTTGGGCCAGATGTAATAAGAGAAACTTCAGATAAGATCAAGGTTACTCAACAGCGAATGAAGGATGCCCAAGAAAGGCAGAAGAGTTATGCTGATAAAAGACGAAGAGATTTGAAATTCTCTATTGGTGACTTGTATTCGTGAAGATTTCTCCGTGTGATTCGGTTTGGTAGGATAAATAAATTAACACCAAGGTTTGTTTGTCAATTTCTAGTTCTCGAACAAGTTGGAAATTTGGCATATAAAGTTGGATTACCTGACAAGATGGCAGGAGTGCACAACGTATTTCATGTTTCTCAGTTAAGGAAGTTCGTGCACGATTATGATATGACTATTTCACCAGATCAGTTGGATGAGATCGAGATAGAAACCGAGGCAGTTGGAAACCGCAGACCGGTTCGTATTGTTGGACAAGATACGAAGCAACTTCGGAGGAAGACGATGAAACTGGTTATGGTCCATTGGGGTGATAACGAGAATGACTGTACTTGGGAAACTGAGGATAGTATAAGGAAGTCATATCCAGAGCTCTTCGACCGGTAAGATTTTAATCGCGATAGAGTTATTCCCTTGTTAGTAAACCGCATGCTACGACCCGCATTTTACGTATTGGAGGATCGTAGAATATTTATTTTATTTTCATGCAAAGTCATATGGTCGTGTAACTTTGGAAAATGACTATTGGGGTCATTTTCCACATTCACGATTTTTACCGAATTTTAAATGACCATTTTGCCTCTAGCGAATCTTGTTTTTCCCATAACTTTTGACTAGCAAGGAATTTTGACTTGAAACCACTTTCATTGGATTCAAGTGATAGTTTCCCATTCCGTAGAGTGGTCACATTAATCAAACGGACTTACCGTTTGGGAGATATGACTAAAATAAGATTTAAAGATGGAAAAACAGTTTAATCGGGCTTAGTAGCGTGATTAGCAGCCAGACCCATAACCCATTTCAAGATTAGGGTAATAGAAGGGCTGAAAGGGTTTGGAAAAACATTCCCTTTCAATTTTCCAGCCAACACAAACATTCCTTGAACCATAGTAATGGCCTCCATCTTCTAAATCTATCCCTAATCACTTTTTAATCACTATTAAGAAAATCAACATCAAATCAAGTCGGATTAGCACTAAATTCGAGGTAGAGCTGTTGCACTACATTGGAATCAGAGCCAAATCACTTAAAGTTTTAGATCTATCATTTATTTATGGCTAAGGCGAGTGACTAGCATGCTTATTCACTAATTATGACCACTTAGGGGAGATTAGTGATAATTAGTGAAATTATGACTCAGAAAAATATGCATAAATACTAAAATCATATTTTATGTCGCTGGTAAAAATTTGGGTTAATTTGGATTAATTTTGCTAATCCTGAAATTTAGGGGATTAAGGGGAAAATCATGGAATTGGGTATCTTTGATCTAAAATAACCTATATGCTTGATGTTTGGCAAAAATAGCTTGCTGGAAAAAAATTGCAGAGATTCAGGTCCTATTAGCAGGGAAACCCGATCCGAACTGGTTAGGGGGGAGACCCGAATCGAATCGGATAGGAGGGAGACCAAACCGAACCGGATAGGAGGAAGACCTGAATCGAACCGGATAGGAGTGTAGTAACCAAAAAATATCCCACTAATTAACACTAGATAATAATGATTTTTATATGCGAATATGTGTGAGACACATATGAGAATGCATGTGTGCAATTACAAGGTGCAGGGAGTAAAAGAGCAGTGTGTACACATGAGATATAAGAGGATAAACTGATTGGTTTCATTGTATTTATCATTTCATAATATTTAAGAAAAGCATAAGTATGGGTTTAATTAATTTGTGAAGCCTGCATATGCATATGAATAAGTCTTTATTGGAAAATGCAAGATATTAGTTAGAAAAATCCTCACATATATGGACTATAAAAATGGATAGGTACATCCTTAACATTCATGACTGGATGAATCATGCAAGAAGCATGGCAGTGGGGTAAGAGTGGGAATTTATATTACTCACTTAAGCTAAAAGTAAATGACACAGTGTCGTAGGGTGTGGGTTATTTCTATAGATATATAAAAAGTAAAATGGGTATAATTATGAGTTTTTTTGCATGATCAGTATATGATTTTCCTGAATGGGGGTAAAAATGACGTTAGGTAGCCTAGAAACCCTAGTTTGACCAATATAAAAACACTAGGCATAGGAGCTACACTATTTTGCTGGATAAAAGAAAACCTTAAACAAATAGTATCTGCAGTACATTGGAGCTCGAGCCATCATCGAAACATTTTTGGTGAGCATATACTATTTTTATGGCATTAAGTCCTTCAAGGCAACCCTGTTATTTTATGTAAATGTTTAGTATTTATTCCGGAAAGGATTTGTTTTATGAAAGCAGTGATGTTTGCATTGCCAGATGATTATAGGACACAGTTAAAACATAGTAAACTATCTGTATGAAAATAATAAGAAATATATTATTGAGAGGTAGGATTTGATGGGGTGTAAGGCGGTATGGACAAGAGAGTTTCATGCTTATGTCTACATCCATTTTCTAAGGATAAAGAGGAGCAATGTGTTAGATAATCGTCGATTCTCTTTATTATTCATCATTTTTGGTAATTTGCTTTTATAAAAGGAGTTATCAAGAAGTTATGGGGGTCTAAAGGTTCCCAAAATCTTTAATCATATGATCTCAACAATACTTAGTGAAAACATGGATTCTGTAGTAGGTAGAAAGGAAATTATGTGCACTGTAAACTAATCTGAATAATTGTTTGTTTATGGTATGAGATGATTGTGTGAATCCTTAATTATTTAGGCATTGATGTTTGATATTGGATCTGCATATGTAACGCTTATCAAATGGTAATACCTTTGTTACATAAATTGTATAAAAGTGCATTAATATGTGGTAATGACCCTGGGAAAATGATAGGGTAATGTGTGAGGATGAGATAGCAGATTAATTAATCAACAGCCTAACGAACAAATGGGGTCAGTATGGTTAGTATGATCACAAGATACATTGATCTGTCTGTGTTGCAAGTGGCTAATTCAGGCATGCACATGGCATGTTAATGCATTGAGGCCTTTGTGTGATGGGTTAACAGGTAGGGGGATCCCTCACAATGTGCACATTGATGTTCAATGTAGGGGAAAGTCTCAAGAAAAGAAAAACACAATAACCTGACTAAGGGGATTGAGGTTGGAGAAAATGAATCAATGTCATGCTTGTGTTAAGAGTGGGATTAACATAAGGACATATACAAGTTTTTATTTATATATTCATTGATTTAAACAAATGCTTTTCTTAGTCATGATCAGTTATGCATATGATCAATTTTAGATATATTTTTTAAATGAAATATTGACTGGGAACCTGATGAGATAAAGTAAGTTTTATGAAGAGATGAAGTTAAGAAGTAATGCATAAAAATATGCAGTTATCAGTATTATTTGAATTTAGTTATCAATATTGTATGAATAGTTATCAGAATTATGTGAACGTGTGTAACATCCCAGATTTTTTTTAGCCATTTAAATTGGAATATTTAAGTCTGTTTATACATTATATTGGAAATATAATAGATTTATATCAAATTTTATTAATTAAAATGGAGTTCGAATATATATATTTATAATTTAATTTAATTGAGCCCAAAATGGCGCGGCAGTTCATAATAATAAATTTTCAACTTCAATTGAACATACCAAATCCGAAACAAATTAAATTTCTATAAAACAAGAAACGTTGGAATCGATTTCATTATATTTTTCTGATGGAAGCGAAAAATAGAGATCTCGTGTTATAGATTGCTAGTTACGTCCGAATATAAATTTAAGATAGTCGCTATGGGAATCGTTATTAATATATAACGTTTGTCTATTTAATTTAAAGGGTTTTAATATAAATTGGGCACCGTTTTATCTCGAATTGATAATGTTGAGTTGTATAACCTATATTTGAAGCTGCATATATTATTCTATTTTGATATTTACGATGATAATAATTTATTTTTATATGATTATTTTGGAATTAATTTATAATTTGTCGATATATTATATTAGCATTAAAAATATTTGTTATTCAAACAATCTCCGTTTTCAATGAAACGAATTTTATTGGAATACGTACAACTAGTTATTGCTAGATTTCCAGTTGGAGTCAATTGGAGTTGTTTTGTTGGTATGCGATATTTTAACCGTGAACCGATGAATATAATTAAGATTAAAAGAACGTCGTTGTGCAAATGGAGTCGTAATTCAAAAAAAAATCATTGGATTCGGAATGTCAAGACATGGCAGTGCATCCATTTTCTATATTTGGGATTTGTGTGTTGTGGTGCGAGTATAATGGATAGCGTCAATTTAGCAATGGAAGAAAATATTAGTAAACAGTATAATGTATGAAGAATAATGAAATCGTAGCTTCCAAAGATGGTCGTATTTGCAGAAACTTCAGCATTACTTTCAAGTAATAAAAATAAAAATTAAGAGAACCATAAACCTTGTGGTTTGAGCAAGAGCTACCGAAGAACTTAAATTAATATATGCATGTTTTCGAGCAGAAATTTCTTCATACTGGCTTTCAAATTCTTGCAAATTTAAAGTTCCATGCAAAGTCCTGTCTTTGGCCTCCTTTTTATGATAAAGATTTGAGTTAAGTTGCTGACTTTAAAAGGAAACATATTTGTACATATATTCATTCAAGTCCAACACATTCAAAAGTACTAATATCATTAGTCAACCATATTCAAAGGTAATACGAAGTCAAGTTAACTGGTTACAGAAAACAGTTTCCATTGTTGTGACATGTGATAAATACACATTTATATAATGGACGTGAGCAGCAAATTCAAACAGAAAGAAATTATTACTTCATATAAATCTGATTAACGAACATGACCCAGTACACACATTTCTCCTATCGTCGGGGCTAAGATGAAACGTGCGATGACAGCTACTAATAAATAATATTAAATCCTCTACTTGCCAGCCACATTTTCCTCACCGTGATGCCCAAGTAAACTTCAATGCCACGCTTCTTTCTCCCTATAAATGGGCATTTCTTTTACTCGTTTCTTTCCCACTCAGCAACACTAAACCAAGCAGATTTCTTAAATAAATAGTATTTTGTAATATAAAACATTTCTTCATTTTAGTATAAATAGTCTGAAGCCATTTTCGAAAGTCATGAAAGCTCCTTCGTGAGCACAGTAGACTGGACGGAGGGATTGTCGGAGAGAGTAAGTCTGATGGGTGGAGGAGCGGTCGCCGCAGTTGACCAGACGACATCAGGAGGATTAGTCGAACAAGGAGATGTTATGGCGTTGGGCACTGTGCGAATTTGCTATTGCTTTTTGGAAATGAGGTGAAGTCTAAGGGTGTGCGGTAAGGCCAGAAAAGTGGGAGAACGGAGCAGGTTGTGCCGGAGATGGGTGGAAGCTGACTGGACGGAGGGGGATGTGATGAACAAGGGGATGGGGAGATGCTGTCGGAAGGATGGGCAGATGGTTCCGACATTGGTGAACATAGGCGGAGATGGGTGGTTTACTGGAATGAGGCAGTGGGCCTCTAACAGGAAGGCGCGAATGGAAACCACAAGCAGGAGCTTGCGTGAACAACCGTGGCAGCATGGAGACTTTTATTTGAAACGATATATAAGGGGTAAGAAAGGTAAAGACGCGGCTAGTGGAGACTGGAGAGAACTGATGGGTGTAAGGCGTGAACAATAGTAGGTGAAAATGGTTTTGAGGTGATAAAGTAAAGGGGGTCCGAAATTTTGAAAATATAGGGATGGGGAAAATATACTGTAGAAGACATGGGGATGGATCACAGAATGTATGGGGTAAAGGGAATGGTCAAGGCGATGGAAGCATGAGAAGGCCAGTGGTTTTTGAATGGAAAAGGAAAAAAGATAACAAGAAACTGAATTGTCGGATGGTATTGAGTTCGAGTGGAAATATATAACAGCAGGTAAAATAATATAGAGTGGATGGACTTACGGTGAGAAGAATACAACGTGGACTGGGAAAGGAAGTGGAATATGCTAAATCGCCCTGTAACATGCCTAATCAAGAATTAGATTAAGGTAAGTTAAACTTTACTTAATTAATAATATAGATAGTAAGTTACTAATTTTAACATGATCGATTTATCTGGGCATGACTATTTTAACACATTTGATTAGGGTACCCTTTTGGCAGTGAACTCATTTTCTTAGAACCAAGGGTAGTTTGAATTTACAGTTTAATGATGGTCGATTGTCTGAGCCACGTGAAAATTTAGAATATGAGAAGTGCCTAACCATGTTGTAACTTGCACGGTTTATATATTAACATAATTAACATTAATCAAAATTTAATTAAAGTTTATTGTTTAATTTAAACCCATGACTGTAATTTATATGAGATATAACGTGCCCATGTATTAACAGATACAAACAAAATAGGCGACATTGAAATCGACGTAACGAGCGCTTCATTATGGAGCTGGTTTGATCAGAGATTACTGCTACTGGAATTTGAGATAAATCAATGCCAGTTTAATTTAATTAAAACAACCCGTTTTGACGACGAATTGAAACCCAAGGTGAGTTAAACTCACTCAGTTCTCCTCACTTATTTTATATAAGTCAAGTTTTATAATTGTGTGCTATGGTTGTTAATAATTGTTTGTTTACTGATTTTATATTCATTGATTGAAACAGTTAAATTAAACGTTTATTTAATTTAATTGAACCTAATTTTTATTTCTAACGATTGAATCCAATTGAGGTAACTTTCCTCAGTGGTTACGTTTATAATAATATAAAGGTTACAAATAAATATTTGAATGCTTACATTTCTGTTGTTAGCCCAAACATTGACCGTTACAGTTATTATTGACTGTTATTATCAAACTGTTTATGCCATCTGTTTAGATGGAAAACGAATATTGATTTGCCATAATGAATTGATTGAATTGAACTGTGGTAACCTATTGCGTTGCAGGGAAGGATAGGCTGGAGGGATCAAACTAGATTCCTCACTAGTGATTATGTAAATTTTCATATATTCAAATACTGAATCTACCCTGACTGATATTGATAACGTTTATCAATATGAATATATTGTTTGTATGGAATGTGAAATTGGTTTATATTTCACGGTTTGGTACTATAGTAGCCATTTGCCTCTTTAGTACTGTCGGTTAAAGGAAATAAGTTTTCGAAATCGATATTAGTTAATTTCGAATGGTTTCCAAAGTTAAAGATACATTTACAGATAGTTTTTAAAAATACGATTTTTATTGTAAAATAAACATCATAGATTTATTTATGGTTTTTATAATTATTTAAATTATAACTAATAAAGAGTTACGATACTATAAAATAAATAGTTAAACGAGATAAACTTATCGTACTGGTAAAGAAAACGTTAAAATGATTTTGTAAAGACCTTGACGATCATAAAAGAAAGTTAAATGGGTTTCAAAAATATCGAAATGGAATAATTGAATCGTGGTTATACGAGAATATATAAAACAGATTGAGAAGTAATACTTTTGAAATAAATGATCATTTTTAACAAATGTTGATTAAAATATATGAAATGTGAGTAAATAACATTTCGTGAATGAGATTAACAAATCGATGGATTTAGAAATGAGTATTGATTTGGAAATGCGATTTCATATTTTAAATGAAAACGAAGTTGCAAATATCAATATGGATTTATAAATAAGGTTTATAAATGGGATTTAGTTAAATAAATAAAAGCAGGGTTTATTCCGAGGTTCAGAATATGTTATTCCGAAGTTCAGAGTGATTAATCAAAGTAGGTATCATTTCGAGGTTCGGAATGTGATATTCCGAAGTTTGGAATGCTAACTCGGGGTAGGAAAATAAATGAAGTTAAAGTTTTGAATAACGACAACGAATATTTAATTGTCAAAATTGAATTGTAAATGGGATTTTTAAATGCAGTTAAAGATGTGAAAATGAAACAAATGGTAAGTGGTTGTAATTAATTTACTAAAGATTTTGTAAATGGAAAATTTAAAGTTTTGGAAATGAAATCGAATTAGTAAATAAAATTAAGGGTGTGTAAATGTGTTTGGAACATTGTTACAAAGGAGATGAACTATTATTAGACATAATATTAATAAAGGATATTATATGGTTTTAGACAACGAATAAGTTGTAGAGTACGATTTAATGAGAATGTGATAAACAAAAAGAAAATGGCTTTGAAATGGACTCTGTAATGTTTATTACAGATGATAAGATGAATTGGATTGATAAATATCAATTGAATAATTTGAAAAGAGATCAATATAATAATTGTATAAGATTTATAAAAAGCTTTGTCTTTAAACAAATGAAATTTAGTTGTTAAAAAGGATTTATAACATAATAATAAAGAGATATTAAGGAATTTTTATAAGGATTCTATTTCTAATAGAATTGAAGCTCGTATATATTATTGTAAATGATTATTAACATAAATCGGAAGAGTTTAATAAGAATTAGTTAAGTAAACGTGGTTGAGATTTATATAGGTTTTCCAAAGGATGATATTAGTTATATACGAGAGTAATTGAGGAAAACATAAGTAATGATTTCCGTAAACGATATTATGAACTATTTTTTTTGAAAGTTTATAAGATGTAAAAAATGAATTTGGAGAATATTCTTATTTAATAATAAGAAGTAAAAGCGATGTTTTAAATATTGGAAATTTAAAGGGTATAATTAATGGACGGTTCATTACAGAGGCTAAATATACTAAGCAGTGAATCAGTGAATTCATTTTAACATGGATGAATGGTTGTTTTATTGATAGTTAAATAACCGACTATCAAAATTTGGACCATACGATTGTTGTTACGGAAAGACTGAGATCGAATATATATTTGACAACCATTCCGTCCAGCAAATACGAATACGTTGATGATGTTGATTCAAGACGGAACTATTGAAGACCGTGGATCTTCATAAGCGGAAGGATTACTTAAAATCTCTGACTTGCAAGAAGAGATAAACCGTGATTCTGTCGTGGTTAAAATCTACGGATTCGCAAGGACTTCTCGCTACTGATTCTCAGGGTGATTCCTAGAATGTGGTAGGAGGGTACCTTCGGTTCATCCTATTCCTGGGTGACTTGTTTGGATGGATGTCTGACAAAGTATTTCCAGAAAGGTCACGAACACTGATTTCTTCAACCGTACCAAGAGTGAAGGCGGAGAAGGAAACTTCTTTTAGCTAACACGTAATGTATTGTTGTAGATGTCAATTAGTGATTTTTGATGGATCTGACGATGTGGCATTCGAAGTGAATGCGATGTGCTGATTATAAAAGTACGTAAAGCGTAGCCTCAGGCCTCATCAACCGGGAAATTACCAAAATCGGGCAAGCAGCATGGCTATGTGGGTCGCTCCCATTAGGATGTATAATCACCTATCTAGAGAAAATCGATTTCCTTCTTTAATCTATTTCGATGCTGTCCCTTTTTCGGGGAAACGGTGGTTTAAGCCCAACCATTGGTGATATGCATTCGATACACTCAAGCGAAATGAGTGGTCGGTCATGTGTGGGCCAGGTTGCAAGACGTTCTTGTTGAACCCAGTGTATTCGCCTCTAGAGATACATTATCGGCAGGTGGTCCCATACCTTGTCATAGTCGGAATCCAATCTCCAATAAGAGCCCGCGATTTTGTTTGTATACAATATATGGGGAGCGTGAGATCCAAGCGTTCCGCTAGATTTTTATTTTACTTGTATTGGACACTATTATAATATCAGAAAAGATATTGGTTTCAAAACGTTTTGGGTTATCGTAAGGTAAAAACCGTCCGTATTTATGTGTGGATTTGGTCATACGATTATCCTTTTCTTTTGAAAAGGTTTTAACTTTAAAATCAGGTTGCGTAATACCCTTTAAAACTGTGCGAGTTTTACTCACTCTGGTTCACCAGACTGACCCGGTGTTTTGTAAATGCTCGGGTTAGCCCGGGTGTATAGGTTCAGGTTATCGAACGCTGTGAAGAGACAAGCTGGAAGAGCTCAGATGTATGATATTATATAGCTATTATTCCACTGTGTGTTGTATATGGGACAGATTATTATAACTGTTCAGATGTGTGATGTACTCTGATATTGTAAGTTTTATTTCAAGCTCTCAATAAAGATTTATTTTCATATTATATTTGTTCCGCTGCGATGTGATATCTTGTGTTGGGTTTTCTTCTTCTTCTTCTATTTTAATATTTCTTTCTTTCATATCTCACCCTCTAATTTCTTTCTAATAACGTTCCTGTGTTTTCGGTGCTTGGAAGGTCAGCATGAGATACGGAATTGTACTAATGTTGATTTTCGGAGCCGAAAATCCTTGGGACATTACAGTGGTATCAGAGCTATTGGTTTAGTAATAAACTTGGCTGTGTGGTGTAACTCGATAGAGATTGGGTTAGTAAGACCGTAGATCGAGATTGAGTGTGTATATATATGAGAGCGTAATTGTAAATTTTATATACAAATGTTTTGTATTGAGTTTGTTGATCGGTTTACGTGTTGAGAAGCGTTGAACTATCAACGGATACAATATTGTTTTGAAAAGAGGGTAAATGAAATAATTTTACCCAAATTATATTTTTATAGAAAAGAAATAATTTTATTAAATTATTGAGATATTACTGTGTTTGATTTGAATGGAATTCAAATCGGATTGGAAATTTGAATTGAAACTTAAATTTGTTAAGTGGAATTAAATTAAGAATGATATCAAAAATTAAATAAATTGGAAATTGATAAATAGATAATAATTAAATAATAATCAATCGAATATTAAGTGATTGATGATTGAAATAGGTTAAACCAAGTAAATATTTGTATTGAATGTAAATTAAATTGATTTGTTTATGTTGATTGAGAATTGTTTGTTATTGGATGATGGATTGTCTGAGTAGAAATTAATCAACAGTTAATGAAATATAATGAATTGTAAACCAAGGGATAAATTCCAGCATAATAAAATGGAATGGAATTGCACAAGAGTTAAGACTAACGATTTAAACTGGTATTTACAAATGAATTGATACTTCATTTTGAAATTGGTATGGTAATTTGTTAATTAACGAAATATTAGTCAAGAATTTCATGTATTGGTTACTCACATATTGGGTTGAGTAAGTACAGGTGCCAGATGGCTTGAGGATTAGATTTTGATTGAGTAGATCAATAGAGCAAGTAAGCTCAGTAGCGCTAGTAAAAGGTACGCCTACGCGAAAATATAAAATTTTGGGTTTTGATTTTTGTTTTCCGACCGTGTGGGTCGATGTATATATATTATTTGTTCCTGCGATATCGCAGAAGTCACTCCGTGCAGGGGAGACTCTGCCAAATTTTTCCGGGAATTTAATGTGTTAGAAAATTTTCGATATTTTTGAAAAATATTTATTTACGATATATAATTGGTTTTCGATTTAAAATTTCTTGGATTTGAAAATTAATGGGTTTGTAACGTTATTTCCTACCTTAGCAATTTCGAGGACGAAATTATTTTAAGGGGGGAAGAATGTAACATCCCATATTTTTTTAGCCATTTAAATTGGAATATTTAAGTCTGTTTATACAATATAATGGAAATATAATGGATTTATATCAAATTTTATTTATTAAAATGGAGTTCGGATATATATATATTTATAATTTAATTTAATTGAGCCCAAAATGGCGCGGTAGTTCATAATATTAAATTTTCAACTTCAATTGAACATACCAAATCCGATATAAATCGAATTTCTGTAAAACAACAAACGTTGGAATCGATTTCATTATATTTTTCTGATGGAAGAGAAAAATAGAGATCTCGTGTTATAGATTGCTAGTTACGTCCGAATAAAAATTTAAGATAGTCGCTATGGAAATCATTATTAATATATAATGTTTGTCTATTAAATTTAAAGGGTTTTAGTATAAATTGGGCACCGTTTTAACTCGAATTGATAATGTTGAGTTGTATAACCTATATTTGAATCTACATGTATTATTCTATTTTGATATTTACGATGATAATAATTTATTTTTATTTGATTATTGCGGAATTAATTTATAATTTTTTGATATATTATATAAGCATTAAAAATATTTGTTATTCAAACAATCTCCATTTTCGATGAAACGAATTTTATTGGAATACGTACAACTAGTTATTGCTAGATTTCCAGTTGGAGTTGTTTTGTTGGTATGCGATATTTTAACCGTGAACTGATGAAATTAATTAAGATTAAAAGAACGTCGTTGTGCAAATGGAGTCATAATTCAAAAAAAAAATCATTAGATTCGGAATGTCAAGACATGGCAGTGCATCCATTTTCGTTATATTTAGGATTTGTGTGTTGTGGTGCGAGTATAATGGACAACATCAATTTAGCAATGGAAGAAAATATTAGTAAACAGTATAATGTATGAATAATAATGAAATCGTAGCTTCCAAAGATGGTCGTATTTGCAGAAACTTCAGCATTACTTTCAAGTAATTTTTTTTAAGAGAACCATAAACCTTGTGGTTTGAGCAAGAGCTACCGAAGAACTTAAATTAATATATGCATGTTTTCGAGTGGAAATTTCTTCGAACTGGCTTTCAAATTCTTGCAAATTTAAAGTTCCATTCAAAGTCCTGTCTTTGGCCTCCTTTTTATGATAAAGATTTGAGTTAAGTTGTTGACTTTAAAAGGAAACATATTTGTACATATATTCATTCAAGTCCAACACATTCAAAAGTACTAATATCATTAGTCAACCATATTCAAAGGTAATACGAAGTCAAGTTAACTGGTTACAGAAAACAGTTTCCATTGCTACGACATGTGATAAATACACATTTATTTAATGGACGTGAGCAGCAAATTCAAACAGAAAGAAATTATTACTTCATATAAATCTGATTAACGAACATGACCCAGTACACACATTTCTCTTATCGTCAGGGCTAAGATGAAACGTGCGATGACAGCTACTAATAAATAATATTAAATCCTTTACTTTCCAGCCACATTTTCCTCACCGTGATGCCCAAGTAAACTTTAATGCCACGATTCTTTCTCCCTATGAATGGGCATTTCTTTTACTCGTTTCTTTCCCACTCAGCAACACCAAATCAAGCAGATTTCGTAAATAAATAGTATTTTTTAATATAAAACATTTCTTCATTTTAGTCCAAACAGTCTGAAGCCATTTTCGAAAGCCATGGAAAGCACATTAGACTGGATGGAGGGATTGTCGGAGAGAGTAAGTCTGATGGGTGGAGGAGCCATCGCCTCAGTTGACCAGACGACATCGGGAGGAGCAGTTGAACAAGGGGATGTTACGGCGTTGGGCACTGTGCGAATTTGCTATTGCTTTCTGGAAATGAGGTGAAGTCTAAGGGTGTGCGGTCAGGCCAGGAAAGCGGGAGAACAGAGCAGGTTGTGCCGAAGATGGGTGGAAGCTGACTGGACGGAGGGGGATGTGATGAACAAGGGGATGGGGAGATGTTGTCAGAAGGATGGGCAGATGGTTCCGACATTGGTGAACATAGGTGGAGATGGGTGGTGCACTGGAATGAGGCAGCGGGCCTCAAACTGGAAGGCGTGAATGGAAACCACAAGCAGGAGCTTGCGTGAACAACCGTGGCAACATGGAGACTTTTATTTGAAAAGATATATAAGGGGTAAGAAAGGTGAAGACGCGGCTAGTGGAGACTGGAGAGAACTGATGGGTGTAAGGCGTGAACAGTAGTAGGTGAAAATGGTTTTGAGGTGATGAAGTAAAGGGGCTCCGAAACTTTGAAAATATAGGGATGGGAAAATATACTGTAGAAGACGTGGGGATGGATCACAGAATGTATGGGGTAAAGGGAATGGTCAGGGCGATGGAAGCATGAGAAGGCCAGTGGTTTTTGAATGGAAAAGGAAGAAAAGGATAACAAGAAACTGAATTGTCGGATGGTATTGCGTTCGAATGAAAATATATAGCAGCAGGTAAAATAATATAGAGTGGATGGACTTACGGTGAGAAGGAATACAATGTGGACTGGGAAAGGAAGTGGAATATGCTAAATCGCCCTGTAACATGCCTAATCAAGAATCAGATTAATGTAAGTTAAAATTTACTTAATTAATAATATAGATAGTAAGTTACTAATTTTAACATGATCGATTTATCTGGGCATGACTATTTTAACACATTTGATTAGGTTACCCTTTTGGCAGTGAACTCATTTTCTTAGAACCAAGGGTAGTTTGAATTTACAGTTTAATGATGGTCGATTGTCTGAGCCACGTGAAAATTTAGAATATGAGAAGTTCCTAACCATGTTGTAACTTGTACGATTTATATATTAACATAATTAACGTTAATCAAAATTCAATTAAAATTTATTGTTTAATTTAAACCCATGACCGTAATTTATATGAGATATAACATGCCTATGTATTAACAGATTCAAACAAAATAGGTGACATTGAAATCGACGTAACGAGCGCTTCATTGTGGAGCTGGTTTGATCAGAGATTACTGCTACTAGAATTTGGGATAAATTAAATGCCAGTTTAATTTAATTAAAACAACCTGTTTTGACGACGAATGGAAACCCAAGGTGAGTTAAACTCACTCAGTTCTCCTCACTTATTTTATATAAGTCAGGTTTTATAATTGTGTGCTATGGTTGTTAATGGCTGTTAATAGTTGTTTGTTTATTGATTTTATATTCATTGATTAAAACAGTTAAATTAAACGTTTGTTAAATTTAATTGAAACTAATCGTTATTTCTAATGATTGAATCCAATTGAGGTAACTTACCTCAGTGGTTACGTTTATAATAATATAAAGGTTACAAATAAATAATTGAATGCTTGCATTTCTGTTGTTAGCCCAAACATTGACCGTTACAATTATTATTGACTGTTATTATCAAACTGTTTATGCCATCTGTTTAGATGGAAAACGATTATTGATTGGCCATAATGAATTGATTGAATTGAACTGTGGTAACCTATTGCATTGCAGGGAAGGACAGGTTGGGGGGATCAAACTAGATTCCTCACTAGTGATTATGTAAATTTTCATATATTCAAATACTGAATCTACCCTGACTGATATTGATAACATTTATCAATATGAATATATTGTTTGTATGGAATGTGAAATTGGTTTATATTTCACGGTTTGGTACTATAGTAGCCATTTGCCTCTTTAGTACTGTCGGTTAAAGGAAATAAGTTTTCGAAATCGATATTAGTTAATTTCGAATGGTTTCCAAAGTTAAAGATATATTTACAAATAGTTTTTTAAAAATACGATTTTTATTGTAAAATAAACATCATAGCTTTATTTATGGTTTTTATAATTATTTAAATTATAACTAATAAAGAGTTACGATATTATAAAATAAATAGTTAAACGAGATAAACTTATCGTACTGGTAAAGAAAACGTTAAAATGATTTTGTAAAGACCTTGACGATCATAAAAAAGGTTAAATGGGTTTCAAAAATATCGAAATGGAATAATTGAATCGTGGTTATACGAGAATATATAAAACAGATTGAGAAGTAATACTTTTGAAATAAATGATCATTTTTAACAAATGTTGATTAAAATATATGAAATGTGAGTAAATAACATTTCGTGAATGAGATTATCAAATCGATGGATTTGGAAACGAGTATTGATTTGGAAATGCGATTTCATATTTTAAATGAAAACGAAGTTGCAAATATCAATATGGATTTATAAATAAGGTATATAAATGGGATTTAGTTAAATAAATAAAAGCGGGGTTTATTCCGAGGTTCGAAATATGTTATTCCGAAGTTCAGAGTGATTAATCAAAGTAGGTATCATTTCGAGGTTCGGAATGTGATATTCCGAAGTTCGGAATGTTAACTCGGGGTAGGAAAATAAATGAAGTTAAAGTTTTGAATAACGACAACGAATATTTAATTATCAAAATTGAATTGTAAATGGGATTTTTAAATGCAGTTAAAGATATGAAAATGAAACAAATGGTAAGTGGTTGTAATAAATTTACTAAAGATTTTGTAAATGGAAAATTTAAAGTTTTGGAAATGAAATCGAATTAGTAAATAAAATTAAGGGTTTGTAAATGTGTTTGGAACATTGTTACAAAGGAGATGAACTATTCTTAGACATAAGATTTATAAAGTATATTATATGGTTTTAGACAACGGATAAGTTGTAGAGTACGATTTAATGAGAATATGATAAACAAAAAGAAAATGGCTTTGAAATGGACTCTGTAATGTTTATTACAGATGATAAGATGAATTGGATTGATAAATATCAATAGACTAATTTGAAAAGAGATCAATATAATAATTGTATAAGATTTATAAAAAGCTTTGTCTTTAAACAAATGAAATTTAGTTGTTAAAAAGGATTTATAATATAATAATAAAGAGATATTAAGGAATTTTTATAAGGATTCTATTTCTAATAGAATCAAAGCTCATATATATTATAGTAAATGATTATTAACATAAATCGGAAGAGTTTAATAAGAATTAGTTAAGTAAATGTGGTTGAGATTTAAATAGGTTTTCCAAAGGATGATATTAGTTATATACGAGAGTAATTGAGGAAAACATAAGCTCTGATTTCTGTAAACGATATTATAAACTGTTTTTTTTGAAAGTTTATAAGATGGAAAAAATGAATTTGGAGAATATTCTTATTTAATAATAAGAAGTAAAAGCGATGTTTCAAATATTGGAAATTTAAAGAGTATAATTAATGGACGGTTCGTTACAGAGGCTAAATGACACTAAGCAGTGAATCAGTGAATACATTTTAACATGGATGAATGGTTGTTTTATTGATAGTTAAATAACCGACTATCAAAATTTGGACCATACGATTGTTGGTACGGAAAGACCGGGATCGAATATATATTCGAAAACCATTCCGTCCAGCAAATACGAATACGTTGAAGATGTTGATTCAAGACGGAACTATTGAAGACCGTGGATCTTCATAAGCGGAAGGATTACTTAAAATCTCTGACTTGCAAGCAGAGATAAACCGTGATTCTGTAGTGGTTAAAATCTACGGATTCGCAAGGACTTCTCGCTACTGATTCTCAGGGTGATTCCTAGAATGTGGTAGGAGGGTGCCTTCGGTTCATCCTGTTCCTGGGTGACTTGTTTGGATGGATGTCTGACAAAGTATTTCCAGAAAGGTCACGTACACTGATTTCTTCAACCGTACGAAGAGTGACGGCGGGGAAGAAAACTTCTTTTAGCTAACACGTAATGTATTGTTGTAGACGTTAATTAGTGATTTTTTATGGATCTGACGATGTGTCATTCGAAGTGAATGCGATGTGCTGATTATTAAAGTACGTAAAGCGTAGCCTCTGCCTCATCAACTGGGAAATGACCAAAATCGGGCAAGCATCATGGCTATGTGGGTCGCTCCCATTAGGATGTATAATCACCTATCTAGAGAAAATCCATTTCCTTCTTTACTCTATTTCGATGCTGTCCCTTTTTCAGGGAAACAGTGGTTTGAGCCCAACCGTTGGTGATATACATTCAATACACTCAAGCGAAATGAGTGGTCGGTCATGTGTGGGTCGGGTTGCAAGACGTTCTTGTTGAACCCGGTGTATTCGCCTCTAGAGATACACTATCGGCAGGTGGTCCCATACCTTGTCATAGTCGGAATCCAATCTCCAATAAGAGCTCGCGATTTTGTTTGTATACTATATATAGGGAGCGTGAGATGCAAGCGTTCCGCTAGATTTCTATTTTACTTGTATTTAGACACTATTATAATATCAGAAAAGATATTGATTTCAAAACATTTTGGGTTATCGTAAGGTAAAAACCGTCCGTATTTATGTGTGGGTTTGGTCTTACGATTATCCTTTTCTTTCGAAAAGATTTTAACTTTAAAATCAGGTTGCGTGATACCCTTTAAAACTGTGCGAGTTTTACTCACTCTGGTTCACCAGACTGACCAGGTGTTTTGTAAATGCTCGGGTTAGCCCGGGTGTATAGGTTCAGGTTATCGAACGCTGTGAAGAGACAAGCTGGAAGAGCTCAGATGTATTATATTATATAGCTATTATTCCCATGTGTGTTATATATGAGACAGATTATTATAACTGTTCAGATGTGTGATGTACTCTGATATTGTAAGTTTTATTTCAAGCTCTCAATAAAGATTTATTTCATAATATATTTTGTTCCGCTGCGATGTGATATCATGTGTTGGGTTTTCTTCTTCTTCTTCTTCTTCTATTTTAATATTTCTTTCTTTCATATCTCACCCTCTAATTTCTTTCTAATAACGTTCCTGTGTTTTCGGTGCTTGGAAGGTCAACATGAGATACGAAATTGTACTTATGTTGATTTTCAGGGCCGAAAATCCTTGGGACATTACAATGTGGCTATCAGTTTTGTGTAAATTCAGTTATACTCATACCACACTTTGTGTTTGACCTTATTTGCTCAATGGCAAATGAGGGTGTCTCAAATCAATGGGGCAGCCTCTATTACATCTGCAAGATATGTGGAGGGTAATTAGAAGAAATGTAAAAGATTGCTGGATATCTGAAGTGTTTTGCTTGCTTTTATCTATGAAGTTTGGCTTAGGAGAAAACTGACAAATTATAATGACTTGTGGAATGCTTGCATCTTTTATTTATGTAATAATGGCACTGTATTAGTTGAATTAGGCAGTATTAGACTAAAAATTTATTTGGAAGTTATGCTATCTGGATTTGTGCTTGTTTCAGTAAATTAGGTGTAACTGGTTATGAAGTAAAGGGTTTAGTATTTATAAACTTTGTCACTGAATTTGATTGGTACATCAAGGCATAAAACAATGGTGCCAATATGTCTATTTAGAAGAGGTAAAAACTTAAAGGAATATGCACAATATATGATCATGGATACATGTATCTTATTTAAACTTAAGTTACATGTATTAGTGCAGAATGGTCATGATTATGTACAAAGAAATTCACCACTTTATAGCCTCTTTTACATAGCATAACACCCATGATCAATTTGGAATTATGCCCTGTATTTACTAATGAAGTCCAGTAATAATTCCTGTATCCACCACCAGCTTCTTATGCCAATACAAGTGCCATGAAAATGAGATAAGTTGCATCTAATAAGGTGGCAGTTCTAAATTTATAATACACAGAAATGGGTAGCCACTGTATTTGATCTTAGGCTTGACTGGCTGTGCACATTTGAACAGATATACATATCAATTTGCATATCAAAACCTGGATCCTTTATTCATAGTGTCATATGTACATAAGTTGCCTAAAGGATTACTAAAACCTTATTTTGTTCAAAAACTTGAATGCATGATTTTGTTGGCATCACTATTGCTGTTTCAATTCCTTGAGCTATGTAAAACAAAGGGGTTGAAACAACATTCAATCTCCTTTATTTTTAATCATCCAAAAACTCTGATTTCCTTTGTAGAAATTTTACTTAGGATGCTGAACACATTTTACATACACTGATATGCATATATCAGTAATGATTGATCCTGGAAGATTAAAAAATCTATTTGGTAACACCCAAATAGAAAACCCAAGTTAGAGTTTGTTAGGGACTGCGGAATGGATCGTTAAGGCAAAGCAAACACTAAAGGGGGGGGGGGGGTGAATAGTGTTTGTAAGAATTTAAACGAAATTTAAATCTAATGTTAACTACGAGATGAATCTAACACCACAAATACAATCACATACACAGATTCAAATATAAATGCTAAATAAACTGAAATGAAAATGCAGAAAAGGAAAGAATACACCGGATTTTATACCGGCTCGGATTACTCCTACGTCCAGTCCCGCACAACGTTGAATTGCGTAGAGTTTTATTACTATTTCCAATAGTCAAATACACCCTCTTGGATTTCACGGCTCAACAAGGAGATACCGACTCCTATTCGTTGATTTCACGGCTCAACAAGGGCACACCGACTCCTATTCCTTGATTTCACGGCTACAAGGATACACTGATTCCTCTTTGATTTACAAACAAGGTTTATTCAACCCAAGCAATTACAAAACAGCCCTATAACTTTTCAATAGCATTTGATTCAGAGAGTAGAGGGTAGAGATTTTAGAGAGAAGAAGTTTTATCAAAAAAGAATTGAATCCGGTAGAGTATAAGTGTAAGAATCATAAAAATGATTAAAAATAATGGTGGAGAGAAAGAGGATGAAGTCAGAGAAGAAGAGATGATAAAAAAATTCGGTTTTAACCCCTTTTTATAGGGTATGAAAGGTTGCAACAGTTTTGAATCGTTTCAAATAGTGAAAAGACACTTCCTTTCAAAATTGGAAAAAGTGACAGTTATATGTCGACATGGAGTTTTTGTTATGTCGACATACTCCTTTGAAAATTTAAATTTTAAAGCATTTTTCAAGTGTTTTGATATAAAAATAATTATGGAATTCTTGAGTAAAATTCTAGTGTTGTAAATTAATATTACATGATAGAAAAACATATGAAAACATAAACTTAAAGTATATAAATATATTTATAAAATTATAAGGTTTTAAACTATATAAAGTATAAATATAAAGTATAAAAAATTAAGTTTGAAAAACAAAAATAGAAACAAATAGAAAAATAAAATAGAGAGGACTGAGGATAGAACTGAAAATCAGAATTTGAAAATTTGAGTTTGAATTTGAAGATTAGAATTTGAATTTGAAAATTAGAATCAGAATTTGAAAATTAGAATTAGAATTTGAACTTGGAGTGCTATTTAGAGTCTTACAAAATATAGACTCTATATCTATATTAATCTTGAACTCTTATAATCTTGATTACTAATGAGTCTTGAAATTTCTCTGATCTTTGAATCTCTATTATCTTTATAACTGTACATTCTTCAGTAATATTTCCTGTATATAATTCCTGCACATGTATAAATATATATATATTTGATACAAAAAGTGTTAGTATATATTTTATAATAAATGATAATCGAAATATGGTTTGTAACAACCCGGAAAATCTGAACCAATTTAAAAATTTTAATTTGGCTATTTTAGTGGATTTTAAATATTTAAAATAAATATTTTAAATAATAACGACGAAAAGTATGTTTGAATCGATGTTTGAAAATAAATATAATTATTTTAAATTATAAACAAGGCCTGAAATGGCGCGGCAGTTTCAAAATTTCAATTCAAACTTTGACTAACTGTACCAGGTGCAAAATATAACGGATTTTAGTGAAACCAAAAATATTTAAATCTGTTAGTGAATATCTTTCTAACGAATCTGAAAAATCGAAGTTTCGTAGCGGGAATCAAAAGTTATGGCCAAATGAATTTTCAGAAAGGTCGCTATAGAATTTATATAGCCTGTGAAAATAGACATTTTGCGAACGACCTCAGAATTCGACGAAACCACTTTTGTTGGATCCGGGATGTCAAATTATTGCTAGGTTTCAAATTTCATAATTTTTGAAGTTAGTATGTGAGCGTGGCAAAGGAAAACGTGTTTGGTCGATTTCTATTAAATTGGATCGACCAGAAAAGGGCCATTTTTCAAACGGTCTCAGAATTCGACGAAACTAGTTTTGTTAGGACCATATCGTTAAAACATAGCTAGATTTATTTTTTTGGAATTTTTAGAATCAGTATGTGGTTCCGGCAAATTGAAATGTACGTTCAAAGCAAATATTGAATGTTTTATATTTTAATTTGAAGAAAAACTGACTGAAACAGTCGAATGGGCTTACGAAACATATCCCATTGTGTTCGGAATGGGGGTATTTAGCTAGAGACGACAGTCGTTGGGTTTGGATTGGTGTTCGTATGGATAAAGGGGTAGTTTTGAAATTATAAAACCACGGGCCAATCAGAAAATTTATAATAAAAAAAGGGATCCTCTCTCTCCCCCGACACCCGGTAGCAGGCGGAAACACCTTCAATCCTTCCTCCCTCAAATCCTTCTGATTCACTCAATAAAATTCAAGGGTGCTGTGGAAGATTTTGTAGAGGATCTTCAGATCTACAAATCCATATAAGGATTGGGATTTATCGTTTCGAATCGGAGGAGAATCGCGCCCTGGAAGTCACGGCCTTCAACCCGCCGCCGTGAGCAGCTCCGACCGTCGAGTTGGACCTCCTCCCAGGTGCAGACACGCCACTCTAAGCACTTCAGCGTTGTGTAGGTGGTTCAGCCTCAAGCTTCACGGATTTGGCGAAAACCCAAAACCTAGTTTTGAACCTTGGTTGAAAGGTGCAGCCTTTGTTTTCTTTGAACTGAAAATAACACTTTTATGTGTTGCTAAAGTTGATTTTCGTTTAAAAATGATATCTTTTTCGTATGTTGACGGAATCCAGTGAAACAAGAGACAGTGGACTCGTGTGGACGTCTTCTACATTTTAGAAGAGACCGGATATTTTTATGAGCCTTCTACAATTTTTGGTGGAGTGGAACCCAATGTGAGATTTCTGAATTATAAACGATATGGAAACAACAATGTATAAATTATATAGTCGAAGTATGAGTTATATAAGCGTTGTACACCTCAT
Organism: Allium sativum; assembly: GCA_030737875.1. Classification (NCBI taxonomy): domain Eukaryota; kingdom Viridiplantae; phylum Streptophyta; class Magnoliopsida; order Asparagales; family Amaryllidaceae; genus Allium; species Allium sativum. The sequence goes on along the minus strand of CM060921.1, from coordinate 573,631,684 downwards.
GTATAAGCGTTGTATAAGTTATATGTTCGATGTATAAGTTATATATGCGTTGTAAAAATGATATATGCGTTGAAATAAATTGAAATGATATTGAAATGAAATCGAAATATAGTTATATACGTATATCTATATCTATATATATATATACACTCCCCTGGTCCACAGACCATGGACGATATATATTGGTTGTGATATTGTTTGGATTATTGGTTGATGTGAAAATTTGGTGAATATAATGAATGGTTGATTTGAAATGATTGATTGTGGTTGAAATCCCAATAGGATTAGTATATGGGAAAATTCGACTGCGTACGAACTAGATATTGAAAATCCCCATTGTCAAAAGCTGCGAGGCTTTAAGGTAGAGCGAGGAGCCGTACTAGGAACGGTGCCGGTTTTAACTACCCTGCCGTTATGCTGCCGAAATTTTCTGAAATATTCATGTGTTGAAATTAAATTCATGTGTTGAAATTAAATTCATGTGTTGAAATAAAATTCATGTGTTGAATAAAATTCATGTGTTGAATAAAATTCATGTGTTGAGATAAAATTCATGTGTTGAATAGAAATTCATGTGTTGAATTAAGTTCATGTATTGAATAAATTCTTTGAAAAATAAAAATAACATTTTTATCATATATATAGACTATGTAAAATATTAGTGTTTTAAATAAATTGTTTTAACACCAAAAATAACATTTTTACCTTATGTATAAACCATATAAAATAATCGTGTTTTGAAATAAATTGTTTTACAATAAAAATCACATCTTTATGATATGTATAAACTATATAAAATAATCGTGTTTTGAAATAAATTGTTTTACAATAAAAATCACATTTTTATGATATATATGAACTGTTAAAAATAGTGGTGTGTTGAAATAAATAGCTTTTGGATAAAAATATCGTTTTTTTTCAAATGTGTGAAATGAATATGGTTTTGAAATCGAAGAATGAATTATATATATATATATATATATATATATATATATATATATATATAATTGAAATAAATCGAATAACGAAGATGCAGTTCGTGTTTTCAAACCGTGATTTTAAACGATTAGTGCAGGTGATCCGACCATCGGATTTTCCCGAAACCGAAACCGTTGGGTTCGCTTTGGAAATATCTTTCCAACGACACCCACTTTGTAAAGATCCAACGGTTGGATTGTCTGGAATGTTTAATTCAAATCTAAAGAAAAACAGCGCCAGAATCGATTATATATATATATATAATTAAATTAAATCGAATAATGACGTGCAATTCGTATTTTGAAATCGTAGCTTCAAACGATTGTACCGGGAGATCCGACCGTCGGATTTTCCTAAAACTAAAACCATTGGATTCGTTTTGAAAAGATCTTTCTAATGATATAAAATTTGTGAAGATCCAACGGTTAGATTTTCAGATATGTGTAAATCAAATCTGAAGAAAAACAGCGCCACGGCCGCGTTATGGCCTGAAGCGTCGTTTGAATGAATCAGCTGTCTTTAAATGAATAAAAATAGCGATAAATCGTTATAAAATATTATAAACGATATGGAATGGAAATAAACCAAATTTACCTGGTTTATTGGATATTTGATGTCGAATAATTTAACCATTGAAATGAATTGATTTAAATTCTAAATATACGTGAATTATTTGAAAAGGCCGAGTTAAATATCATTTCAAATAATTGATCGGCGATAAGAAGTCGATGATGAAGACGGTGGTTGAAGACCGGAGATCTTCACCTCGGTTGGTTGATTACTGATGTCTTGATTGGAAGGCATCCCAAAATATAGATAATAAGTGGTGATCGTCCAGACGTACTTGGAGATCGATGGGTATGCGAGGTATATGGTGCCTCCGGTTTCGTTCAGACCCAGAACGAACTTGTAAATGGACTGTGTGTCTGACATTGGATTTTGTTCTGTGCTGATTGATCTCTATTAAATATATATCTGTTTGGCGGCGGAGAATTTATTCTCTTGCTTGACGCCCTTCTCTGATACGTACGAGCTCAGAGGTTATATATATATCAATAAAAATCAGTCGCATAGAGTGAATTGCCTGTGTGGCATGCCTAAGTGGTAGATGATCAAGGATTCTGTTGAAAAGCAAAGTCTTGTGGTTGAAGATCAATGCACGGCCTGTGTGGAATGGCTCTGTGTATAACGTTGATTCACGAGCCTCACACCCCGGTATGAACCAGAAATGGGAGAGGACATCAGGGAGGGCATGCGTTTCCTTCTAGCTAGGGTGGTGTCAGTGACCTACCGGCCCTGACATTTATATTATTTTCACCTGTATGGTTGTTGCTGTTGCGAGGCGCCTCAGATATATCGGTGACTATGTGGAGCCGATGGAGTCATAGGACTCATTTACGCCCCAAAGGGTGGGGAAACGCAGTGTTCAGGCATTTTAATCCACATCGGTGGACCGACCCTGACGATCCAAGGGCTCACCTGTGTCTGGGTCCTGAGGCTTGGGCTAGAGAGTCTCGAATTCGGTAAGGACTATCTTTTGCCTTGGTTCATGATGGAAATCCAATTTCCCAATACGACATCGTGCGGTTTCTATTGTATACCTATATATGGCGACATAGTGGTATGGGGCATTAATGCCATCTATGATTGAAACTTATGATTTGAAATTGTTTATGAAACATATAAACACTAGTAATAATATCAATTTTGTTTTATTCGTATCAAGCATATTTTGGCCATTATAAGGTAAAACTCTATCCTCCGGTTTGCGTTGCATTGTGTGATGGGAACTGGGTCTTATAATGGCTTCATTTTTATAAAAAGCATTGCGATGTTTAAAAGTTTTACTTGTTTTAAAGCACTGGCAATCCAATGGAGTAAATCCGTTCCGTGAAAGTGGCGTGGTCCAGTGATTGGCCATATTATAAAATATGTTAAGTAGATTTCTCATACCAGTCCCATGACTGACTCGTAGTTTGTTTCACTTGCAAACCCGGGTGCCCTTTTTTCTACATGAGCAGCCTTGTATTCAGGTTTTAGCAGGCTCTTTCTGGATAGCTGTAGCTGAAGATGGATTCTACCATTTATCTCTTTTTATGCTGTTCAGCTCCTATTGTACATATTATGTTTTGTTTTTCGCTGTAGACATTTATGTATAGCTGAACTGTATTCTTTACTAAGTATGATCTTGTATACTGTGTAACTCTGATGATTATGTTTATATAGTGTATTATTTGTACGTTATCTGATGTATTTAATTATTTATGTTCCGTTGTTATCTGTTTATGTGTTATATTCCAAAGATTACCCTTGCCACCGTCGTACGGGGTTTTGGGGTCGTCACATGGTTGTTGTCATCAAAAATCCATTCTCCAACAATCTCCCCTTTTTTGATGATGACAACCTTAGTTTATAAAATATCATACCTGTATATACCTGTTTGATGATGCTCCTTCTAAACTCCTCTTGTCTGTAAGAATCCTATAAACTATGCCTATATTTTATAATTTCTCCCCCTTTGGCATTATAAAAAAGAAATCCAAAATGTACTCCCCCTAAAATATATGACTTCCCGAATAGAACTTAAGTAACTATCTTAATAAAAAATACACCCCCTTAATCTAGCAACTATTTCTATGTAGAATACTCCCTTAATTTATTCAAATTAAAAATAATACCTAATATGATGATTAAATACAAACCAATCCAAGTATTATTATTACATATGTTTGTCTGATATATATACAAATCAAACCAAATCAAATCATATCATATGTCTTAATATATACAAGTTTCAAATAATATAAGCCAAATCACACTACACCATATGTTTTTAGAATACTTAAACAAATCGTACGGAACAACTAAAGGTTTCTTGGAACTTCAACCCAACCATCTTCTCCAAAGATAGGATCCTTCTTAATTACTTCCCAATCTTTGTCTTCTTTAGTTGGTGGAGCCTTTGCGAGATTATTTTCTTTGTCTCTGGAAAGAGAAGAGATTAGCCATCGCATTGCATCAAAGTGCTTTTCTTGTTGTTCGAACATCTTTATTTGACTTAATTTAAGATGACGCTGATTTCGTAGAATGATAGAGAGGAGATTTTTGAACGAATTGAGAGTTTCTTCTAGGTTTTCAATAAGATTATGGATAGGATTTGCTATGGATTTGATGAGAAATGATTAAGGAAGAATGAGTAATGGAATAATGAAGTTTTCTCAGAGGGATGGGCTTAAATAGGGTCTGGAATTCGTTGAATTTTGAATGGATATGAGTAGTTATTTTAATTTAAAATTTGAAATAATTTGGAAATATGTCAGTTATATGTCGACATACTCTTTTTCTCATGTCGACGTACTATAGTGAGTTTTGAATTTTTTTTGAAATTTTGAATTATTTTGAACTCTTGTAATATTATAATTTTTTTTATAGTTTTTCTAGAAACAGAAAGATGATTTTATCAGAAATAAAACTCCATTCATTACTTAATAGAAAGCAAATACATCCTACTAAACAAGACATACTTTATATGCGAGATTCGAAAGCAAATACATAAAGATAGATTAAACTAGATGACCTAGTTTTCGGATGATGGTGAGCAAGATGAAATTCCAAGCTTTCTTCCTATCTTGACCATGAATTTGGATATTTTGTAAAGCCTCTTGTTAAGCTTCTTTTGATTGTTGATGATTTTCACTTGATTTTGAACAATCGTGTCTTTATAGATACACTTTGAGGTTGGATACTCAATGCTTTCCATAGAAGTTTCTTCTTCTTCTTCGACTTCCATTGGGCCTTGTTCTTGTTGCAATCGAGCTTGTTTGGCCTCAAATGTCTCATAAGGTTTGAAAGCGAGAGGAATTTGCATGAACTGATTGTTTGATGCGTCAAACACTTTTCTAGGGACAAATTCTTCTCTATTAAGATCAACATTAAGGTGTTTGAAAATACGAGTGAGATAAACACCATAGTAGAGAGTGTTTTCTCTTGTAGATAAATCGATGGGCTTAATTTCATTTAGAATCATATCGGCCCAATTGATAAGATAACTACCCATAATAGCAAACAGAGCCTTTTGGACTTTAAGAGTTGGATTGTTGAAATTTCCAGAATAGGGGTTGATGGTGTGTTGAAGGAGAAGGTTGACAATTCTTGTTTTTGGACGTAAGAAACGATTTTTGAAATCCATTGGAGCAAGATCTTCGAAGATATCGTGAAAGGTTTCCATATCGGTTTCGTCGATAGCGAATGTTGAGATATCCGAGCCGACACTTCTACAATTTAGAATTTCGCCTAAAAGTTCGGCATCGAGAACAATTTGAGTTCCCTTGAAACTACTCCAAATTCTGTTTTCGTTTCCTTCGTTAAATCCGCGATTGAGATTTGCATAGAACATCTTCACGAATTTGGGATAGCATACTTCGTCGTTATCACGAGAGTCAATTAGACTCAAGACTTCATTGTGTTTGAAAAGAGAGACGAGATCATAAGATGGAAAATCACTAAAGACGGCGAAAACACCCGTGTTAACTTTAGTATTTGCTAAATAGTTACCATAGGTTTTGATGGACTCTATGTCATTGTAAACATAACCTTTAAAGGTTTTGGTTATCTTCAATTTCTGGGATGAACTTGAGGAAGCCATTGAAATGATAATTTTGAAGAGGATAGATATTAAGAATATTGTTTTGAGTTGTGAATGAAAGGTAGAATATATATATATATATATAGAGAAAATGAATAGATATGAATTGAATGAACATGAATTGAATAGGCACAACTTTTCAGATTGAAAGAACACCTTTTCAGACCTTGGGAGTTGGTGAAAAGATTTGAGGGAAGTCTGAAAGTTTAAACTTTTGAAATTCAAAATTTAAATCTCAAAACTGGTTGGATATGTCGACATGTATTTTTCTGTATGTCGACATACTAGGTTTATTTCAAAAAGGAATTGGATTTTTAAGTTTTTGAAATATATTATTGATCTATATTTCAGGTTTAACGATTTCCTGAAATAGTTCTAATCCTAATAAACACACAAGCAATTTATTTTATTAATTTTTGGTTATTTGAAATTATATTATTATTTTTAATTTCAAATTTCAAAAAAAAATATTTTTTTAAGTTTTTAAATTCAAAACAAAGCAAACAAACAAAGCAATCATTCATCCAAATAAAATTAAAATTTAATTAATGCATACCCGGTTTTTTGATCCTTTTCTTCATGATCTTCTGGACTCTGAATTTTATTTCCGGCAACTAGTTCTGCATCACTTGATGATAAATCTGAATCATCTAATGTTGATGCATATGCTTTCTTTCTTTTCCTTGATGAATTGGTGTTGTCCGTTTGTTGAGTAGATTTGTCGGGATATGGACACATTTTCTTTACATGACCTGGTTTGTTGCAGTTAAAACATCGTCCATCATTTAATTTTGAATTTGCTTGATTATAACCCTTCCTTCTATATTTTAGAAATCTTCTAAAATTATTTGTCATGAGTGTTGTTTCTTCATCATCTTCACTACTCGAGTCAGAATCATTTGTTGTTGCTTTCAGTGCAATAGATTTCCTTTCAGCTGATCTATTTTATTTTATTTTCTGTAATTGAACTTCATATGACATCAAATTTCCAATTAAATCTTCAATTTTCATTTCATTGACATCATTGGCTTCTTCTATAGCCAAAGTCTTCTGATCCCGTTCTTGAGTTAATGAATTTAATATTTTTCTGACTTGCTGCTTCTGAATAAGATTTTCCAAGTGTTGTTAGTGAATGTACTATCTCTTGAAATCTGCAATACATATCTGAAATAGACCCATTCTCGTTCATTTTGAATAATTCAAACTGATTAACTAGCATGCCTATCTTAGTCTGTTTAACTTTTCTAGTACCTTCATGAGTAACTTGTAAAGTTTTCCAGATTTCATAAGCAGTCTTACATACTAATACTCTATTAAACTCATTCCTGTCTAATGAACAAAATAACATATTCGTGGCTTTAGAATTGCTTTGTGCAATAGCTTTTGTTCATTTTTCCATTGTGCAAATGCAGTTGTGGGTTCAACATATTGATTTTGTGCACTATTCCATGTGTCTACTCCTACAGATTGTAAATAAATTTTCATTCTACATGTCCAATATGAATAATTACTACCATTAAACAATGGTGGTCTAACAGTGGATTGACCCTCTATAAAAGAACTAATATTGCTACCAGTGTTGGTTGCCATTATCACTATTTTCAAAAATCAGATTATGAACTTTTGAAAGACCTTGCTCTGATACCAATTGTTAGGGACCGCGGAAGGGATCACTAAGGCAAAGCAAACACTAGAGGGGGGGGGGTGAATATTGATTATAAGAATTTAAAAAAGATTTAAATCTAATGTTAACTATGAGATGAATCTAACACCACAAACACAATTACAGACACAAATTCAAATACAAATGCAAAATAAAAAAAATGTAGAAAAGGAAAGAACACACTGGATTTTATACTGGTTCGGATTACTCCTACGTCCAGTCTCGCACAACACTGGATTGCGCAGAGTTTTATTACTATTTCCCATAGTCAAATGCACCCTCCTTGATTTCACGGCTCAACAAGGAGACACCAACTCCTATTCCTTGATTTCACGGCTCAACAAGGACACACGGACTCCTATTCCTTGATTTCAAGGCTACAAGGATACACCGATTTCTCTTTGACTTACTACCAAGGTTTATTCAAACCAAGCAATTACAAAACAACCCTATAACTCTTTAATAACACTTGATTCAGAGTGTAGAGAGTGTAGAGAGAAGAAGTTTTATCAGAACAGAATTGAATTCGGCAGAGTATAAGTGTAAGAATCATAAAAATGATTAAGAATAATGGTGGAGAGAAAGAGGATGAAGTTACAGAAGAAGAGATGATAAAAAATTCGATTTTAACCCCTTTTTATAGAGTATGAAAGGTTGCAACAGTTCTGAATCTTTTCAAATAGTGAAAAGACACTTCCTTTCAAAATTTGAAAAAGCGGCAATTATATGTCAACATGGAGTTTTTGTTATCTCTACATGCTCCTTTGAAAATTTAAATTTTAAAGCATTTTTCAAGTGTTTTGATGTAAAAATAATTTTGGAAATTCTTGAGTAAAATTCTAGTGTTGTAAATTAATATTATACGATAGAAAAGCATATGAAAATACAAATTTAAGATATAAACATATTTATAGAATTATAAGGTTTTAAACTATATAAAGTATAAAAACTTAAGTTTGAAAAACAAAAATAGAAACAAATAGAAAAACAGAATATAGAGGATTGATGATAGAATTGAAAATTAGAATTTGAAAATTAGAATTTGAACCTGGAGTGCTATTTAGAGTCTTACAAAATCTTGACTCTTTAACTATATTAATCTTGAACTCTTGAAATCTTGATTACTCATGAGTTTTGAAATTTCTCTGATCTTTGAATCTCTATTATCTTTATAACTGTACAGTCTTCAGTAATATTTCCTATATATAATTCCTGCACATATATAAACATATATATTCTATACAAAATGTGTTAGTGTATATTTTATAATCAATGATAATTGAAATAAGGTTGTGTCATCAAAATTCCATTCTCCAACAGAGTTGAACCCTGGAATTAGCCAATTTTTATGTGTAATTAGAGGAGGGGTTCTCTCAGTTGGTACCAGAGCTGTGTTATAAAACTTCACAGTAACAAGTATTTGAGTAATAATGTGAGGAATTAAAGTAATTGTCTGAATAAAGTATATGATGAATATATAACAGACATGAAAAAAACCCATTAAAATTAAATAAAAATTTGTGTTAATATATTGATAGTTGTTCATAGACAACCATGGTAGGACCAAGACCTCAAACTAATACTGGAACATCAAATGCACCTCAAATGGTGAATATGCAAGATTTTTAAGGGTTTTAAGGGAAGGAGTGAACCCTGGACATAACAACCCCCATGAGGAACTGTCTAAGCTATTGAAGACATATACACATTTAAGAGGAAAGAGTTTTGAAGGAACTGAAGGGGTTATGGGGGTCCAGAATTGGTTAAGGACATTGGAAAGAATTTTCAATGATATGCAGGTGGATGATCAGAAAAAGAGGCAAATTGCTTCCTGGCAATTAATAGGAGCAACCTTGGATTGGTGGGAAGTAATCATAGCAGGATGGCCATAAAATGAGATTACATGGGATCAATTCAAGGAGATTTTGGAGGCTTGGTTTGTACCTACATCAGCAAAAGCATCTTTGCTGGAGGAGTTTATCAAATTAAGGCAAGGAGGCATGAGTGTTACATAATACACTCAAAAGTTTGAGAGTTTGTCTAAGTATGGACTAATGCTGGTTGCTGATGAAACTTCAAAGAATGGTAGGTGTATATACAAGGATTAAATGCAGGACTAAGTAGATCAATGTTACCATACATTGAGAAAACTTTTGATCAAGTATTGAATTTGACCTTAGTTTTGAGCAACAAGACAATACCAGAGAAAAGTATAGGAGTATGAAGAATAATAATAACAAAAAGAAAAAAAAACAGGTTTCAACCATATGACTAGAAGAAAATTGAAGTAGTAGATAAGAAAAATTCTGAGTCTCCTCCTGCAACATAGGGTAATAAGAAACTCATATGTTACAACTATGACAAAGAGGGACATATCAAATCCAGGTGCCAAGCAGGACAAGTTGCCACTTTTAAATGTTTTAATTGTGGAAAGTAGGGACATTTGAAGAGAAACTGCCTTGAATACAAACAAGGAAAAGTGGGGCCGGTAAAAGGAAGAGGCAAATTAGTGCTTAGCTCAAAAAATGAAGTGCAAGGACAAGTAGAAGTTATAATACTTATCAAACAAATTCCAGTAAACGTAATATATGACACTGGAGCCACACATTCACTGATTTCCTCAGATATAGTACAACAATTAAAATTAACTTGCATAATAGTTGATAAGCCCTCATATATAACAAGTCCAGTGGGTAGCTCATGTAAACTAGGAATGATGTGTCAACAGGTAGAATTAAAAATTGGTGATATCCTTTTTACTTCTGATTTATTTGTGTTGAATTACCCGAGTATAGGGGTTATACTTGGGGTAGATTGGTTGAAAAAGTACCAAGCTATCATTAATTTAGAAAATTCTACTATTTCTTTAACAACTGCTGAGGGTAAAAGGGTGTCAATATGGTGTGAAACAAGTAAGGAAAAGGGTCTAAATGTTTTAATACACTGGGAACTAAAGAACAAGAGATACTACTAGAACAAGTGCCTGTAGTAAATCAATACCCAGATGTGTTTGATGAGGTGAAGGGGGTGCCTCACCATATGCCAGTTGAATTTCAAATGAGATTAGTCCCTGGTGCAAGTCCTATAATAAAGAAACCAACAAGGATGGGGCCTAAGGAATTAACTGAATTGAAAAAGCAGTTGCAAGAATTAGAAGAAAAGAGATTTATAAGGCCAAGTTGTTCTTGTTGGGGGTCACCAGTAGTCTTTGTTAAGAAACATGATGGTAAACTGAGGATGTTTATAGAATATAGAGAGCTCAACAAAGTCACAATAAAGAACAAATACCCATTGCCAAGTATAGATGACCTTTTTGACCAATTGAGTTGCTAAAATATTTTCTAGATTGGATTTAACATCTGGCTTTCACCAAATGAAGGTAGAAGAGGAAAGTGTTAAATACACATCTTTCAACACAAGGTATGGATTATATGAGTTCTTAGTTATGCCATTTGGACTCACAAATGCTCCATCATACTATGTACATTTAATGAACATAATGTTTAGAGATTATTTGGATAGATTTGGGCTAATTTTTATATATGATATCCTAGTATATTCTAGAACATAAGAGGAGCACAATCAACACCTACATTTAGTACTAAGTAGATTAAGAAAGTATGACCTTAAAGCAAAATTTTCCAAATGCACTTTTTGGAAAAATGAGGTTAGCTTTCTAGGTCGCATTGTTTCTGAAAAAGGGATTTTAGTGGATCCAAGTAAAGTTATGGCAGTACAAATTTGGAGGAGGCCTAGAACAGTGACTGATGTAAGATCGTTCATGGGTATGGCTGGCTATTATATAAGGTTCATAAAAGATTTTGCAAAGATTGCCATTCCTCGTACACAATTAACCATAAAAGATAATCCATTTGTTTGGACAGAGAAGGGTGAAAGAGCATTTTTGAAACTGAAAGAAGCTCTGATTGAAGCACTAGCATTGAAGGTTCCAGAAGGCAATGATGGACTTATAGTTTATAATGATGCCAGTGGAAGTGGATTAGGGGCAGTATTAATGCAAAATGAGCAAGTAATAGCTTATGCTTCTAGGCAGTTAAAAGCAAATGAAATAAGATATGCTACACACGATTTAGAATTAGTTGCAGTAGTGTATACTCTAAAATTATGGAGACATTATTTATTAGGAGCAAAATTTGAATTGTACACTGATCATAAATCACTAAAATATTTGTTTTCTCAAAAGGATTTAAACATGAGACAACACAGATGGGTAGAATTCCTAGCAGCTTATGATATTGATATATTGTATACACCTGGAAAAGCTAACAAGGTTGCTGATGCATTAAGTAGAAAACATGCCAGAGTTGCTGCTTTAATGATGGATGAATTCAGAACCTTGTCTTTACTTTCTGAAGTGGATATAAAAAGTACAAATGAAGAAATGCCAATAGATGTAGTCAGTGGACGAAGGAACCAAGGGAAATTAAGTATAATTATTATTCAGTCTGATTTGGTTAAGAGGGTAGGAGAATTACAGAACCAAGATCCAATTTTAAAAGATAAAAAATTCTTTTAAATAATGGAGAGGAAGTAGAAGACTTCCATATAGATGACCAAGGATACCTGAGAAATAAGAAGAGATTATGCGTTCCCATGAATGCAGAATTAAAGAAAGAAATATTGAATGTATACTATAGAAGTAAGTACACTATTCCCCCAGGGGGATCGAAAATGTATAACAACTTAAAAAGAAATTTTTGGTGGAAAGGCATGAAAGGGGAGGTAAGCAAACATGTAGTTGAATGTATTATTTGTCAACAAGTGAAAGCTGAGTACCAAAAACCCTCTAGATTATTACAACCTTTTAAGTGTTCCTGAATGAAATGGGAAGAAATTTCCATGGATTTTATAGATGGTTTACTAAGGTCAAAAAGAGGTAATGATAGTGTTTGGGTAGTAGTTGATAGGTTGACCAAGGTAGCACATCTTATACCTATAAAATCAGAAAAAAGTGCACCTAAACAAGCTCAACTATTTATGAAAGAAATAGTGAGACTGCATGGCATTCCAAAATCTATTGTAAGTGATAGAGATACATTATTCACTTCAAAATTCTAGAGCAGTTTTCAAGAAGCCATAGGAACAGAACTATGTATGAGCACAACATACTATCCCCAATCAGACTGGAAAACTGAGATAGTAAATAAGATGTTGAAGGATATGTTGAGAGCATGTGTGTTAGACTGCAGAGGTAGTTGGGAAGACTACCTCCATTTAGCTGAGTTTTCATACAATAACAGTCATCAGAGGACAATAGAGATGGCACCTTTTGAAGCTTTATATGGTAGGCCTTGCTTATCACCTGCTAACTGGATAGAAGCTGGAGACAAAATTGTGCTAGGACCAGAGCATGTGAAGGAAACCTCTAATAAAATTTCTTCAATAAGGAAAAGGATGGCTGCTGCACAAAGCAGACAGAAGATGTATGCTGATCAAAAGAGAAAACATGTGGAATACATGATAGGTGATTATGTATTTTTAAAAGTATCTCCAATGAAAAGGATTTTCAGGTTTGGAAAACAGGGTAAATTAACTCCTAGATAAATTGGACCATATAAAATACTGGAGAGAGTGGGATAAGTAGCTTATAAGTTGGAGTTACCTGAAGAGATGAGAGCAATACACAATGTATTTCATGTGTCTCAACTGAGAAGATGGGTGCGTGGTGAAAAGACCATATTGAAAACCCCTATCAAATTGAAGATTAATTCTAGCTTGGTATATGAAAGAGAACCAATGGGAATTGTAAGCAAAGAGGAAAAGAAATTGAGGAATAAAGTAAAAAAACTTGTGAAGGTTCAGTGGAATCTTGATTCCAATGACTGCACCTGGGAGGTAGAGAATGAAATCAAGATCAAGAACCCTAAAGTGTTTGCTGAATGGGAAAAAGGTAATTAACCCTCTGATTTAATTTATGACTGTTACAAAATATATGCAGTAAAGTATGGAGGAAAATTTTAATCAGGATAATGGTTAAAAGATTTAAGATTCAAGAAATATGCTAAATTATGGGACACAATTTCTAAAACAAAGGGAAACTATAGTAACCCAAAAATATCCCACTAACTGGCACAAGATAATAATGATTTTTATGTGTGAATATGTGTGAGACACATATGAGAATGCATGTGTGTAATTACAAGGTGCAGGGTACACAAGAGGAGTATGTACACCTGAGATACAAGAGGATAATCTGATTGGTTTTATCGTATTCATTATTTCAAAATATTTAAGAAAAGCGTAAGTATGGGTTTAATTAATTTTTGAAGCCTGCATATGCATATGAATAAGTCTTTATTAGACAATGCAGGATATTAGTAAGAAAAATCCTCACATACATGGACCATAAAAACGGATAGGTACATCCTTATAATGCATGACTGGATGAATCATGCAAGAAACATGGCAGTGGGGTAAGAGTGGGAATTTAAATTACTCACTTTAGCTAAAAGTAAATGACACAGTATCGTAGGGTATGGGTTATTTCTATAGATATATAAAAAGTAAAATGGGTATAATTATGAGTGTTTTGCATGATCAGTATATGATTTTCCTAAATGGGGTAAAAATGACATTAGGTAGCCTAGAAACCCTAGTTTAACCAATATAAAAACACTAAGCATAGGAGCTACACTATTTTGCTGGATAAAAGAAAACATTAAACAAATAGTATCTGCAGTACATAGGAGCTCGAGCCATCATCAAGTATTTAAGGAGGAAACATTTTTGGTGAGTATATACTATTTTTATGGCATTAAGTCCTTCAAGGCAGCCCTGTTATTTTATGAAAATGCTTAGTATTTATTCAGGAAAGGATTTATTTTATAAAGCAGTGGTGTTTGCATTGCCAGAATGATTATAGGACACTGTTAAAACATAGTAAACTATTTGTATGAAAATAATAAGAAATATATTGTTGAGAAGTAAGATTTGATGGGGTGTAAGGCAGTATGGACAGGAGAGTTTCATGCTTATGTCTACATCCATATTCTAAGAATAATGGGGAGCAATGTGGTAGATAATTGTTGATTCTCTTTATTATTCATCATTTTTGGTAATTTACTTTTATAAAAGGAGTTATCAAGAAGTTATGGGGTCTGAAGGTTCCCTAAACTTTTAATCATATGCTCTCAACAATATTAAGTGAAAACATGGGTTCTGTAGAAGGTAGAAAGGAAATTATGTGCACTGTAAACTGATCTAAATAATTGTTTGTTTGCGGCAGGTGATGATTGTGTGAAGCCCTAATTATTTAGACATGGATGTTTAATATTGCATTTGCATATGTAATGCTTATCAAATGGTAATACCTTTGTTACATAAATTGTATAAAAAGTGCATTAGTCTGTGGTAATGACCCTGGGAAAATGATAGGGTAATGTGTGAGGATGATATAGCAGATTAGTTAATCAACATCCTAATGAACAAATGGAGTCAGTGTGGTTAGTACGATCACAAGATACATTGATCTGTCTGGGTTGCAAGTGGCTAATTCAGGCATGCACATGGCATGTTAATGCCCTGAGGCCTTTGTGTGATGGGTTAACAGGTAGGGGGATCCCTCATAATGTGCACATTGATGTTCAATGTAGGGGAAAAGGCTCAAGAAAATAAAAACATGATAACTTCACTAAGGGGATTGAGGTTGGGGAAAATGAATCAATGACATGCTTGTGTCAAAAGTGGGATTAACATAAGGACATATACCATTAGTAATTGATTTAAACAAATGCTTTTCCTAGTCATGATGGGTTATACATATGATCAATTTTAGATATATGTTTTAAAAGAAATATTGACTGGGAACCTAATGAGATAAAGTAAGTTTTATGAAGAGATGAAGTTAAGAAGTAATGCATAAAAATATGTAGTTATCAGTATTATTTGAATTTAGTTATCAGTATTGTTTGAACATAGTTATCCGAATTATGTGAATGTGCCATCAGTTTTGTGTAAATTCGGTTATACTCATACCAAACTTTGTGTTTGACCTTATTTGCTCAATGGCAAATGGGGTTGTCTCAATTCAATGGGGTAGCCTCTATTGCATCTACAGGAAATGTGGAGGGTAATTAGAAGAAATGTAAAAGATTGCTGGATATCTGAAGTGTTTTGCTTGCTTTTATCTATGAAGTTTGGCTTAGGAGAAAACTTATTAAATATAATGACTAGTTGAATGTTTGCATCTTTTATTTATGTTATAATGGCACTGTATTAGTTGAATCAGGCACCATTAGACTAAAAACTTATTTGGAAGTTATGCTATCTGGATTTGTGTTTGTTTAAGTAAATTAGGTGTAACTGGTTATGAAGTAAAGGGTTTAGTATTTATAAACTTTGTCACTGAATTTGTATAGTTCATCAAGGCATAAAACAATGGTGCTAATATGTCTATTTAGAATAGGTAAAAACTTAAAGGTACATGCAATATTTATGGTCATAGATACATGCATCTTATTTGAACTTAAGTTACATGTATTAGTGCAAAATCGTCATGAATATGTACTAAGAAATTCACCACTTTATAGCCTCTTTTACATAGAATAGCACCCATGATCAATTTGGAATTATGCCTTGTATTTACTAATGAAGTCCAGTAATAATTCCTGTATCTACCACCAGCTTCTTGTGCCAATACAAGTGCCATGAAAATGAGATAAGTTGCATCTAATAAGGTGGTATTTCTAAATTTATAATACACAGAAATGGGTAGCCACTATATTTGATCTTAGGCTAGACTGGTTGTGCACATTTGAATAGATATACATATCAATTTGCATATCAAAACCTGGATCCTTTATTCATAATGTCATATGTACATAAGTTGCCTAAAGGATTAATAAAACCTTATTTTGTTCAAAAACCCGAATGCATGATTTTGTCGGCATCACTGTTGCTGTTTCAATTCCTTGAGCTGTGTAAAATAAAGGGGTTGAAACAACATTCAATCTCCTCTATTTTTAATCATCCAAAACTTTGATTTCCTCTGTAGAAATTTTACTTAGGAGGCTGAACACATTTTACATATACTGATACGTATATATCAGTAATGATTGACCTTGAAAGAGAAAAAACTATTTGGAAACACCCAAATAAAAATCCCTGGTTAGAGTTTGTTAAGGACTGCAGACTGGATCGTTAAGGCAAAGCAAACACTAGAGGGAGGGGGTGAATAGTGTTTATAAGAATTTAAACAAAATTTAAATCTAATGTTAACTACGAGATGAATCTAACACCAAAAACACATACACAGATTCAAATACAAATGCAAAATAAACAGAAATAAAAATGCAGAAAAGGAAAGAACACACCGGATTTTATATTGGTTCGGATTACTCCTATGTCCAGTCCCGCGCAACACTGGATTGCGTAGAGTTTTATTACTATTTCCAATAGTCAAATACACTCTCCTTAATTTCACGGCTCAATAAGGAGACATCGACTCATATTCCTTGATTTCATGGCTCAACAAGGACACACCGACTCGTATTCCTTGATTTCACGGCTGCAAGGATACACCGAATCCTCTTTGACTTACAAACCCGGTTTATTCAACCCAAGCAATTACGAAACATCCCTATAACTCTTCGATGGCACTTGATTCAGAGAGTGGAGAGTGTAGAGAGAAGAAGTTTTATCGAAGCAGAATTGAATTCAGAAGAGTATTAGTGTAAGAATCATAAAAATGATTAAGAATAATGGCGGAGAGAAAGAGGTTGAAGTTAAAGAAGAATAGATGATAAAATATTCGGGCTTAACCCCTTTTTATAGAGTATGAAAGGTTGCAACAGTTCTGAATCATTTCAAATAGTGAAAAGACACTTTCTTTCAAAATTGGAAAAAGTGACACTTATATGTCGACATGGAGTTTTTGTTGTGTCGACATACTCCTTTGAAAATTTTAATTTCAAAGCATTTTTCAAGTGTTTTAATATAGAAATAATTATGGAAATTCTTGAGTAAAATTCTAGTGTTGTAAATTAATATTATATGATAGAAAAATATATGAAAACATAAATTTAAACTATATAAATATATTTATAAAATTATAAGGTTTTAAACTATATAAAGTATAAATATAAAGTATAAAAAACTTAAGTTTGAAAAACAAAAATAGAAACAAATAGAAAAATAAAATAGAGAGGATTGAGGACAGAATTGAAAATCAGAATTTGAAAACTAGAATTTGAATTTGAAGATTAGAATTTAAATTTGAAAATTAGAATTTGAATTTGAATTTGAACTTGGAGGCTATTTAGAGTCTTACAAAATCTAGATTCTATAACTATATTAATCTTGAACTCTTGAAATCTGATTACTCATGAATCTTGAAATATCCCTGATCTTTGAATCTCTATTATCTTTATAACAGTACAATCTTCAGTAATATTTCGTGTATATATTTCCTGCACATATATAAACATATATATTCTATACAAAAAATGTTAGTATATATTTTACAATCAATGATAGTTGAAATATGGTTGTTGTCACAAAAAATCCATTCTCCAACAATCTCCCCTTTTTTGATGATGACAACCTTAGTTTATAAAATATCATACCTGTATATACCTATTTGATGATGTTCGTACTATACTCCCCCTGTCTGTAAGAATCCTATAAACTATGCCTACATTTTATAATTTCTCCCCCCTTGGCATTATCAAAAAGAAATCCAAAATGTACTCCCCCTAAAATGTATGACTTCCCGAATAGAACTTAAGTAACTATCTTAATAAAAATAACCCCTTTAATTTAGTAACTATTTTTATGTAGAATACTCCCTTAATCTATTCAAATTAAAAATAATACCAAATATGATGATTAAATACAAACCAATCCAAGTATTATTATTACATATGTTTGTCTGGTATATATATATACACACACAAATTAAACCAAATCAAATCACACCATATGTCTTAATATATACAAGTTTAAAATAATAGAATCCAAATCACACCTCACCATATGTTTTTAGAATACTTAAACAAATTGTACTGAACAATTAAACATTTCTTAGGACATCAACCCAACTATCTTCTCCAAAGATAGGATCCTTCTTAATTATTTCCCAATCTTCATCTTCTTTGGTTGGTGGAGCCTTTACGAGATTATTTTCTTCATCTCTGAAAAGAGAAGAGATTAGCCATCTTATTGCGTCAAAGTGCTTTTCTTGTTGTTCGAACATCTTTATTTGACTTAATTCAAGATGACGCTGATTTTGTAGAATGGTAGAGAGGATATTTTTGAATGAATTGAGAGTTTCTTCTAGGTTTCCCTAATATTATGGATAGGATTTGCCATGGGTTTGATGAGAAATGATTAAGGAAGGAGTAATGGAATAATGAAGCTTTCTGAGAGGGACGGGCTTAAATAGGGTTTGGAATTCGTAGAATTTTGAATGGACATGAGTAGTTATTTTAATTTAAAATTTGAAATAATTTTAAAATATGTCAGTTATATGTCTACATACTCTTTTTGTCATGTCGACATACTATAGTGAGTTTTGAATTTTTTTGAATTTTTGAATTCTTTTGGACTCTTGTAATATTATAATTTATTTTACAGTTTTTCCAGAAACATAAAGATGATTTAATCATAAATAAAACTCCATTCATTACTTAATAGAAAGCTAATACATCCAACTACACAAGACATACTTCAAATACGAGATTCGAAAGCAAATACAAGGAAATACATAAAGATATATTAAACTAGATGGCCTAGTTTTCAGATGATGATGAGGAAGATGAAATTCCAAGCTTTCTTCTTATCTTGACCATGAATTTGGATATTTTGGAAAGCCTCTTGTTAAGCTTCTTTTGATTGTTGACGATTTTCACTTGATTTTGAACAATCGTGTCTTTGTAGATATGCATTGAGGTTGGATACTCAATGCTTTCCATAGAAGTCTCTCTTCTTCTTCGACTTCCATTGGGTCTTGTTCTTGTTGCAATCGAGCATGTTTGGCCTCAAATGTCTCATAAGGTTCGAAAGTGAGAGGAATTTGCATGAGATGAATGTTTGATGCGTCAAACACTTTTCTAGGGACAAATTCTTCTCCATGAAGATCAATATTAAAGTGTTTGAAAATTCGAGTGAGATAAACGCCATTGTAGAGAGTATTTTCTCTTGTACATAAATATATGGGCTTAATTTCATTAAGAATCATATCGGCCTAGTTGATAAGATAACCACCCATAATAGCAAAGAGAGCCTTTTGAACTTTAAGAGTTGGATTGTTGAAATTTCTGGAACGAGAAGTGATGTTGTGTTGAAGGAGAAGGTTGACAATTCTTGTATTTGGACGTAAGAAACGATTTTTGAAATCCATTGGAGCACCATCTTCGAAGATATCATGATAGGTTTCCATATCGGTTTCGTCGATAGAGAAAGTTGAGAAATCCGAGCCCTCGCTTCTACAATTTAGAATTTCGCCTAAAAGTTCGGCATTAAGAACAATTTGAGTTCCCTTGACACTACTCCAAATTTGGTTTTCGTTTCCTTCATAAAATCCGCAATTGAGATTTGCATAGAACATCTTCACGAGTTTAGGATAACATACTTCGTCGTTATCACGAGAGTCAATTAGACTCAAGACTTTTTTGTGTTTGAAAAGAGACGAGATCATAAGATGGAAAATCGCTAAAGACGGCCAAAGCACCTGTGTTAACTTTAGCATTTGCTAAATAGTTACAATAGGTTTTGATGGCCTTTTTGTCATTGCAAAGATACTTTTGACGGTTTTGGTTATCTTCAATTTCTGAGATGAACTTGAGGAAGTCATTGAAATGGTAATTTTGAAGAGGATAGATATGAAGAATACTGTTTTGAGTTGTGAATTAAAAGTAGAAAGGATAGATATATATATAGAAAATGAATAGATGTGAATTGAATGAACATGAATTGTATAGGCACAACTTTTCAAATTGAAAGGACACCTTTTCAAACCTTGGGAGTTGGTGAAAAGATTGGAGGGAAGTTTGAAAGTTTAAACTTTTGAAATTCAAAATTTAAATTTCAAAACTGGTTGGATATGTCGACATGTATTTTTTCTGTATGTCGACATACTAGGTTTATTTCAAAAGGGAATTGGATTTTTAAGTTTTTGAAATATATTATCGATCTATATTTCAGATTTAACGATTTCCTGAAATAATTCTAATCCTAATAAACACACAAATAATTTATTTTATTAATTTATTGGTTATTTAATATTATATTACTATTTTGAATTTCAAAATTCAAAAAAAAAAATTACTTTTTAAAGTTTTTAAATTCAAACCAAAGCAAACAAACAAAGCAACCATTCAACCAAATAAAATTAAAATTTAATTAATGCATACCCGGTTTTTTGATCCTTTTCTTCATGATCTTCTGAACTCTGAATTGCTGTAAAGCATATGTTTGTATTTCCGGTTTCTGGTTCTTCATCACTTAATGACAAATCTGAATCATCTAATGTTGCTGCATATGCTTTCTTTCTTTTCCTTGATGAATTGGTGTTGTCTGTTTATTGAGTAGATTTGTCGGGATATGGATACATTTTCTTTACATGACCTGGTTTGTTGCAGTTAAAACATCGTCCATCATTTAATTTTGAATTTGCTTGATTATATCCCTTCCTTCTATATTTTAGAGATCTTCTAAAACGATTTGTCATGAGTGTTGTTTCTCCATCATCTTCACTACTCGAGTCAGAATCATTTGTTGTTACTTTCAGTGCAATAGATTTCCTTTTAGTTGATCTATTTTATTTTATTTTCTGTAATTGAACTTCATACGACATCAAAATTCAAATTAACTCTTCAATTTTCATTTCATTGACATTATTGGCTTCTTCTATAGCCAAAGTCTTCTGATCCCGTTCTTGAGTTAATGAATTTAATATTTTTCTGACTTGATCTGCTTATGAATAAGTTTTTCCAAGTGATGCTAGTGAATGCACTATCTCTTGAAACATGCAATACATATTTGAAATAGACTCATTCTCATTCATTTTGAATAATTCAAACCGATTAACTAGCATGTCTATCTTAGTCTATTTAACTTTACTGGTTCCTTCATCAGTAACTTGTAAAGTTTTCTAGATTTCATAAGCAGTCTTACATACTAATACTCTATTAAACTCATTCCTGTCTAATGAACAAAATAACATATTCGTGGCTTTAGAATTGCTTGCAGTTGTGGGTTCAACATATTCATTTTGTGTTCAATTCCATGTGTCTAATCCTACAGACTGTAAATAAATTTTCATTCTACATGCCCAATATGAATAATTACTACCATTAAACAGTGGTGGTCTAACAGTGGATTGACCCTCTATAAAAGAACTAATATTTCTACCAGTGTTGGTTTCCATTATCACTATTTTCAAAAATCAGATTATGAACTTTTGAAAGACCTTGCTCTGATACCAATTGTTAGGGACTGTGGAACGGATCGTTTAGGCAAAGTAAACACTAGAGGGGGGGGGGGTGAATAGTGATTGTAAGAATTTAAACAAAATTTAAATCTTATGATAAGTACGAGATGAATCTTACACCACAAACACAATGACAGACACAGATTCAAATACAAATGCAAAATAAACAGAAATAAAAATGTAGAAAAGGAAATAACACACTGGATTTTATACTGGTTTGGATTACTCCTACGCCCAGTCCTGCACAACGCTGGATTGCGCAGAGTTTTATTACTATTTCCAATAGTCAAGCACACCCTCCTTGATTTCATGGCTCAATAAGGAGACACTGACTCCTATTCCTTGATTTCACGGCGCTACAAGGACACACCGACATCTATTCCTTGATTTCACGGCTACAAGGATACACAGATTCCTCTTTGACTTACAAACAAGATTTATTCAACGCAAGCAATTACAAAACTTCCCTATAACTCTTCTATAGAACTTGATTCAGAGAGTAGAGAGAAGAACTTTTATCAAAACAGAATTGAAATCGGCAGAGTATAAGTGTAAGTATCACAAAAATGATTTAGAATAATGGTGGAGAGAAAGAGGATGAAGTTAGAGAAGAAGAGATGATAAAAATTCGATTTTAACCCCTTTTTATAGAGTATGAAAAGATGCAACAGTTCTGAATTGTTTCAAGGTTATTCAACAGCGAATGAAGGATGCCCAAGATAGGAAGAAGAGTTATGCTGATAAAAGATGAAAAGATTTGAAATTCTCCATTGGAAACGTGGTATTTGTGAAGATTTCTCCGTTGAAGAGAGTGATTCGGTTTGGTAGGAGAGGTAAATTAGCACCAAGGTTTATTAGTCAATTTCCAGTTCTCGAACAAGTTGGAAATTTGGCATATAAAGTTGGATTACCTGACAAGATGGCGGGAGTGCACAATGTATTTCATGTTTCTCAGTTAAGGAAGTTCATGCACGATTATAATATGACTATTTCGCCAGATCAGTTGGATGATATCGAGATAGAACCTGAGGCAGTTGGAAATAGCAGATCGGTTCGTATTGTCGGACAAGATACGAAGCAACTTCGGAGAAAGATGGTGAAACTGGTTAAGGTACACAGGGGGTGATAACAAGAATGACTGTACTTGGGAAACCGAGGATAGTACAAGGAAGTCATATATAGAGCTCTTCGACTCGTAAGATTTTAATCGCGATAGAGTTATTCCCTTGTTAGTAAACCGCATGCTACAATAGGCTCGTTGTGTTTATTATATATGTTTGATTGTTTGTAAATGGTTGATAGGCATCCAGGACACTATTTATGCTTCCTAGTTAAGGAATTTCGGGGGCGAAATTTCTTAAGGGAGGGAGAGTGTAACGACCCGCATTCTACGTATCGGAGGATCGTAGAATATTTGTTTTATTTTCATGCGAAGTCATATGGTCATGTAACATTGGGAAACGACTATTGGGATCATTTCCCACATTAACGATTTTTACTGAATTTTAAATGACCATTTTGCCCCTAGCGAATCTTGTTTTGCCCATAACTTTTGACTAGTAAGGAATTTTGACTTGAACTCACTTTCATTGGATTCAGGTGATAGTTTCCCATTCTGTAGAGTGGTCACATTAATCAAACGGACTTACCGTTTGGGAGATATGACTAAAATAAGATTTGAAGATGGAAAAACAGTTTAATCGGGCTTAGTAGCGTGATTAGCAGCCAGGCCCATAACCCATTTCGAGATTAGGGTTATAGGAGGGCTGAAAGGGTTTGGAAAAACATTCCTTTTCATTTTCCAACCGCCACAAACATTCCTTGAACCATAGTAATGGCCTCCATCTTCTAAATCTATCCCAAATCACCTTTTTAATCACTGATTAAGCTAATCAACATCAAATCAAGTTGGATTAGCACCAAATTCGAGGTAGAGCTGCTGCACTACATAGGAATCAGAGCCAAATCACTTAAAGTTTCAGATCTATCATTTATTTGTGGCTAAGGTGAGTGATTAGCGTGTTTATTCACTAATTATGACCTAATTACAGGTGATTTATGATAATTAGCGAAATTATGACTCAGAAAAATATGCATAAACACTAAAATCATATTTTATGTCACAGGTAAAAATTTGGGTTAATTTGGATTAAGTTTGCTAATCCCGGAATTTAGGGGATTAAGGGGAAAATCATGGAATTAGGTATGTTTGATTTAAAATAACCTATATGCTTGATATTTTGATCTTTTTGATTGAACCTATATGTTGTTAGTATTGTTTGGGATGTTTTATGATTGCATAAGAAAATTAGAATGGTTGAAAATGCCGTTGTTTGGCAAAAATAGCTTGCTGGAAAAAAATTGCAGAGTTTTAGCTCCGGTTAGCAAGGAGACCCGATCCGAACCGTTTAGGAGGGAGACCCTAACTGAATTAGATAGGAGGGAGACCCAAACCGAACTGGATAAGAGGAATACCTGAACCGAACCGGATATGAGTGTAGTAACCCAAAAATATCCCATTAATTAACACTAGATAATATTGATTTTTATGTGTGAATATGTGTGAGACACATATGAGAATGCATGTGTGCAATTAGAAGGTGCAGGGTGCAGAAGAGTAGTTTGTACACATGAGATATAAGAGGATAAACTGACTGGTTTTGTTCTGTTTATCATTTCATAATATTTAAGAAAAGAATAATTATTGGTTTAATTAATTTGTGAAGCCTGTATATGCATATGAATAAGTCTTTATTAGAAAATGCAGGATGTTAGTTAGAAAAATCCTCGCATATATGGACTATAAAAATGGATAGGTACATCCTTATAATGCATGATTGGTTGAATCATGCAAGAAGCATGGCAGTGGGGTAAGAGTGGGAATTTAAATTACTCACTTAAGCTAAAAGTAAAATGACACAGTGTCGTAGGGTGTGGGTTATTTCTATAGATATATAAAAAGTAAAACGGGTATAATTATGAGTGTTTTGCATGATCAGTATATGATTTTCCTGAATGGGGTAAAAATGACATTAGGTAGCATAGAAACCCTAGTTTGACCAATATAAAAACACTAGGCATAGGAGCTACGCTATTTTGCTGGATAAAAGAAAACCTTAAACAAATAGTATCTGCAGTACATAGGAGCTCGAGCCATCATCGAGTATTGAAGGAGGAAACATTTTTGGTGAGCATATACTATTTTTATAGCAATAATTCCTTCAAGGCAGCCCTGTTATTTTATGAAAATGTTTAGTATTTATTTAGGAAAGGATTTGTTTTATGAAAGCAGTGGTGTTTGCATTGCCAGAATGATTATAGGACACTGTTAAAACATAGTAAACTATTTGTATGAAAATAATAAGAAATATATTGTTGAGAGGTAGGATTTGATGGGGTGTAAGGCAGTATGGACAAGAGAGTTTCATGCTTATGTCTACATCCATATTCTAAGGATAAAGAGGAGCAATGTGGTATATAATTGCTGATTCTATTTATTATTCATCATTTTTGGTAATTTTCTTTTATAAAAGGAGTTATCAAGAAGTTATGGGGTCTGAAAGTTCCCTAAACCTTTAATCGTATGATCTCAACAATACTTAGTGTAAAAATGGATTCTATAGAAGGTAGAAAGGAAATTATGTGCACTGTAAACTGATATGAATAATTTTTTATTTATGGCATGAGATGATTGTGTGAAGCCCTAATTATTTAGGCATGGTTGTTTAATATTGATCTGCATATGTAAGGCTTATCAAATGGAAATACCTTTGTTACATAAATTGTATAAAAAGTGCACTAATCTGTGGTAATGACCCTGGGAAAATGATAGGGTGATGTGTGAGCATGAGATAGCAGATTAATTAATCAACAGCCTAATGAACTAATGGAGTCAGTGTGGTTAGTATGATCACAAGATACATTTATCTGTCTGGGTTGCAAGTGGCTAACTCAGGCATGCACATGGCATGTTAATGCCCCGAAGCCTTTGTGTGATGGGTTAACAGGTAGGAGGATCCTTCACAATGTGCGCATTGGTGTTCAATGAAGGGGAAAAGGATCAAGAAAAGAAAAACATGATAACCTGACTAAGGGGATTGAGGGTGGGGAAAATGAATCAATGACATGCTTGTGTTAAGAGTGGGATTAACATAAGGGCATATACCATTTTTTGTTTATTTAGTCATTGATTTAAACAAATGCTTTTCCTAGCCATGATAGGTTATGCATATGATCAATTTTAGATATATGTTTTAAATGAAATATTGACTGGGAACCGGATGAGATAAAGTAAGTTTTATGAAGAGAAGAAGTTAAGAAGTAATGCATAAAAATATGCAGTTATCAGTATTATTTGAATTTAGTTATCAGTATTGTATGAACATAGTTATCAAAATTATGTGAATGTGGCTATCTGTTTTGTGTAAATTCAGTTATACTCATACCAAACTTTGTGTTTGACCTTATTTGCTTAATGGCAAATGGGGGTGTCTCAATTCAATGGGGCAGCCTCTATTGCATCTGCAAGAAATGTGGAGGGTAATTAGAAGAAATGTAAAAGATTGCTGGATATCTTAAGTATTTTGCTTGCTTTTATCTATGAAGTTTGGCTTAGGAGAAAATTGATTAAATATAATGACTAGTAGAATGTTTGAATTTTTTATTTATGTAATAATGGCACTGTATTAGTTGAATCAGGAAGTATTAGACTAAAAACTTATTTGGAAGTTATGCTATCTGGATTTATGTTTATTTAAGTAAATTAGCTGTAACTGGTTATGAAGTAAAGGGTTTAGTATTTATAAACTAAGTCACTGAATTTGTATGGTTCATCAAGGCATAAAACAATTTTGCCAATATGTCTATTTATAGGAGGTAAAAACTTAAAGGAACATGCACAATATATGGTCACGGATACATGTATCTTATTTAAACTTAAGTTACATGTATTTGTGCAGAATGGTCATGAATATGTACAAATAAATTCACCACTTTATAGCCTCTTTTACATAGCATAGCACCTAAGATTCAATTAGGAATTATTCCTTGTATTTACTAATGAAATCTTGTAATAATTCCTATATCTACCACCAGTTTCTTGTGCCAATACAAGTGCCATGAAAATGAGATAAGTTGCATCTAATAAGGTGGTAGTTCTAAAGTTATAAAACACAGAAATGGGTAGCCAGTGTATTTGATCTTAGGCTTGACCGGTTGTGTACATTTGAACAGATATACATATCAATTTGCATATCAAAACCTGGATCCTTTATTCATAGTGCCATATGTACATAAGTTGCCTAAAGGATTACTAAAACCTTATTTTGTTCAAAAATATGAATGCATGATTTTGTTGGCATCAATGTTGCTATTTCAATTCCTTGAGCTGTGTAAAATAAAAGGGTTGAGACTACATTCAATCTCCTCAATTTTTAATCATCCAAAAACTCTGATATTGTGACACCCAACGTCCGTTAATGTCACTCACTAAGGGAATGCATTAAGTTCCGTGAAGCGTTATAGGTAAACTGACACAGAATAATTACAAGGCAGATATAAATAAGATAGCAGCGAAAATTTAAATTATTATTTCAACATATATCATAATACCGTGGTCTACAATACCATAAGTCACAAAAACCATAACAATAAAATAACTTCTGTCTTGCATCATCAAAGTACATAAGAATATGAAAAACATAATTCCCCAATTAAAAGAGTTAAGCCATAGTAGAGACAAGAACTTGAGCCATACTTCAGAAGTAGCTTCAAGTGAGATGATATCTGAGTCCCGACTAAGCCTGAATGTTTCCTCCCTGAGAACCTTAGGGGGGGAATGGGAGAAAGAAGGAGAAACAAAAAGGGTCAGACATAAAGTCTGGTGAGTCTATTTACTTTTAGCCAGTAAATAAATAAAAGTAACATGATAGGCATATAAAGTGGATAAGGGAGATCACTACATAAATGGCAGATGTGAGAAGGTAGATAGGGTAAGGTGTTTACACTTCTCTAATAATTATTTTGCACTATTACTAGTATGAACAGAATGAGATGATCCCTTCCACTATAAGGTGGTAGACTTAGCGCATATGTCCAAAATATACCCTAACCACTACCCTAATCGATCGGCTCTCTACCTCGTAGGTACTCTGTGCCGGCCCCACGGTAGGATGTATCACGTCCTACACTAGCAACCCTTCACTGATATGCACAGCCCCATATCTACTGGTGTCACGGTCGTCTTATCCCCCTCTGCCCGGTTCATGCACGCACATGGTCCGGTCGGTTTGCGCCGCCTACACCATCCTCCACGTTTGGATCTCTTAAAATCAGACAGTAAGCATGTCCCCTCTCCGCATAGTACGGAGTACTTTATTTGATACTAACTCTGGGTTACTGACTGAAATGAGTCCCACACAATATGATACAAGCTCCTTCTTTGTCTTGTATCCCCCACTAGGTTTTTCACTGACTATGTATACCACTAGGTGTCTTTAATTACATAGTCCTATATCAGTTATGCTTACCCTAAAAGGTGTCTTTAATTACGTAACTTTATTATTTTCCCCGGTTATGTATACCACTAGGTGTCTTTAATTACATAGCCTTATCGGGTTAAGTAGTGGGCCTATATGTAAATATTATCCACCCCTTCCAGATTTGCTTAACCCATCCACTATCCAATCAATTTACTTAACCCTAACCTTAGTTCACAATTATACAATCCCTATGGATTTGATTTTTTTAAGTAGTCCAATTCATTACCATGTCCATTTATGGTTTATAATGGGCTAGACCTCCCACATTAGGCCTACAACGTGTGGATGCTGGATATGCCGGTCGGGTCCGGGCAGTCTTATTCCACAGTTGGGCCTAACCTCGTGTCTTAGCCCGATTCGTATTTGCGTACTTAGACCTCCCACATTAGGTTCAACATTAGTGGCTGCTGGATATGCCGGTCGGGTCCGGGTAGACTTCCACCACTAATGCAACCTAACCTCGTGTCATAAGTACAATTACAATTCCTAATTGCAATAACTAGACATTTCATTTTTAATTAATTTACCAATTAATTAATTCTTTCCTTTTATAGGTGTCAATACCTATTTTACTAAATAATTTGAATTACATGTCCAAAAATGTTCATATTCAAATTATGCCATTTTTAACCCTTTTCTCCCGTTCCTTAACTAGCGCCCTCACAAAACTGGCAACATGCCTAGGATAGAAAATAGCCTATTAGTCATAAATGATAGTAGGGAAAATAATGGGAATATAACTAAAATGATCATCTTGGCACAAACATAAACAAGCATGATAATAAGATGAACATACATATTGGCATGGACATGAAATTATCATCATAACAAGGTGGACATAAAACTGATGAACGGTTGGGAGTCAATAACTACGATGTCACAACAAGCATAGTACGATCTAAATTAAAGAAATTTAGATGTCCAACCGGTTTAGATCTAACATGATAACACAAGGTGATAAATTATATCACATAATTAAGATCTAGAGGTTAAAGTAGATCTAACATGATAACTCAAGGTGATAAATTACATCACATAAAGTAGATCTAACATGATAACATAAGGTGATAATTAAATCACATAAAATAGATCTAACATGATAACATAAGGGGATAATCTAGATATGTCTAAAAGTTTCATTGTCCACATAAATTAGATCTACTAGTTTAGAAATAGGTCTACACAAATCCACATCATAGCATGTCATAAAAGTTACAATTAAGATAAAGATTTAGATCCAATCCTAACCAATTCGAGGTGACATATGTTCATGATTTACATAAATGATTAGATTATCCAATGATATAACTGTCCAAACTAATAGATCTATATTAACCACAATATAGTTACAAACCAAGATCCACAATAATAACATAGTAGAATAATCACAATTGAATTGAATCTAGAGAAATAGATCTATCATGACATAGCATAAGATCTAACAATAACATAGATTCAAGGTTTACAACGTATCCAAATCACAGTCTTTGATAATTCACTTTTATTTATCTAAACCTAAAAGCAACTAGAAACTCACTTTGATTGGATTACTAAGATGATAGAAAAGAAGTTGATGCTGAGTCTATGCTTGAATCTCAGAATTTGATTTGCTTTAGTTGATAGAAGAAGATGAGATACCCTAGTTCAGTTCAGACTCTGGCAGAGTTTGACCGCCATGATTTCTAATGAAGAAATTTGCGAAATAGCTATGTATTTATAGCTGCAGAACCCTCTGGAACCGACTGCCACATAAGCCCTAGGGTAAATCAGGTCGCGGGTCGTCTCCCACTTGGACAAGGCTCGAATACCCAAAATCTATTCTGGGTGCACTTTACAAGTGCGCCAGTGCAAAATTTCCTTGGCTCCCTTGGCAAGTGCGCCAGTTATACCTGGTTTTGATTTTCAAACTTTTATCGTCCATAACTTCTTCATATGTTATCCGTTTTACGCAAACTAGGTGTCTATCCTGACCAGAATTTTAAGACGGATGTAATGACGTAGTTAGTTTCCCTTAATTCTTAATATTAAATTAATTATTATTTAATTTATCCTTTTTAATGTTAACAAAATTATGGCGTGTTACATTCCCCTTACTTAAAGGATTTCGTCCCCGAAATCTCCAAGTCGAGAAGAATGCATATCCTACCATCCATCATTCATCAATCACTGGCATCCATTGTCCTTAAGGATTTCTAATGCTTTCATGAATATATGCAAAGGTGTGTGTATATGTCCCAACACAAATGCGAAGATCTGGCAGTCTACTGATTCAGTTAACCTCCTTAATGCAATGTATGTTAGTGCCACGAATCCAATATGTATGCAAATAATCCTATTATAACATGTAAGCTCTACATGTGTGCACATTCATTCATCCAAATGCAACATCCATATGCAAGTTCATCCATTTCCATCCAAAAAAATGCACACACATCCATACGCAGTATGAGAGTGATTGAGCCGATCTAATGACTAATGTGTGTGTATATGCATCCACAGGAAACCACAAGCAAACACTTGCATCCACTTGCATCCATCAATCATAACATGTCTCAAACACATGTTTACATCCATAGGATTCCTATCTAAAGGTTGAAAAATACTACAGATAAGATATACTCAAATGATAGAAACAAGTACTGATAAAGCTTTGGGAAAAGGATTTAAGAACATACCCTCGAAAAGAAAAGGGTACGAAGCACGAATCTTGTCTTCGGTCTCCTAAGTCGCATCCTCTGGGTTGTCTCCCCATTGAAACTTTAGCAACTTGGTTTCTTTATTGCGTAGCTTCTTAACTTCTGATTTCAGAATACGGGTAGGGACTCGCCTGACTGTCGCCTCCCGTTCCACTTCGACTTCTTCCAACACACTTGGCTCAATGATTACTGCGATGTCATGAAGGCACTTCCGCAGATGGGAAACGTGGAAAACATCATGAATGACGGATAGATTGTCTGGGAGTTTTACTTTTATAGGCCATTTGGCCAATCCTCTCGGTTATGGGAAGTGGTCCCATAAACCTAGTGCCAACTTCCCTACCAATCCGAAGTGAACCACATTCCTCAGAGGTGACACTTGGATAAAAACTAAGTCTCCTACTTCAAATTCGATTCAGTCCTTCTCTTGTCTGCATAGGATTTCTGTCTATCTTGAGCTGTCTTCATCCGCCGTCGAATAAGGTCAATCTTTTCGGACGTTTCCCTAACCATATCTGGTCCAAGTAATAATCTTTCTGTAGACTCCCACCAACAAGTTGGTGATATACAGGGTCTTCCGTACAATGCTTCGAAGGGTGACATGCCGATGCTAGCTTGATAACTGTTATTATAAGTAAACTCTACTAAAGGAAGATGCTCTTCCCAAGTCCCTCTGAAGTCTAGGATACACAACCTTAAAAGATCTTCTAGAATTCTATTCACCTTTTCCGTTTTCCCATCGGTTTGAGGATGACAAGCGGTGCTTAAACACAAATGTGTACCTAATGCTTCTTGCAAGTTCCTCCAAAATTCACTGGTGAAGATGGGGTCATGATCGCTCACGATGCTGGAAGGAACTCCACGAAGACGAACTATCTCACACACATAAATTGCTACCAACCACGATGTCGTCCTCTTACTCTTAACTAGAATAAAGTGAGCGCTCTCAGTGAGTCAATCTACCACAACCCAACTACTGGTGTTGCCTTTCTTCGATCTAGGCAAACCATCTATGAAATCCATAGAGACGCTCTCCCATTTCTACTGAGGAACCTCTAAAGGATGAAGTAAACCAGCGGGCTTCTTCTGCTCAGCTTTGACTTGCGGGCAAACTAAACATTGGGAAAAAAATTCGGCCACATCTTCCTTCATCCCAGCCCAAAAGAAAACCCTCTTCATGTCCCTGTACATCTTATCACCGCCTGGATGAATGGTCATCTTAGAATGGTGGGCTTCTTCTAGGACTTCCTTTATCAAGCTTCCAGCTTGAGGAACACAAAGCCTTCCATCTCATCGCAACCACCCCTTTTCATCTATGGCATATCTGCTGAGGTGACTAAATAGTCTCCCCTCTTTTGAGCTTATCCATGATGTCTAGACTCTGTGGGTCACCTTGTTACGAAGCTCCTATCTGGTCCATAGGAGTCGGTCGTATCTCCAAGGATGCAAACAAATCAGGCAAAATCTCGATGGAGGATCTAAAATCAAAAGCTGATATGAACTCCAAGTTCTTTCTTTCCACAAACAGAGGAATCAGGCCCACCCTCTGCCTACTTAGTGCATCTGCCACCACATTACCCTTGCCAGGAGTATAAGAAATCTCAAAATCATAAGAAGCTAGAAAATCCATCCATTGTTGTTGCCTTAAATTGAGATCCTTTTGCGAGAACAGATACTTGAGAGATTTATGATCGGTGTATAACTCGAACTTCTCTCCAAGCAGATAATGACGCTGCGTCTTTAACGCAAACACTATGGCAGCTAGCTCTAGATCATGGCTGGGGTTGTTCTTTTCATGAACTCTCAGCTGTCTACCCCCACAACACACTACTTTTCCATCTTGCATTAGAACTACACTAAGCCCTGTACCGCATGCATTAGTGTAAACGATAAACACTTTATTCCCGTCCGGTAAGGTCAAGACTGGGGCTGTTATCGGAGCCCTTTTCAGTCGTTGGAAAGCAACGTCACAGTTTATATCCCATGAGAATGCCAAGTTATTCTTCGTCATCCTGGTGAGTGGGGCTCCCCTACTTGCTTAAGTAGCTCCCCTACTTGATCAAGTAGCTCCCCCACTTGCTTACTCAACTCCTTCCTTTCCCTTGTAGCCATATGGCACACTGGAAATGCAACTGGCTTTGCATTTTCCACCATATATATACGAAAGTCGATCTCACGCCTTGGAGGTAAACCCCGAATCTCATCAAAAACATCGGAAAAGTCCCGGACTATTGTAAGAGATTGTAGATCATCGATAGATGCATCAAGAGACTCTAGGAAACAAAGCATAACCGACCCTTGTGGGTCACACGAAATCGCGAGGGTTCTCCCATGACAAGTTAGAGGCCTAACAACCCTCTTCTCACAATCCAGAATAGCACCATACGTGGTAAGCCAATCCATTCCTAGAATCAACCCGTAGCCCATATATCTGAGTACATATGCGTCGCATTCAAACTCGATGCCTAATACATATATTTTCAAACCCCGACAAATCACAGATAAATGAGCTGAACCACCAATGGGGTTTGAAACAAATATGGGATCCACTAACATACTAGTAATTAAGTGTAGTGATTCAACTACAGAACTTGATATAAATGAATGTGAGGCACCAGAATCAAAAAGTGTTCTAATAGGATGGCTTGAAAGAAAAATTAAACCTTCCAAAGAAATTTTTCTACCTCTACCAGGAGCACTGGTCGCGAGAGCATGCACCTGCCCTCCAGTATTTCCTGCCCTTTGACCATGTCCCTGTGATCCTCGTTTCTTCGGGCACTCTTTAGCAAAGTGTCCGGCCTCTCCACAGTGGTAGCAACAGTTCTTCCTTCGCTTACAGTCTTTAACCAGATGACCTTCCTTCTTATAATGGTGACATTTTCTCTTATCCTTGCCTTTATCATTTTTCCCTCCTTTCTTCTGTTGTTGTTGCTGCCCCTTCTTGGGCCACACCTTCCTATTTTGCGACGTCTTTTCAGCCTTCTTTTCTCCCTTGTCTTCCTCATGCATTAGGGCCATATCGACAAGCTTTTCAAAAGTGGCCCCCATTGGAACATGGGACATGGCTAAACCATGCAGAGGCTCACTCAGCCCTTTAGCAAACCGCAAAGCCCTTTTGTGCGGCGTATCCACCGACTCTAAACCGAATCTTGCTAGCTGGTTGAATTTATTCACATACTCTTTTACTGTCAGGTTTCCCTATTTGAGTGATAAGAATCTCTCCATATGCATGCCACTTTCAGCTTGGGAAAGAAATTTCATTTCGAACCTTTGTCTAAAATCTTCCCAAGTTTCCACTGGACATCCATCCTGAGTGACTCTCACCAAAATGAGGCTTCGTCCTTCAGTAGCCAGGCGGCTAACTGAACCTTCCTTCTATCCTCTACTTCAAAGATTACGAATAAATCCTCGTCCTCCTTGAGCCAATTCCGAGCTTCTATGAATGTCTCTTTCCCATGGAATGGCTTCCCTCCCATAGCAAGGAAGTCTTTGCGGATCTTGGCGAAGTTATCTGCTCTTGAAGGGGGAGGAGGAGGAATGACTGGTGCAGCTGGGGGAGGAACATTTCGTTGGCCTTCGGCAGGTGCCGTGACCTCCAAATATCTATGGAACCATCCAGGTATTGTGACGCCCTCTTGTATATTATGAATGTTTTGTTCCCCAGACATGCTGAAAAAGGAGAAAGGAAGAAATTTAGATAAGGGCCGAAGGATACTATATAAGGATTTTTGGGGAATGTTTTTCAAAATAGTCTTTTCTTTTTGAAAATGCTTCCTTTTAAAACCTTTTTGAAAATAATTTTCAAAAACTTTTATCTAATCTGGTAACCTTCAACTCAGATACCAAGTGTGACACTCCACGTCCGTTAATATCACTCACTAAGGGAATGCATTAAGTTCCATGAAGCATTATAGGAAAATAGACACAGAATAATTACTAGACAGATATAAATAAGATAGCAGCGGAAATTTAAATTTTTATTTCAACATAAATCATAATACCGTGGTCCATAATACCATAAGTCACAAAAACAATTACAATAAAATAACTTCTGTCTTGCATCATCATAGTAAATAAGAATATGAAAAACATAATTCCACAATTAAAAGAGTTAAGCCATAGTAGAGACAAGAAAATGAGCCATACTTCAGAAGTAGCTCCTAGCAAGATGATATCTGAGTCCTGACTAAGCCTGAGTGTTTCCTCACTAAGAACCTGGGGGGGGGGGGGGAGGGGGGGGAGGACAGAAGAAAGGAGGAGAAACAAAAAGGGTCAGACATAAAGTCTGGCGAGTCTAGTTACTTTTAGCCAGTAAATAAATAAAAGTAACATGATAGACATATGAAGTGGATAAGAGAGGCCATTACATAAATGACAGGTGTGACAAGGTAAACAAGGTAAGGTGTTTACACTTCTCTAATGATTACTCTGCACTATTACTAGTATAACCAGAATGAGATGATCCCTTCCAGTATAAGGTGGTAGACTTAGGGCATATGTCCAAAATATACCCTAACCACTACCCTAATTGATCGGCTCCCTACCCCGTAGATACACTGTGCTGGCCCGACGATAGGATGTATCACGTCCTATAGTGGCAACCCTTCACTGATATGCATAGCCCCATATCTACTGGTGTCACGGTCGTCTTATCCCCCTCTGCCCGGCTCATGTATGCACATGGCCCGGTCGGTTTGCACCGCCCACACCGTCCACTACGTTAGTATCTCTTACAATCAGTCAGTAAGTGTGTCCCCTCTCCGCCTAGTATGGAGTACTTTATTTGATACTAACTCAGGGTTACTGACTGAAATGGGTCCCACACAATATGATACAAGCCCTCCTCTTTGTCTTGTATCCCCCACTAGGTTTTTCACTGATTATACATACCACTAGGTGTCTTTAATTACATAGCCCTATATCAGTTATGCTTATCCTAAAAGATGTCTTTAATTACATAACTTTATTATTGTCTCCGGTTATGTATACCACTAGGTGTCTTTAATTACATAACCTTATCGGGTTAAGTTGTGGGCCTATATGTAAATATTATCCACCCCTTCCAAATTTGCTTAACCCATCCACTATCCGATCAATTTACTTAACCCTAACCTTAGTTCACAATTATACAATCTCTATGGATTTGATTTTTTTAAGTAGTCCAATTCATTACCATGTCCATTTATGGTTTATAATGAGCTAGACCTCCCACATTAGGCCTACAACGTGT
Source organism: Allium sativum (assembly GCA_030737875.1). Lineage (NCBI taxonomy): Eukaryota > Viridiplantae > Streptophyta > Magnoliopsida > Asparagales > Amaryllidaceae > Allium > Allium sativum. The sequence continues at coordinate 573,595,484 of CM060921.1, read as the reverse complement.
GGATGCTGGATATGTCGGTCGAGTCCGGACAGTCTTATTTCACAGTTGAGCCTAACCTCGTGTCTTATCCCGATTCGTATTTGCATACTTAGACCTCCCACATTAGGTTCAACATTAGTGGCTGCTGGATATGCCGGTCGGGTCCAGGCAGACTTCCACTACTAATGCAACCTAACCTCGTGTCATAAGTACAATTACAATTCCTAATTGTAATTACTAAACATTCCATTTTTAATTAATTTACCAATTAATTAATCATTTCCTTTTATAGGTGTCAATACCTATTTTACTCAATAATATGAATTACATGTCCAAAAATGTTCATATTCAGATTATGCCATTTTAACCCTTACCCCCCTGTTCCTTAACTGGGCCCGTCACAAAATTGGCAACATGCCTAGGCTAGACAATAGCCTAGTCATAAACGATAATAGGGAAAATAATGGGAATATAACTAAAGTGATCATCTTGGCATAAACATAAACTAGCATGATAATAAGTTAAACATACATACTGGCATGGACATGAAATTGTCATCATAACAAGGTGGACATAAAACTGATGAATGGTTGGTAGTCAATAACTATGATGTCACAATAAGCATAATAAGATCTAAATTAAAGCAATTTAGATGTCCAATCGGTTTAGATTTAACATGATAACACAAGGTGATAAATTAGATCACGTAATTCATATCTAGATGTTAAAATCTAACATGATAACTCAAGGTGATAAATTAGATCACATAAAATAGATCTAACATAATAATATGAGGTGATAATTTAGATCACATAAAATAAATCTTACATGATAACATAAGGTGATAATCTAGATTTGTCTAACAATTTCAATGTCCACATAAATTAGATCTACTAGTTTAGAAATAGATCTACACAAATCCACATCATAGCTTGTCAAAAAAGTTACAATTAAGATAAAGATTTTGATCCAATCCTAACCAATTCAAGGTGACATATGTTCATGATTTACATAAATGATTAGATCTATCCAATGATATAACTGTCCAAATTAACATATCTATATTAACCACAATATAGTTACAAACCAAGATCCACAATAATAACATAGTAGAATAATCACAATTGAATTGGATCTAGAGAAATAGATCTATCATGACATAGCATAAGATCTAATAATAACATAGATTCAGCGTTTACAACGTATCCAAATCACAGTCTTTGATAATTCACTTTTATTTATCTAAACCTAAAAGCAACTAGAAAATCACTGTGATTGGATAGCTAAGATGATAGAAAAGAAGTTGGTGCCGAGTCTATGCTTGAATCTCAGAATTTGATTTGCTTTAGTTGATAGGAGAAGATGAGATACCCTAGTTCAGTTCAGACTCCAATAAAGTTTGGCCGCCATGATTTCTAGTGAAGAAATATGTGAAATAGCAATGTATTTATAGCTGCAGAACCCTCTGGAATCGACTGCCACATAAGCCCTAGGGTAAATCAGGTCGCGGGTCGCCTCCCACTTGGAAAAGGCGCGAATACCCAAAAACTATTCTGGGTGCTTTACAAGTGTGCCAGTGCCAAATTGCCTTGGCGCACTTGGCAAGTGCGCCAGTTAAACCTAGTTTTGATTTTCAAACTTTTATCGTCCGTAACTTCTTCATGTGTTATCCGTTTTACGCAAACTAGGTGTCTATCCTGACTAGAATTTCAAGATGGACGTAATGACGTAGTCAGTTTCCCTTAATTCTTAATATTAAATTAATTATTATTTAATTTATCCTCTTTAATATTAACAAAATTACGGGGTGTTACAGATTTCATTTGTAGAAATTTTACTTAGGAGGCTGAACACATTTTACATACAGTGATATGTATATACGAGTAATGATTGATCCTGGAAGAGAAAAAAACTATTTGGAAATACCCAAATAGAAAACCCTAGTTAGAGTTGAAACCAGGAATTAGCCAATTTTATGTGCAATTAGAGGAGGGGTTCCCTCAAGGAGGGAGACCCGAACCGAACCGGATAGAAGGAGGAGACCTGAACTGAACTGGATAGGAGGAGGAGACCCGAACCGAACCGGATAGGAGGAAGGCCCGAACCGAACCAGATAGGAGGAGACCCGAACTGAACCGGATAGGAGGAGGAGACCCGAACCGGACCGAATAGGAGAAAGAGACACGAACCGAACCAAATATCTATTCGACCAAAACCTGAGATGCAAAGGGAGTCCAAATGGGAAGTATTACTCAGGATCCAGATGGGAACCAACGAAGTAACTTCTAGAGTTGGACTTTGTTGCAGGACGCGTGCAAAGGAGTTAACAATATTTATAACTTTGGTTCACCATTGAGAGAGGGGACACGTAGACGAACCAGAGCCAGGGCTGTTTGTACTGGTTAACTCGTTAGGGTTATTGACTATGGACCAGTGCAGTGGGGTTAGAGGTTGTATGGAGTAGGACTCCGTCAGGGCCCCAAAGGGCAAAGTGGTCGTAGCAATAGTTGTACAGAGTGGGACTCCATCATGGCCCCAATGGATCTGGTGATCATAGTGGTGGACATCGTACGCTTTACGCACTGAGTGAGAGATGTGAGGATGATTGCTATGTTTGATGTTTGATATCACCATGACACACACACTCCTATTTTTACACTATATGTTGGTGTTACCTTAGAGTATTGTACTTCTTGTTATGCAAACTCTATGGTTGCAGGTCCAGGTTCAGGTATGATTATTTATACCTGTTATTGCTTTATTCAGTTACATAGAGTTGTTATAGCTCGCACTAGACTTTCGCCTGACCCATAGTTTTATGTGTCTTCTTATTACTCCGGGTGCTCCTAAACGAGTAGACTAGAGACATGTTAGGTGGTTATGCTCGAGTAGCTGTCCGGAGACGAGCAGGAAGCTTCCACGTACTATTTACATATGTTCTCGCTGTGTTGTTGCTAGTCACTGCTTTGGGCATTAGCAGTGTACCTCTTTCATTTCCTTTTAGAGAGAGTATTTTGAAGTTGTAATAATGGTTTGGATCACAAGCTGTATTTTGGATTCCGCTATTCTGATGGATATGGTTTAGTTTTCAGCTTATGCACTGTCTCGCCTGTTTTATATCAAATTATGTTATTATTATATTTTATTCCATGCGTTGTGAGATATACTACAGGTTCTTGATGATTCATAGTTTCAAACCCCTTTCTCTTGATGATCGTCCCATGCCAGTCGGGCATTGGCGCATCGCATTTCAAGGGAAATGTCGGCTGGTGCGGGGCGAGCCGTTCCATAACCAATGTTTAATTTATTAATGTAGAAATATCTTGGATAATACATTTAATTACAACCACAAATAAGCCATTAATCCCGAACAAGTTGGGATTGACTAGAAATAGGACCTAAAACCAAATGACAAAGTCAATTGAAAGGTAGCAATAATAACAAGAGATTTAAAGGTAAAAACAAAATAAAGATAAAAATAAAATAACGTAAATTAATTAAACAAATAATAAATAGTAATAATAATGAATGGAAAAAACCAAAATGATGATGATAATAATATTAATAGCAGCAGTAGTAGCGATACTAGTAGTAATAGATACGGAAGACCAACACTACGTATTATGTCCACATTTATTAGTTCTATAATCTAAAACTTATAACACACTCCATGAACTAACCCTCAGCTCATGATTTTGGTACATGGATCACTAACTTTCATGCGCTCCAGTTCGGCACCAATACTTCGGGTGTATTTCAATTTTTAAGTCCCTTTTTAGAACTTCCTCTCATATCATCGTTGGTCGACCTATAAAATTCTTTAAGCATTCAGTGTGGTCTATAATTTCAATGTGCATAGGTGCATCGTAAGGTCTCAGTTGGATATGTCCAAACCATCTTAAGCAGTGTCTGACAAACTTCTTTTCAATTGTTGCAATTCCAAGTTTGTCCCTAATGTCATCATTTTTAATCTGGTCCTCACTTCTATGTCCACAACTCCATAACAACATAAGCATCTCTGCTACACTTATCTTTTGGACGTGTTGCCTTCTAGCAGGCCAACATTCTGCACCATATAACATCACAAACCTGATTGCTGTTATGTAGAAATTTCCTCTAGGCCTAGGTAAAACATTAAATTCATCAATGATATTTTTAAAATTTTAATCACTCAAACATAAGTTCTGGCCATAAGATAACAATTCTTCTAACAGACACACAACACCTACACACATATGCTTGTACGTATGGTGGGTGCGGGGTTGAGAACCCTCTATACCTCTATTTCATTACACCTCTTTGTAAATATATCGTTTTTGGTGCTTCATTATTCGAAATCAAATGAAACCTTAAAGATGTAAAAGACATACTATTAACATTGTGTCCACAAAAGTGAGATCATTTCAAAATTCTAATATGTTCAAAATGTTAGGTTGTACATTAACCATTAAAACACTCATGTTGATTTAAAATATTATTTTGAATATGTTAGGATTACTCAAATTATGTCAAATTCAATGGAGATGATTTTGATTTATACTAGAACATAACTACAAATTTTATTTTGATTATTATAAACAATTTTTTTTTATAAATTTTACAAAAAATTTATTACCAAGTTTTTTGAATAAAACAATCTAGAATATAAAATATTATATTTGATTAATGTAGTATATTTTAAATTGTATTGTACAATTATGCTTTAGAGGTAAATTATCAATAAAAAAATATCTAATTTTAATTAATTCACAAGGTAGGAAGATAAAAGTATTTTTTAGGTTAACGTCTAAGAACTAAAATAGTATTTTAGTTTTCTAAATAAATATTTAATCAAATTTTTATGTATACAAATTATTATCAAAATTATTAATGGAAAAATAATAATTTAATAACCAACTTTTCAGGGTAATATATGTTAGGACAAGTAATGGGGATATATTGAAAATAGTTAGAACTAATTATTGGAATTAAGCCAACATGTAACAGAGTAATTAGATAAATTTCTTTTATAAACCCATTTGGATCTTTACTGGGCATATGTAGTCTAAATTTGTATAGACCTTTTCCAAATGTTCTTTTTAAACAAAGTTAATACTTTATTTAAGTGGCAATTAGGCACGCATCCTTATTTCCAAGTTTTATGTAACGCGTCTCCCTCTCTAAAGTTTGATATAAAGTGGGTCTCTATTTTGGTTGGCTTTGCGTTTTTCATCATTTTTTGGCGCTACTATATATATTTTTTCAAAAATTGCAAATATTCACGATAGTAATCTACAAAAAAAGAAAAAAAACTACGGAATCAGCAATTATAGTGAATAATTGCTGATATATCAGCGATTATTAACCCAGAATTTTAGTTGAAAATCGGATTAATAATTGCTGATATATCAGCAACTATTCACATATACTTGCAGGTATATCAACAATTATACTTACTTTTTTTGCAAGGCTTATGAATTATTGTTGATATATCAACAATTATTGTATGCAATTATGTTAAAGGTGATGAAAGGCTTATAAATAATTGCTGACATAGTAGTAATTATTGTATATATTTGTTAATATGTCAGCAACTATTTTATACTTCATGAAAAACTGGCTGAATATAAGGCGGAATGAAAAATTGCAGCAAAATATGCAGTTATTACTATATATTGCTGATATATCAACAGTTTTTTGCAGTTGATGCAAATATTTGGAAAAGTTACTGAAATATCAGCAACAATCCAAAATAGTTGCATTAATTGCTATAATATACTGGAGCGTGTATATTTTTTATATTCTGTTTTCAAATCATATGTTTGTAGTTTTAATGCATGGATATGATGATGATTATGTGCTGAATTTATATTGATTTTTCATAATTTTTTGTTTTTGATAATTTTCGAAAAATAGGACATAATTTATAGTTTTTAGACAGGGAGTTTTTTTTTTGTATTTTGAAACTTATTAGGGATTGAGCCAAACTTAGCCTTTATTTTAAGTGGAAATTAAGCAAAGGTCCTTATTCCAAATTTGATGTAAGCTGCATCCTCTGGTAAAGTTTACTATATAGCGTGTAACACCCCGCATTTTGTAATAATTAAATAATGCATATGTGTATATATATGAATAGACATGAACATTTAAAAGAAATATATAATAATAATGATATGTGGTTGCATGTAATAAATACACGCACTGAAAAAGAAGAAAAGATTAACGTAAATAAAAATGTAATGCATGCATTAAAAGAAAGAAATGATTGGTTGCATGCAGTGTAAATATGTTGCATGAACTGATTTGCAAATATTATGCATTAATAATAAAAGAGAAACAAAAGAAAAAGATTCATGCAATGGTTTAAATTAAATATTGTAAAAAATATGAAAAAGAGGAATAGAGGAGAACAATAACCACCATTGTTCTAAGCCTTATTAACAATAGCCATAGTAGTCCAGTTAGTTAGAGCATGTAGCTTGCATACATGTTGGCTAGCTTTTTGACCAAACCAGTAAGGATATAAGCACTAGTATTCGAATAGACAAGGATATTCACACTTGTAAACTCAAAAGGAAGCACACCGGTTCGTGACACTCCTAGGTGGACCCCACTCGTGATCCAGCTGTTCCTGTCCGCTCGTGACCTCCAACCATGACCAGCTCATGACCAAGTACCACGACCCGCTCGTGACCAAGTACGATGAACCGACCCTGAACTCAGAAGAGAGTGGCCACAACCAAGTCACCCACGAACCGAAACATAAGGATCTAGCAACACGTGTCCACAATGGCCATATTGACCACTTCTCCACTCACTCACGAACGGGTTCGAGATCCTCGGGATTGGTGCCACATGTCTTCACGAATCGCCTACAGAAATCGCCTATAAATAGCCCGATACTTGGCATTTTGGAGGATCTTTTGGCAATTCAGTGTTTTGATTCCACCATTATCATAATTTCATCATTTCTATTCAGAATTATCTCGAATTCAACGAGTGAATTATCATTATAGAAGTGAGATTGAGAGAAAATATTGATTGTATTTGCATTCAAACGTATAATCAAAGTCATATAAAGTGGATGTAGGCTCATTAACGCTTTTGTTGCATTTCCTTTCATTTCTAGTCATAATTATCTGCGAATCAAGATAATTTGGGTGTGCTTTCACTGAGAATTGAATTGTCAGCCTACCGGATTATTGCTCTACTATTTGGATTTTCATGTCCGAAGAAAATAGTCCGTACTTCCACTGTTTTTGTTTTTAAAGATTTCAGTAAAGACAAGACGTTATGGAAGCAAAGAAATCCAAGGATTCACGAGTTTCATAAGAAAACGAAGCTAATGAAGAAAGTGTTTAGGAGCAGGCCAAAGAGGACTCCCTGGCTCACGGCTCGCAGAGGGCGAATCGAGCCCAGGAAGGTGTCCTGACCCGGTCCCAGAAGGGGACCACGAACAGCCCCCAAGACCAAGTCACGAGCCGCATCCAGGGAGGCACCATGAGCCGCCTTCAGCAGGGCACCACGAGCCGGTTGTGGGGGTGCCACGAGCCATGCACCAGAGGGAGCTACGTACCACCCTCAGCAAGGAACCACTACCCATCCCAGAAAGGAGATTATGACCCAATCCACCCCTACTGGTGCTCTAGCTCGACTTGGCTCAAGTACTCTACATCCAACGGCGAGTAATGATGACCAGCTACATGCTTCTGCTCTAGTGACAGAAGGAGATCTCTCTTGTGTACTCGATATGTTGAAAACGACGAATGATGAGTTGGCAGCTCAAAGGCGTGAGAGCTTTTTGTTACGACAAAATATCATTGCAATGGGTAGACAAGTCGACGAGCTCCAAAGACGATGGACGCCTTCACCAACTCATCGCTTGACTCCTGACTATACCTCTTCATCAGAAGAGCCTCCTAGACCCCCGCAACGACAATATAAAAGACCGGAGAACATAGCGCGGCTTTGATTCATATTCTACCTTCTCGAGAAGAAACAACACTTAATATGGAACGTGACAATCGTAACATGAACGATCCAGCTCCGTTACCTGAAGAGGGACCCACGGTACTACCTAGGGCTCGGGTTATTGATAACCCTATTGAGAATCAACCATTGCAACCCCCTCGCCGCGTGATTGACCATGGCCACAGGGGGCAAGGAAGTTCTGCTCAAGCCCAGACTTTGGAGCAATACATCAAAGAGATATTGAAGGGCCCCACAGGGCAAGGAGTGCTGATCCTGAATCCACCTTGACCAATGCCGATGTTGAAGCAATGATGAGGTAGATTATGGCAGATAGCCGTGGACAAAGGAATGAATATTGGGGTATAAACCACAGTCATACATCATTTACTGATGATATATTAGATGTTCGATTTTCGATACGATTCAACATGCCAACGATGAACCGTTATTCGGGCAGGATGGACCCGGTCCAGCATTTAATGAGATATTCATGGTATATGAATGTTGCAGCAGCACCCGACATAGTGAAGTGCAAAGCATTCCCGATCTTTCTAGAGGATGTGGCACTAATGTGGTTTACCGCTTGCCTGCTCGATCGATTTCCAGCTTCAAGGAATTGAGCGAAAGATTCACAAATCAATTCCGACTTCATACTCAAAGGTCCAAAAACATCGTTGAGCTATCACTTATCGAGCAGCGCCCTAATGAAACTCTGAGATCATACCTAGACCGCTTCAACTTAGAGGTTACGGAGGTTAGAGACCCTTACAAACAATAGGTCCTGATGGCCTTAATTGACGGACTAGATAAAGATACATAATTCGACAGATACTTAGCTGGAAAACCGCCGCTCACCAGGGAAATATTCTATGAGAAAGCCAACATCTGCCTGCGCCAAGAGGAGTTATATGCTAATCGAAAGAGGAAAGCCGCTGATAAGGAAGATATACAGAGTAATGTGGCCATCAAACAGTCTGGAGATAGCTCTGGAAAGGTAGAGGTCAATGTTGGAAATAAGAACCAAGGTAGTGGCCGCCAGAATGGGAACGGCAGCAGGAAGAAGAATCGGGGAAATGATTCACAACAAAGCATTTGAGAACTTTACACCGCTGAATGATATGTTAGATAATATTTTTCTGGACACTTATAATGTTTTCTAATATAAGAGGCCTCCACCAAGAGATTCAACGGAGAAAGAGCGTGAGATAGGAAAATTCTGCCTTTTCCATCAAACTCATGGTCACTCAACTAAAGAGTGTCGTCACTTGAGAGACGTCGTTGAACAACACCTTAGAGAAGGGAAGTTGGATGAATACAAGGTCGTTCCAAGAGACATGGGGCAAGCCGGACAGGCCCCAAATCAAAACCAACATGCTTCAAGGCCCACTGCTCAGTAGAAGGGAAAGAATATTTTTATTAACACTATAGTTGGAGGGCCTCATCCAGCTGGACACAGCTTCAGGGAGATGAACCAATATGTGAATGCAGCCAAGCATGTTGGAGTAGGAGAGTTCAGTAATCCCAAAGATACAGTCCTAATAAAACAACAGAAAACAATGTATGACGGTGTCATATTCCGTGATAGAGACAGTATTGGATTTTATTCCTCTACCGAGGGCCTCTTAGTGATCACAGCCACCATTGGTCCAGCTTTAGTCCACAAGGTCTTAGTGGATAATGGAAGTTTAGTTAACATTCTTTTCAAGAAAGCATTTGATCAGATGAAGCTCGAAGCCGAGGATTTGAAGCCTTGTGATGGATGGATACACGACTTTAATAGGGCCTCGACAGCTCCGATAGGATACATAGAATTATCTGTGACACTAGGGGAAGGAGATCGTCGGAGAGTGAGGATTCTCCCATTTATAGTTTTGGACATTGACTCGCTCTATAATGCCTTTTTGGGCCGGCCGACCCTTGTAGAATTCAGAGCCTGCATCATGCCCTGGTGCTTATTGCTGAAATTCCCAACAGACGCGGGAGTGGGAGTGGAAGTGATTAGAGGTGACCAGGGCACTGGACGAGCCTGTTATATAGCGGAATTGAAGATGTTGATGAAAGGATTGAATATAGAAACCAAAGGTGCTTCCCCTCCTGTGAAGGAGGGTTCAGTATAGCAACTAAGGGGGACGACCCCAAGAGAGTCAGCCGGAGAATTGCCCGAGGACATAGATCCCAGAGAGGACGAAGAGCCTGGGGGCAGAATGACGACGCCCAATGAAACAACTGTGGATGTCCCAATTGACAATGATGACCCAGCGAAAGTTTTGAAAATCAGATCCCAATTAGACCCTCTTTGAGCAAAGGAATTGACCAATTTTTTAAAGGCAAACTTAGATGTGTTTGCTTGGACCCACGCCGATATGTGTAGGATATCACCCTCGATTATGATCCACTCATTGAATATCAACCCAAAACATCCGCCTGTTAAGTAGAAGAGGCGAATGCTTGGCCCAGAAAGATCAGCTGCCTTGAAGGAAGAAGTTGAGAAGCTGAGAAACAACATATTATTAGAGATTCGGCTTACCCAGAGTGGATCTCAAATCCGTCTTAGTAAAGAAGGCCAATGGGAAGTGGCGTACTTGCATCGATTTCTCATATTTGAATAAAGCTTTCCCAAAGGACAGTTTTCCACTTCCTAGAATTGACCAATTGGTGGATTCAACAGCGGGTCATGAACTTCTCTCCTTCATGGATTCATACTCAAGATATAATCAAATTCCCATGCATGTTCCGGACTAGGAACACACTAGCTTTATCACAGATTTGGGACTATATTGTTATGTGGTAATGCCATTCAGCCTGAAAAACGCCAGAGCGACATACCAACGGTTAGTAAATCGAATGTTTTACAATCAGGATGGAAAGACGATGGAAGTGTATGTGGATGATATGCTAGTAAAATCTAGACAACCGTCCGACCGTACCAATGGCCTAGCAGAAATGTTTGACATCCTTCGACGATATGGGATGAAGCCTAAACCTCTGAAGTGTTCATTCGGAGTTGCTTCCGGAAAATTCCCGGGCTTTATTGTTAGCTCACGTGGAATTGAAATCAATCCAGATCAAATCGCAGCCATCAGGAATATCCGAACACTCAGACAGATTAAAGATGTGCAGAGCCTTGATGGAAAAGTAGCCGCATTGAGTAGATTCATTTCTAAAGCTACAGATAAGTGCATTCCATTCTTTGACTTGATAAAGTGAGGAAAACACAATTTCAAATGGACTACCGATTGTGTGGAATCTTTTCAGAACTTACTAAACCATTTAGAAACCCCCCCCCGATACTGTCCAAACCAGTAGACCACGAGGATCTGTTCGTGTACTTGGTAGTGTCGTCCCTTGCAATAAGTTCATCCTTGGTAAGAGAAGAAGATAAATTCCAGAGGCCTGTGTACTATGTGAGTATGAAGCTAGCGGCAACAGAACGGAAGTACCAAAAGATATAAAAGCTTGCGTATAGCTTGTTGATTGCATCCAGAATCTCCGCCACTACTTTCAAGCTCATCCTATTATCATATACGCTGACCATCTGCTCCGACAAGTTTTGCAAAGGCCAAAGGCATCAGGAAGGCTGCCCAAATGGAATATAGAGTTAAGCCAGTTTGATTTGAACTTTCAGCCCCAAAGATCGATAAGGGGGAAAGTGTTAGCTGATTTTATAGAAGAATTTACTATTCTTGAAGAAGATATAGTGAGCGAAGAAGCTGGTCCCTCAACACAACCATTCGACCCCAATACCTGGAAAATATACACTGATGGTGTTAAGAACGATAAACGGTTTGGTGCTGGAGTTGTACAGATCACCCCTAAAAAACGATTGATATACTATGCTCTGAGATTAGAGTTCCATGCCACAAATAATGACTCGGAGTACGAAGCCCTGATTTCCGGGCTGAGGCTTGTAAAGGAGTTGGGAATAGCGAAGTTGGATATTTTTTGTGATTCCAAGATAGTTGTAAATCAGGTTAATGAGGAATTCCAAGCTATGGGGACAAGGCTTGTATCATATTTGAAGGAAGTGAGAAAATTGCTGGACGAATTTGAACACCACAGCATAACCCATATCCCCCAACCAGAGAATCAGAAGGTGGATAAGTTGGCCAAGTTTTCTAGTTCTGACAGTCCTGAGGACACGAAGATGGTCCCCATTGAAATATTGCAGTCTCCAAGTATTGACCAGATGGAAATTGATCTGTTACTGGAAACTGAACCAGAGAGTGAGTCGTGGATGACACTCCTAAAGAACTTCCTGATGAATGGAATAATTCCCACCAAGAAAAGTGAAAGGCGCGTTGTTATTCGAAAAGCTTCTAGATATGTCATGCAGGGCGAAATCCTCTACAGACAAGGATTTTCGATGCCCCTCCTCCCGTGTATAGTCCATGATGACATCGAGCGGATACTGAGTGAAGTACACGAAGGTGAATGTGGCAACCACACCGGAGGTCAAACATTGGCTAAGAAGATATTACGATATGGCAACTTCTGGCCTACCATGAATAAAGATGCGGCTAAACATGCACAGCGCTGTGACAGATGTCAGAGATTTTATAAGATTCCCAGGGCACCTCCCAGCCAATTGAAGACGATGATGAGCCCGTGGCCCTTTGCTGTCTGGGGAATTGACATTATCGGAAGCCCCCCATTGCAAAGGGTGGAGCAAAATTTGCCATCGTGGTCGTGGATTACTTTACAAAGTGGGTTGAAGCTGAACTACGAACCACGATCACAACCAAACGAGTGATAAACTTTGCCGTCAGAAACATCATATGTCGATTTGGAATCCCGAAAGTCATCATAACAGATAACGAAACCCAATTTGATAGCGCTGAATTCCGGGACTTCTGCAAGAAATATCATATTGAGAAAAGATACATCGCCGTGGCGCATCCACAATCGAATGGACAGGTAGAAGCGGCAAATAAAGTAATCAAGTCCATTCTAAAGAAGCGATTGAAGCGGGACAGAGCCATGTGGGTCGATGAGCTACCTTTGGCACTATGGGCCTACAGAACAACTTGCAAATCAGCCACAGAGCAGACCCCCTTCTCCCTCGCTTTCGAGTCAGAAGCGGTCATACCGGTCGAACTAAAAGTACCATCCCATAGAATCACTTACTATAATCTGATGGCTAATAATAAACTGCTCCTCGAATCCCTGGATATGATTGAAGAAAAAAGGGATGAAAGGGACCTGCGCACCTTGAGACACAAATAGCAGATCGCCCGGTATTACAATAAGAAGGTCCGAGCTCGAATCTTCCAACCTGGAGACTTGGTTCTAAAGCGTGTCTTTCCACCCCCAGTCCATTTGGGTCCAAAATGGGAAGAACCATATACCATCCTACGAAGGCTTGATAATGGATCCTTCAAGCTAGCGACCGTAGATGGAGATGAAATCCCTAGAGTGTGGAATGCCCAGCATTTGCGGCATTACCTGACATGAAAATTGTCATTTTTATTCTTTTGTTTTTGGGATCATGTAAAAAGGCATGACTTGTCTAGAACAGTTCGGTTACATAAGCAAAAGATTATAAAGTGGACGTAGGTCATGATTTGACCGAACCACTATAAAATACCTTGTGTCATTTACTTTTATCGCATCACTATTTATTTGCTCTTTCATTCTTTACTTCCATGAACTGTTATAATTGTGGCGGTCTTAAAGCACGTAATTTAAAGAGCCTTCTATAAGATCAGGAGGTCTATAATGTACAGGGCATAGAGGGTGCAATGAAGTAAACGACACAACTACAAACACTCTAGTCCTCGTGACTTGAGAAAGAATAAAAAGGATAAAGAAATGAATTGTCCATGAGGCGTGATGGTGCACCATGATAAAAAAAGATCGCCTCGGCTCCACTCTACCCTTGGCATCCGACGGGAGAGTATAAAGGCGCCAGGGACTGAGCATCGCAAATGAACTCCTACCCCACTGAAGGACTTGGGGGCAAACTGAAAGCTGAGTTCGAACTCTATCCTGGGCATACGATAGGAGAGTATAAAGGTGTTTCAAATAAATGCCACGAAAGGGCTCCTATCCCACTACAGGGCTGGGAACTAGAACAAAAGCTGAGCCCGAACCCCTCATCTCCGGACATGGGGGGCAACGTATGTCTGACTCTAATCAATCCTCAATAAGCCCTGGCCAGGCATCATATTAACGATTGATTGGGGGAATACTCATACACATACGCGTAGTGCAGGAATTTTAAATTTTCATTGCACATGATTTTGACTTAGTCCTGATCTAAATGCTTATGTATGCTTGAGTAAGATGGACTTACATATACACAACAATGCAAAAGAAACAGAACTTCATTTACTAAAGCTGGTTTACAAAACAAAGCTGGACAAAAAGTGAGGGCCATTCTCACAACTACATCAAAAGGCCAGTGGAAAGTCTAAAAATAAAACATAGGCCAACAAGCAAGCTCTATTTGGGCTTTGGGGATGACCTTGTCTTCTTCTCTTTCTTCTTCTTATCCAGCTCCTCCTTATCAGCATCAGATTTGTCATGATTTTTCCTCTTTTTCTTATCTGAGGGAAGATCTTATGGAACGTTAGAGGACTGGGACGCAAGTTGTGTAGTTATCGACTTGGAGGAAAGTTTTATAATCGGTCTAGTCCTAGGAGCAGCTGCAGAGGTAGGTGGCACATTTAGAGGCTCTTCCTCTATTTTTAATTTCAGTTGCTCATCCAGTTTGGCCTTCATATCGGCCAAGCATGCTATCATCATCCTTTGTTTCTCCCCTGATGGCGACCTCCTCTTCTTCATCCCCGTTGTCACCGTTGGTATCCTTTAATGCTTCGATGATTTCAGCATCCTTAGGAACATCAACGCTTGATGCCACAATGGCCTTCTCGGTTGCTTCGACCTTGGTTTGCTTTGGAACTTCAGGGACCTCAGTATTTGATGGTATGTTGACCTTCTCGACCTCTGTTTTCTTTTCTACAATCCCTTTGGCCAGCTTGGCACCTATATCGTGAGAAGCACCTGTTATTAATTTGGGAGAAAATGTGGTCTTCTCGGTTGTTTGCTCCACAATGCGATGACAAGTTACAATAGCTTTGAAAAATTGTGGAAAGAATATGGAGATACCTTCCGCTGACTCCTCGCCCGGAGCTGCAGTAGAATCCCCAACAAATGGAGGAACTGGGACTTCGGGGATTAATGGATCATCTGAATTATACTCCTCAATCTCATTGGTCTTAGGTTCCATTGCTGAGCCTGAACCGTCGTCAACATTGTTTTTGCCTTTGAGCTCAAGCCTCTCTTTCTCCACGGACTCTTGAATTTGATGTTTGCCCTCTGCTAAAGCCTCAGGCTCTCCACCCCAGAGAAAGGTCTGCATAAGTTGGTTCTCATTGACATCCTCGACCTTTAAGCATTGCCTCTCACTCTCGACAATCTGGTCCCATGCATCAACTAAGGTAGTGGGATAGTTGTTGATCCAAGAAATATCTCGAGTTCGAATGACTTGAGCAAAAACGTCCATTAATAGTTCGTCAAACCCCTCTATCTCCTGTTCAGCCGCGGCAAGCTTAGCGGTAGCAGTGGAGGCGGACTGAAGGGCTTCATTAGCATTACCTTCAGCGAGAGTTGCTCTCTCCTCAGCATGAGAAAGTTTATCTTTTAATCCAACCATTTCTTTCTACCAAGCAGCCTTTTCCACGGCGAAGCGATCCTTTGATGTTTTCAGCTCAGTATTGACTGACTTGAGATCCTCTATCTCCTTTTTCAGAGAAACCCGCTCTTGGATGTTTGAATCAAGTTCAAGGTGGAAGCGTTTCTTTGCACCTTCTAACTCTGCCTTGTAGTTTTCGGAATCTCTCTGAGCTAAGACAAGAAGGGCTTGAGTATCTTCAAGTTCTTTCTCATCCTTGTTCCCGGCCTTAATGTCGTGTTCAATCTTCACTCTAGCCCTGGCCGCATCTACTTCCAAACGACGGATAACCTCTGAAAAAATCTTGGCATGATTTTTCATTGCGCTATATTGTTTAGCCACATGCTTGACTCGGTCCACGACTTCTGTATCCCATTCATCGGGAACTGGTTCAAGATCTAGAACGAAAACCTTCCTTTCAAAATAGATGTCGGGGAACTGCTTTCGCAAATGCTCTAGCTTTGCCTTATTATCAGAAATAAGGGCTACCTCCTATGCGGTGGTAGTGTCCAAGTGGTGCTAACCAGAAGGGACAAGAGCTGCTTTCTATTTTTCCAAACCTTTGCTTAGATCCTTGTGTTTGTCCTTGGATTCATGATGCTTCTTGGAAGATTTGCCCTGAGGAGGTATACCCTTTAGGGGAGTCGGAGCTTTGGGAAGCTGTTTGCCTCCCACTTGTGGCACTTGACGACTATGGTACTTCCCGGGATCTTGCCTCAAAGGAGAGCGAGAGCGCGTAGAATGAGGCTAATAAGAATCATAGTGTCTTTGACTATCTCTTCCCTGACTATCACTGTGGTCATGCCCGGTTATGGGATTGAGTCTGGGTGTGAAGTCACGAAGTTCACGATGAGAATATGAGTGGCGATGAGGCATTTTTCCTACGAAGAATAACAATAAAGTATAAGAGCCATGAATATAAACAATATATGGGTGTTGTGACAAGTGGTGCATGTGATTTGTGTATCCCATGTAATCCCTACTAATAGACCAAGGCCTGGAGCTAGGCTCGTCTGTACAGTATCCTTCTTTTTGATGGGAGTGGTTTCTTCCTCGGAGATAGGGAAGAACGGTTCTGTTCCAAAATCTTCAGATGTGTAAATGTTATCTGGTAGGGGGATCTTGTATGAATCCCCAAATATTTGTTCCATTGTTAACAAATCGTGAGTTGTAGGCTCCACTAGCGGTGAAGTCCTCGGAGGAGACAACTCCTAGGAAACTAAGGCATCCTTTGATTCGTCAACTCAATTTCACCCCCTTTGTAGATGTTCAACTCTTCGTTATCCTGAATGGCTATAGGCGAAGGAATTTTAGGAAACTCGGTCGCTTCTGTAGTTTCCTTGGTCACTTACCCCTCGGCTAGGGGCATGCTACTAGATTTCCCAATCATCTGAGTATGAGGCACATACTTATAAGGCTTGCCATCCTTACCAAGCCCGAATCTTACATCGAGGAAGTGATGTTTGTGAAGATTCTCATCGGTTATACACTTCTTGATTTTGCAAAAATCCGATTTACTTTTTACAAGGCGGGACAGACGATCTTTGTATACTTTACCTTCCTGTTTTTGGAGATTATGAGCTGTTCAGAAAAAGAAAACATTAGCACCTCAATTACGCAGTTGAAATGTACACTGAAGAATCCAGAACCTACTTGATTATATCCACCTCCTCGCACACCCAGCTTGATGTTTTATGTAGAACCACTCAGATTTGCTTCTCCTAAATTACTATGTTCGTCCGACAATACCTTCTTGGAGGGGATCGATTCAAAGAAAATGAAGTTCGGGGTCCTTGTGGAGCGATGCTTGAAATAATAATAGAAGTTCAAATCTTTGAAAATGAGCTCGGTTTCCAGAATCTCTGCATATGCAATATACAAGATGTACAAAGCAGCATAAGCATTCAGACGGAGTTGCATGTGAGCAATACATAGCCGTCTCAGAAGATCGACAACGATCGGAGGAAAAGGAGGAATAACACCTACTATGCATATGACCTTGCTAATGACCATATACCCTTCCGGAGCAAAGTGGGGTATGTCCTCCTTCTCCGGGGTTTTCACATCATCCCAGGAGATCCCATGCCTTAAACAGATTCGTTTTAACTTTAAATCATCCAGTTTGGAAGCTACGAAGTCACTCGGCTTATCCAATATTTTAGCACCTTTAATTTCATTGAAGCCCGATCATCCTCTTCGCCCTTAAATGATGTGCTCTCAAAAGATGTTGATTCTGTATCAAGATCTGTCTCGTACTCAGATCCAGAGTTATCCCAATCTGGGGCCGACGGGAGTACATCGGGATTGTAATAGCTTGATGATTCTGGCTCTGCAATTTTCTCTTATATTCATGTCGAGCGTCTACCAGACATAGCTGTTTTGTTGATAAACAAATACATGAGATATTAGAAGGTAGTTACCCATGAACCCCGTGTATGTGCAAGTGCCGGTGTATGCAATTCTGAAAAGAAACACATAAAGTAAAACAAATAGCAAAATTATTGGATATCACATGTCTTTAAATTAAGTCCCCGTTCAATCCAGTTCAAGAAGTTTGTCTCGAAGGCTCTAACCTAACTATTCTATGATTTGTCTAAGTCATGATTAATTCTCAATCAAGGTTTATGGGAACATGTCTAATTAATTGATTCGACATCGTAGGTCTAGAGAGAATTAAAAGTATGCAGATGGACAGGTCGGCTCGTGATGGGGGCTCGGCCTGGAAATGCTCATCCGCTCGTGGCAAGGGGCCGGATCATGAAGATGAGTCCAGTTTGTGAGCACAATGCGGCTCATGGTCGGGTACTCGCTTAGACATCGCATCGAATCGCTCTGTACAGTTCGTGGGTACCTCCACGACCCGTTCCACTTCCCATTCATGAACCGATGCTCTACCCACCTTCACGATCCGCATCGCCACTCCATTCACGAACCGATGTCTAACTCCCCTCCACAACCCAGTACGATTTCCTTCTCCATGATCAAGCTTAAGCATAAAAGTGTGTTGTCCTCCAAATCCCTATCCTCATCCTTTCCACGAGCGAATCCATTACAGTGAGATCATCCATGAATAATCCACTCTGCATGAAACTGGGGAAAACGGTACTTTCCCCCTTTGGGCTTACTTGTATATCGATGAATGTGCACCCCCATTGGCCATCACCTGAGCGCGGCTGAAGCCGCCATCGTCGGCGCCAGCGCCAGAAACGACGACGTTGAAGCTATCGAAGGGGAATGAGGAGAATAGACACGGAGATTCGATCCCTCCTCGCACACTATAAAAATTAAAGGACTAAATAGAAGTTAAAATCTCACAATTCCTATTGATTTGAAGAAAGAATTGGCGATTTGATTACAAGCCAAAGTTAGGGTTTTAGAAAGTGAGAAGGAAAGGTGAAAGAGGATGTGAGGATCGGCTTATATAGCCTATACGAAGGCTCTTGGTCTCCCCTTTTCTGTCTCATTAGAACGGCTTGGCCCAATGGACCATGAACGCCCAAATAAGCCTGTTGTTGCTTATGTGAGGTCACGCTTTCATGTCGATTCATGACTCACACCAGATAACACGAACGTGATATGACTCGATGACCGAGATTCCGGGAACAACTATCGAGACGAAAAGTAGAGACTCTTTTAATTACCGATGTAGCAAATTTCTTTAAAAATGTTTATAGGGATTCGGAGGTTTACCTAAAGAATTGCTCGTGATATGCTCTGGAATTTCAAGATAGAAGATGACTAATAAATAGAGAAATAATTGGAAACTCAGTGATGTATTTATACTCATCAAAGAATGTGGTCTTTTCAAATATTGCGACCTTACAAGCAGATACGACTGCTGGCTCCCGGCATTTCGGGAAAACATATCTTGGTAAATTTCAAAGCACGTTCCATCTCTGATAAAACATACTTCGAGGGGGCAAAATGTTGGCTAGCTATTTGACCAAGCCACCAGGGATATAAGCACTAGCATTCATATAGACAAGGATACTCACACTTGTGAACTCATAAGGAAACACACCGGTTCGTGACACGTCTAGGTGGACCTCACTCGTGATCCAGCTGTTCCTGTCCGCTCGTGACCTCCAATCACGACCCGCTCAAGATCAAGTACCACGAACTGACCCCGAACTCAGAAGATAGTGGCCACAACCTAGTCACCCACAAACTAAAACCTAAGGATCTAGCAACACATGTCCACAACGACCATATTGACCATTTCTCCACTCACTCACGAACGGGTCCGAGATCCTCGGGATTGGTGCCACATGTCTTCACGAACTGCCTGCAGAAATCGCCTATAAATAGCCCGATAATTGGCATTTTGGAGGATCTTTTGGCAATTCAGAGCTCTGATTCCACCATTATCATACCTTCAACATTTCTATTCAGAATTATCTTGAATTCACCGAGCGAATTATCATTGTAGAAGTGAGATTGAGAGAAAATATTGATTGTATTTGCATTCAAACGTATAATCAAAGTCATATAAAGTGGACGTTGGCTCATTAACGCCGAACCACTATAAATTTGGTGTGTTTGTTGCATTTCCTTTCATTTCTAGTTATAATTCTCTGCGAATCAAGATAATTTGAGTGTTAGAACCATATTTTGGTTTAACAATACAAGAGGTACAAAGTTCGATCCTCGCCATTGTCATATTTTTGTTTTAAGGGAACAACTAAAATAACACATGTTCTAAAGAAAAAAATGTATAAACGCAAGTATACATATAAGGAAGTATAGAAAAATTTATGTATATATGTATACGAGAATATATATGTATATATGTGCAAATATATATATATATATATATATATATACACACAAGAGAAAAATTCAAAACAAGGCTGCAATCACAGAAATATGGTAAGAATTAAATAACGGTATAACACCATTTGAATTTTGAAATCAAAATAAAAGTTGTGCTTATATATATACGCGTAAAATGGTCACCAGAAGATCTGTATACATATAAGGAGATTATATGTAAATATAATAGTTAAATGAATTCCAGAAATTCAAACATCCAAAAATTATACTTCCGCGCCAAAATAGCGCGCGGGACCCTGGAGGGGTCGAGCCACCCATAGGGGGGATCGACCAAGGGGTCAACCAACCCCAGATCCAGCCAGATTTATCGATGAATCTGGACTATTTTCTCAACGATGTTCGTTGTTGACTCAGCGTTGCATGTACGATAAGATCCTGAACACCTATAAATAGGCTAGTAGAGCCTAGCCTAAATCTCATATTTCTGAGACAACTTCTATACTCTGTCATTCTTCTTCCTCCTTAAATCTCTTTAGAAAAATAAGATAATTAGTTTAGGAAAATTCTAAATTAAGATCTGGAGGAAAAGAATGAATACTAATAAGAAGGTGTTCAGAATCATATTCGAAGTAAGGTAATTTCTTAGATATGGTCTATTTCAAATTTCTCCTCTTTCTTCCCTATTTATTTTAGTAAGAATTGTAGATTCATGGTTGCTAGGTTCTAAATTCAGTTAGGAGGACCATGGAATACTAGATCTGGACCAGATTCGGGATTTGGAAAGCAAATCAGGTGAGTGGATTTAAGTTATATCATTTTTGATAATGGTATATTATCATTTGACATTCCCTACTAACACACAATGTAATATGATAGAATGATTAAAGTGGTAAAATGCTAATATGACATGTTGAAATATTAATATGATAAAATATTTATATGTTGGAAAATTCATATGTTGGAACATTTAATATGTTGAAATATTCATATGTTGAAATATAAACTTGTTAAAATATGTGTAGCGATTACTGTTGTATACATACATGTTCTAATTACATGTTTACTTGTGACATTTATGTACTTGAACCCTTAACTTTAGAAATTGAAATGATTACATGTTGAATTAGAATAATTACATGATTTGACGATTACATGTTATTTTGAGATAAAGTTAATTATATGTTAGGATGAACATGCGACATGAAATTAATGTAATGGACTTAATATGACATTAAGTATGACATGTAAAAATAGATTACACTGAAATTTGGAAGAATGAACATGCTCAGAATTACAGTAAATAGAAAATTATAACCATTGTTAGACACGAGATTAAATTCAACTTGTGTTGAAAGTCTGCCCGGAACCCCCTGGCAAATCCAGCGTCCACAAGCTGTTAATTTAATATGAGAAGTCTAATGCGTAAATATACATGTAACGGTGCTAGGACACGAGGTTAAGTCCAACTTATGGTAGAAGTCAACCCAGAACCGCCCGACAAATCCTCCATCCACAAGTGGTCGGCTTAATGTGAGAGGTCCAGTGCATAAACATATATATGAATATATTTATACAAAAGAATAGAAATAAATGGCATTAATTGTAATTAATGGATATGAATAAGGAAATGAATGGAAGATAATTACAACAGTAAAAGAAGTGGAATGAACGGGGAATGTTAGAAACATATTATAAATAAATTACATTAATGGGAATGTTATATAATAGGTAGGCTTATCCTAGAGACAAGTGGAAATTATAACTTAGGTTATAATAAAGATAAATAAAATGGAATAACTTATGTAATGAGATAAATTGTACTTAATTGTAAATCAAGTTATTTGTAACAATGAGAATCTGAAATCTACGGATGAGGACACCATAAGTTATATTTATGGGAAGAGAAACTTATTAGTAAACCTTAGTTAAGAGAACTAAATTAATAAATAAACAACGATAAGTGGTAGTGACAGTATAAGATGGAATTATGATTAAATAAGAAAGAAGGAGGCAAACTTATGAAATGAAATAAGTTATATTTAATCATAAATAATAAGTGACATGTTAAACAGAAAACTTGTGAATTGAGATATACTTAATTACATATTAACTAGAACATGTTATTGTAACTATGAAATTGGACAATAAATAATATAAAGAGATTGTAGATTAAAGACCTTGGATCACAATCTAGATAATAACATGTTATGGGATTATTAATAAACTTAAATGGGTTAAGTTATATGACTGAAATTAATAAGCAAGAGTAACTTGGTAACTTGAATAAGAAGTCAATGTGAATGGGAATACCAAGTTAAATGGAAACCCGATGAGGTAGAGCAAGCACATAATTGAATGTTTAAACATAAGGTCTAATAACACATTAAACTGAGGAGGTTGGACTAGTCCGTACGTTTGAGGGTGAATAACCCAATGGGGTAGATCATCGCGGTGTCAGGAGGCACGTGGGAAGCGCATGTTCATGTGATTATTATGTCGTCTCTGAAGGATTGGAAGGGGAATCACGCGGCTTCCTGGGACGTGGAAGGTTCCCCTGGTTGTCCTTTGTGGTGGTGTAGTGTTTGGGATGTGCTCACAGATGTTGGATTTGCGTGTAACTACCCAGCGATTTGCCTTAACTGCAAAAGTAGCCTTGCAGATAGAAAGCTATGACAAGGTGACACTAGGGTGATTTGGCGATCGCCTCAATAGGGAGGCGGGGTTAGGACCAATAAGGATAGTTGATCGTCAGGTACCCGTCATCGGTAGCTAGTGGGATGCAAAAAGACTAGAGCTAAACCCAAGACGCCATCCACCTTTCACTATCGAGGCACATTGGTTGAGGGGAGATGCCAACTGGATGTTTAGATTGTTTGTTAGGGGCAAGTCTCTTAGCTCTTGTAGTCTTTACTAGTTGAGGGAGGGGCCGAGGTGGGGCCATAGCCACCATGGAAAACATACCCTAAGGATATATGTATTTTGTGGCCCTTAAAGGCGAGCCTGTACAGATATGGAAAATCTCCCACTGAGTTCCTTGTTTCTTGTACATCCCTGCCATAGAACTTAGTGCACATTAGAGGTTATGTGCGGTTAAGGCATCACGTACTATTGATGATACGTACGTGGTAAAGTCTAGATACACGCATGTCTACTCTGGGTGGTGTATCATAGGCTCTAGGGAATTACTCTGCGATCTGATTCGATCAAAGGTGGTAGTCCGTACGCTTACGTAGCATGGCGATGACGGTTCTATGCATAACGTAGCGTTGTTATATGGAGGTCCATACGTCACTCCAGCGTAGGATGAGGGACTGCGTATATTTCTATGGCATTACGGTGGAGACCGTGCGAGTGGGGTACCATGGGGTGTACCTTAATATTGGGGTAGCTACATATATACTGAATTAGATTAATCCACTGGGAGTAAATGGGTACGAAGTGTGTAAGCCTTGAGTGTTGTTAACCCAAGTTACCTAATAAATAATAAAATGTGATTGAACGGTATATGTAGGGTTATCCAAAATGTGTAGTTCAAATTCAGTCACCAGAACCTGTGTTCTAACCCCTCCTCATCACATACTTGTAGGTTAGACTTGTGGCAGAGATATTGGATACTGGTTAGGCATTATTATAATTTGGGGAAGGCTATATTTTTGTTATATTATATTTTATCCATTCCGCTGTGAGATATTTTCTGAGCTCTGATGTATTTTATATATCTGTCTTTTATGCAGGAAACCAGAGCAACCAACACGAGTTTCGATGGATTAGAATTTCGAAAAAATCAGTTCGTCGAATTTGGATTGTTACATCTGGTATTAGAGCTTAGGTTTAGGATTCTTGTATAAATAGTGAGTGAACGTATTTGTATTTTAATAAATAAATAAATAAATACATATATTATATATATACCAATATCCATAGAGGAACCCACTGAATAGAAGGATTATAATATGGTAAGAATTGAGATGACTGTTTTGTACACTAAAGGAATGAATATGGAAATTAGGGACCCTTGGGATGTTTGGGTGGGAAGTGTACAATATATTTTAAAATTGAGAAAGGAGGATCCCATTTGTTGATATTTCATATTAGTGGGCTTGGTAGTAAAACCTTATAAATTAGAAAAGGTTAAAAAGAGAAAAATGAATTAGGAATAAATATATATATATATATATAGTTGAGAGAATTGACCTTGTGGGAGTGTCTAGGAAAGTCTAGAAATAATTGGAAACCCGCTTTGAGTCTAACCCCATTGCTAACTTTTAAGAACTTGAAATCGTAAAAGTTTTGGGAAGATGGTTTATGGTTTTTTCAAGTTTTAATCTTAAAAGTTATGGTTTTAAAATATGTAAAGTACATTTTGAGTTTTTGTGTAAATAAGGTATATTTTGTAAATAGCGATTTCTTGCGAAAATTTTATCTAACAAAATTCTCTCAGTAAAAGTTGTATACCATAGAGCATGTATAGCTCACTAGTTTTCTCGTTATATTGCATGAAAGGGTTAAAAAGCAAAACATAGAAAAAGTTGCATTTTGTTGAAAACCAGAATTTTGGGTAAAGAAAGTTTTGGCATCTCTATTCTTTTAACAATCATTTTGATAAATTGTTTTAGCAAGAAATTTTGGTTGGGTGGACAAAATAAGTCGTAGAAATTAAGAATAGAGTAGATATTTGCACCTTGTTGTAATGGCGCGTTTTGTAAGGTATAATAATTAATTTTTTTAATTATTTAAATAACGAATATATTAAATAAACGATAGTTGAACGTATAAATTATAATAATAATTATAATCAAGCCCGTAACGACGCGGCAGTTCGTTATTTGGCGAGTTGAATTTCAACTGAATATACAAGATTCGTTTTAAGCCGGATTTCTGTGAAACAAGAAACGTGTGGAGCTGGTGGAGTATATCTTTCTAGTGGAAGAGAAAAATCAGGATTTCGTCGTGCAGATTTTGAGTTATGTCCAAATCAAATTTCAGAAAAGTCGCTGTAGAATTCCTTTATAATTTGCGACACTTTATATATGTTATAAAAGAGATTTTCAGTATAAACTGAATACCGAGATAATCTAAAATCTGAAATATCAAACTGTAAATTCTGATATGATATTCTGGAGCTGTACGATATCATATGTGAAGATATACGATAATATTTAATTTTAAATATTTAATTTAATTATATTTAAATATGTTTATATATTTAAATAGGCTATTTAGAGCGTTAAAAATAGCCACTTTTGCATACGAAGTCGGAATTCGACGAAACCAGTTTTGTTGGATCCGCAATGTCAAATAGTTGTCAGATTTCCAGTTTCGTGATTTTTAGATTCACTGTGTGGTCGTACGGATTTTTAGAGTGAGAAACAGTCAGTATTTTGACGGTTAAAAATACGCTGTGTGAGCATACAGAGTCGGAATTCGACGAAATCAGTTTCGTTGGGTTCGTAATGTCGAACTCTAGGTACACGTCCAGTTTGGTGATTTTTCGGTATCATATATGGTCGCAGGGATTTTTAAGGACATAAGACAAATAGAAAATAAATAAAATAAACTAAATTATCCTAAATTGTGTGAACCAAAGCAAAACACATGTCCTCCTTTCTCATCCACAAACGTTAACAACCACCATATCAGCATATAAGGTAAGCCGAACCCCAAATTCTCCTTTTCAAAAACAAACGCAGAAAAAGAATGAAGAAGAAAATCAAAAACCAAATCCATAAAATTCTATAAATCCCAAGGTAAATCTTCTTGAGTTCCTGAGATGATTTCCAATGTGTTGATGCCGGTTTCGAAGCATTCGATCGTCACTGTCGAGATAGGGTCTTTCAACGTGAGTACTAGGGTTGGAGTTAATGGGTGATTGGAGCACTAATTCGCGAAGTGGAGTTCGGATTTTGGGTTGTCGTCGAAAACCGCACCTCCTGTAAGCGTTTGGTGGGTTTCGATCATGAAGTGGTTCGATGGTTTTGCGTGGAGCCGTGTTTGTGCTGTGACGTCGGGATGAGGGAGTGGGGCGCGAGTTGCATCTGAGGGACGTGAGGTGGGAGAGGTTTTTCAGCCGAGTTCAACGGGGGTGGTTTCATGGAAAACGATGAAGCGGAGAGGGAGAGGATGGTGGTCAACAGCGGTGGAAAAGGGGAAAGTATTTTCCCTGAAGCTATCGTTGAAAATTGGGGGAAGATGAAGTAAGGGGCTGGGTTTTTAAGCAAGGAATTGGGCCAAGATTTGAGGGGTAAAGCCCATATTTTTAATTTAATTAAGTTTTAATTAATTTTAATTAGCGTATAAACTTCGAATGTTGATATCTTTTACATACGTGATCGAAACTCAGCGAAACAAGATCCGACAGGATCGTATGAACGCCGACTACAAAATGCAATGGGTCTGGAGTGTTTCTAAGCTCGTCTCGATTTACGGGAAAATGAAGCGCTAATCCAAACCGTCGACAGTCATCGTATTTTAACAATGAACTGCAAATGTGAGTAAAACTCACTAACTCTGAACAGTTTATAATTTCATGTTGTATTATTTGAACTGTTAAAATTGTCTGTTTGACTGGGGGTTGATTGTTTGATTGAACTGCTAGTCAGTTAGTTAAATTTCTATATTGATTCTGTTTAACAGAATATATCGTATGGAACTGAAAGTGATGTTATCTATATTGTCTAACATCTGTGATGTAGGGAAACAGGTTGGAGGGATCCGACTGGATTCCTCAACAGTTATTTTATTGTTTTCCATATATTGTTATATGATGTGATATAAAATCTGTGGGCGATTATATGTGCTTGGACGATATTGAACATCGTGATTTGATATGATTGAATACCATAACATACCGAAATGTTGATAAGGGGATTTTCAATGTTTATATTGAAAATGAATCTTATTTATAAAATCGATAGGATCTTATAAAAGGAAACATTTATTTAGAAAATAAATGAAATAAAATAGAAACATTTATTTAGAAAATAAATGAATTAGAATATAAAGGAATATTTATTTAGGAAATAAATAAAGGAACATTTATTTAGATTATAAATAAATGGAATAAAGGAATATTTATTTAGGGAATAAATAAAGGAACACTTGTTCGGAAAATAAATAGAATTATACAAGGATAGATTTAAACACGTGCTTCGCACACACGTATAACACGATATGGATTTTAAGGAGATATTGTAGAAGTAGGAATTATAACCAGAGTGTGATAAAAGGATTAAACAAAGTAATTGGTTAGGTTAACCAAAGCAAAGTTAGTCGAGTTAAACAAAGTAATGGGTTAGGTTAACCAAAGCAAGTTAGTCGAGTTAAACAAAGTAATTTGTTAGGTTAACCAAAGCAAAGTTAGTCGAGTTAATCAAAGTAATTGGTTAAGTTAACCAAAGTAAATTAGTTAAGATAAACTAAGCGGTTAATCGAAGTGAATTAGTTAAGTTAAACTAATTGGTAAATCAAAGTGAATTAGTTGCGTCAAACTAAGTGACTTAGTTAAGTTAAACTAATTTGTAAATCAAAGTGAATTAGTTGCGTCAAACTAAGTGAATTAGTCAAGTTAAACTAATTGGTTAATCGAAGTAAATTAGTTGGGTTAATCAAAGTGAATTAGCTGAGTTAAACTAAGTAAATCGGTTAGAGTTAATCAAAGTGAATTAACTAAGTTAAACTAAGTGGATTAGTTCAGTTAATCGAGACAAGTAAATCAAGTTAGGTTAAACCATTTGAGTTAAACAGTTAGGTTAAACCATTTGAGTAAACCAGTTAAAGTTTACCAGTTAAAGATAAACAGTTAGAGTTGACCAGTTAGAGTTGACCAGTTAAAGTTGACCAGTTAAAGTTGACCAGTTAGAGTTACTCAGTTAGAGTTGACCAGTTAGAGTCATCCAAGTGGAGTTAATCGAGTAGAGTTGCCGAATATCACTTATTCGAAGTAGAGTTATCGAATATAGTGTATTCGAGGGAAGAGTAATCGAATATAGTTTATTCGAGTGGAGAAATCAAATGTTATTCATTTGAGAAGAGTTACCGAATATTATTTATTCGAAGAGTAGTTATCGAATATTAGTTATTCGAAGTTAGTTAATCCAAAGGAGTTATTCGAAGTTAGTTAATCCAAAGGAGTTATTCGAAGTTAGTTAATCCAAAGGAGTTATTCGAAGTTAGCTAATCCAAAGGAGTTATTCGAAGTTAGCTAATCCAAAGGAGTTATTCGAAGTTAGTTAATCCAAAGGAGTTATTCAATTTGAGTTAATCGAATTTAGTTATTCGAGAAGAGTTAAATCGAATTTAGTTATTCGAAAGGAGTTAATCAATTTGAGTTAAGTTAATCGATTTGAATTAAGTTGAATCGAAATGGAGTAAATCGATTAGAATTAAGTTAATCGAGTTAGAGTAAATCGAATATTAGTTATTCGAAGGTAAGTTATTCGAAGGAGTTAATCAATTAAGTTATTCGAATGAGTTATTCGAAGGAGTAAATCAAATTAAGTTAATCGATTAGAGTTGAGTTAATCGATTTGGGTTAAGTTAAGTTATCAAGTTAAGTAATCGAGTTAAGATTTATCGAGTTAAGTAATCGAGTTAAGTAATCGAGTTGAGATAATCGAGTTAAGAAAATCAAGTTGAGTTAATTGAATAAGTTATTCGATAAGAGTAAATCCATTTAAGTTAAATCGGATGTTAGTTATTCGATAAGAATTGACACATTTAAGAAAATCGAATATTTGTTATTCGATAAGAGTTAATGAAATAGAGCCAACCAAGAAGAGTTATTCGATAGAAGTTAATCGAAATAGAGTTTATCGAATATAAGTTGTTAAAAAGAGAGAGTTAATCGAATAGAGATTACTCGAAAGAGAGTTATACGTCGAATTCGATTATAGCGAATTCGGGAAAGTACTGTTTACTTTCCAGGGTTTAAATCAAGATTTAGTTATTGATTTAGAAATTAGGTGTCTGTTAAATTATTCGAGTTAGGAGATAAAGTTATAATTTAGGTTAGATATTGCAGAAGTAGGAATTATAACGTTATAGTTATAATCAAACGTTTTCATATAAGAAGTAGATTCGTAACCTGAATCCGAGAATTTGCGTAAACAGATGATTGGAAAAAGTGAGTGACGAGCTTCATCTATTTCACAGTAAAGGACGTTGTTCAATTAAGGTCTGAGAGGTAATTATACCCCAACTTGATTGACTTCAGAATTGACAAAGGAATAGTTGTGGTTCGATAGAAAAGGTTGATTTGAAATATAGAAGTAATAAGCGATTAATGGATTAAGCATAACGATGTTTTATACAACGTTCATTGGAAATCCGTAAATGAGTTTTGGAAACGTTTTCCAAATATAGTCAGATATGTTTTCTAAACATAGAAAATGAAATGTTTTCATGATAAGAATTTAAGAAATAGTGTTAAGCAAATTCAGAAACTGAATGGAGAGGGTAAGTTGAACGGTTTTCTAAGTGACGATATGATGTTGGTTTCGACCTTCCGGATTGATACTTAGAGAATTGTTCTCATACTAGTTACAGTTAGGGACTGATAGTTGCGAAATAATAGTGACGTGAAAATAAGCTATGGAAATGTTTTCCAATGATTAATAACATATATTTTCTAAATATATGAAATAAGGAAATATGAACATATGATGATTGATCGATCGAATTTCCATTTTGGAAATAAGATCGTTGTTTGTACACCGACATGTTTTCATTTGATAGTTGAATCACAGACTATCAAAGTTTTGACCATACTTACGTTTTAAATATGGAGAGACCGGTTGGATTATTATCCGAAGAACCACTCTATATTAGCATAAGCGTTGTGAATCAAGTACGCTGAAGATAATTGAAGACGGAGTGAAGTACAAGGGCTATTGTGAAAAGCCTAGGTAGGATGGATTCACTGAATAATGCCTTCGGTTTGTTCAGTCCCAGGACAACGTATATGGACGAGTGTCTGACAAAGTATTCTTAACGAATCATATATGTTGATCTCTTCAAACGTATTACGTTGGTGGCGGAGAAATTCGTTTCTCTTAGCTTTTATACTCGTGATGCCTTGAGAAATCGATAATGATTTGGCGGGTATGACGATGTGGCATTCAAAGTAATTGAAGAAATAATCTGTCAAAGTGATAAACGTGACCTCAAACCTCACAACTGGGGAATAACAGAAGTTGGGCTAGGCAGCATGGCTAGTTGGGCCATACCCAAGCAGGGTGTATTATCACCATCTAGAGAATATTCAATTGTACTTCTTTATAATCTATTTCAATGCTGTCCCTTATCGGGAAGGATGGTTGCTGATCCCAACCATCGGTGATAATATATTCGTTACACTCAAGCTAAATGAGTGAACGGTCATGTGTGGCCGGGTTGCAAGACGTTCTTGTTGAACCCTAGTGTATCTCCTCTAGAGTACACTGATCGGAAGGTGCTCCCATACCTTGTCTGTTGGAATCCAATCTCCAATAAGCGCTCACGGTTTTATTTGTATACTATGTATGTGGAACGTGAGATGCAAGCATTCTGCTAGATTGATATCTATTTGTATTTAGACATTATTATAATATCAGAAAGATATCTTTATTTAACCAAGTGTTGGAGTTTTATTCACACCAGTCCCATGACTGACCCGGAGTTTATTTTGTTTTGTTTTCCCTAAACTCTTGGGTGCCTAAATTTGTACGGGCAGTCAAGTAGTCGGGATTTTACAGATACACTTGGAGAGCTTGGAGCAGGAGACTTCAGGATTATAGCTATTATTATTCCGCTGTGTTGATAAGTGTTGTACTTTGAAATGGTATGTATATACGAGTACTGATTTGTATTTCAAAGTTATGTTATATTTTATTCGTTCCGCTGTGAGATTCATGTTTACTCTGATGATGTAAGTTCTTCTTCTTCTTCTATTCTATTAGTTCTATCTTTTCTTCCTCACCCTCTACTTTCTTTCACTAACGTCTCGGAGTTTTCGACTCTCGAGGAGTCGAAAATTTCCAGCCGTTACAGTTGGTATCAGAGCTTAAGTTAAGTGATTACCTTGGCTCTGTGGCATAACTCGATAGAGATGGGATTAGTAATATCCTAGATTGAGTTTGAGTGTATATATATGAGCGCGTAATTGTTATTCAATATAAAATGGTTTTATATTGTGGAGACTCATTGGTTGAGTGGCTTATGAATTCTGGTCGATCAGTTGATCCACTGTATCGATAAGGGTTACTAAACACTCGAATACGATGAACCGTCATGGTATGTTTTGAAAGAGGGTAAATGAAATAATTTTTCCCAAAATATATTTGTTTATAGAAGAAATATATATCTTGAAATTATTATAGTATATTGATTGTGTTGGTTGTTATTATAATCGAATAAGAATAAAAAAGGGTGAAATGGTTATAAATGACCAATCAGAATTCATATGAATGTAATATATGAAATAGTTTGAATTAAATATGAATTTAAAACAGAATTTGGAATTTAAAATAAGGAAATTTTAAGTTCCTTGGAGATTTTGAAAATGTTTTTCAAATTGAAAATGATATAGTATTGAACTCACTTCGATAGCTGGAAAATAGATTCTGATGATGAATCTAGACATCATCAGTGTTCATTTTCGAGTTCTAAGTGATGGATTACTACCAAAGGTTTTGTTTTTGAATTGTTTTGAGGAAACAAGTTGTTTAGAAAATTCAAAGGCTTTGAATTGGCTGTATGATTTCGAATTGATTTGAAATTTACCCAGGAATTTAAGTTCTAGAAATTAAAATTTAACTTGTGAAGTTAATTCGAATGGGATGGTAAAAGTAAATAATAAACCAGAATTTAACTTGAGATGATAGGTTAAGAAAAACTGGAAGTGATTTGAGAATAATATGGTTTTGGATTTGAAATGATTAGTTGAGAGTTTGGAATTTGAAACTCGAATTTGAAATTTAATTCGGCCTGAATAAGCGAATGGTTGTGTTAAGAATAAATTGGTTGGAGTTGATTGGGATGGCATTTGTATATGCCGAGCTGATAACAGAGGGTAGGGATATAATGATACGACCGACAAAAAGGTAAAAGTTTATATTATATATGAGTTTGGATTTTATGAGCCGAATTGGCAAGCCGCTTGGCTGTTTGATTTTCTTTTGGGTTGGAGAAGGCCTAGAGAGGCGAGGGGTGGTTTGTCATATTGACCAATACAAAGGAGGTTATGGCGAAATTTTTCGAAAATTCCAGGCGTTAGAACATTCTCATGATTTATGGAAATTCAGTTAGCCAGAATGAATTAATAATTTAATTGAAAATTAAATGGTTCAGTTGAAACTGGAGTTGAGAAGTAAACTAAAAGATATTTGAATCTGGTTAGTAAAGTTGGTAACATTTTCCTAGCTTAGCAATTTCGAGGACGAAATTATTTTAAGGGGGGAAGTCTGTAATGGCGCGTTTTGTAAGGTATAATAATTAAGTTATTTAATTATTTAAATAACGAATATATTAAATAAACGATAGTTGAACGTATAAATTATAATAATAATTATAATCGAGCCCGTAACGACGCGGCAGTTCGTTATTTGGCGAGTTGAACTTCAACTGAATATACAAGATTCGTTTTAAGCCGGATTTCTGTGAAACAAGAAACGTGTGGAGCTGGTGGAGTATATCTTTCTAGTGGAAGAGAAAAATCAGGATTTCGTCGTGTAGATTTTGAGTTATGTCCAAATCAAATTTCAGAAAAGTCGCTGTAGAATTCCTTTATAATTTGCGACGCTTTATATATGTTATATAAGAGATTTTCAGTATAAACTGAATACCGAGATAATCTAAAATCTGAAATATCAAACTGTAAATTCTGATATGATATTCTGGAGCTGTACGATATCATATGTGAAGATATACGATAATATTTAATTTTAAATATTTAATTTAATTATATTTAAATATGTTTATATATTTAAATAGGCTATTTAGAGCGTTAAAAATAGCCACTTTTGCATACGAAGTCGGAATTCGACGAAACCAGTTTTGTTGGATCCGCAATGTCAAATAGTTGTCAGATTTCCAGTTTCGTGATTTTTAGATTCACTGTGTGGTCGTACGGATTTTTAGAGTGAGAAACAGTCAGTATTTTGACGGTTAAAAATACGCTGTGTGAGCATACAGAGTCGGAATTCGACGAAATCAGTTTCGTTGGGTTCGTAATGTCGAACTCTAGGTACACGTCCAGTTTGGTGATTTTTCGGTATCATATATGGTCGCAGGGATTTTTAAGGACATAAGACAAATAGAAAATAAATAAAATAAACTAAATTATCCTAAATTGTGTGAACCAAAGCAAAACACATGTCCTCCTTTCTCATCCACAAACGTTAACAACCACCATATCAGCATATAAGGTAAGCCGAACCCCAAATTCTCCTTTTCAAAAACAAACGCAGAAAAAGAATGAAGAAGAAAATCAAAAACCAAATCCATAAAATTCTATAAATCCCAAGGTAAATCTTCTTGAGTTCCTGAGATGATTTCCAATGTGTTGATGCCGGTTTCGAAGCATTCGATCGTCACTGTCGAGATAGGGTCTTTCAACGTGAGTACTAGGGTTGGAGTTAATGGGTGATTGGAGCACTAATTCGCGAAGTGGAGTTCGGATTTTGGGTTGTCGTCGAAAACCGCACCTCCTGTAAGCGTTTGGTGGGTTTCGATCATGAAGTGGTTCGATGGTTTTGCGTGGAGCCGTGTTTGTGCTGTGACGTCGGGATGAGGGAGTGGGGCGCGAGTTGCATCTGAGGGACGTGAGGTGGGAGAGGTTTTTCAGCCGAGTTCAACGGGGGTGGTTTCATGGAAAACGATGAAGCGGAGAGGGAGAGGATGGTGGTCAACAGCGGTGGAAAAGGGGAAAGTATTTTCCCTGAAGCTATCGTTGAAAATTGGGGGAAGATGAAGTAAGGGGCTGGGTTTTTAAGCAAGGAATTGGGCCAAGATTTGAGGGGTAAAGCCCATATTTTTAATTTAATTAAGTTTTAATTAATTTTAATTAGCGTATAAACTTCGAATGTTGATATCTTTTACATACGTGATCGAAACTCAGCGAAACAAGATCCGACAGGATCGTATGAACGTCGACTACAAAATGCAATGGGTCTGGAGTGTTTCTAAGCTCGTCTCGATTTACGGGAAAATGAAGCGCTAATCCAAACCGTCGACAGTCATCGTATTTTAACAATGAACTGCAAATGTGAGTAAAACTCACTAACTCTGAACAGTTTATAATTTCATGTTGTATTATTTGAACTGTTAAAATTGTCTGTTTGACTGGGGGTTGATTGTTTGATTGAACTGCTAGTCAGTTAGTTAAATTTCTATATTGATTCTGTTTAACAGAATATATCGTATGGAACTGAAAGTGATGTTATCTATATTGTCTAACATCTGTGATGTAGGGAAATAGGTTGGAGGAATCCGACTGGATTCCTCAACAGTTATTTTATTGTTTTCCATATATTGTTATATGATGTGATATAAAATCTGTGGGCGATTATATGTGCTTGGACGATATTGAACATCGTGATTTGATATGATTGAATACCATAACATACCGAAATGTTGATAAGGGGATTTTCAATGTTTATATTGAAAATGAATCTTATTTATAAAATCGATAGGATCTTATAAAAGGAAACATTTATTTAGAAAATAAATGAAATAAAATAGAAACATTTATTTAGAAAATAAATGAATTAGAATATAAAGGAATATTTATTTAGGAAATAAATAAAGGAACATTTATTTAGATTATAAATAAATGGAATAAAGGAATATTTATTTAGGGAATAAATAAAGGAACACTTGTTCGGAAAATAAATAGAATTATACAAGGATAGATTTAAACACGTGCTTCGCACACACGTATAACACGATATGGATTTTAAGGAGATATTGTAGAAGTAGGAATTATAACCAGAGTGTGATAAAAGGATTAAACAAAGTAATTGGTTAGGTTAACCAAAGCAAAGTTAGTCGAGTTAAACAAAGTAATGGGTTAGGTTAACCAAAGCAAGTTAGTCGAGTTAAACAAAGTAATTTGTTAGGTTAACCAAAGCAAAGTTAGTCGAGTTAATCAAAGTAATTGGTTAAGTTAACCAAAGTAAATTAGTTAAGATAAACTAAGCGGTTAATCGAAGTGAATTAGTTAAGTTAAACTAATTGGTAAATCAAAGTGAATTAGTTGCGTCAAACTAAGTGACTTAGTTAAGTTAAACTAATTTGTAAATCAAAGTGAATTAGTTGCGTCAAACTAAGTGAATTAGTCAAGTTAAACTAATTGGTTAATCGAAGTAAATTAGTTGGGTTAATCAAAGTGAATTAGCTGAGTTAAACTAAGTAAATTGGTTAGAGTTAATCAAAGTGAATTAACTAAGTTAAACTAAGTGGATTAGTTCAGTTAATCGAGACAAGTAAATCAAGTTAGGTTAAACCATTTGAGTTAACCAGTTAGGTTAAACCATTTGAGTTAACCAGTTAAAGTTTACCAGTTAAAGATAAACAGTTAGAGTTGACCAGTTAGAGTTGACCAGTTAAAGTTGACCAGTTAAAGTTGACCAGTTAAAGTTGACCAGTTAGAGTTACTCAGTTAGAGTTGACCAATTAGAGTTATCCAAGTGGAGTTAATCGAGTAGAGTTGCCGAATATCACTTATTCGAAGTAGAGTTATCGAATATAGTGTATTCGAGGGAAGAGTAATCGAATATAGTTTATTCGAGTGGAGAAATCAAATGTTATTCATTTGAGAAGAGTTACCGAATATTATTTATTCGAAGAGTAGTTATCGAATATTAGTTATTCGAAGTTAGTTAATCCAAAGGAGTTATTCGAAGTTAGTTAATCCAAAGGAGTTATTCGAAGTTAGTTAATCCAAAGGAGTTATTCGAAGTTAGCTAATCCAAAGGAGTTATTCGAAGTTAGTTAATCCAAAGGAGTTATTCGAAGATAGTTAATCCAAAGGAGTTATTCAATTTGAGTTAATCGAATTTAGTTATTCGAGAAGAGTTAAATCGAATTTAGTTATTCGAAAGGAGTTAATCAATTTGAGTTAAGTTAATCGATTTGAATTAAGTTGAATCGAAATGGAGTAAATCGATTAGAATTAAGTTAATCGAGTTAGAGTAAATCGAATATTAGTTATTCGAAGGTAAGTTATTCGAATTAGTTATTCGAAGGAGTTAATCAATTAAGTTATTCGAATGAGTTATTCGAAGGAGTAAATCAAATTAAGTTAATCGATTAGAGTTGAGTTAATCGATTTGGGTTAAGTTAAGTTATCAAGTTAAGTAATCGAGTTAAGATTTATCGAGTTAAGTAATCGAGTTAAGTAATCGAGTTGAGATAATCGAGTTAAGAAAATCAAGTTGAGTTAATTGAATAAGTTATTCGATAAGAGTAAATCCATTTAAGTTAAATCGGATGTTAGTTATTCGATAAGAATTGACACATTTAAGAAAATCGAATATTTGTTATTCGATAAGAGTTAATGAAATAGAGCCAACCAAGAAGAGTTATTCGATAGAAGTTAATCGAAATAGAGTTTATCGAATATAAGTTGTTAAAAAGAGAGAGTTAATCGAATAGAGATTACTCGAAAGAGAGTTATACGTCGAATTCGATTATAGCGAATTCGGGAAAGTACTGTTTACTTTCCAGGGTTTAAATCAAGATTTAGTTATTGATTTAGAAATTAGGTGTCTGTTAAATTATTCGAGTTAGGAGATAAAGTTATAATTTAGGTTAGATATTGCAGAAGTAGGAATTATAACGTTATAGTTATAATCAAACGTTTTCATATAAGAAGTAGATTCGTAACCTGAATCCGAGAATTTGCGTAAACAGATGATTGGAAAAAGTGAGTGACGAGCTTCATCTATTTCACAGTAAAGGACGTTGTTCAATTAAGGTCTGAGAGGTAATTATACCCCAACTTGATTGACTTCAGAATTGACAAAGGAATAGTTGTGGTTCGATAGAAAAGGTTGATTTGAAATATAGAAGTAATAAGCGATTAATGGATTAAGCATAACGATGTTTTATACAACGTTCATTGGAAATCCGTAAATGAGTTTTGGAAACGTTTTCCAAATATAGTCAGATATGTTTTCTAAACATAGAAAATGAAATGTTTTCATGATAAGAATTTAAGAAATAGTGTTAAGCAAATTCAGAAACTGACTGGAGAGGGTAAGTTGAACGGTTTTCTAAGTGACGATATGATGTTGGTTTCGACCTTCCGGATTGATACTTAGAGAATTGTTCTCATACTAGTTACAGTTAGGGACTGATAGTTGCGAAATAATAGTGATGTGAAAATAAGCTATGGAAATGTTTTCCAATGATTAATAACATATATTTTCTAAATATATGAAATAAGGAAATATGAACATATGATGATTGATCGATCGAATTTCCATTTTGGAAATAAGATCGTTGTTTGTACACCGACATGTTTTCATTTGATAGTTGAATCACAGACTATCAAAGTTTTGACCATACTTACGTTTTAAATATGGAGAGACCGGTTGGATTATTATCCGAAGAACCACTCTATATTAGCATAAGCGTTGTGAATCAAGTACGCTGAAGATAATTGAAGACGGAGTGAAGTACAAGGGCTATTGTGAAAAGCCTAGGTAGGATGGATTCACTGAATAGTGCCTTCGGTTTGTTCAGTCCCAGGACAACGTATATGGACGAGTGTCTGACAAAGTATTCTTAACGAATCATATATGTTGATCTCTTCAAACGTATTACGTTGGTGGCGGAGAAATTCGTTTCTCTTAGCTTTTATACTCGTGATGCCTTGAGAAATCGATAATGATTTGGCGGGTATGACGATGTGGCATTCAAAGTAATTGAAGAAATAATCTGTCAAAGTGATAAACGTGACCTCAAACCTCACAACTGGGGAATAACAGAAGTTGGGCTAGGCAGCATGGCTAGTTGGGCCATACCCAAGCAGGGTGTATTATCACCATCTAGAGAATATTCAATTGTACTTCTTTATAATCTATTTCAATGCTGTCCCTTATCGGGAAGGATGGTTGCTGATCCCAACCATCGGTGATAATATATTCGTTACACTCAAGCTAAATGAGTGAACGGTCATGTGTGGCCGGGTTGCAAGACGTTCTTGTTGAACCCTAGTGTATCTCCTCTAGAGTACATTGATCGGAAGGTGCTCCCATACCTTGTCTGTTGGAATCCAATCTCCAATAAGCGCTCACGGTTTTATTTGTATACTATGTATGTGGAACGTGAGATGCAAGCGTTCTGCTAGATTGATATCTATTTGTATTTAGACATTATTATAATATCAGAAAGATATCCTTTATTTAACCAAGTGTTGGAGTTTTATTCACACCAGTCCCATGACTGACCCGGAGTTTATTTTGTTTTGTTTTCCCTAAACTCTTGGGTGCCTAAATTTGTACGG
Source organism: Allium sativum (assembly GCA_030737875.1). Lineage (NCBI taxonomy): Eukaryota > Viridiplantae > Streptophyta > Magnoliopsida > Asparagales > Amaryllidaceae > Allium > Allium sativum. Next base: position 573,556,626 of record CM060921.1, on the reverse strand, counting down.
GCAGTCAAGTAGTCGGGATTTTACAGATACACTTGGAGAGCTTGGAGCAGGAGACTTCAGGATTATAACTACTATTATTCCGCTGTGTTGATAAGTGTTGTACTTTGAAATGGTATGTATATACGAGTACTGATTTGTATTTCAAAGTTATGTTATATTTTATTCGTTCCGCTGTGAGATTCATGTTTACTATGATGATGTAAGTTCTTCTTCTTCTTCTTCTATTCTATTAGTTCTATCTTTTCTTCCTCACCCTATACTTTCTTTCACTAACGTCTCGGAGTTTTCGACTCTCGAGGAGTCGAAAATTTCCAGCCGTTACACTTGTAGTAAGAGACTGAACTGACCTTATAGGCAAGAACCAGTCGTAAACCTTATTGGGAATTAGTTGTCTTTTTCTACTACAGTTTTTGTGATTTGAAAAAAAATGAATAATTATTTACATTTTTTTAGATGATATGTTTTTATGGTTTGACAAAAGTAAGTTTTGATGAGGAAAATGAAGTTTTGATACTTTTAACTTTTGAAAGAAAAGTGAAATGAAAAGGCCAAACCGAGTTTTAAAAGTATGGAGTAGTTAAGGAATAGACCTAGGGAAGACGGGAAAAGTTTTAAGGCTATGAAGCAGATAGCAAGAATTATCTTGGAATAATGGTAAGTTCCCGTTTAATGCGTAAACATTGAAAAGCCTAGGGTGTTGCTTGAAATAATTGTTGGTACACAACTAGGACTAGTGGTGACTACTAGATAGTAAAGGACAAGTAAGTATTTAGATCCTATTACTAATTTTCATGTTAGGGGTACAACCCGTTATTGCATTTCTATTGGGATCGTTATGCTATTTTGTTTCTATTGGGTAGTTAGGGTAACACCTAAAACTGTCAATGATCCCGTGGTTCAAGCTTGCTGTCTGAGGGGGACATAGTCCCGAGATTGTTGGCCTCAATAGTAGCTGTGTAGAGTGTCTGTTTTCCTGTTTTAGTAGAAGGACTAGAAGGCTTATTTGAAAACTAAACTTAGATCAAAGGATTAGGTTAAATAAGCTAAGAAAAGAGTAATAGCATAACTAAAAAGGAAACAACAAATTCAGTAAAGCAACAAACATGACAGTTAAAGAGTGGTGCAAAATTATGAGAAATGATGGATAAGAATAAAAATTTCCAAGATAAGATGAAAAAGAGAACCTGTAACAATGAAAATTTTCTTATGTAGGCTGAGCTTGGATAGGAAAATAGGGGAATAATTATAAATAGTTTCATAAAATCCAAGTACGATTGAAAAAACGTACATAAAAAAAGGAAGATGTAAAATTTTCCGTTTTCTACGTTTTTGTAACATAAGAAATCGAATTTAGAAAATTAGTTTTTTCTAAAATTCGAAAAATAAATTTGGTTGGTAGGATTTTGGATGCAACAATTGAATAAACTACGCTCTTGCTCAGTAAGAGTGTGGGAAAATTTGGATGAAAAAGCAATTTTGATTTTCAAAATATTGCATTCGTGTAGAACTGCTAGTATATTTAGGATGTGAGCATCATATTTTAAAAGGATTTTTGAAAAAATTGCATACAACTAGGAGGTACCGCTTAGGCATACATGTATTATTGTGTTATATTTCACTTTGCACAAGTGCACAATGTTTGCAGAATTGGATGCACACATGATGGATGTATATTATGCGAGGGGTTAATTGATTTTTACCCTTATCAAATTTTAGGGACGAAATTTCCTAAGGGTGGGAGAATGTAACACCACGCATTTTGTAACATCTAAATAATGCATATGTGTATATATATGCGTAGACATAAACATTTAAAAGAAAAATATAATGATGATATGTGGTTGCATGTAATAAATACATGCACTAAAAAAGAAAAAAGAAAATGTAAATAAAAATGTAATGCACGCATTAAAAGAAAGAAAGGAATGGCTGCATGCAGTGTAAATATGTTGCATGCACTGATTTACAAATATTATGCATTAATAATAAAAGAGAAATAAAAGAAAAAGATTCATGCAATGGTTTAAATGAAATATTGTAATAAATATGAAAAAGAGGAATTAGAAGAGAACAATAAGTAGCATTGTTCTAAGCATTGTTAACAATAGCCTTAGTAGTCCAGTTGGTTAGAGTATGTGGCTTGCATACAAGAGGTACAAAGTTCAATCCCTACCACCGTCACATTTTTGTTTTAAGGGAACGACTAAAATAACACATGTTCTAAAGAGAAAAATATGAAAAAATGCACATATAAGGAAAAGTACACATATAAGGAAGTGTATATATATATGTATATGTATATGAGAATATATATATGTTTATGTATATGAGAATATATATACATATAATGTGCAGAAATATATATATACAAGAGAAAAAAATCAAAACAAGGCTGCAATCACAGAAATAACGTAAGAATTAAATAATGGCATAACACCATTTGAATTTTGAAATCGAAATAAAAGTTGTGCGTATATATATACGCGTAAAATGGTCATTAGAAGATTTGTATACATGTAAGGAGATTATATGTAAATATAATAGTTAAATACATTCCAGAAATTCAAACATTTGAAATTTCAACTTCTACGCCAAAGCAGCTCGTGGGACCCTGGGGGGTCAACCTAGGGGTCGACCCACTCATAAGGGGGTCGATCCAGGGGTCGATATCCTAGTAGTGGGTCGACCCACGCCAGATCCAGCCAGATTTATCAATGAATCTAGACTGTTTTCTTAACGACGTTCGTTGTTGACTCGTTGCGTGTATGATAAGATCCTGAACACCTATAAATAGGCTAGTAGAGCCTAGCCTAAATCTCATAATTCCGAGACAACATTTATACTCTACCATTGTTCTTCCTCCTCAAATATCTTCAGAAAAATAAGATAATTAGCTTAGGAAAATTTTGAATCAAGATCTTGAGGAAAAGAATGAATATTAATAACAGGGTGTTTAGAATCATATTCGAAGTAAGGTAGTTTCTTAGATATGGTCTATTTCAATTTTCTCCTCTCTTCCCTTTTTCTTTTAGTAAGAATTGTGGATCCATGGTTGCTAGGTTCTAAATTCAGTTAGGAGGACCATGGAATAATAAATCTGGTGCGGATTTAGGATTTGGAGAGTGGATTTAAGTTATATTATTTTTGGTAATGGTATATTATCGTTTGACATTCCCTGTTAATATGCAATGTAAATATGATAGAATGATTAAAACGATGAAATGATAATATGACATGTTGAAATATTAATATGTTAAAATATTAATATGTTGGAAAATTCATATGTTGGAACATTTAATATGCTGAAATGTTCATGTGTTGAAATATAAACTTGTTAAAATATGTGTAGTGATTACTGTTGTATACATATATGTTTTAATTACATGTTAACTTGTGACATTTATGTACATGAATCCCTAACTGTAGAAATTCGAATAATTACATGTTAAATTAGAATAATTACATGATTTGACGATTACATGTAATTTTTAGATGAAGTTAATTATATGTTAGGAAGAACATGCGACATGAAATTAAGGTAATGGACTTAATATGACATTAAGCATGACATGTAAAAATAGATTATAGTGATATTTGGAAGAATGAACATGCTTAGAATTACAGAAAATAGAAAACTGTAACCGCACTTAGACACGAGGCTAAATTCAACTTGTGGTAGAAGTTTGCCCGGAACCCCTGGCAAATCCAGCGTCCACAAGTTGTTAATTTAATGTGAGAGGTCTAGTGCGTAAATATACATATAACGGTGTTAGGACACGAGGTTAAGTCCAACTTATGGTAGAAGTCTGCTCGGAACTGCCCGGAAAATCCAGCATCCACAAGTTGTCGACTTAACGTGAGAGGTTTTATGCATAAACATATATATGAATATATGTATACAAAAGGATAGAAATAAATGACATTAATTGTAATTAATGGAAATGAATGAAAGATAATTACAACAGTAAGAGAAGTGGAATGAACGGGGAATGATAATAACCTATTATAAATAAATTACATTAATGAGAATGTTATATAATAGGTAGGCTTGTCCTAGGGACTAGTGGAAATTATAACTTAGGTTACAATAAAGATAAAGAAAATGGAATAACTTATGTAATGAGATAAGTTTTAATTAATTATAAATTAAGTTATTTGTAAGAATGATAATCTGAAATAGGCGAATAAGGACAACATAAGTTATATTTATGGGAAGAGAAACTTATTAGTAAACCTTAGTTAAGAGAACTAAGTTAATAAGTAAACAAAGATAAGTAGTAGTGACAGTATAAGATGGAATTATGATTAAATGAGAAAGAAGGAGGCAAACTTATGAAATGGAATAAGTTATATTTAATCATAAATAATAAGTGACATGTTAAACAGAAAACATGTGAATTGAGATATACTTAATTACATATTAACTAGAACATATTATTGTAACTATGAAATTGGACAATAAATAATATAAAGAGATTGTACATTATAGACCTTGGATCACAATCTAGAGAATAACATGTTGTGGGCTTTTTAATAAACTAAAATGGGTTGAGTTATATGACTGAAATTAATAAGCAAGAGGAACTTGGTAACTTGAACAAGAACTCAATGTGAATGGGAATAACCAAGTTAAATGGAAACCCGATGAGGTAGAGCAAGCGCATAATTGTATACCTAGACATAGGGTCTAATAACACATTAAACTGAGTTGCTTGGACGTACATTTGAGAATGAATAACCCAACGGTGTAGATCATCGCGTTGTCATAAGGCACGAGGGGAGCGCACGTTCACCAGATTATTCTGTTGGCTCCGAAGGACTAGACGGGGAAGCACGCAGCTTCCTGGGATGTGGAAGTTTCCCCTGGTAGTCCTCTGTGGTGGTGTAGTGTTCGGGATGTGCTTATAAAGACTGGGTTTGCACGTAACTACCCGGTGAGTAGCCTTGATCGCAAAAGTAGCTTTGCAGTCAGAAAGCTATGACGAGGTGACACTGGGGTTATTCGGCGATCGCCTCAACAGGGAGGCGGGGTCAGGACCAACAAGGATAGTAGATTGTCGGGTACCCGTCATTGGCAGAGAGTGGGACGCGAAATGGCTAAAGCTAAACCCAAGACGCCGTCCACCTTTCACTATCGAGGCACGGTGTTTGAGGGGAGACGCCAATTGGATGTTTAGATTGTTTTTTAGGGGAAAGTCGCTTAGCTCTTGTAGTCTTTACTAGTTGAGGGAGAGGCCGAGGTGGGGGCCATAGCCACCATGAAAAACAGACCCGAAGGATATCTGTATTTTGTGGCCCTTAAAGGCGGGCCTGTACAGATATGGAAAATCTCCCGATCGAGTTCCGTGTTTCTTGTACAACCCCTCCGTGGAACTCAGTGCACGTTAGAGGTTATGTGCGGCTAAGGCATCAAGTATAATTAACGATACATACGTGATAAATTCTAGATATATGCACATCTGCTCTGGGTGGTGTATCATAGGCTCTAGGGCATTACTCTGCAATCTGATTCGATCAAAGGTGGCAGTCGTACGCTTACGTAGCATGGCGATGGTGGTTCTATGCAAAACGTAGCGTTGTTATATAGAGGTCCATATGTCACTCTAGCATAGGATGATATATTTCTGTGGCTTTATGGTGGAGACCGTGCAAGCGGGGTACCATGGGGTGTACCTTAATATCGTGGGTAGCTACATATATACTAAATTAGGTTAATCCACATGGAGTAAATGGGTATGGCATGTGTGTAAGCCTTGAGTGCCGTTAACCCAAGTAACCTAATAAATAAGAAAATGTGATTGAACGGTATATGTAAGGTTATCCAAAATGTGTAGTTTAAATCCAGTCACCAGAACCTGTGTTCTGACCCCCTCCTCATCACATACTCGCAGGTTAGACTTGTGGCAGAGATATAATAGCTTTGGAAACTGGTTAGGCAGTATTATTATTTGGGTAAGGCTATATTTTTGTTATATTATATTTTATCCATTCCGCTGTAAGATATTTTCTGAGCTCTGATATATTTTATGTCTCTGTCTTTTATGCAGGATACTAGAGCAACCAACACGAGTTTCGATGGATTAAAATTTTGAAAAAAAAATCGGTTCGTCAGAATTCGGGTTGTTACATAGCGGGTCCCTATTTTTGAAGTTACATGTTTTTTCACAAAATTTTGGTGCTGCTGTATAAATAAATCAAAAAATTGCAAATATTCAGGTGAGTAATCTGAAAAGAAAACTTAAATATATGCAAATATAGCGAATAATTGCAGATATATCAACAATAATTCACTATAATTGTTGACATATCGGCAACAATGTTAAAAATTACTGTACAGTGAAATATTGCTGATACATCAACAATTATTGTATAAAATTGTTGAGTTGATGAATAGTTGTTGATATATCGACAATAATTCTATATTATTGCTGATATATTAGCAAGTGTTCAAAACTAAATGAAAAACTAAAGTAATTGAAGGCGAAATGAAAATTACTGCAAAATCTACAATTATTACTACATATTGCTGATAATTCAATAATATTTTTGTAGCTGATGCAAATATTACTTAAATATCAGCAACAATTGCAAATAATTGCATTATTGGCTACAATATACCGGGGGGTGCTGTTTTTTTTTTTTGATTCATTTTTGTAGGTTTAATGCATGAAAACGATTATTATTATTATGTATTGAATTTAATTTTGAATCTTCATAATTTTTTTATTGATTTTCGAAAAATAGGGACCTAATTTATAAAGTTGTAAGACAAGGAGTTTTTGCGTATTTCGAAACATAAACTGGACCTGAGTCAAACTTACCCTTTATTTAATTCATAAGTAATGTTTAAATTTATATAGCTTTTATTATATAATTATTAATGCGTGTATCATATACACATATGAGTGTATGTGTATACATGCAACATGATAACATGTAGATAGTTTAACACTCCCATGTATATATGTTAGGATTTTCATCGCGACAGATATATTGATCCTCGGCGTAGATCCTCATCCGACTCTTCTTTATCCTAATGTGTTCGGTTGTTTCATTTGGTCTCCGAATTATGAGTTATTGGTGTAATTCTGAGAAAGTTTCTAAAGTTAGAAATTCTATGCTTAAAGAAGATCGATCACTCTCTTTACCAAGTTCTAGTTCCGTTATCCTTAGCTAATTTCTTGGTTTTGTGCTCCGGGTCCATACCAATACATGACTTATCCAAAGTCTTGTTTCTGTGCTTTGGATCCATATTGATTCCTATCCTTAGCTAATTTTTTTCTTGACCTAGTTGATTCTAGGGTGTTATCTAAGGGAATCGAGTTGTCTAATTCTTAATATATGTGTCCATACTCGAATCTGTAGCGATCTGGTCATATTTCTGGCTGCCATCTCGCTAGTTTCATGAAGTGAGTATTCACGTCCATCATGTAACAGCCTTGTAAAAAGGTGGATTAAAACTTGCCTCTCAAAATATATCTTGCTCTAAAAGATGCGTTTTGTACAAGTCCAATTTTTGCAATCTCTCCGAATTGTTCATGAGTTCTACGATCATTTCGGGTCGATCCCTGAATTGTTTATATGTTTGGCAACTATATTGATTTGCATCTGGTGAGCTTGCCAGGCAAATGTTGAAGTCCTTTGTAACACCCCACGTCCATTAATGTCACTCACGAAGGGAATGCATTAACTTCCATGGAGGTTATAAGTGAATATAGAACAGAAAAATTACAACAAGACAGATAGTAAATAGTACTTGGAAATCTAAAACTTCATTTTATTGCAGCGGAAATTAAACATGTTTGTTACATCATAAAACCATAGATCATAACCAAGTACAATATCCATCTTCATAAAAACAAAATACATAATCCCATTACATAAATAGCCATTAAAAAGATAACAAGCTGGACTTTACTTCAACGGTCCAAGCTTTCCAAAGAGAGATGAAGCAATTCAATCAAACTCCACTAGAGCTGGGCCCAACCTGAGGACCTGGAGGGGGAAAAAGGATAGAAATAGAGGGGGTCAGACATAAAGTCTGGCGAGTATGATAATTCTAACAATACTATTATCAAAATAACTAGACTAAGGCATAAGATGGAAGACAAGTAAATGTCTATGAACTCTTAGGAAGATAAAGATAGCGTTTAAGATAACGGTAAAGGCACACCTAATTACTAATGAATGATTACTACACTGCACCGCACATTACTACACTGCACCACACCAGTCACCCTATTGTTTAATCCCACTTGCTTCACACAGAAACTTTATAAATAGCCTTACGTACCCCTAGCTGACTACATAGGTGTCGTCTGCCCCTATCTCCACTAGGTGTACCCCACTACCCACTTTCGATCGGCTCCCTACTCGTAGATACCCGTGCTGGCCCACAGTGGGGTGTATCACTCCCCTTAAGTGGCAACCCGATACAACTTGAGAATGCACGGCTTATACCTACACGATGCAACAACGTCTTACCTACCAGCCCGGGTCCACACACGCATATGAAACCTGTTGGACTTGCGTTGCCACCGCTCCCCGTTTTGGCCTCTTACAGTCAAACCCAGCATGCGTGTCCCGTCCTCGACTTGGGTCGAGCCCACAAAGATACGTTTGGGATACTGGTCGAAATGGGCCCCCACAAGCTACCCACCTAAGCTTGTCACTAGTATATCCCACTTAACCCTCTTAGTCATGTTCATTTACATGTGTGTTTAGTTAAGTCTTACTAATCGTATTTCACATGCCACTAAGGGCTCCCCCTAGATTCCTCGTGCCACCCAAGGCACCTACTTAACCCCCATGTCCCACTTTACATGTTTATTTGTTTAAGTATTTCTTAATTCATTCAGGCCATAACCTCATAAAGACCTCTCACATTAGACTGGCATTTATGGCAGCTGGATTTGCCGGGCGGGTCCGGGAAGTCTTACACCATAAAAGAGTCTAACCTCGTGTATTTACAACTGTTATGGTTTAGTTTAGGCCTAGGTCCTCTCACATTGGGCTGACATTTGTGACCACTGGATTTGTCGGGCGGGTCCGGGCAGGTTTACGTCACAAACGAGTCCAACCTTGTGTCCTAAGCATTGATTAACACTTAAAATATTTTACCCCAGTTTTAATAATTCCCTATTCGAATTATTAATTAAGTCAACTTTTAATGATGTCCATAATTGACTCAATTATGGCCATCCACTTATGGCATGCAAAATCATATCAATTGCACCCCAACTTTTTAATATTAAATCCTTAATATTACCCCTACCCTACGTTTATACGTTCGCTTATTCAACGCATAATATAGGCTAGACTTGTATAGTCTAACACCTAGCACAAAGATAAATTATCACAACATATAGACAATTAAAATAAATCTAATCATAATAGGGGTGAAACTTGCATAAACTACACATGTTAAGGATCAAAAGGTGTCAACTTGTTAAATGTCTCAATTTACATGATATGATCATAGCCCAAATCTATACATAAACTTGCATATGGGGTTTTTAGGCAACATAATGATGGTGTAAACTAGCATAGGATATCACATATGTCATAGCATAATTCTAGATGTCATAATAGATGTCTTGGCATATGTTCATAACTTTTCTAATCAATCTAACTTGCATATGTGACTTGTCATATAGATCAACATAACCCAAACATGATGATTTAATTAATATGAACTAACTAGCATAGATGGTAACATCATGGCCTTTTTAACATGTATGATTCATCACAACTTAGCATAGAAACTTTCAACATACATAACATCATCATAGCATGATTTACAACATATAAGATATCATCATCACATAACATTGGATTTACAATATACATGATAGCAAAAGGGGTTTACAACAACATATATGATAATTCACATCATCTACTCATAATCCATTCATAACTCAACCTAATTAAAATGATAATAATCTTGTTAAGATCATCATACTCACAATTTTGAGAAGAAAAGAGAGAGTTTTGCTTTTAGGTTTGAGAGAATTAGAATTGAATTTGCTTTTCTTCTTTCTTAGTTGGCGGCGGCTCCATTGATTTCCATGGCGATGGTATGACGGTAACTATTCTATTTTAATTAGGTTTAGGGTTAGCATTAGGATGTATTTATAGGTGTAGGAAGTTATTTAGGACCATTAGATTAACCCTGAACCATGAGAACCAATCAAATGCAAAATCTGCATTTGAGCGAATCGGCCCACGGGTTGACAGCCAAACACCCTGGATTAACCCCTAGTCGACCCAGCAAAGCTCGGGTCGACCTGAAAAATGGGCCGGTTCGGTTATTTCCCCTCCCAATTCGCTGTTTTGAACTTTTTCGCATATTTATTTATTTAATTTTTAATTTATATATATTTATATATCAACATATATATTTCTCTGCGCAACCCATTTTACTTAATTCTTTTCTACAAATTAAGTATACTTTAATTTGTGAATTTTAATGTTATAAAATTATGGGGTGTTACATTCTCCCCTCCTTAAAGGATTTCGTCCCCGAAATCTCCAAGTCAAGAAGAATGTATATCCTACCATCTAATCGTCCATCTACTCAACCATCAAACACCAGCATCCATTGTCCTTAAAAGACTTCTAATGCTTTAATGTTTATATGCACAGTGTGTGTATATGTCCATATCTAATGCAAAATTAGGCGGTCTACTGATTCAGTCGACCTCCTTAGTGCAATTCATGATAGTGCCATGCGTCCAATATGTATGCAAAAGATTCCTAATGATACATATTAATTCTATATGCGTGCACAACCATCCACCCGAATGCAGTAACTATATGATAATACAACCATTATACATCCATTTTACTAAATACATCCATATATATATGCAATATGCAATATGAAGTGGCTGAGCCGATCTAGTGCCTAATAGTGTGTGTATATGCATCCACGAGCAACCACTAGCAAACACTTGCATCAACTTTGCATCCACCATACATAACATGTCTCAAACACATGTTTCAACCATAGGATTATCCTAACTAAAGGTCAAAGATACTAGCGAGAGGATATACTAAAGATAAGATAAGTACAAGCTAAGCGATAAAGGAGAAATTAAAGGACATACCCTCAAAAAGAAAAGGGTATCGTGAACACATCTTCTCTTCCGTCTCCCAAGTAGCGTTGCTCTCCTCATCTCCCCATTGCACTTTGACTAGTCTGACCTCTTGATTCCTCAACCTCTTGATCTCCGACCCAAGAATGTGCGTAGGAGCTCGTCGAATTGTCGCATCACGCTCTATCTCCACCTCTCTAAGCAAGCTCGGCTCTACCACTTCCGCGGTCTCGTGCAAGCACTTCCTCAAATGTGACACATGGGATACGTCATGTACACCACTAAGTCTCTCGGGCAACTCCACTCTATACGCCATCCGTCCAATCCTCTCCTTAATAGGAAACGACCCTACAAACCTTGGTGCTAATTTCCCAATGGACCCAAAGCGAACAACGTTTCGTAATGGAGACACTTTGACAAAGACCATGTCCCCAACTTCAAACTCGAGATCTATCCTCCTCTTATCCGCATAAGATTTCTGCCTATCTTGCGCTGCTTTCATCCTCCTTCGAATCAAGTCGATCTTCTCCGAAGTCTCCCTAACCATATCGGGCCCAAGTAAGATCTTATCCGTAGATTCCCACCAACATGTAGGTGAACGACAAGGTCGTCCATATAGAGCTTCGAATGGTGCCATACCAATGCTGGACTGAAAGCTATTATTATATGCGAACTCAACCAATGGAAGATGCTCTTCCCATGTACCCCCAAAGTCTAGGATACATAGCCTCAACAGATCCTCTAGAATGCGATTCACCCTCTCAGTCTGGCCATCCGTCTGAGGATGATATGCGGTGCTCAAACATAACTGATTCCCTACCGCCTCTTGTAAGCTTCTCCAAAATTCGCTAGTGAAAATAGGATCGTGGTCGCTCACTATGCTAGAAGGAACACCGTGCAAACGAACTATCTCTCGAACGTATACAGAAGCTAACCATGAAGCAGTCCTCTTACTCTTCACAGGAATAAAATGGGCGCTCTTAGTAAGTCTATCTACTATAACCCAAATTCCCGTATTACCCTTCCTCGATCGTGGTAATCCATCCACAAAATCCATCGAGATGCTTTCCCATTTCCATAGTGGAACCTCCAATGGGTGAAGCAACCCACCGGGTTTCTTTTGCTCCGCTTTTACTTGCTGGCACACCAAGCATCTAGCGACATACTCGGCCACGTCTTTCTTCATGTCGGCCCAAAAGTAAACTCTCTTCATGTCTTTGTACATCTTGTCCCCGCCGGGACGAATGGTCATCTTCGAACGATGTGCTTCGTCAAGAATAGTCTTCCTTAGGTCATCGTCTTTTGGTACACAAAGTCTACCGTCCCTACGTAACCAACCCTTATCATCTAGGGTATACCTACGGAGATAGCTTGATGACTCCCCTCCTTTGAGCTTTTCTACTAACTCAACTAACTGTGGGTCGTCTCGCTGTGCCTCGCCAATCCGTCCCAAAAGTGTAGGTCTGACCTCCAAGGATGCTAGCAAACCGGGTACGAAGTCAACGGAAGGTCTAAAGTCAAACATCGAAATGAATTCTAAACTTCGCCGCTCAACAAACAAAGGACTTAAGGATAATCTTTTTCTACTTAAGGTGTCTGCCACCACGTTACCCTTGCCAGGGGTATAGGCTATTTCGAAGTCGTAGGACGCTAAGAACTCCATCCACCTTTGCTGCCTTAAGTTCAAGTCCTTTTGAGAGAATAGGTATTTTAAAGACTTGTGGTCAGTGAATAATTAAAATTTCTCGCCAAGAAGATAATGACGCCAAGACTTAAGCGCGAAAACAATAGCGGCCAACTCTAGGTCATGTGTGGGGTAATTCTTCTCATGCGTTCTCAACTGCCTTCCACCATAGGCTATTACCCTGCCCTCTTGCATTAAGACTGCGCCTAGTCCTATCCCACAAGCGTCAGTATAAACGGTAAACGGCTTACTCCCGTCTGGCAATACTAAGACTGGGGCTGATGTCAAAGCTCTCTTCAAACGTTGGAACGCATCATCAAAATCTACGTCCCATGTGAAAACTAGGTTCTTCTTCGTCAAGCGTGTCAATGGAGCTGATATCTTTGCGAAGTCTTTGATAAACTTCCTATAGTAGCCAGCCAACCCCAAGAAACTTCTCACTTCGGTAGCATTTTAGGAACCTTCCAATCTTGGATGGCCACCACCTTCGCGGGATCTACAGCTATTCCTTCTTTGGAAACCACGTGTCCTAAGAACCGTACTTCCTTCCTCCAAAAGTGACACTTAGAAAATTTAGCCTTAAGGCTATGCGCTCGTAGGGTCTCCAACACTTCCCTAAGATGTAGGGCATGCTCTTCTTCATCCTTAGAAAAGATCAAGATGTCATCTACAAAGACTACCACGAATTTGTTAAGGTACTACCTAAACACCCTACTCATCAAATCAACAAAATATGCTGGGGCGTTTGTCAAACCGAAGGGCATCACTAGCCATTCATAGAAACCGTCCGGAGTCCTAAAGGCAGTCTTGTCAATGCTATTCTCAGCCACTCTCAACTGATGGAAACCAATGGCTAAGTCCAACTGCTAAAACACTGAGGCGCCAACTAACTGATCAAAGAGATCGTCAATCCTCGGCAATGGGTGTCTGTTCTTCTTAGTAAGCTTATTAAGTTCTCTATAGTCCACACAAAGTCTAAGGGACCCATCCACCTTCGTGGCAAATACTACTGGAGCACCCCACTCCGATATACTTCGTCTTATGAACCCCTTCTCAAGCAACTCCTTCACTTGATTATTGAGTTCCCTCCTTTCACGTGGAGCCATGTGGCGTACTGGCAAAGATACTGGTTTCGCATTATCCACAAGATATATTCGAAAATCTATCTCCCGCTTTGGAGGCAAGCCCTTCACCTCCTCAAACACATCCGAATATTCTCGGACCACTCTAACAGATCATAGATTTTCCTCAGATGCGTCAAGCGATTCTTGATAACTTAGCATAACCGAATTTATGGGATTACAAAAGATTTCGAGAGTGTTGCCAAGGCGAGTCACGAGCCTAACTACTCTCCTTTCACAATCAAGAACGACCCCATTTCTGGATAACCAATCCATTCCTAAAATTAGCCCATAGCCCGTGAAGCCCAACACATAAGCATCACATCTAAATTCAACGCTAAGTATGGAAATTTTCAAATCCAAACACATCATAGACAAATAAGCTGAGCCCCCAATTGGATTCGAAACAACTAAGGGATCCTCTACTAAACTGGTGTTTAAGTGCAGTGATTCAACTAATAATGTAGAGATAAACGAATGTGATGTGCCCGAATCGAATAAGGTACGGACAGGATGATCAAACAGAAAAACTAAGCTTTCAACAAAAATGGTTCTACCTCGTTCTTGCAGCGGTGGGACCGCGAGAGCCTGAACTTGTCCCCTTGCCTGCCCTGGTGCCATAAGAGCCTGCACCTGTCCTCCCGAGGTAGCTCCTGCCCTCTGCCCCTTCTTTGGGCAGTCCTTCACTAAATGTCCCGCATCGCCACAATGAAAACAACCTGTCTTCTTTTTCTTTTTGCAATCCTTGCTGAGATGGCCTGGTGTCCCACAGTTAAAACATTTCTTCTTTCCCTTGCCGTTATTGTCTTTACCACCCTTCTTGTTTTGCTGTTGTGGTTTCTTCTGATCCCCCTTCTTCTCGGGTGCCTTATCAGCTTTAGCGCTTTTCTCCTCATGCATAAGCGCCATTTCTACTAACTTCTCAAAGGTGTCCCCCATAGGGATGTGGGTCATAGCCAACCCTTGCAATGGTTCATTCAAGCCATTCACGAACCTCAGCGCCTTCTTCTCCGGCGTGTTCACTAAGTCCAAGCCAAACCTTGCTAACTGATTAAATTTATTGACATATTCTTTCACTGATGAGCTTCCTTGCTTCAATGTCAAGAAACTTTCCATATATAGATTTTCTTCCACCCTTGAGAGAAACTTCGCCTCGAACCTACGTCTGAAATCCGCCCAAGTGTCAACAGGACGCTCCCCATTAGTGACCTCCCACCAAAACGAGGCCTCTCCCTTCATCAACCAAGCTGCTAATCGAACTCTCCTCCCTTCTTCTACTTCAAAGATTTCTAGCAATTCTTCCACCTCCTTAAGCCAATCTCTAGCTTCCACAAACGTTTCTGACCCTTGAAATGGTTTTCCACCCATAGCCTTGAATTCCTTGCACGTCTTTGCAAAAGTATCTACGCGAGGAGGAGGAGGAACGGGTGCAACTAGTGGTGGAGGAACATTGGTTGGACCTGCAGCGGCCCTAGCCTCTAATAACCTCCTATACCATCCTAGTATCGTTACACCGTTGGGTAGATTAAGATCTTCAGCCATGCTGAAACGAAAAAGGAAAGATTCAAAATGGAGAATTCGAAAGATAAAGATATGGGCTATTGGGGATTATGTTTTTTTTTCCTAAAAACTTTTCTCTTTAAATTTCTCATTAAAACATGTTTTTGAAAGCACTTCTTCCAAAAATAACTATTTTTCTAAAGTATTTTTATCTGTTCTGGTAACCTTAAGCTCTGATACCACATGTAACATCCCACGTCCATTAATGTCACTCACGAAGGGAATGCATTAACTTCCATGGAGGTTATAAGTGAATATAGAACAGAAAAATTACAACAAGACAGATAGTAAATAGTACTTGGAAATCTAAAACTTCATTTTATTGCAGCGGAAATTAAACATGTTTGTTACATCATAAAACCATAGATCATAACCAAGTATAATATCCATCTTCATTAAAACAAAATACATAATCCCATTACATAAATAGCCATTAAAAAGATAACAAGCTGGACTTTACTTCAACGGTCCAAGCTTTCCAAAGAGAGATGAAGCAATTCAATCAAACTCCACTAGATCTGGGCCCAACCTGAGGACCTGGAGGGGGAAAAAGGATAGAAATAGAGGGGGTCAGACATAAAGTCTGGCGAGTATGATAATTCTAACAATACTATTATCAAAATAACTAGACTAAGGCATAAGCTGGAAGACAAGTAAATGTCTATGAACTCTTAGGAAGATAAAGATAGCGTTTAAGATAACATTAAAGATAACGGTAAAGGCACACCTAATTACTAATGAATGATTACTACACTGCACCGCACATTACTACACTGCACCACATCAGTCACCCTATTGTTTGATCCCACTTGCTTCACACAGAAACTTTATAAATAGCCTTACGTACCCCTAGCTGACTACATAGGTGTCGTCTGCCCCTATCTCCACTAGGTGTACCCCACTACCCACTTTCGATCGGCTCCCTACTCGTAGATACCCGTGCTGGCCCCACAGTGGGGTGTATCACTCCCCTAAAGTGGCAACCCAATACAACTTGAGAATGCACGGCTTATACCTACACGATGCAACAACGTCTTACCTACCAGCCCGGGTCCACACACGCATATGAAACCCGTTGGACTTGCGTTGCCACCGCTCCCCGTTTTGGCCTCTTACAGTCAAACCCAGCATGTGTGTCCCGTCCTCGACTTGGGTCGAGCCCACAAAGATACGTTTGGGATACTGGTCGAAATGGACCCCCACAAGCTACCCACCTAAGCTTGTCACTAGTATATCCCACTTAACCCTCTTAGTCATGTTCATTTACATGTGTGTTTGGTTAAGTCTTACTAATCGTATTTCACATGCCACTAAGGGCACCCCCTATATTCCTCGTGCCACCCGAGGCACCTACTTAACCCCCATATCCCACTTTACATGTTTATCTGGTTAAGTATTTCTTAATTCATTCAGGCCATAACCTCATAAAGACCTCTCACATTAGACTGGCATTTATGGCAGCTGGATTTGTCGGGCGGGTCCGGGCAGTCTTACACTATAAAAGAGTCTAACCTCGTGTCTTTACAACTGTTATGCTTTAGTTTAGGCCTAGGACCTCTCACATTGGGCTGACATTTGTGACCACTGGATTTGCCGGGCGGGTCCGTGTAGGTTTACATCACAAACGAGTCCAACCTCGTGTCCTAAGCATTGATTAACACTTAAAATCTTTTACCCCAGTTTTAATAATTCCCTATTCAAATTATTAATTAAGTCAACTTTTAATGATGTCCATAATTGACTCAATTATGGCCATCCACTTATGGCATGCAAAATCATATCAATTGCACCCCAACTTTTTAATATTAAATCCTTAATATTACCCCTACCCCACGTTTATACGTTCGCTTATTCAACGCATAATATAGGCTAGACTTGTATAGTCTAACACCTAGCACAAAGATAAATTATCACAACATATAGACAATTAAAATAAATCTAATCATAATAGGGGTGAAACTTGCATAAACTACACATGTTAAGGATCAAAAGGTGTCAACTTGTTAAATGTCTCAATTTACATGATATGATCATAGCCCAAATCTATACATAAACTTGCATATGGGGTTTTTAGGCAACATAATGATGGTGTGAACTAGCATAGGATATCACATATGTCATAGCATAATTCTATATGTCATAATAGATGTCTTGGAATATGTTCATAACTTTTCTAATCAATCTAACTTGCATATGTGACTTGTCATATAGATCAACATAACCCAAACATGATGATTTAATTAATATGAACTAACTAGCATAGATGGTAACATCATGGCCTTTTTAACATGTATGATTCATCACAACTTAGCATAGAAACTTTCAACATACATAACATCATCATAGCATGATTTACAACATATAAGATATCATCATCACATAACATTGGATTTACAATATACATGATAGCAAAAGGGGTTTACAACAACATATATGATAATTCACATCATCTACTCATAATCCATTCATAACTCAACCTAATTAAAAAGATAATAATCTTGTTAAGATCATCATACTCACAATTTAGAGAAGAAAAGAGAGAATTTTGTTTTGCTTTAGGGTTGAGAGAATTAGAATTGAATTTGCTTTTCTTCTTTCTTAGTTGGCGGCGGCTCCATTGATTTCCATGGCGATGGTATGACGGTAACTATTCTATTTTAATTAGGTTTAGGGTTAGCATTAGGATGTATTTATAGGTGTAGGAAGTTATTTAGGACCATTAGATTAACCCTGAACCATGAGAACCAATCAAATGCAAAATCTGCATTTGAGCGAATCGGCCCACGGGTTGACAGCCAAACACCCTGGATTAACCCCTAGTCGACCCAGCAGTGCTCGGGTCGACCTCAAAAATGGGCCGGTTCGGTTATTTCCCCTCCCAATTCGCTGTTTTGAACTTTTTCGCATATTTATTTATTTAATTTTAATTTATATATATATACATATATATATATATCAACATATATATATTTCTCTGCGCAACCCATTTCACTTAATTCTTTTCTACAAATTAAGTATACTTTAATTTGTGAATTTTAGTGTTATAAAATTACGGGGTGTTACATCCTTGACCTCACTGAACCAATGTTTGATGTCCACAACCTCACCTAGTCGATCCTTGTTCTTTTCGGGCCCCTGTTGAACAAAGCCTCGGTAATTTCTCAACAAAACTACATATCCCTTGCTATGCATAAGTCACATGAAGATCCACAAGGCCGTTTTAAAGTTCATATTTGGTAGCGGTTTAATATTCGACGTGCATGAAAAAAATACTTGCCAAATAATTTTATTAAGGTTTTGAATGCATGAGTTTATTATATCTTAAACCTTTGGTTTATCACCATCTCAGAAATTGCATATGGATCTCACTGGTTTTGATAGGTCTAAGTAGCTTTGTCATTTTTATTACAAGTTGACTAAAACTAAAAATAAGAAAGATAATTTATCGCAAGCTAAGAGCATGCCTAAGGACCAACTTCGTTGTTTATCATCCTCCTGCCATGCCATTGATTGATGATGATTTTTTACGTGGATCTAGGTCCACTCCAATTCTACGCATTTGACGGTTGCTTTGGTTCCGTTACCATGGCTCCATTGAAGACATACTAAGGCAGTTGCCCTTCGTGACTAGTCCTCGACTTCATCTTTTTAGTGTTTAAATTCATTGGTATCATGCCCATTAACGTCATGGCGTGCAGTGTTTCTCGGAACTCACCACGACTCCCTTCTTGCTGGCCTTCAATATGAAAGGCGATCCCTATGCCTAAATAAATTCTTTATAAGAGGACATTAAAGTCTGAATAAGAAAAGGATCTAGGGACTCTCCTCACCCTATTCGACAAGCCAAAATAACCATTAATGTTCGATTTACCTTTATTTATCCTTGATGCGAATGGTCCTTTGTTCTTAACAACATTAACTTCGAGGGCCTCGTAACCATCCCTTGTATCCTTATGTCTAAAAAACCTATTGGCTTCATGGTAGAGTTCGTCAAGATCTGTTAGCGGATCCCTTTTCTGAGATATTTTAAAATCAGAATTATCCAAAACTCCCATTACCAGCGCCATTAAATCCATAAATGGATTATGTCGATCTACCGACGCCACCACCACATTAGGTCTTTCTAAGAATTTCGTAGAGTTTCTTCGATCCTCTTCTTGATCGTAGTTAGTGTCTTTAAATTTTTGGATCCAGCAATATGAACTCGTAATTGACACATAAATATTTAAACTAATTTTGTCCGGTTTCCAATAGATCCAATATCCAATTTCTTGTACCACACGGTAGCTATATTACAGAAGAAGAGTAGGAAGCATTTGTCCTTCACTTTGTCGGATTCCCCTAGCATTTCCGTATGCCTCTTGAATCTCAACAAGCGGACGATCGGATCCTTGCTTCCGTCATAAGCCTTAGTACTAGTACCAAAAAATCCGGTGGATTTCTTGATTTTGGTATGTTTGTAGTGAATGGACTCCGATGCACAGGGCCAACATCTCTAATCATTAATCAATCTCTCATCGCTCAATGGATGACATAAGCAAAACTACCATTATCATTCAAGGGAGACTGAACTCCCCTGAATTCCTATTTGAACTCCCCCATCAACTGTTGGTCTAATTGTTCCTTCATTAGCTTGACCTAGTAGCAGGCCCCCAAGATTCAAGGGGTTGGCACTAACTACTATAGAGGTTTTGGGTCAACCTAGATCTTCTCGTGCAGGGTTTGCTCTTGGTTGATTCGTATTGCCAACTACATCCAATCCATCTTTGACTCCAGGATTTTGAAATCTAGTTGAGAAGCCGCTGGAAGTCATGTTGTGGGCAGTGCACCTATTTCGAGGGGGATCAGAATCGATCCCTAGTTAGGGGCTAGGCTGGCCTAGTTCTCTATTTCAGATTTTGACCCCGATTGTTGGATTATGTTTCCTTTATTTCCAGTTTTATTTCCGACGCTTGTATTTTGATTTCTAACCCTATCTATTTATCCTATTTTTTGGAAGAAGTTAGTCGTCATTTCTTCCTATTGTCATAACATATCATTTTGGCTAACTACTCTGTCCTATAACTGGTTCACAACATGATCCATATCCTCCCTTTTCATGTATAAGGAATAATTTCCTTAGGAGGAAGCCTCCTGACTCCCACCTTGCGTGGGTTCCTCAGTATGAGCTTTAGTTCTTTTCCTTCTTATCCATAGATCTTTCTTTTCATAAATATGATTTTCTAGGCCTTTCGATTCAAGTAGACCTTCTAATTGACACACCAAAAGTGTTAGACTTCTTTTTAGTCAAACAAGCCTAATATCCTAAATAGTGGAATCATGGAATAATATCCGAACTATATTTAAAAATTAACAAATCACAACAACATAACCATAATAGTAATAGAAAGCAGTAAAGAAGACTAGATTTTTAAGTGGTTTAACTAACTTTGGCCTACATCCACTTGAAGTAATCTTTATTTATATTGTTGATTACAAGTATAGTTTATTTTTGTAAGAGCATAGAAAGAAGAAGGTATTGTTGTCTCTCTAAGGAATAACAAAGCATTTGCGCAAAGAAGAGAAGAGAATATCTTCTTTTCTAAGCCCTTAATGGTCTATTTATAGCAAAAGAAATAAAGAAGGATTGGTGCAAATATTCATAGGGGAGCCAACTAAGGCATGACAATTAGTCTTAAAAGTAGGGCATGGATCTACACACATAAGAAGGTCAACATCGGTCCCGATGGAGCGGTCGGTATTGAACCCTTTGAGGGTGAAACCCGTAGTGTAGGACCCTCTCTGATTCTTATTTGTCCTTATGTTTTTCGTTGTTTGATTTGGTATCTAGATTTTGTACAAATTTCTGACTCTAACTATTTACAACTCAATGATTTACTACAACACCGATTATTCACATATACAGATATTCCTCACTACATCACTCAGTTCACTCATTACATATGTAGTTTCAATTGATACAGATAATAACACTGAAAAATATATGCAGAGCTGAAGGCGAGCCAAGAAGCAGGTCCGGGCGCAGCGCCGGTAGGAATTTGGGGCCCTAGAGTCTCGGTGGAGATCAACCTAATTGGCAGGTCTGGGGCGATCGACCATAGGTCCGGTGGCGATCGACTACAGGTTCAGAGCCCCACACCGCCGATGGACACCCCCCATTCATCCGATTTATTGTCAAACCTGCACACTTATTTTCACTCGATTACATGTCTCGCCTTTCACTGCCTGGATCTATTGTCAAACCTGCACACTTATTTTCATTGCATTACGCTTGCGGATGAGATAATATTTTCATCATTGTATAAATAAGAATATACTTTTATTATCATACAAGTTATACAATGATAAAAATATGACTACCGTAGATCGGTAGATGCAATGCTCAGTGGTTAATTTAGAAATCAAGCCAAGTCCCCTGGTTCATCATGGAAACTCAAGAAAGAATCCTAGCACAATTTTCTCTAATTTGCTCAAGGAATGTTTATCACATGCAACATCATATATTGAACAGCTAGTCATTTAACATTTCGTGGTTGGAACTTTAAAGCCATGCAATGGAATATCAGCCTCTTTCACATAAGGAATAATCTCCATGGTTTTTTCCAAATCAATAGCCGCATGACACCATAAGTGATCCAGTTTACCCTCTACCATATCATTGTTATTGTCTATAACATAGTTAACTGGTCTATTGATCCCGTTGTCATCAAAACATTTAGCAGAATGGTCGATGTACGCACTAGCAGGAAGTTCCAGATTGAAACCTCTACTACTGTTACTATTGTTCACATCAATAGATTTTCACTTAGTAACTTCTAAACTACCTACATTGTCTTCTTTCAATGAAGCAGTCTGCATATCATGATTATCTTTCCATTTCAGAATTTAAACCTTTAATGTAATTATTTTAATACAGGAATACCATGAAGTTAATATATTCTTACCATCTTTAAATTGCGCTCTTTAGCATCCAACTCTTTCTGATAAAGTTCACACATCAGCGTCTTTTGCATTAATATAGACGATATAGCTCACGGACCTGAGTGAAAACAACAAACAAAATTTATGTTCTTTAGTTAGTCAATACTCAGACCTGATGCTTGGATATGCTTTTGTGATAAAGCATTGTTCCTCGTATCCCGTATTTCATCCTTCAATTCTCCAAATTCGTACAGATTCAATTCACTTGTTCTCAACATCATTATTTTTATTCATATTTTAAACAACGCATGCAATTAATCAATAATCAAACCCGACACATCACTTCGACTTCGTCAAATTGAATTAACTCCAGCAAAATATCTGCGCACCAATAACACAAAAATCAATCAAAAAGCAAGCTTGAAGCAATAAGCTAATGTGGTTCGCGAAATTTATCTCAATTTTATAGAGTGAAGCAAAATAATTACTTGTAGACTTGAATTCGAAAAGAAACTCATGGCCCACTAAACGTTTTTATTGAAATGAAGTAAACTGGACAAAAAGGAAACTATTTGATAAGAACCTGAACTCGTCGAAAGGGAAAATAAACTCTAGGATTTTCTTCCAACGAGGGAAAGATCAAGATTAGGGTTAGTATTTGGGAAGGAGATAGAAGAAACATTAAGCTCTAGGGTTCCGGTAATGGTGAAACCGAACTCGTCGAAGGGGATGAGGAAGATGAAAAAGAGAATCTCCATGTCCAGATTTGTTATTCAATGAAAATTTGGAGAAAAATCAAATTGACGATGATGGAAAATTAAAATTAGCGGGAAAATGAAAATTTGGGGGCAAAGAGCTGAGGAGGTGAAGGAAAATCAGATTGATGCGGATTGGTAATGTAGACTATTGGATCTTTTTCACATGGATTGATAATTTTATTAATTTTATTAATTTGAATGTATCTATAACTACTACAACACATGGTTGATATCTATGCAAATACATTGAAGCGTGCGTTGCAATAGACAAAAATCAGCATAGAAATGGCAACATCTTAGCTGGCAACACCTTGGATTTTCGTTACAGCAGGCCATTTATGGCATAGTGGAAGTATCTCGAATCATCTCTAGCCCAAGCAGAAGTCTATCCGTAGAACCCCACCAACAAATTGGCGATTTAAAAGGTCGTCCATACAATGCTTCGAAGGGTTCCATGCTTATGCTTGATTGGTAACTGTTGTTGTAGGCAAACTCCATCAATGGGAGATGCTCCTCCCAATTCCCTCCAAAGTCCAGGATACACAGTCTTAGAAGATCCTCAAGAACTCTACTCACTCTCGCAGTCTGTCCATCTGTTTGAGGGTGGTATGTTGTGCTTAAACATAGCTGTGTACCCAATGCCTCTTATAAGCTCTTCCAAATCTCACTAGTAAAGATGAGGCCGGGGTCGCTTACTATACTGGAAGGTACTCCATGCAATTGGATAATCTCTCAAAGATATATTGACGCTAACCAAGCCGCCGTCCTCTTACTCTTAACAAGAATAAAATGAGCATTCTTCGCAAGTTTATGCACTATTACCCAAATGCTCGTATTGTCCTTCCTTGATTGGGGCAATTCATCGATGAAATCCATAGAGAAGCTCTCCTACTTTCATTGTGAGACATCTAAGGGCTGATGCAATCCGCCAGGTTTTATTTGTTTAGCTTTTACTCTTTGGCAGGTCAAACATCGAGCTACAAATTCCACCGCATCTTTCTTCATGCCAGTCCAAACGAAAACCCTCTTCATGTCTCGATACATTTTGTCGCCGCTCAGATGGATAGTCATTCAAGAATGATGAGCTTCCTCAAGCACTGCCTTAAGAAATTCCCCAATCTTAGGGACACATAGCCTTCCATCTTGTCTCAGCCACCCTTTCTCGTCCAGTGTATATCTAGCAAGATGGCTAGAAGTCTCTCCTCTTCCAAGCCTGTCCAAGATGTGTGATATCTATGGGTCCTACCGCTACATAGATCCAATACGCTCCAATAGAGTAGGTCTTACCTCCAATGATGCTAACAATCCCAACAAGAAACCCGTAGATGGCTTAAAATCAAAGGTCGAGATGTACTCCAAGCTCTACCTTTCTACGAATAAAGGAATCAAAGTCGTCCTCTGCCTACTCAATGCATCCGCCACTACATTACCCTTGCCTGGGGTATAACCTATCTCGAAGTCATGGGACGCTAGGAACTCCATCCATCGTTGTTGCCTTAGGTTGAGTTCCTTCTGTGAGAATAAGTACTTGAGCAACTTATGATCCGTGTATAGCTCAAATCTTTCTTCAAGTAGATAGTGTTGCCTAAACTTCAATACAAACACTATTGCAGCCTACTTTAGATCATGGGTAGGGTAGTTCTTCTCATGAACCCTCATCTGTCTACTACCATAGCATACTACCATTCCCTCTTGCATCAGAATGACACCAAGCCCATGTCATAAGAATATGTGTAAACCATGAACATCTTGATTTCATCTGAGAGAGTCAGAACGGGGGTTGTTGTCAGAGCTCTTTTCAATCTCTGAAAGGCATCCTCACAATCAATGTTCCACGAAAAGGCCAAGTTCTTCTTCGTCAATTGGGCGAGCGGGCCCGATACCCTTGTAAAGTCCTTGATAAACTTTCTATAATATCCCACAACCCTAGAAAAATTCTCACCTCCATTGCATTCTTTGGAGCCCTCCAATCTTGAACTGCAACGACTTTCGCAGGGTCCACTGCTATCATGTCCTTGGAGACCACATGCCCTAGGAACCTTACTTCCTTTCTCCAAAAGTGACACTTAGAAAATTTCTCCTTGAGCAGATGTGACCTAAGGGTGCGTAGAACCTCTTCTAAGTGTTGGGCATGATCTTCCTGATTCTTTGAGGAGATAAGAATGTAATCCACAAAGACCACCACAAACTTGTTCAGAAACTCCCTAAACACCCTACTCATCAAGTACACAAAATAGGAGGGTGCGTTGGTTAGCCCAAAAGGCATAACCAGTCATTCAAAGAAACCGTCTGGATTTTTGAATGCAGTCTTATCAATGCTGTCATCTGCCACTCTCAACTGATGAAACCCCATGGCCAAATCCATTTGCGAGAAAACTAATGTGCCTACTAGCTGATCAAACAGGTCATCAATTCTTGGTAGTAAGCGCCCATTCTTCTTAGTGAGCTTATTCAGCTCCCTATAGTCCACACAAAGATGAAGTGGGTCGTCTTCCTTAGTTGCAAAGATGACTGGAGCTCCCACTCAGAAATGCTTCGCCTAATAAAATATTTCTCGAATAGTTCCCCTACTTGTTTGCTGAGCTCCCTACTTTCCCTAGGAGCCATGTGGTGCACTGGTAGAGCAACTAGCTTCACATTCTCTACTAGGTAAATCCGAAAGTCTATCTCACGCCTTGGTGGTAGTTCCTTAACCTACTCAAACAAATCCAGGTAGTCTCTGGCTATGGGTACAGATCGCAAGTCGTCAACAGAAGTATCAAGTGATTCAAGAAAACTAAGCATCACCAACCCTTATGGGTCGCAGGAAATTTCGAGAGTCCTACCATGACAAGTAAGAAGTCTAACCACTCTTTTTTCGCAATCAAGGATGGCACCATACAGGGTTAGCCAATCCATGCCCAGAATCAAACCATAGCCCATAAATCCCAATATGTATGCGTCGCATTCAAACTCAATGCCCAAGATAGAAATTCCCAAACCCCTACACATCATGGATAAATGATCTGATCCTCCTATGGGGTTTAAAACCACTACTGGATCGGAGACTATGCTAGTACTAAGGTGCAGACTATCTTCTAAAGAACTGGACACAAATGAATGTGAAGCGCCAAAATAAAACAGGGTTCAAACAGGGCACTCAAATGGGAAATCAAACCTACAACCGTGACTTTCCTACCTCGATAAGATCCACTAGCCTCTAAAGCATGAACTTGTCTAGAATTTCCTGCACCTTGTCCTTTCTTGCTAGGGCATTGCTTACTGAAGCGTCCCACTTGTCCATAATTAAATCTGACTTTCTTTGTCCTTCTACAGTCCTTCACAAATTGACCCATGGCTCCGCAACCATGACACTTGATATCTTTCTTGATCTGAGCCTTGTCAGGCTTTCCACCTTTCTCTTTCCTTTTCTTTCCTTTTCTGGGCCACCATTTCTATTTCTCGCCCGTAGCCTGTGTCTTTCTTCTCATCCTTGCCATCTTCATGCATAAAAGAAACAAGCCTTTCAAACATCGCCCCCATCAGCATATGAGATAAAGCAAGTCCTTGGAGATGTTGATTCAACCCTCTCGCAAATCTAAGTGCCTTTTTGTGGGGTGTATTCACCAATTCTAGTCCAAATCTTTCCAGTTGATCAAAATTATTCACATAATCCTTAACAAACATGTCCCCTTGTTTCAAAGCCAAGAATCTTTCCATCTTTAATCCTTCTTCCGCCTAAGATAAGAATTTCATCTTGAATCTTTGTTTGGAATCATCCCATTTGACTACTGGTTGTCCTGTCTGTGTTACTTCCCACCAGTAGGAAGCCTCATCCTTTAGTTGCCATGTAGCCAATTGTATCTTTCTTCTATCATCAATCTCAAAAAGACCAAACACATTCTCCGTCTCTCGTAGCCAATTTCATGCTTCAACAAAACTCTCGGTACCATGGAACTCCCATAGCGTAGAAATCTTTGCATAACTTAGAAAAGTTATCTACTCGTGGAGTTGGAGCTACAGCTGTTGCAGCTGGGGGTAGGGCATCTCCTTATCCTTCGGCAGGTGTCGTAGCCTCAAGATACCTACAGAACCATGTTGGTAGCAAAATGCCCTCGGGAAGAGTGGGTGTCCCAGACATGATGAAAAGAAAAGAAAAAGGATTCACTAAGAGATCGAGAAAATATTGACCATGGATTGAGGGGATATGTTTTTCAAAAACATATTATTATTTGAAAATACTTTGCTTTTGAGACCAATTTTAAAAAACTTTTTCTCTGATCTTGTAATTTTCAACTCTGATACCAAATGTGACATCCCATGTCCGTTAATGTCACTCATAAGCAAATGCATTAAGTTTTGAAAGCGCAATAGGTAAACAGTACAGAAATTCACAAGAAAGATATAAAATAAGCAGGAAATTTTTTAACTTCATTATTAAAAATAAAGCATAGTATCAAATAAATTACAACAAAACCAGTTACATCAAATCTTCCTCATAACAAATCTCACAAACCAAAGCATCAGAGTACATAAAATCATATCCCTCGCCATAAGTCATACTAGAGTAGTAAGCAAGTCAAAACGGTACATCTCAAGAAATCCAAGTCCAAGCTGTAAAAGAAATCTTGGTCACTATTGAGTGCTTCTACTCTGAGCACCTGGGGGGAAAGGAAGAAAGAGGCGAAAGAAAAAGGGTTAGACATAAAGTCTGACGAGTTCCAGTGATTTTCAAATATGCATAAAATAGAAATGCTAAGACTGGTAAATAAGATTGGATGAGAAAGGTACAGTGTCATATAAGGTAAAAGATATACAGAACAACATGATGGATAGGAATAAACTATGATCGAGTAATGCTTCACATTTATATCCTAAAATAGTATTGTCTGCACCAATTCTAGTATAACAAGTTCAACAGGATTAGGTTCTCTACCTAATTACTATCAGCAGGATTAACAGCAGAATTAAATAGATGGATTAGGCATACCCTAATTACATAACCAGATTAGGCGTTGACCTAATTACACAACAACATGATTAGGTGTACTCTAATTACTAACCATGCGATCGGCTCCCTACTATGTAAAGACCTTGTGTCAGCCCCGATAGTAGGGTGTATCACTCCCTAACCCAACAATTAAATAACACAAACCTATTTACTGGTGTTACAATAGCTTATCTTCCTAATTTGGGCCCATGCACGCTCATGACTTTGCCGGAACGCTCATGTATCCACCCCCCATGTGGAACTCTTACTATCCAGTTCAGTAAAGCGTGCCTTGTCCCCTACATAGTGTGAGGCCCCCTCTAACAAAATACCAAGAGGGATACTTACTGATATGGGTTACAAATAGTAGGTTGACACAAGCCAAACCCCCTAAGCTTTTTCCCTCAAAACAAGGATTTAAGAGTCCCCAAAACCTAATACAACAGCAGTACGGGGGACCTCTTAGCTTATTAATACTCATATTTAACCTAGTAGGTTTAGGTTTACTAATAAGCATGGCTGTAAAATTATAACTCCTAATGTATGTACAATCCTTCCCCAAAACACCTTCCCAGATGTATATAATTCCTACAACGTTTCAATTTAGTAACCTACATCTGGTACTTACCATATTCTAATATGTCATTTACTTAATATCTGTATTAAGTAAAATCTAACATGTCCAATTCATATGCATATTATTCACAAATTATGTTCCTAAATTACAACATATACAGGTTTATGCATATTATCCATTTTCTACCAATTTTCGGCAATTATACACGTTATCCCTTTTTATCAGTTTATAGCAAGTTTAATCTTGTGTATATTATCTCTTTCTAAAATTATAGTTAAACAGTCCCAATTTAACAACATGCGTAAATTCCTCTTTTTATGTCATTCATTATTGCCCCAATTATACGCACAGTCTAATCGGATATAGCCTAGGCTTCCAAAGGCCTAGGCTTAGCGAAAATAAACAGGGAAAACAGTGGAAGGGGAATGAGTCAAATCACACAAGCATATAGGCAAGACTGGGAATAAACATAAAACATAGAAAATGGGAAAAGGAAGATAGATACATATATCTTATTAATTATCCAACATCAAAGGCATATGTTTTACTTATCATAATGGCATAGGTGATTTAGCAGTGAAAAACATGTATAACATTTATCTTACAATCACTGTATATCCTAACCCAATTTTATTAACTGTCATGTTATAGTCTAGGAAATCAGATCTGAAAATGAAGGGAACTCACAGTGGGTCTTGGTGAAGAAGAGATTAAATCTCTTATATATATATATACAATTCTATGCTGTAGAAAAGTCCAATCCAATCTTTTTAGTTGTATGTATGCAAGTCCTGAACGTTGTCTCTGTAGATCTAGCTCTCAGCAGCATTCCCCCATAATATGTTTATATTTTTAGAATAATTTCATAGAGGCAGAAGATATGAAGAAATGGTGTAAATTGGAATCGGAGAAGCCACATATTTATAGAATTACAAAGTCAACCTCAGCCTTTAGATTCTATGGTTTTAATCCAAAACATACATGTAGCACTGAGTCAGCAATGAATATAGTATGAAAAACGCTCCAGATTCAGAGTACGAATATGCCCAGATCTGTAGTGGATCGACCCAATCAGCCTTGGGTCGACCCAGGCCATTTGTGGGTCATCCCACATCGGTTTGGTTTCACGGCTGTTTTCCCGCTCATCTCATTTGAATTTATTTGAATTATTATTATATTCACATATAAGCTCCTTATATGTATACAAACTTCTAATGTCAATAACTTCTTCATACGTTATCTGTTTTACGCAAACTTGGGGTCTATCTGAACTACAATTCTAAGATGAACATGATGGTAATGCCAGTTTCACTTAATTCTGAATATTTAATTAGGTTATTTCCAATTTATTGTCTTAAATTATAGTTACAATGTATTAAGTCTTTGGGTGTTACATGTGTTAGGCACATTCATATAGAACGAAAAGAACAAGTTATACTTCAAATTCCCAAGAAGCTATGAAATTGTTAAATACATATGAAAATCCAAAAGGTATAGTTACTGTATTTGTATATATAAACTTTCTAGTGTAATGTATTTCAGTTTAACTAAATACACGCTTTTTATGGAAATCAAATACTTCAAGGTATAAAAGAAGTATATTATAACCCAGTTTTATAATATAGTAAGGTTCGAACACCTTTTG
This sequence comes from Allium sativum, assembly GCA_030737875.1. Taxonomy (NCBI): domain Eukaryota; kingdom Viridiplantae; phylum Streptophyta; class Magnoliopsida; order Asparagales; family Amaryllidaceae; genus Allium; species Allium sativum. Next base: position 573,526,295 of record CM060921.1, on the reverse strand, counting down.
CAACAGTTTAATGACATAACCAAAGTGTCACAAACTATATTTACATATATCCTAATGGTTTATAATTCATAAAAACATAATTAATATATACACGTTTGTAAGTGACATCTAAATTAGAAAACTAACTTTTTGTATTGTGTTTTTATGTGTAGTGGTTAGTTAATTTCAAACTAACCAATTATCTTTTTCTTTTAAATTAAACTCCGGTTAAATAATCAAAAAAGACCTATGTATCTTCAAAAGCATATGTTAAATCTTGATTATAGTACAATTATTTTTTTATATTGGTAAAGGTAGATCCTGCAAATGAAAATTGTAAGAGAAAAGTATTTGAGCAGACAACCCTGCCTTGAAAAAATTATTAATAAATAACCAATTTTTTTTTAAAAAATGAATCAGGGGTCATCTCAATCGATTCCTTATGTCGGATCAGGGCTAGAATGACAACAATGAAAAACATATACGGAGTTTCTATACAATCAATGGAGGTAAATTATAAGGGGTAACGATATAGGCCAAGATGAATATTTACTACCAAGCTGAGAGAATGGTAAAAGCCCATCCATACATAAACCAACTCTAACATTATGGCGCTCTGCGACAAATTTGGGATATTACAGAAATGTTTCCATGCTTCTCCATCCGGTGGATATGTCAATGTTCTACCTTCTTGTGTTCTCACACTTGGTCATCACATATGACATGTTGTGACTGATGATGCATGTAACATTTGTATTTTAGGGGCAATGAGTAAATAATGCATACTCTTAAACGGAACTTGTCACACCTCGTAAAGTATACCTTAAATTGACATAGTAAATTAAAATAAGAATAAGTAACAATAATTTATAATATATTAATAGGATGAAATATGAATATTTAATAATTGTGAATTTGGTCACAAAAATATTACAATTATATTTATGGCGAGATTCTAGTCTGATTTCTTATTTTATTTATCAAAAAATGGAGTTCGTACAAAAAAGTTACAAATAAACGCACAAGAATAATATACACACGTCATTTGAAATTCAAATTGCAAATGCCAAGCTGGAATAAAAATAAATACCTATGGCATAATGGAATATTAATTTTAGATTTCAAGCTGGTGTATACATATAATTGTGTAAGAGGGGGCAAGCATCCTTGTATTAACTGGTTTGGGTTTAGGTTTATATATACTTTTATTGGAATGAACCATTGATATTTTATAAAATGAATCTGATGGTCCACACACTTTAAACAAGCATAAATAAGGCCCTAGCCTACTCGCCAAATCCTACATTTTCTTCCAAAATCCACCACCATTTTGTATCTCCTTCATTCTCTCTAAATTCTAAAATTAGGCCAGGTTAGTTTCTTCTTCTATCTAACCTATTTTCTATCTTCTCTATTCTGATTTTTTTATAGAATCTGGAATTAGATTTATATGCATATAATATTCTAACTTGATTCTTATATATGTAATTATTTAGGAGGAATATTTGGATTATGTAATTTTGATGCTACAATCCATAGTTTTGTCCTACACAGTCTCCTTCTTCTTGTAATTCTGTGAGTGGGAATTATTCTAAGTTTACCATTTGTTGTAATTGTTAGTATAGAATATGATTTTAGTGCCTATATAGGTTTAGGATTCTTAAGAAAAATAAATCCATATAAATCCCCCAAATCTCTAAATAATATCGAAAATGGTCAACCATATGATAATTTGGGTTTTGGATTGTGAATGTATGGAAAGAATGGATTTTTGGGTGTTGTGTGATTTTATCATTCAATCTTATTTAATTTATTGAAATTCTAGTTTATACAAAAGCACAGATTTGGGTATTGTAATTTATATATGCTTCAATCTCTGCTTTTATAAAAATAGATGGTTTAAGGTAATAAGATACATATTACTAAAATCTTAAATCTTGAGTAAACATTGTATATGAAAATAAAGCAGTACTAGAAGTTAACCACTACTTGTAGTAGTGTATACTTGGAACCGATTGGCATATCCCACATCTACAAGAAGTCGGGTTGATGTGTGATGTCTAGTGCTATGGGGCATTATAATTAATACACAAAGACGCAAGGTTAAGCGCAATTCGTAGTAGAAGCTTGCTTAGAACCGACCGACAAATCCAGTAGCTACAAGATGTTGGTTTAATGTGAGATGTCTAGTGTAATAAGCAATTGTGTGAAGTAGGCCTTCTCAAGATGGTATTTTGCTTACCTATCTTATTTGGGTAATAAGTGGTTAGGATTAGGTTCGTTCCTAAGGTCCACTCCTTGGTTTTGGACTAATGTCATAGGACCTACCATTACTAGGTATTAAGTGGCCATCAGGCCCGCCTTTCTCTAATAAATTTGTGAGGTAATAAATGGTGTTAAATAAAAAGACAGACATATGAGTGGGGTGGTTCACCAAGAGTTATCTGCTTCTTATCTAGGGGCTATGCAAGGGAATACCTAGGGATGGGATTATAAGAGTCCTAAGGAGCATGTAAGAGGGACTTCCTGTCTAAAAGAAGTATTAAGTAACTAGATGTTCACTCGTGATGCTAGTTAAATAATAACACAAGGTCCGCCGAAGGGTCATAAATAGAATGAATGTCTACCCTCACCTGGTGGTAAATGCAGATTCCTATTTCTTACATTAAAATTAAGAGAAATTTGTTAATGTCAATCAAGGTATTAAGTGACGGGGTCCGCCATAGGGATTAAGTGATAGTACGAATCCAATCATAAATAAATATATAAAGTGGCCTTAAGTGACCAAATGATAGTCCGCTTCGTAAGTTATTAAGAGACCATAAGAATTCACCCATAAATATATACAATGGCCTTAAGTTACTGTAGGGTAATCCATCTAATTTATGCCTGTGTTTGTCATATTTAAATTGTGTGTTGAATCCTCTTAGAAATAACTTGATAAATTTATACTGCAAGTATAGGAAAATAGATTTTTTTTAAACATAAATGATTTTCATTGATTGGATCCTTTGGTAACCCGATTATGGGGAGATAGATGCAACACAGGATTGTAACGGTGAGGAAAATAGCCAACTCGAAACCCACAACTGCATTTGGGGTGTCGAGATGACAGGCCTTCAATTTCCAACAAGCTTCGGTGAATTTACCTGACTAGCAGGTGTCTCGACTTATTTTTACAATCAGGCTCTACAATAAAGCCTTCCGGCTATGGGTTTCGTTAGTTAAAGTGGTTTTCATCTTCCGTAAGTATTGCTTATGTTTTGTTTCCATTAGTAAGCCTTTTAGATTACCAGTAAAGCTTCCGGATGGGATCTTGCTTTCGGGTTGTTAGTCAAGCTTTTGGGTGTCGGTCAACACAAAGATTAAATGCTTCTAAAAGAACATCTCGGTATCCAGGGTTCCGATCATTATGTTATTTATGCTTCTGGTAGAGTGTTTCGGCATCCGGGGCTCTGGACATTGTGGCTTCTGGAGTATTGTGCGGTCGGAGTGTTTTTATTTCTTTATATTGTTGTTTTACTTTTGGTGTCGGTTGTTTGTCCAGGTTTCCTTTCTTTGTTGTTGCCTGTCTCGGCTTATGTGTGTGAAAAGCCTATAAATAGGCAGGGTGTGTGAGTTGTAAAAATTTGTTGAATTTTGAAACTGAATATTAGAGTCTGCCATTATTGGAGCTTTGTTTCTCCTTTATCCAATTACGACATCCTTTGTGGATCAACGACTTGGAAGATCATCTTTTCGGCATCAAGTGTGATAAACAATGAGTTGGTGATCACATTTCTGACATCTTCAAGATCAGCAGAAATTGTGTTTACTATTGATCTCGAGTTCATCGAGACTACAATTCCTTGTACCTTTCCGGCATCGATCTGGATAAACGAAAGTGGGAATTATCTTATTCTACCACATCGAACCACCTCACGTTCATCGGTGTATCGGAAAATCTAGTGTTTCTCTAGTTTTCGAATATCAATTTGAAAATCTTTTTAATCTGCTGTGTCAATTTTGGTATCGAAGCTAAAACGATGCTTAAAGTTAGGTTTGACTCTACGATTGAATTTAGAGATCATCTAAAGCAATTATCCTCATTATGAATTGAAAATGCCGCCAAGACGAGGTGACATCGTAATGTTGAAGATTTTTATGGTCAAGAAGATGAAAATCAAATGGAGGAGCATCTTAATACCAGAATCGATGATGGTGTTGGACAATTGGAAAGAATGATTTTGGACATTAATGAAAATCAAAGACAAAGGACTCCAGTTGCATCGGAAAATATGTTTGCTTAGGAAGAAGACCGTGGAAGTTATCAGTCTCAACATCGAGAAGATGTGAGATCGCAATTTTAGGCTCAAGTCATTGATATATGATGGGAGTCTGGAATGAGGACAGAAGTACCAGAATTCAAGGGAGGTATGCAAGCTAAGGAATTCTTGGATTATGTTTCAAATGTTGAAGAAATATTTGAATATAAGGGAGTATTAGAAGAGCATCGAGTACGATTAGTCTTTATGAAACTGAGAGGAAGAGTTATAACATGGTGGTAACAAATTAAATTGACTTGAGCACGAATGGGAATGTCCAAGATGATTACATGGAATAAGATGAAGAAGTTAATGAGAGCTACATTTTTACAGTATCACCATCAATCGTTAATGCATCAATGATTGCAGAATTTACGACAAGGCACACGTTCTGTTAATGATTACACGGAGGAGTTTTTTTCAATTAATTGCCTAAAATGATATTTTAGAAACTGAGGAACAGTTAGCCGCAAGATATATTGGAGGACTTCGAATTCATATCCAAGACATGGTGAACATGTTTTATCTGAAATATGATGCTGAGGCGCACCAGAGAGCACTTTCCTGGGAAGAACAGGGTGGACGAAGTGGTAGTTAAGCGACTACTAATCGATAGAACAAAAACGTTATTAGTAGTATTCCAACTAGTAGACCTACTAATCCGAGTCCTACCGAGGCATAGGAAGGCAGTAACATGAACTGTTTCACTTGCCAAAAATTTGGTCACAAAAGTTCTTAATGTACAAAGCCAAAGAAAAGAACTATGGTCACAGAGGGAACTGAAGAATGCAATGAAGAGGTTGTGGTAGATTTTTCATCTCCGCCGCGATTTGATGAAGAACCAAAAGAAATTGTTGTTGGCGACGAAGGTCATAACCTAATGATTAATAGAACTTTCTTAATGCCAAAGTCAAACAACGAGTCTGAATGGCTATGAAGCAACATCTTCCAATTCACATGCACTATTTTAGGAAAAGTGTATCGATTCGTGATTGACGTAGGAAGTTGTAACAATATAATTTCAGAATAGGCTGTACAAAAGGTTGGAATCAAGTTGGAAAAACACCCTTGACCTTACAAACTTGCGTGGTTGAAGAAAGGAGGAAAGGTAAAAGTTTCTAAATGAGCTTTTATTCTTTTTTCAATTGGCTTAAAATATAAGGATGAAATTTGGTGTGACGTTGTGAATATGGATGTATTCCATCTCTTGTTAGGGAGACTATGGCAATATAACATGGCCGTGCAACATGATGGCCGCATAAACAACTATAGTTTCATATTCGAAGGTACCAAGATCACACTAGTTCCAAAGAGTCGAACTCAAAGTGAAGCAAAGTCTGATCAAAAGACAGAAACTGTTAGTTTGCTTTCATTAAAAGACTTTGTCGATGAAGTGGAAGAAGATGGCGAAATATATCTGTTAGTCGGATTCAATTCTAAAGAGAATGATGAAATTCCAGAAGTAGTAAACCATTGCTATGTGAATTTGATGATGTGTTTCCGAAAGAGCTGCCGGAGGAATAACCGCTGCTCAGAGACATCCAACACCAGATTAATTTGGAACTTTGTGTTGTTTTACCACATAAACCACATTACCGAATGAGTCCAAGAGAGCATGAAGAGTTTGATGACAAGTGGAAGAATTGCTAAGTCAAGGCCGTGTTCGAGAATGCCTAATTCCTTGCTCTATACCAGCATTGTTAGTACCAATGAAGGGTTGTTCGTGGAGAATGTGAACAAACAGTCGAGTTCAAATCAATATAATAGTGAGATATTGCTTTCCTATTCCATGGCTGGATGATTTGCTAGATAAGATTAGCGGGTCAGTTATCTTTTCAAAGATTGATCTAAAGAGTGGATATCATCAAACCAGAATTCGACCAGGTGATAAATGGAAGATTGCTTTCAAAACACGTAAAGGGTTGTATGAATGGCTCGTCATGTCTTTTAGGTTATCAAATGCACTAAGCATATTTGTGAGAGTGATGAATCAAATTTTCAAACCATATATTGGCAAGTTTGTGGCTGTTACTTCGATGACATACTTGTCTACAGTGCCAGTACGGAGGAACATCTACAACATCTACGTGCAGTTTTGATCATTTTACGATAGGAAAATTTTTATGTCGTGATGAAGAAATGCACGTTCATGACTTCAAGTGTGCTATTTTTGGGATATGTTGTTTCCAAAGAAGGTTTACAGGTTAACCAGAGTAAAGTTATGGCAATCAGAGAGTGGCCACAGCCGAAGACAATTACGGAAGTGCGTAGTTTTCATGGTTTGGTATCATTTTACAGATGATTCATTCCACACTTTAGTAGCATTATGGAACCGACGACGGACTGCATGAAAGGCAAACAATTTGTTTAGACAGAAGAAGTGGAGCATGTTTTTGAGCAAATCAAACAACTGTTGATGTCAGCGCCTATTCTAGTGCTTCCAGATTTCCATTTACCTTTCGAACTTCATACTGATGCTTATAAAGTTGGAATTGGAGGATTGTTAAGCCAAAATGGAAGACCTATTTCATACTTCAGTGAGAAATTGTCAGGAGCGAAGATCAGATACAACACTTATAATGTTGAATTCTATGTTATTTCCAAGCTATAAAGCATTGGAGACATTATCTTTTTCATAAAGAATTCGTTTTGTACACAGATCACGAAGTGTTGAAACATCTCCAATGCCAAGACAAAGTAGCCACTAGACATGCGTCATGGATTGCTTACTTACAACAATTCACATTTGCAGTAAAGCATAAGTCAGGGGTTACGAACAAAGTAGCAGATGCATTAAGCCGAAGAAACAATCTTTTGACCATAATGAAAGTTGAAGTATTGGGGTTTGACTTGATTTCAGAATTGTTAACTATAGATCCATACTTTTCGAAAATTCTAGAAAATGTAAAGAATGGTGAAGTAACTGCTTTTTCAATGACAGAAGGGTTTCTTTTCAAAGGAAATCAACTATGTATACCCGACTGTAGTTTACGATGGAAGATTGTCCAAGAATCAAACATTAAAGGTCATGTTGGCAGGGATCGTACCATATAGTTCCTTATGGATACCTACTTTTGGCCATCCATGTGAAAAGAAGTCGAAAAATTCGTATAAAGATGTCAGATTTGTCAAGTGTCAAAGGGGACTGCAACTAGTTCTGGATTGTATATGGCATTACCAGTTGCTTTCAGACCATAGGTTGATGTGAGTATGGACTTTGTTTTAGGTTTGCCAAGAACACAGAGAGGCAACGATTCTATCTATATAGTCATTGATCGTTTTTCCAAGATGGTTCATTTCGTTGCTTACAAGAAACGATAGACGCGGTCAAAGTAGCTCAGCTAAACTTTCGAAAATATACTGACTACGTGGACTACCAGAATCAATTGTTTTAGATCGTGATACTCGGTTTTTAAGTCACTTCTGGTTAAGTTTGTGGAAAATGTGGGAATACAATTGAAGTTCAGTAGTGCTTATCATCCACAAAGGATGGACAGACTGAAGTGGTAAACAAATCATTAGGAAACCTATTAAGAAATCTTGTTCAAGACAATTTGAAAAGTTAGGATTCTAATTTGTGCTAAGCTGAATTCGCACATAATCATGCTATCAATCGCAGCACTGGATTTAGCCCATTCAAAATTGTGTACTCATAAGTACCTAAGAGACCGTTGGATCTAATTCCATTTGCTAATCAAGGTAGAATGCAAGGAAAAGCCATTGATCTTGTCACAGAGCTACAGGAACACCATCTTGTGGTCCAAAAACGATTAGTTGAGACTAGTCAAAAATAAAAACAAGTTGCGGATGTGAAACGACGACATGTTGAATTTCATAAGGGGGACTTTTTGTGGGCAGTGTTAACGAAAGATAGATTTCCTATTGGAACATACAATAAATTAGCTTCCAGAAAGATTCGAACCTTTCAAAATTATTGACACGATCAGTCCGAACGCTTATTGTTTGAAATTACCAAGCCATATTCATGCTTCTGATATTTTCAACTTTAAGCATTTGATACCATATTATGAAGAAGATCCGATTGAAGAAGTTTTGCCCCAGCATAGGATTGTAACGATGAGGAAAATAGACAATTCGAAACCCGCAACTGCATTTGGGGTGTCAGAATGACAGGCCTTCAATTTCCAGTAGGCTTCGGTGAAATTACCTGAGCAGTAGTGGTCTCGGCTTATTTTTACTATCAGGCTCTATAATAAAGTCTTCCGGCTATGGGTTTCGTTAGTAAAAGTGGTTTTCATATTCCGCAAGTATTGTTTATGTTTTGTTTCCATTAATAAGTCTTTCGGATTACCAATAAAGGTTCCGGATGGAATACTGCTTTCGGCATATTAGTCAAGCTTTCGGATGTCGGTCAACACCAAGATTAAATGCTTCTGAAAGCACGTCTCAGTATCTGGGGTTCCGGCCATTATGTCATTTATTCTTCCGGAAGAGCGTTTCGGCATCCAGGGTTCCGAACATTGTGGCTTCCAGAGTATTGTGCTGTCGGAGTTGTTTTTATTTCTTTGTATTGTTGTTTTACTTTTAATGTCGGTTGTTAGTCCCAGTTTTCTTTCTTTGTTGTTGCAGGTCTCGGCTTATGTGTGTGAAAAGCCTATTTTAGTTGTAAAATGTTGTTGAATTTTGAAATTGAATATTGGCGTCCTTCGTTATTGGAGCTTTGTTTCTTCTTTACCCAAATATGGCATCCTTTATGGGTCAACGACTTGGAAGATCATCTTTCCAGCATCAAGTGTGATCAACAACGAGTTGGTGATCACATTTCCGACATTTTCAAGATCAACGAAAATTATGTTTATTGTCGATCTCGAGTTCATCGAGACTACAGTTCCTAGTACCTTTCCGGCATCAATCTCGATCAACAGAAGTGGGAATTTTCTTATTCTACCGCATCGAACCGCCTCAGGTTCATCGGTGTATCGGGAAATCAAGCGTTTCTCTAATTTTTGAATATCAATTTGAAAATCCTATTAATCCGCTGCGTCAGAGACTATATATGTGGGGCACATCCTTGTGGTTTGGAAAAAGAATTTTCAAAGGTTTTACTATATATAGGTATATATATTTTTAAATGTGTGTATCTCTATAAAATGTATCTTGTAAATCCATCTAAGAAAGGATTGGCCTAAATTTCTAGAAATACCCTAATAAACATTTAGTGATTTAGCAACTTCAATATCGATTTAGAAATCTATAAGCACATAATAACTGTAAAAATGACAATGTTAGAAAGTGAAGATTCCTATTTAGGAAATTGATTTAGTGAATTAATTATCATTTATGAGGGAGATAGGGGAGAAATAAATATAAGGAATTCGATAATAAATGTTTATTAGTCTAAACATTAATACAATAAATTGACATCCTTTGCAAATAAGTTTGTTAAGGAAAAACGGAAGTAAATATTTTGGTTGAATGGTATATACTTCCATAATGAGAAAAATGGAAATTTGAAAGAGAACTGAATGGTCAATAAGTGAAAGGATATAAGAAACGAATGGAATTAATGAGATAATAAAGACCATTTATGTGAATATATGAATATTCGACTTTGAATACGAAATTAAAATGTCCACAAGAACGAATGTTGCTTGGATGGGCATAAAGGACATTTATAAAAGTAGCAGTTATAGTGGTCAAGGATTGGAAATACAAGAACATGGAAGAAATTGTAATAACCCATTCGGAACGGGCCTAAATTTCAGCCTAGAAAAGGCCCATCGGAACTTAAAGCAATTCTAAATGAGTCGTTGATTCCTATAAGGATTACATAAACAAAGCCAACTAAAATTGAATTCAAAATCTCATAGCGGAAAAGATAAAATATAATAACATAAAATAGATGTATCATTAAATAAAAGCTTAATAATTTTTATTACATCAAGTCTCAACCGTAAAAAGGGTACATTAGTAATAATAAAATATTATGGATACAATAATACTACCAAACATGATAATATTAACTATATATCCTCCTTCGTTAGGCTATATTATCCATGATTCCATCACTCAAGCGTTCCCATCAACTAACCTGTTTAATTTTTATGATGAAAGAGATCAGAACAATAAGTTCTAGTGAATGAAAATGACATAAGTTAAGAAATGTCTATTTCCTATATTTGGCAGTGTAAATTCATCAAAATATGTCTCTGCAAATTTAACACACAAATATAATTAGACGGACCACTCTAAAGTCACTTAAGGCATTGTCTTATAATCGTCGCCACTACTAAAATATACTCTCAATGTAAATCGAGAGATAGTATTCTGCCACCAACCAGGTTTAAGTAGACATTCATCGCCATTTATAACCTCATTAGTGGGCCCATGCGTTATTATCTAGTTGTCATTACAGGTGAACTCTTAGTCACTTAATACTTCCCCTAGATAGGCAGTCCCATTAGTTTTTCTTTGGAACTCTTATTTGTCCATCCCTAGTTATGCCCTCACATAGCCCCTAGATATGAAATGGATAACTTCAAGACAAGTACCTTACCCATAAGTCTATCGTCTTACTAAAGACCATTTAATACCTCATAAATTTATAAGAGAAAGGCGGACCCAATGATCACTTTAGACCTTTATAAGGTAGGTTAGCAACTTAACACCTTCTCGAGGTAGGCCTACTTATATATACACACAAGACATCTCACATTAAACTGATAAATTTAGATGCTGGATTTGTCGGGCGGTTCCAGGGAGACTTCTACTACAAATTGGGCTTAATCTAACGTAATGTAATAATTAAATGGCTTATGGCACATAGACCTCTCACGTTAACCCGACTAACTTATAGATGTTGAATATGTAAGTCGGTTCTGCGCAGACTTCTACTACAAGTTGGGATTAATCTTGTGTCTATGTGTCATTTATACTAATAAAAACCATTATTAATCAGACGCATAAAATTTCCAATAAGGACATTTATAATTCCAATTTCCTATTTTAACGCATTTAGTACGCTCTTAATACAAATTTAATACGCATCTATAATACGTTGATTATGTTATAAATAATAATAAATAAAATGTAATTCAAGAGCACATAAGAAACGTTCTGACTTTTCAAATGTCAATCCTAACATCAAAATAAGATTTACAAGTTTATTTCCTTTACTTCATCAATATGGCATAAACATGTACATTCACATTCAATCACCTGTAGGGAAATAACAACATATACACGAAAACTTGTAACCAAGGTTTAAAAGATTATTTCAATAATAAAAGAAAGACAAGGTACAATATATGTTAAATCTCCATTTTGGCACTTCTTCACTTTTCATATGATTTATATATACACACACACACACTAAAACATAGGACTTTAATGATTTGTGTATAATAAATTCAAACTATCTATTTTAAAATAGATGCTTAAACCTATTAAATCTACAATACTCAAGTCTTGTGCCTTTGCGCACATATACATTATTTTTAAAATTTTACAAGGAAGTAAATCAAATCATCATCAGAAATTGTACGACACCCAAAAGCTAATCTTTTATTACATCAATAACCAATACCTTATTTACACCTATTGATTGACCATTTCTGCAAATTATATGGGATTTAGAGGATTTTTTATATCTTTTTCACGAAAATCCAAATCCTTGTGGGCACAACAATTAAAATCTACACTACAGAATATAGAATATAGAAGATAGAAAATTGATGTAATTTCCACTCGTAGAGATAGGAAGATAAGAATATTGAACTCAGTATAAAATCTAACAATTTTGGATTGAGCCTTTCAAACTAGCATACTCCAAATCCTTCTAATATATATGTGGCGGAGAGACAAAGTGGTGGCGAGAAGAGAATGAATGTAGGGTTTAAAGGAGAGGATGGAGGTATTTTTATAGCTTCTAGTGTGTATATGGAACATAGGATTAGTTATATAAAATCTGGATGGTTTGTTTAAGCAAAACTATATAAAAAACCCCAAATAAAATAAAATCTTCCCCACCCATCTTTCTCAAGGGCGGTCGACACCCTCTCTAAGAGGACGGTTGACCCCATCAACGGGGGGGGGGGGGGGGGTCGACCCCCCTTAGGTTCAAATTCATAGAGATTAATTCTCCTGGTCGTTTACCTTATTTATTTAATAGTGATTAATTATATTACATTTCTTTTGATTCTTTCCCCTCTTGTATATATATATTTACACACAAATTCAAATATCCAGAATATATTCAATTATGCCAATTAGTATATAATTTTATTCCTAATTTATATTTATTCAGATTGAATTTCAAATCTTGTGTGTATATAATTATCATATAAATTGTTTTATTAATAACTTCTTAATACGGACTCCGTCTTCAACAAATAAAATATAAAAACGGATCATAATCTTGCCATGATAACAATGGTAATGTTCTCGTGGCCAAATTCTCAATTGTCCTGAATTCTTATTTTCATCCCATTAATATTTTTTAATTTATCATTGCTTATATTTAATTTAATTATCTATGTCTATTTAGGGTATCTTTATGGGTTGTTGCATTCTCCCCCTTAAAAGAGCTATAGTCCTGAAATGTTTCCAAGGGTGAAAAACACAAATTGCTCTAACAAAAATGTTACACAACTAATGTATTTATAAACATCCATAAAACATTCATTACTCGATGTAATTATGCAATGCATACATGCTAAAGTGAGCTCAGTCCTAGCATGAAAGTGTAACATGTGATGGTATGCAAAACACCCTAACATGCATATAATTCCTACATGAGTACTTTGTGCGTTTGTGTTGCGAGCAATTCCTACCATCCAATTCAACCACAATGCAACCATATAATCCTAAGATTTCGAGAAAGGATACAAAATTTAAAATTTTCATGGCTTTCATCGATTTTTCTCTCCTATGTACTCGAACCAATCTATCTAAATGTTGTAGAGCCTTGTAATCTCGTGCTCCACAATATCTACGGTGGTACGAGATCCTAAGGGTTCAGTCTTTGTCCTCATTTCTTGATTATGCCCTACAAAATTTACCATATTCTGAAGGTATTGTAACAACCTGAATTCCAGTAGACCGAATTTGTTTTTCAAAATTCTAATCCATCGAAACTCATGTTCGTTTATCTGGTATCCTGCAGAAAAGACAGAGATATAAAATATATCTAAAAACATCTCACAGCGGAATGGATAAAATGTAATTAATCGAAATATAGCCTTATCCTGATAATAATACTGCCTAACAAATATCCAAAGCTATCATATCTCTTCCACAAGTCTAACTTGCGAGAATGTTATGAGGAGGGGGTCAAAACACAAGTTCTGGTGACTAGATTTAAACTATACATTTTGGATAACCCTACATATACCATCCAGTTACGTTTTCTTACTTATTAGGTTACTTTGGGTTACTATCACTCAAGGATTTACATACACATCGTACCCATCTACTTCCTAGTAGATTAACCTAATATAGTATATGTAGCTACCTCAATATCGTGACACCTCCCATGGTACCCTTCTCTCATGGTCTACACCGTCATGCTACGGAAGCGTATACAACTATTCATCCTATGCCAGTAAACGTATGGATCTCCATATCCAAACTTCTCAGCCAAGCTTGGTCTTGACACGAAGTAATGCTCTATCATCTATGATACCCCACTCGGAGCAGACATGCATGTATCTTGACTTTCTCACATACGTGTCATCAATCGTACTTGATGCCTTAACCACACATATTATCTACTGTGCACTGAATTCTGTAACAGGGCTATACAAGAAACACAGAATTTAGTCGAAGCTTTTCCATATCTGTATAGGCCCGCATTTAGGGCTTACAATACAGATATCCAGTATGATCTGCTTTTCATGGTGGCTATGGCCCCACCTCGGCCCCTCGCTCAACTAATAAAAGACTAAAAGAGCTAAGCGACTTGCCTCTAATAAACAATCTAAACATCTAGTTGGTGTCTCCCTCAACCACCGTACCTCGATGGTGAAAGGTTGATGGCGTCTTGGGTTAGCTGTAGTATTTTCACATCCTAGTGGCTGCAGATGATGGGTACCCGATGATCTACTATCATGTATTGGTCCAAGCCGAGGCGATCTCTGAATCACCCTAGTTTCATCTCGTCATAGCCTTCTGACTGCAAAGCTACTTCTGCAGTCAAGGCATACTCATCGGGTAGTAAGGCACATACCCAACCCCAGTGAGCATAGCCTAAACAATGCCACATAGCAGAGGATCACCCTAGAGTACCATACCACATCCCTTGGAAGCCGCGTGCTTCCCTCCAATCCCAGCAAAAAATCAAGTGGATGTGCTCCTCTCATGCCTCTAGACATCCCAATGATCTACCCCATTGGGTTTTTCACCTTCAAACGTGCAGACTGGTCCAAGCGCATCACACTAACGTGTTATTAGACCTTATGCCTAAAACTTTAATTACGTACTTGCTTTACCTCATCTGATTTCGAATTAACTTGGTTATTTCCAATTATCTTAACTTATTATCCAAGTTGCCAAGTTCTTTTCGAGCCCCTTATATCTCTAAGAAATGGACCCCTCTTTCTTATAAATTTTGGTTACAAAACTTAACCTATTTACGTTCATTAATAAGCCTATAACATGTTATACTTGATATATAATTAAGTATATTTTATCTTAATTCACATGTTTTCTGTTAACATGTCACTCATCATATATGATTAAATATAACTTATTTCACTCCATAAGTTTACCATATCCTTTCTCATTTAATCATAATTTCATCTTACACTGTCACTACAACTTGTTATTGTTTACTTGTTAACTTAGTTCTTTTAACTAAGGTTTATAAATAAGTCTCTTCTTCATTTATTATAACTTACGTTATAATTTCCACTTGTCCTTAGGACAAGCTTACCTATTATAAAACATTCTTATTAATGTAATTAATTATAATAGGTTATTATCATTCCCCGTTCATTCAAATTATTCTACTGCTGTAACTTTCATTCATTTCCATCAATCACAATTAGTGCCATTTATTTATATTCTGTTATATGCACATATAAATATATTTATTTATTTATTTATTTATGCACCAGACCTCTCACGTTAAGCCTACCACTTGTGGATGCTGGATTTGCCGTGCGGTTCCGGGGAGATTTCTACCACAAGTTGACTTAACCTCGTGTCTTAGCACTGTTACATGTACATTTACGCACTAGACCCCTCACATTAAATTAACAACATGTGGATGCTGGATTTGTCGTGCATTCCGCATAGACTTCTACCACAAATTGAATTTAACCTCGTGTCTAGGTGCGGTTTTAATTTGATATTAACTGTAAATTTAGGCATATTCATTCTTCCAAATTTTACCGTAATTTATCCTTATGTGTTACACTTAAATCATATTAAGTCCATTTTAACTTATTATCATGTCGCATGTTCTTCCTAACATGTAATTGACTCCATTTTAAAAGAATAACATGTAATCATCAATCGTGTAATTATTCCATTTTAACAAATTAACATGTAATTATCCAAATTCTTACAATCAAGGGTTCAAGTACATAATATGCCACTGATTAACATGTATTTATCCCAATTTCACTGTAACTTAACTTACAGTACCCAATTAACAAGTTATTAGAATGGGTATTTATATAACAGTAATCGTTTCCACATATTTTAACAAGTTTACATTTCAACAGATTAATCATTCTAGCAGATTTACATTACATATTAACTGGGAAAGTCAAACGATAAATATACCATTATCAAAAAGGTATAGCTTAAATCCACTCACTTAATTGCTTTCCAATTCATGAATCTTGTCTAAATAGAGCATTACATGGTTCTCCTAACTGAATTTAGAACCTAAATAACCATGGATCCACAATTCTCAACTAAAAGAAAAAATGGAAGAAAAGGAGAAAATTAAATTGACTAGATCCAAGAATTTACCTTACTTTGAATAGAATTCTGAACACCTTCTTTATTAATATACATTATTTTCCTCCAGATCTTGAATAAAAAATTTTCTAAACTAATTATTCTATTTTTCTGAGGAGAATTGAGGAGGAAGAAGAATGGCAGAGCTTAGGCAGCTTCTCGGAAAATGTGAGATTTAGGCTAGGCTCTGCTAGCCTATTTATAGGTGCTCAGTATCTTATTGTGCAACGATGAGTTAGCAATGAATTTGGTTAAGAAAACAGTCTAGATTCATCAATGAATTTACCTGGATCTGGGGTGGTCTAACCCTTAGATCGACCCCCTATGGGTGGGTCAACATTAGGGTCGACACTCCCTTTTATGGGTTAACATATGGGTCGACCCCCTTGTATGATTTGATTTTCTGGATATATTTATTTATATATAAGCTTGTTATATGTATACAAACTTCTGATGCTCGTAACTTCTTCATGCGTTGTCTGTTTTACGCAAACTTGGGGTCTATCCACACCAGAATTATGAGCAACGGTGATGCTGGTTCTGCTTAATTCTAAAATTTAATTAAGTTATTCCCATTTAATTATCTTTAATTAAAAATCCGGGGTGTTACATTCTCCCACCCTTAGGAAATTTCGTCCCCGAAATTTGATAAAGGTAAAATTCAGTAATTCCTAGCATAAATCACAACTATCATGTGCGCATCCAATTTTGCAACCATTTGTGTACTAGTGCAAAGTGTAATTCAACAAAATAATACATGAATGAAATGAATGCCTAAGCGGTACCTCATATATGAATGCAAATATTTCTTGAAAGTCTCTTTGAAAACATGATTCACGTATCCTAAATATATTGGTAATTTCTATATGAATGCAATAATTGAAAATCAAAATACTTTTTCATCCAAATATTCGGACACTCTTACTGTGTAAGAGCGTAGTTCATCCAATTTTTGCATCCAAAACCCTATCAAGCAACTTTATTTTCCGAATTTCAGAAAAAACTAATTTTCTAAATTCGATTTCTTATGTTACAAAAAGGTGGAAAACGAAAAACTTCACATCTTCCATTTTTCTTTTATGTACCTTTTTCTAACTGTACTTGGATTTGTTGGAACTACTATATAAAGATTCCCTATTTTCCTATCCAAGCACAGCCCACATAAGAAAACTTTCTTTGTTACAGATTTTCTTTTCCGACCTATCTTTGAAAAATTTACTCCAATTCCTCTTTTCTCAGAATTTTCCGTCTTTCTTTAACTGTCATGTTTGTTGCTTTACTGAATTTGTTGTTCCCCTTTTAGTTGTACCATTACTCTTTTCTTAGCTTATTTAACTTAATCCTCTGATCTAAGTTTAGTTTCAAATAAGCCTTCTAGTCCTTCAACTAAAACAGGAAAATAAACGCTCTACAAAGCTACTATTAAGGACCAAGAATTTTAGGACTACGTCCCCCTAAGACAGAAAAGTTCAAACCACGAGATCAATGATAGGTTTAGTTGTTACCTTAACTACACAACAGGAACAAAATAACATAATGATCCCAAACAAAATGTGATAACGAGTTTTACCCCTAACAGGAAAATTAGCAACAGGATCAAAACACTTACTTGCCCTATCTAGTAGTCACTACTAGTCCTAGCTGTGTACCAACATTGATTTTCAAGCAACACCATAGGATTTTCAATGCTTACGCATTCTACGGGAACTTACCATTATTCCAAGATAATTCTCGCTATCTAGTTCATAGCCTCGAAACTTTTTCCGTCTTCCTTAGGCACTAATCCTTACCTACTCCATACTTTTTAAAACACGGTTTGGCCTTTTTCATTTAAATTTTCTTCTAAAAATTAGAAGTGTTAAAACTTCATTTCCTCATGAAAACTTACTTTTACCAAACCATAAAAACATGTCATCTCATAAAAATGCAAATCATCATTTTTTTTCAAACCACAAAAACCGGAGTAGACAAGGACAACTATTTCTCAATCATGTTTACAACTTGTTCTTGCCTATAAGGTCAGTTCAGTTTCTACTACAAGATGCAAACATATACTCTATTCTTAATTTCTATAACTTAATTTGTCCACCCAACAAAATTTTCTTATTAAAAAAATTTATCAAAAATGATTTTCAAAAGAACAAAGATTTCAAAACTTTCTTTACTAAAAATTTTAGTTTTCAACAAAATGCAACCTTTTTCTAAGTTTTGCTTTTTAATCCTTTCATACTATATAATCTAAAAACTAGCGAGCTATACATGCTCTATAATATGCACCTTTCACTGAGAGAATTTATTTTAGGCAAAATTTTCACAAGAAATCACCACTTACAAAATATACCCCATTTTACTTCATAAATCAATATGTACTTTTTAAATACGTTCTTTACATATGTTTAAAAATATAACTTTTAAGATTAAAACTTGAAAATACCATAAACCATTTTACAAAAGCTTTTACAATTTCAAGTTCTTAAAAGTTAACAATGGGGTTAGAGTCAAAGTTGTTTTCCAACTTACCTAGGCTTTCCTGGACACCCCCACAAAGTCAATTCTCTCAACTATATATATTCCTAATCCATTTTTCTCATTTTAACCTTTTCCAATTTATAAGGTTTTACTGCCAAATCCACTAACCTTAAATACTAACACATGGCATTCACCTTTCTTTCTTACAAAGTATATTGTACAATTCTCACCCAAATTACCTATGGGTCTCGGATTTCCAAATTCGTTCCTTTAGTGTACAAAACAGATATCCTAATTCTCACCATATTATGCTCCGTTTATTTAGTGGGTTCTTCTATGGATCTAGGTATACATATAATATATTTATATTTTAAAAATACAAATACGTTCACTCACTATCTATACAGGATTCCTAAACCTAAGCTCTGATACCACATTTAACAACCCGGATTCCAGTAGACCGTTTTTTTTTAAATTCTAATCTACTGAAACTTGTGTTGGTTTGTCTGGTATCCTGCAGAAAAGACAGAGGTATAAAATATATCAGAGCTCGGAAAACATCTCATAGGGGAATGGATAAAATGTAATATAATTGAAATATAGCCTTACCTTGATAATAATACCTAACCAATATCCAAAGATATCATATCTCTGCCACAAGTCTAACCTGTGAGTATGTTATGAGGAAAGAGTTAGAGCACAAGTTCTGGTAACTAGATATAAACTACGCATTTCAGATAACCCTACATATACCATTCAGTTGCGTTTTCTTACTTATTAGGTTACTTTGGGTTACTATCACTCAAGGATTTACACACACGTAGTACCCATCTGCCTCCCAGTAGATTAACCTTATATAGTATATGTAGCTACCCCAATATCACTTGATAAGGTTAATCTTAATTTAATCATAATTTACCATAAGTTTACCATATCCTTTCTCATTTAATCATAATTTCATCCTACACTGTCACTACAACTTGTTTTTGTTTACTTATTAACTTAGTTCTTTGAACTAAGGTTTATTAATAAGTCTCTTTTTTCATTTATTATAAATTAGGTTATAATTTCCACTTGTCCCTAGGACAAACCTACCTACTATATAACATTCCTATTAATGTAACGAGTGAAACGGCACGCGCTTCACGCATGTGTAGGCATGCGCTTCGCACATGTTTTAGGCACGCACTTCGCGCGTGTTTTAGGCATGCACTTCGCGCGTGGTGTAGGCATGCGCTTCGCGTTTTTTTTATTTGACTTAAAATAGCTGGGTAGTACCATTGAACTCCAAATAGTAAACCGTTCATCTTACATCAGAGTTGATTACAACACAAAAGGTCATCATATTGTACAAAAAGAAGAAGAAGAAAGGCGATTGTGGATAGGAGTTGAGTAGAACTGCGTTGGCGGCCTTGTTGCTGCTAAAGAGACGTCATTAGTTCTGCAATCCAAGTGATAGTCGTGAAGGGCCGAAGTAGCATTGTTTTCCAGTATAGCAGTGCTGTAAGTTACAAACCCACATTCCATACATCGTCTAGTATCTGATTTGAGAAAGCTATGGCTTTGGTCACATGTCCATGTTCATTAAATAATTTGTGAAGATCAGAGTTTTCTGGTCCATATGAAAGAGTACTATCATATAATGTTTTCCCTGAGTTGAAGCCGGAAGAACGTACAATTGTCAAAAGATACTGCGTTTTGGAGGAGCTGGTTCCGGGATGACTCGCAGAGCCAGTCCTGAGACTTATGATGCCAGGTGCGATTTTATACATGATGCCCCTTAATGTAAAATTTGAAAATTCAATATTTATGATTCTCTAACTAGTATTCGTATTTGTAAGGCGGGTTAATATTTGAAAATTCAACACTGCTATTACGGACTAATAATGAAATCAAGACAAATGAAAATAATAGGATGTCTCGAGTCTTTAATTCCTTCTTTCACTAACTGACTTTATGAAGTCATCACATTAAACAACTTATAGCAAAAACAATAATCAGCCTAGGCGATATAGAACATGATATATACACATACATACTGCCAACTGAACAACGCGATATCAATATTATAACGTACTCTTTATATTTGAGTGTTGCAAGTGAAAAGCAGGGATACTGTAGTGCTAAAACATGTTATTATATATATGTCTTAACCAGTTTTATTTTTTATGTTTATTTACTTGTTATAAAAAGAGGTGGATCTTTATTTTGTTACAGGGTTTCCAACATTAAGCTAAGAACAGAAGCCTCAAGCAATTGAAAATGGAAATTGCCAAAAAAAAAATTACAAAAAATCTGTGGCATATTATGTATTGGGAAAACTATGTTAGTGTGCATGGCTCATAGTGGAACCAACCGTGTGGTAAAAAGCAACTGAGTTTATTCAAAGTCTTCTTTTTAGTTGCTATAATTTTTTTCTTTATAGAGTGCACGTAATCCCCATGTTTGATAATTATAATTGTAAACATTTTAATGTTCATAATTTGCATTTTTTATTTCAAATATATAGTTTAAACATACATAATATTTATTTTCATACATATGCAGGAGCAACACTGTATCCAGTATTGAACATGACAATGCAAGCCAAGCACATGAGAAGATTCATTTAGTCATGATGGCATGTAAATTTGATTACATATTGAATTTTTGAACGATGAAAGTAGCACTGAAGCTGTGTAAAGCATCCATGCTAATGATGCCATGACTATTGTAATGTTTGTTCTTTAGAAATACGTGAAATCTTCCAGTTCTATGCATTTAAGTTGTAATTATTATTAGATTAACCTTAGCAACGTGAATACGGTCAAATGTTTTATTTCATTTCTATGTATTGCGACTTAAATGATACAAATAAAAAAATAGAAGTTAAAAAAATAGATAGAACTACATTATCATAAGATGATATGATGCTGTGTAGGGTATGAACTGAGATCTGAATCGAAATTTATTGTTGAATAAAGTAAATGGTGAAAGAAATAAAGGTTGTGAATTAATAATAGACAGGTTGCAAAACTTGTTAACTCGTGCTAAATTAGGGGGAAAAAGTAACGAGAACTAACTTACATATCCCTTGAACTGTTGTACAATTTCCATCACAACATCAGTAGTATTCATTGTCATAATGTTGAAACATGTGCTTCTTCCCGTTTGTGTGTCATAAATTAGCACTGTAGATTTGAAGTTAAGAAGATAAAGGAAGCAGTTGAACAACAGTGAAAATAGAAAATGTTATGACATAAATTAAAACAAAGAGAAGTAAAAGTAGACAAATAGCAATATTAATTGATACTCACTCCATAATATCCGAGAATTAAAAACATGGGGACCAAATAAAGCGAGTACAAACATGATAAGTCGTGCAACAGGCTTGGTGCCTTGATTATGCTGTAGACAGGCCAATTGTTCGCTCATCCAAGTCACGCAGAAGAAAATAGTAGAAGTTAACTATATAAATATCAAGTGATAACATAGCTAAAGTGGGTAATGCATATCAATGTATTCATATAGACTTACATTGCCATGAAGGGAAGAAACAGCAGTGTTTGCAGTCAAGGGAAGTTGGTGTTTACGCGTCATAAAATTGAAGCTCCTGTATAGCACGTCAGTTTTGTTAAATCATGCATGCAACAAATGTATGAAAAATAAAATAAAATGTAATATATGGCGAAAGAATTACATCTTAAAACCCAAGTTTGCTGCACCGCCTTTGCTGACATATTGAGTGCTACTGTTTTCATGTTTCAAATAGTGCGCTAGTCTCAACAATTTGTAATGATGCAAAATAAATGTTGATAACTTGGTTCGTACGCGCTGAAAGTTTGGAGTGGACCTCATGTATGCTTCTACTTTGTTAACCGATGATAATTTAAAAATATTGAATGAGTGTTACGAAAAGAAAGAAGAGTGAAAGAGTAATAATTCTGGTATATCAAATGATAGAAATGTATGCATACCTTCAACGATATCTTCTTCAACTTCTGTAGTTAGACCCAACAGCTATTACAGACTATGTTTATGTGCAATTTAGTAGTTCACATATCATTCGAGCATTTAAATAATCGGTGTTCACCGCTTATTATTCCAAGGTTTGATGTCGGTGGTAATAGGGAGTTGTGCTTTACATGTTCACAAAGTAAAAAAAGGAATGTGAACAAAAAAGGTTATTGAAACAGTACAGGAGAAATAAAAAAAAACTTGGTGTAGTTAA
Source organism: Allium sativum (assembly GCA_030737875.1). NCBI lineage: Eukaryota > Viridiplantae > Streptophyta > Magnoliopsida > Asparagales > Amaryllidaceae > Allium > Allium sativum. The sequence goes on along the minus strand of CM060921.1, from coordinate 573,503,405 downwards.
CCAAGTTCATGGTTACATGTTAATAATACATCCTTGTATACCACGTTTCTGGTGTATGTACCTTTCCTGTTTCGAACTTTCCCATTTTTTACCAAGACCGTTGTTGATTTTCGTGCAACTCCTCTAGATAAAGCAACATATAACTGACCATGGCTAAAAATGTGCTCAGGAAGATAAATACCGACGTGAGGGATAGTTTGCCCTTGTGATTTGTTAATAGTTAAAGAAAATGCCAATTTAACAGGAAATTGTTTGCGTATAAGGGTTGAAAGGCATGTTGACGTTCTCGTTAGGCTTAAGTGGTATTCGTGGAATAAATAGTCTTGTCCCTCGAAAATGCCCAATAGTGATTTCCGCATCAATGAGGTTTCTGTGGAAGACATGACATATTAATCTAGTTCCATTACATAATCCAATTCTAGGATCAATATTCCTAAGCAACATGATTGGCGATCCTATTTTCAATGTTAATTTATGCGGCAATAAACCACCTAGAGCTAGGGAATTTAGGAATTCTAGCTGATAAAGGTTATTTGTATCTTCTTCAACTTTGTCAAATGAATAATATGTGTGTTCATGACTTGGGAAAAGTTGTATGATTTTATTGTTAATGTTATCCACCGTTTCATTAGTTGGAGCTAATATTTCTCTATTAATGATATAATCAATATCGTAAATTCTATCATTTAGTTCAGGAAATTCTTCTTTAATCAAATTGAAAATAGAATCCGGGGTGGTCCAAGGTAAAACAATATCTGGTGGAAGTTGTATAATATCATCTTGAACGTAGTCCTCGTCCCCATTTCCAACTCGTAAAAGAAATTGTGAAAATGATACATCATCTCGTGAACGCATATTTTGTGTCAGATGTATAACGTGAACATTGTCCCATAAGTATGATCGAACAATGCATGCGTCAATTGTTTGAGACCTAGTGCCATTTACAACAATGGGTAAAACCTAACGGAAATCTCCTCCTAAAATAACAATCTTCCCTCCGAAAGGAAAGTAATACGGTAGCAAGCGACAAAAGTTTTGCTAACTCTGATTGTTTCGGAATATGACATGTAGACGACGAATCTAAGTTAAGTGGTATTTTAAATCGAGAACGTGCGGTTCGACCTCTTGGAAGAGCAAGAGAAGCTAATCTAGAAGTAGCAACTGCGATTGCAATATTGCCGTGAAGATGTAATTATGCTAAGATTTCTCTATATAAGTATGTTTTTCTAATACCACCTGGGCCATCTATGAAATATATAGTAGTACTTTTGTTTGATACTGAAGTCATGATCTTGTTGAAAGCATCCTTTTGTTGGTTGTTTAAGTTATTTATGGAATTGATATTGGGAGTTAGTATTTCTATAGATTGTTCTTCCAAAATAAGAGTTGAGTTACTGATATGAGAAAAAGAACTGAAATTATGGTGTGGAATATCGTAATCCATAATTGATTTGTTGTATTGCTTGAGTAGTTTGTCTAAATCAGATAGACATTGAAGCAGTAAAAATGAATTGTTTGCAATTGAAGTAGAAGATGAAGGATAATCTTCAATGAAAAATGGTGAGAACTCTTCCCATAATTCACACACATGACATGGTTCACAATAAACTAAAATGGTAACAAATAGTCTTCTCAAAGATGCAGTCATATGTGTGTTTGAAGCATCTCTTAAACAATCTTTTAAACTATCATCATTTTCAAGTAAACCTTTATGTTCTGCTGCGTCTTTGAATGTATTATATTGTGTTCCACTAACTGTTAGTAAATCAGTGAAAGATGTAGGACCTCTAACATGTGTTAATAATAAGCGCAAATAATAACGTTCACCTTCAGTCAGAGATACGGTATAAAGTCAACCTATTGCCCTATGATTATTTCGTCTACGATTCCACTGTTTAGGCAAAGAGTCCCACCTATATTTTTTAGGAAACTCGTGGTATAAATATTGGCATGCCTGCACATCAATAACATTTTTAGTGAAAAATTCAGTAAGCATTGTTTTAAATCTTTGTGGATCATCTAAAATAGTTTGTAAATGCTCATCTGCACGAAAAAGCAACTGTTGTCTATTGGGTAAATGGATCTGTAAGCCAGTAACAGAAGGAAATATGTTTCTTAAATAAAATTTAAATATTCTCCATGAAGATTCAGGGGCAAAAACCCATCTAGCGTTAACAAAGTTTGAAATTTCATCATTGTCAGCAGGTGTAGTGGATAACCCTACGGATACACGGTCAGAACATTTGTAAACATATTTGTAAAGGTATTTAACAGATTTAATACTGGAGCAAATCTCAACATTTAGATGACAGACATATTTAATAAGCAAGTATGGATTATATGGTACGATCCAACGATTATCAATTAATTGGCTGCCTGTAACAACCCGTATTTTCAATAACCTGTTATAACATAAATCGAGGCAGAATTTAATTCAAAAATCTGAATCAAGGGAAACGGGCTATGCCATTGCGTTCGTCTCGGAAAAATACGCGAAATAGAGTCCGAGTTTTCGAAAATCGGAGTCCGTATGACCCAGTTAAGGCCCATTGAAGTTTTCAGAAATTTTTATGTTAAAGACAGATTTAAATTTTAAATTAAAAACAAGGATTAGGGCTAACTGGCGTCAGGCGGGAAAACTCCCGCCTAGACCCCCATGTCGACAGGCATGTCGACAGGGGTCTAAGGGTGTCGACTGCCCTGTCGACAGCCCTGTCGACACGGGGTGGCCGGGCAGTTTTGCCTGGCGCACCATTTGTGATTTGGGCTTGGTCTTGTGGCTTGGTTCTAGAGAATTCCTAAATCTGACGGGCCTAAACTAACCTAGGGTTAATCCTAGGGCTAAAAACACTCTAATCTTCTATAAATAAGCCCCTAATCTACCCTAAATCACTCATTATTCATTCTAGCAACCAAACTATGTCAAATTGAATTCTCAAATGGCCTCCACTTAAAAACCCTAGCCTCCAACCTCTTCATAAATCATTCCTATGAAGGTTTTGATGTTCATACAAGCATTTCTAAGTTGTATGAATGATCATTAGCTTGCATACATCATCAAGTTGCAAGTTTTAATTGCTAAGCTAGAGTTTTTGGGGATTTTTGTTAATTGGAGCTTTGTTTGGGTTTTTATATGCTTGCATAAAGGGCTTCTCAATCTTTATTAATAGATTTGAGTCTTCATAATATTTGTAAGCCCTCTTACCTTCATTTTAGAAACTCTAAAGTTAATATGTGATGAAAGTTGGGATTTATGCATGTTTAATAAGTTATGCATGCTTATGCGAGTTCACTATGCTATGTTATGCATGTTTAATAAGTTATGCATGCTTATGCGAGTTCACTATGCTATGTTATGCATGTTTAATAAGTTATGCATGCTTATGCGAGTTCATTATGCTATGTTACACATGTTTGACAAGTTATGCATGTTTATGCAAGTTCACTATGCCATGATTTGCAAGTTTAACAAGTTATGCATGTTTATGCAAGTTCACTATGCCATGATTTGCAAGTTTAACAAGTTATGCATGTTTATGCAAGTTCACTATGCCATGATTTGCAAGTCTAATAAGTTATGCATGTTTTATGCAAGTTCACTATGCTAAGTTATGCAAGTCTAACATGTTATGCATGTTTAGTATGATATGTAAGATTTATCATGTATGTTGTGCCAAGTTCCCTCTTTCTATCCTTTATGCGTTATGACGAATATGTAAGCGATAGAATGACGTTGGGGGGGGGGGGGGGTTTGGGTAAAACTTAAAATACATGAAAATGGAAGATTGGGAATTTACCTATTAAGTTAGGTCTACCCCTTGGGAATTTACCTATTAAGTTAGGTCTACCCAAGTATTTGTTAAACTTGTAATCATGTTTTGAAATTAAAGTGGACATGACACTTAGAAAACATAAGTGTGGCCAACTCGAGGTTGGGTTGAGTTTGTAGCATAAACCTACCCGGAACCGACCGGCTTAACTAGTGGCTACAAACAATAGGACCCAATGTGAGAAGTTGGTCATGTGTACCTTGGACCCGAGGTTAGACCAAGTTGTGGTGTAAAGCTACCCGGACCCGCCCGGCTTAACTAGTAACCGCAACAACGTCTAATGTGAGAGGTTAAGGCACAATTAGATTAATTAATGCCTCATGATTAGGGTTAAGTCATGGCCCACTAATACTTAACCAATTTTGGGGATACGAGGGATTAAATGGGGTTAAGTGGTGAACTGTTTGTTACACTTAACTAATTTGATCCATGATTAGTGAAGGGTTAAACCACACTTAACCCTCTTAGAAAACCCTAGCAACGTGGTCTGTTCCAGCAGTAATCCCAGTTTGGTATCATTCACAACCCTAGAGGCTAGGTTAGGGCGGGGCACGATTACTGGACTGATGTAAGCGACCAAAGCGACGGCTGAGTGGTACAGCGGTGCGGGTCCAGGCGGGCTACGGACGTGCACGTAGTCCGGTGTTGGACAAACTCGAGGCACGGGTACCAGTAGGTTTAGACTGTGCATTATTGCTTAGGTGTCTGGGGTTGACACCCGAGGGCTTGATACACCCGAAGGTGGACCCAGCACAGTCTGACTACAACCATATGTGGGCCGTATGGACACCAACACTCGACGTGTTAGGTTTATAGGGAGCCGATCGACTAGACCGTTGGGCTGGACCTTGTATTAAGGTCATCTCATGCAATTGGGCCAAAGTTTGGGCTGAGGGATCAATACCTGTTATGTTAGTTTGCTAGTACACTATGGTGCAAAGCTTAATCTTCTTTATGTGATGACACCTTTATCTATTGCCAGTATGTTCATCTCAGTTTCCATCATGATGTTAGCTTTATTAGTTTATAGACTGATCGTAGTAGGGCTTACCAGTCTTTTTGACTGACCTGTTTTCTTTCGCTTCTTTTCTTCCGTTTCCCCCCCCCCAGGTTCTCAGGGAGGGAACAGTGGTGCTTAGCTTGGATCGCTTGCTTGTTTGATGGATAGCTCATGTATGCTTGGACATTGAGCTCGCTATGGTTTATTATCTTTATTTTGGGGATAGCACTATGTATTTTCAGTATTTCCGTTTATGATGTACTAGACATGTTTATTTTGGCAGTTGACTTTATGATGTACTAAACTTGTTTTGAGATGGTTTGAGATATTCCGCTGTTTTATTCTCACTTACTCTGTTTTACATATGTATTTATGTTCTTATTCTGCCCTGATATATCATTATGCATGCTTACCCAGTTATAACGCCCCCCAGAAGCTAGTGCCCCCTAAAGAGTGACCCTAGCGGAGGTGGGGTGTTACAAATTTGGTATCAGAGCATATGGTTTACAAGAAAGAACAAAAAAGTTTTTAAAAGACTTTTGAAAAACTATTTTCAAAACAAGTATAAAGTATTTTCCAAAGAAAAGTCTAGTATTTTAAAAGGCTATTCCCCAAAAAGCCATTAGCGTTATCCTTCGTTCCCTTAACCTAATCTTATCTTATCTTTCGTTTCAGTATGGCTGAGAATCTTGCCATCCCGGATGGAGTAAATGTACCACTCTGGTATAGGAGACTTCTTGAAGCGAGGGCGGTAGCTGGCCCCGCAAACCCTACTCCCACTCCTCCTCCTGTAGTTGAGAATCCTCCCCCTAATGTCCCCCCTCCGGTGGTTCCTGTTCCTCCTCCCGTTGCTAATGTTCCTCCTCCTCCTGTTGCTGAGGCTCCTCTTCCTCCTCCTCCCCCTCAGCATCCTCAGGTTGAGTTCACAAAGGTTTGTAAAGACTTCAAGGCGATGGGAGGCAAGAATTTCCTAGGCACGGAATCTTTTGTTGAAGCTAGGAATTGGCTGAAAGACACTGAGGACTTATTTGCTATCTTTGGGATTGATGACGAGAGGAAGATCTTATTGACAGTGTGGCTTTTGAAGGATGAAGCGGCCTATTGGTGGGAGGTCACCAATGGGACGAGGCCCGTTGAGACTTGGGCCGATTTGAGGGCTAGATTTGTGGCCAAGTTTCTATCTTCTGCTGAGGCGAATTTACAGATGGAGAAGTTCATTGCATTAAAGCAAGGTGATATGTCTGTGAAGGAGTATGTGAACAAGTTTAATCAGCTGGCCCGTTTTGGTTTGGATATGGTGAACACTCCTGAGAAGAAGGCTCTTCGATTTGCTAGAGGGTTGAATGAGCCGCTGCAGGGCTTGGCGATGTCACATATTCCGCATGGAGCTACTTTTGAGAGTTTGGTCAATATGGCTCTACTTCAGGGAGATGGAAAGAAAGGGGTCAAGTCGAGTGATACTCAAGCAAAGAAGACTGATTCTCAAGGTAAAGGCAATCAAGGTGGTCAAAGCAGTCAGGGGAATCAGGGCAAGAACAAAAAGGGGAACAATAACAAAGGCAAGGGAAAGTGCAATTACTGTGGTGCGCCTGGACACTTTGCTAAGGATTGTAGGAAGAAGAAAAGGAAGCTTAGTGGTGGATGTTTTTCCTGTGGTGAGACTGGACACTTCAGCAAGGAATGTCCGAAGAAGAAAGGACAGGCTGGACCTTCAGGAGGGCAAGTTCATGCTCTCAATACCGCTCCAGTTCCCGATCGAGGTAGTGTTTCTGTTGAGAACCTTGTTTATGTTTCCGATCTTCCAGTTCGTACCTTGTTTGATTCTGGTGCATCACATAGCTTTATTTCATCTGATCTTGTTGATAGTTTGCACCTTAGTACTAGCTTAGTAGATGATCCCGTTTGTGTTTCGAATCCCATTGGGGGTTCTGCTCATCTATCTATGATATATGAGGATCTAAGGATCTTTATACTCAGTGTAGAGTTCTTGTGTAGTGCGTATGTTCTTGGTTTCAGGGGATACGGATTGATATTGGGCATGGATTGGCTGTCCAGATATGGAGCCATTCTTGATTGTGAGCATAGGGTTGTGAGGCTTGTGACTCGCCTTGGAAACACCTTAGAGATTTCATGCAATCCGAAGGATCCCGTCATGTTGTGCTATCTTGAATCTCTCGACTCGTCAGAGGAAGCCCTTCAGTCTGTAAGGGTGGTCCGAGATTATCCAGATGTTTTTGAGGAAGTTAAGGGGTTGCCCCCTAAACGAGAGATTGATTTTCGCATTTATCTGGTGGATAATGCTAAGCCTGTTTCTTTGCCCGTTCGGCACATGGCTCCGCGTGAGAGACGGGAGCTCAGCAAGCAAGTTAAGGAGTTACTTGAGAAGAACTTCATCAGACGAAGTATATCCGAATGGGGAGCGCCTGTGGTGTTTGCTACTAAGGCAGATGGTTCTCTTCGACTCTGTGTGGACTATAGAGAATTGAATAAGCTGACCAAGAAGAACAGACACCCGTTACCGAGGATCGATGATCTCTTTGACCAGCTTGTTGGTGCTTCTGTTTTCTCTCAGCTTGATCTTGCTACTGGATTTCATCAGCTCAGAGTGGCTGAAGATAGTATAGACAAGACTGCATTCAGAACTCCAGATGGATTCTTTGAATGGCTTGTTATGCCGTTCGGTTTGACGAATGCACCCGCGTATTTCGTGGACTTGATGAGTAGGGTGTTTCGGGAGTTCTTGAACAAGTTTGTCGTGGTCTTTGTGGATGATATTCTGATCTTCTCCAAGGATGAAGAAGAGCACGCGAGGCATCTTGTAGAGGTGATGGATACACTTAGAGCGCATCAGTTAAAGGCCAAGTTCTCCAAGTGTCACTTTTGGAGAAGGGAAGTTAGGTTCCTTGGGCATATCGTATCCAAGCAAGGCTTAGCGGTGGATCCCGCTAAGGTGGTTGCAGTTCAGGATTGGAAGACTCCAAGGAATGCAACCGAAGTGAGAAGTTTTCTAGGTCTTGCGGGTTTTTACCGGAAGTTCATCAAGGACTTCGCGAAGATATCCGCTCCTCTTACTAAGTTGACGAAGAAGAACTTAGTTTTTGCTTGGGATATGGACTGTGAGCTTGCTTTTCAGAGACTTAAGAGAGCCCTTACCTCAGCACCAGTTCTAGCTTTACCCGATGGTGGTAAGATGTTTACCGTGTACACTGATGCTTGTGGCACGGGATTGGGCGCCGTTCTGATGCAAGAGGGCAGAGCTATATGTTTTGGTGGAAGGCAACTTAAGGTGCATGAGAAGAATTATCCCACTCATGATCTAGAGCTGGCAGCAATAGTATATGCACTCAAGGCTTGGCGTCATTATCTTCTGGGAGAGAGATTTGAGTTGTATACTGATCATAAGTCTTTGAAGTATCTCTTTTCGCAAAAGGATCTGAACTTGAGGCAGCAGAGATGGATGGAATTCTTGGCGTCCTATGATTTTGATATAGCCTATACCCCTGGCAAGGGGAATATTGTAGCGGATGCGTTGAGTAGAAAAAGGTTGACACTAAGTCCTCTATTTGTTGAGATGAAGAATTTAGAGTTCTTGGCAACCTTTGATTTTTCTTTGACAGTTGAGTCGATGACCGGTTCTTTAGCATCTCTTGAGCTCAGGCCTACCCTTCTGGATTAAGTTGGGGCTTCGCAGAAGGAAGACCCTCAGATAATTGAGATTATGGATAAGCTGATTCGAGGGGAGACATCTAGTCACCTTGCTCGATATTCTATGGATGATAAGGGTTGGCTGAGGAGAGACGGAAGGCTTTGTGTTCCGATGGTGGAAGACTTGGTGAGGAAAATTCTTGAGGAAGCACATCGCTCCAAGATGACTATACATCCGGGTGGAGATAAGATGTATAAGGATATGAAGCGCATTTTCTTCTGGCCTGGAATGAAGAAGGATGTGGCAGAATTTGTCGCTAGATGTGTTGTTTGTCAGAGAGTAAAAGCCGAGTCGAAGAAGCCCGGTGGGCTATTGCATCCCCTAGAGGTCCCGCTATGGAAGTGGGAGAGTATTTCTATGGACTTTATCGATGGGCTTCCAAGGTCAAGGAAGGGGAATACGAGCATTTGGGTCATTGTGGACAGGCTTACGAAGAGTGCTCATTTCATTCCGGTGAAGAGCAAAAGGACCGCATCTGGGCTAGCATCAGTATATCTTCGTGAGATAGTACGACTACATGGAGTCCCTTCCAGCATAGTCAGTGACCGAGACCCCATCTTTACTAGTCAGTTCTGGAACAGTTTGCAGGAAGCTATGGGCACGAGGTTGAACCTGAGTACGGCTTATCACCCACAAACGGACGGTCAGACAGAAAGGGTGAATAGGGTACTTGAGGACTTGTTGAGGCTTTGCATTCTGGATTTTGGTGGTACTTGGGAAGACCATCTTCCTCTTGTGGAATTTGCATATAATAACAGTTATCAGGCAAGCATAGGAATGGCACCATTTGAGGCTTTATATGGGAGACCGTGCAAGTCACCTACATGTTGGTGGGAGACTACAGATAAGCTTATACTTGGACCTGACATGATCAGAGATACATCCGAGAAGGTCGAGTTGATTAGAAGACGAATGAAAGCGGCCCAAGACCGACAGAAATCCTATGCTGATAAGCGAAGATCTGATTTGGAGTTTGATGTTGGAGATATGGTTTTCGTAAAGGTTTCTCCTTTGCGGAATGTGGTCCGATTTGGGGTTGTTGGGAAGTTAGCACCGAGATTTGTTGGACCCTTCCCTATCATAGAGAGGATTGGGAAGATGGCTTATAAAGTGCAATTGCCCGAGAAGCTGTCCGGAGTGCATAATGTCTTTCACGTCTCGCATCTCCGAAAGTGCCTACATGAGTCCGCTAAGGTGGTTGAACCTAGCATTCTTGAAGACGTGGAAGTAGAGAAAGAGGCAACTTTGAGGAGAGCTCCGATTCGTATCTTGGGGACGGAGACCAAGAAGCTAAGGAATCGAGAGGTCAGGCTGGTGAAGGTTCAATGGGGTGAGGCCGAAGAAGACGCAACTTGGGAAACCGAGGAGAAGATGCGTGGGCTTTATCCATTCCTTTTTGAGGGTACACTCTCAATCTCTTTCCTTTGTTAGCATATCTTTCTCTTTGCTATCCATGTTTATCTAGTTATCGTGCTAATCTTGTCATGAGAACCTAAGGAAGAAACCCTTTGGATGAAACATGTGTTTGAGACATGTTATGTTTGATGGTTGCAAGTGGTTGCAAGTGTTTGCAAGTGGTTACTCGTGGATGCATGATACACATTAGGCACTAGATCGGCTCACACACTCCTCATATTGCATGTGCATGAGTGTTTATGCTTATTCTTGGATGAAATTTGTATGCCATCACATGGATGTTGCATATGGATGTATGATTGAGCACGCATGTAGGTATTATACATTATGTTAGGGATTTGCATACATATGGATACATTTCACTAACATATTTTGCATTGATCTTTGCATTAGATAAGTACATATACACACAATTTTGCATTTGTTCATACAGCATTTAGAATCTTTTAAGGACAATGATTGCTCGTGGATGATGCTTTGAGTAGATGGATGATTGGATGGTAGGATACGTTCTTCCTAACTTAAAGATTTCGGGGACGAAATCCTTTAAGGAGGGGAGAATGTAACAACCCGTATTTTCAATAACCTGTTATAACATAAATCGAGGCAGAATTTAATTCAAAAATCTGAATCAAGGGAAACGGGCTATGCCATTGCGTTCGTCTCGGAAAAATACGCGAAATAGAGTCCGAGTTTTCGAAAATCGGAGTCCGTATGACCCAGTTAAGGCCCATTGAAGTTTTCAGAAATTTCTATGTTAAAAACAGATTTAAATTTTAAATTAAAAACAAGGATTAGGGCTAACTGGCGTCAGGCGGGAAAACTCCCGCCTAGACCCCCATGTCGACAGGCATGTCGACAGGGGTCTAAGGGTGTCGACTGCCCTGTCGACAGCCCTGTCGACACGGGGTGGCCGGGCAGTTTTGCATGGCGCACCATTTGTGATTTGGGCTTGGTCTTGTGGCTTGGTTCTAGAGAATTCCTAAATCTGACGGGCCTAAACTAACCTAGGGTTAATCCTAGGGCTAAAAACACTCTAATCTTCTATAAATAAGCCCCTAATCTACCCTAAATCACTCATTATTCATTCTAGCAACCAAACTATGTCAAATTGAATTCTCAAATGGCCTCCACTTAAAAACCCTAGCCTCCAACCTCTTCATAAATCATTCCTATGAAGGTTTTGATGTTCATACAAGCATTTCTAAGTTGTATGAATGATCATTAGCTTGCATACATCATCAAGTTGCAAGTTTTAATTGCTAAGCTAGAGTTTTTGGGGATTTTTGTTAATTGGAGCTTTGTTTGGGTTTTTATATGCTTGCATAAAGGGCTTCTCAATCTTTATTAATAGATTTGAGTCTTCATAATATTTGTAAGCCCTCTTACCTTCATTTTAGAAACTCTAAAGTTAATATGTGATGAAAGTTGGGATTTATGCATGTTTAATAAGTTATGCATGCTTATGCGAGTTCACTATGCTATGTTATGCATGTTTAATAAGTTATGCATGCTTATGCGAGTTCACTATGCTATGTTATGCATGTTTAATAAGTTATGCATGCTTATGCGAGTTCATTATGCTATGTTACACATGTTTGACAAGTTATGCATGTTTATGCAAGTTCACTATGCCATGATTTGCAAGTTTAACAAGTTATGCATGTTTATGCAAGTTCACTATGCCATGATTTGCAAGTTTAACAAGTTATGCATGTTTATGCAAGTTCACTATGCCATGATTTGCAAGTCTAATAAGTTATGCATGTTTTATGCAAGTTCACTATGCTAAGTTATGCAAGTCTAACATGTTATGCATGTTTAGTATGATATGTAAGATTTATCATGTATGTTGTGCCAAGTTCCCTCTTTCTATCCTTTATGCGTTATGACGAATATGTAAGCGATAGAATGACGTTGGGGGGGGGGGGGGGGTTGGGTAAAACTTAAAATACATGAAAATGGAAGATTGGGAATTTACCTATTAAGTTAGGTCTACCCCTTGGGAATTTACCTATTAAGTTAGGTCTACCCAAGTATTTGTTAAACTTGTAATCATGTTTTGAAATTAAAGTGGACATGACACTTAGAAAACATAAGTGTGGCCAACTCGAGGTTGGGTTGAGTTTGTAGCATAAACCTACCCGGAACCGACCGGCTTAACTAGTGGCTACAAACAATAGGACCCAATGTGAGAAGTTGGTCATGTGTACCTTGGACCCGAGGTTAGACCAAGTTGTGGTGTAAAGCTACCCGGACCCGCCCGGCTTAACTAGTAACCGCAACAACGTCTAATGTGAGAGGTTAAGGCACAATTAGATTAATTAATGCCTCATGATTAGGGTTAAGTCATGGCCCACTAATACTTAACCAATTTTGGGGATACGAGGGATTAAATGGGGTTAAGTGGTGAACTGTTGGTTACACTTAACTAATTTGATCCATGATTAGTGAAGGGTTAAACCACACTTAACCCTCTTAGAAAACCCTAGCAACGTGATCTGTTCCAGCAGTAATCCCAGTTTGGTATCATTCACAACCCTAGAGGCTAGGTTAGGGCGGGGCACGATTACTGGACTGATGTAAGCGACCAAAGCGACGGCTGAGTGGTACAGCGGTGTGGGTCCAGGCGGGCTACGGACGTGCACGTAGTCCGGTGTTGGACAAACTCGAGGCACGGGTACCAGTAGGTTTAGACTGTGCATTATTGCTTAGGTGTCTGGGGTTGACACCCGAGGGCTTGATACACCCGAAGGTGGACCCAGCACAGTCTGACTACAACCATATGTGGGCCGTATGGACACCAACACTCGACGTGTTAGGTTTATAGGGAGCCGATCGACTAGACTGTTGGGCTGGACCTTGTATTAAGGTCATCTCATGCAATTGGGCCAAAGTTTGGGCTGAGGGATCAATACCTGTTATGTTAGTTTGCTAGTACACTATGGTGCAAAGCTTAATCTTCTTTATGTGATGACACCTTTATCTGTTGCCAGTATGTTCATCTCAGTTTCCATCATGATGTTAGCTTTATTAGTTTATAGACTGATCGTAGTAGGGCTTACCAGTCTTTTTGACTGACCTGTTTTCTTTCGCTTCTTTTCTTCCGTTCCCCCCCCCCCCCAAGGTTCTCAGGGAGGGAACAGTGGTGCTTAGCTTGGATCGCTTGCTTGTTTGCTGGATAGCTCATGTATGCTTGGACATTGAGCTCGCTATGGTTTATTATCTTTATTTTGGGGATAGCACTATGTATTTTCAGTATTTCCGTTTATGATGTACTAGACATGTTTATTTTGGCAGTTGACTTTATGATGTACTAAACTTGTTTTGAGATGGTTTGAGATATTCCGCTGTTTTATTCTCACTTACTCTGTTTTACATATGTATTTATGTTCTTATTCTGCCTTGATATATCATTATGCATGCTTACCCAGTTATAACGCCCCCCAGAAGCTAGTGCCCCCTAAAGAGTGACCCTAGCGGAGGTGGGGTGTTACACTGCCTACTCGAAATTTTTTTCTGTTGTCATGTCTTCTATAAAGAGGGTAAGAGTCATTGCCTTGTAAAGTTGACGAGGAAAAAGCTTTGGGGAAACCTCTCTTACATTGGTTGTTTTTCATACACGTGCAATGGGGGTTAAATTTTCCGCATGGATAATGAACCATATGCTTAAATACTTTGTTATGTAGGTCAGGTTCTAAATCTTACATGGAATTTTATCCCTAACTAAACCATCGTAATCAGCAGGACTATTCACCTTATCATTTTCATCAAAAATAATCAACACGCGATAATCCTCTTTTTTGAAATTCAATAACATGGACATGGGCAATAACTTTACCTAAAACAAACGTGTCGAACAAATCAATTTTTAGTTGTTCTAATTTTGCACGGAAAATTCGAGTTGTCAAATCTGGCTTATCTTGAGGTTGTTGACCGGGAAGTAATTCTTGTGTAATTTCCACCTAGTTAGTATTACATGTCATAGTAAGAAATAAATCAGGCTTTACATACCTTCGCACTAAGGCCATTGCATCTTCATACCGTTGACGCATATCTCGAGGACTACCAGTATAAGAGGAAGGAAGAATTTTTTTAACTCTAATATTACCTAGCATTAGAAAAGTCATACAGTTAATTAGTACATAGTTGTCTAGATGGTAATTGCGTATTAGTTTAAAAAAATAGAGTATAAAAGGTAAAGAAACTAACTGGTGGATGTCTCTCCGGCAGTCAATGCATCTTGTAAACCTTGATATAGCTCAGCTCTGATTTTACTTTGATTATTGCAAAGAAAACGTAGACGCGTAGCTTCTATTTTTACGTACATATCAATGACATATTGTTGAAATAGACGCCCACCAAGTAATATAAGAGATGTCTCTGACGGTCGTATCTAGGAATCACATGTGAATCAACAGTAGTACACGTTAAAATGTAAACAAAGGTGATTTATTGGACTATTTGTGAATTAAAAATTTAATACGTAAAATTGGTCATAAGTGCCTGTAAAACATGAGAGTAGTATGATGTGCAACTTATCGATGTATTTCCATTTTTGTGGATGTTCAAATCCCATCCATGTTGACCGTATGGAAGCAAGAGTGGATATTGTAATGGATCATAAAAGCCCGTAGTCTCGGGAATTCTATGTAGGTTCCCACTTATTGTCTCGACAATGATATCTCATCCTTGCAAATTATCCGGTTCATCTCCAATGATTATGCCTGCAACTTAGGATGCGATGGGCAACTCGTGAAGATGACGATTTACTGTGATTTCTTTAACCTTGATTCTACAATTTTGTATGTTAACTTGTTGCCCTAGCTATCTGAATACAGAAACATATGGATTATGGTTACCTAGGATTTGTTTCAGAGTCAAAACGACTTCCGGTCTCAATGCTTCACTATCTTGAATTTGATTTTCAATCTCATGGTCGGTGTCATATATATATAATTGCAAATATCTCGGTCTACTTCCAGGTAAGGGTAAAATACTTCCGATACAGTGATATATTGATCCTTGTGCGCGGTAAGTGTAAACTCCATCTCTAGCATTGGCTATGTTTTGATCGATTGATGCACCCATGGATGTGAACGAAAATGCATTTTATAAGATCGGATGTTTGTTCGAAAATGACTGCCAACCTCCCCTTGATTTTGAAATAAGCTGAGTAATTGTGGTGGTATTGTCGTAGGATGATGAATATCAATCGAGCCATTAGAACCAAAAATATGTAAGGGTTCGTGGAAAAATATTTTTGCGTTGCAGAAATCACAGTATGTTGGATGCAGAATTTGATGTTTCCGGTAAGGTGCGCTGGCTATAAAATTTCGTCCACGGTTATGGCCAGTAATAATTGCTAGTAGAAGAGTTAAATTTTCGTCTTGCGTTCTTGGTGAAGTATCTACAATCATGTATGCAAGCAAAATGGTTCTTATAAGAAAAACAGTGTGAAATATATAATTAAATTGGAAAATGCAGAAAATATGTGACGACCCCAAAACCCCGTACGACGGTGGCAAGGGTAATCTTTGGAATATAACACATAAACAGTAACAGCAGAACAGAAATAAATAAATACACCAGATAATATACAATAGAATACACTGGATAAACATAATCATCAGAGTTACACAGTATATAGGATAATACTTAGTACAAAATACAGTTCAGCTATACATAAATGTCGACAGCGGAAAACAAAACATAATATGTACAACAGGAGCTGAACAACATAAAAAGAGATAAATGATAGAATCCATCTTCAGCTCCAGCTATCCAAAAAGAGCCTGCTAAAAACTGAATACAAGGCTGCCCATGTAGAAAAAGGGGCACCCGAGTTTGCAAGTGAAACAAACTACGAGTCAGTCATGGGACTAGTATGATAAATCTACTTAACATATTTTATAATATGGCCAATCACAGGACCACGCCACTTTCACGGAACGGGTTTACTCCATTGGATTGCCAGTTCTTTAAAACAAGTAAATCTTTTAAACATCGCAATGCTTTTTATAAAAATGAAGCCATTATAAGACTCAGTTCCCATCACACAATGCAACGCAAACCAGAGGATAGAGTTTTACCTTATAATGGCCAAAATATGCTTGATACGAATAAAACAAAAGCATCTGATATTATTACTAGTGTTTATATGTTTCAAAAACAAATTCAAATCATAAGTATCAATCATAAACAACATTAATGCCCCATACCACTATGTTTCCATATATAAGTATACAATCAAAACCGCACATGTCGTATTTGGAAATTGGATTTCCATCATGAACCAAGGCAAAAGATAGTCCTTACCGAATTCGAGACTGTCTAGCCCGAGCCTCAGGACCCAGACACAGGTGAGCCCTTGGATCGTCAGGGCCGGTCCACCGATGTGGATTAAAATGCCTGAACACTGCGTTTCCCCGCCCTTTGGGGCGTAAATGAGTCCTATGACTCCATCGGCTCCACATAGTCACCGATATATCCGAGGCGCCTCGCAACAGCAACAACCACACAAGTGAAAATAATATAAATGTCAGGGCCGGTAGGTCACTGACACCAACCTAGCTAGAAGGAAACGCATGCCCTCCCTGATGTCCTCTCCCGTTTCTGGTTCATACCGGGGTGTGAGGCTCGCGAATCAACGTTATACACAAAGCTATGCCACACAGGTCGTGCTTTGATCATCAACCACAAGACTTTTCTTTTCAACAGAAGCATTGATCATCTGCCACTTAAGCGTGCCACACAGGCAGCTCACACCATGCGACTGATTTCTATCGATATATAACCTCTGAGCTCGTACGTCTCAGAGAAGGGCATTAAGCAAGAGAATAAATTCTCCGCCGCCAAACAGATATATATTTAATAGAGATCAATCAGCACAGAACAAAATCCAATGTCAGACACACAGTCCATTTACAAGTTCGTTCTGGGTCTGAACGAAACCGGAGGCACCTTATACCTCGCATATCCATCGATCTCCAAGTACGTCTGGACGATCACCACTTATTATCTATATTTTGGGATGCCTCCCAATCAAGACATCAGTAATCAACCAACCGAGGTGAAGATCTCCGGTCTTCAACCACCGTCTTCATCATCGACTTCTTTCTACCGATCAATTATTTGAAATGAGATTTAACTCGGCCTTTTCAAATAACTCACGTATATTTAGAATTTAAATCAATTCATTTCAATGGTTAAATTATTCGACATCAATAATTCTGTTCTTAAATGTAATTTTTCACGCCAAACACATTCAACCATCAAATATCCAGTAAACCAGGTAAATTCAGTTTATTTCCATTCCATATCGTTTATAACGATTTATCGCTATTTTTATTCATTTAAAAATAGCCAATTCATTCAAATGACGCTTCAGGCCATAACGCGGCCGTGGCGCTGTTTTTCTTCAGATTTGATTTACACATATCTGAAAATCTAACCGTTGGATCTTCACAAATTTTATATCATTAGAAAGATCTTTTCAAAACGAATCCAGCGGTTTCAGTTTTGGGAAAATCCGACGGTCGGATCTCCCGGTACTATCGTTTGAAGTTACGATTTCAAAATACGAACTGCAGTGTCGTTATTCGATTTAATTTAATTATATATATATATATATAAAATCGATTTTGGCGCTGTTTTTCTTCAGATTTGATTTAAACATTCCAGACAATCCAACCGTTGGATCTTTACAAAGTGGGTTTCGTTGGAAAGATATTTCCAAAGCGAACCCAACGGTTTCGGTTTCGGGAAAATCCGATGGTCGGATCTCCCGCGCTAGTCGTTTGAAATCACGATTTCAAAACACGAACTGCAGCTTCGTTATTCGATTTATTTCAATTATATATATATAATTCATTCTTCGATTTCAAAACCATATTCATTTCACACATTTGATAAAAATGGTATTTTTATCCAGCAGCTATTTATTTCAACACATCACTATTTTTTAACAGTTCATATATATAATAAAAATATGATTTTTATTGTAAAACAATTCATTTTAAAACATGATTATTTTATATAGTTCATATATATCATTAAAATGTGATTTTTATTGTAAAACAATTCATTTCAAAACATGATTATTTTATATAGTTCATATATATCATAAAAATGTGATTTTTATTGTAAAACAATTTAGTTCAAAACACGATTATTTTATATAGTTTATACATAAGGTAAAAATGTTATTTTTGGTGTTAAAACAATTTTTTTAAAACATTAAAATTTTATATAGTTTATATATATGGTAAAAATGTTATTTTTGGTGTTAAAACAATTTATTTAAAACACTAAAATTTTATATAGTTTATATATATGGTAAAAATGTTATTTTTGTTTTTCAAAGAATTTACTCAATATATGAACTCCATTCAACACATGAATTTCTATTCAACACCTGAATTTTATTTCAACACATGAATTTCTATTCAACACATGAATTTTCTTTCAACTCATGAATTTTATTTCAACACATGAATTTCTATTCAACACATGAATTTTATTTCAACACATGAATTTAAATCGAACACAGAAATATTTCAGAAAATTTCGGCAGCATAACGGCAGGGTAGTTAAAACCGGCACTGTCCCTAGTACAGCTCCTCGCTCTACCTTAAAGCCTCGCAGCTTTTGACAATGGGGATTTTCAATATCTAGTTCGTACGCAGACGAATTTTCCCATATACTAATCATATTGGGATTTCAACCACAATCTATTATTTCAAATCAACCATTCACGATATTCACCAAATTTTCACATCAACCAATAATCCAAAAAATATCACAACCAATATATATCGTCCATGGTCTGTGGACGAGGGGAGTGTATGTATATATATATATACACACGCATATAACTATATTTCGATTTCATTTCAATATCATTTCAATTTATTTCAACGCATATATCATTTTTACAACGCATATATAACTTATACATCGAACATACAACTTATACAACGCTTATACATGAGGTGTACAATGCTTATATAACTCATACTTCGACTATATAATTTATACATCGTTGTTTCCATATCGTTTATAATTCAGAAACCTTACATTGGGTTCCACTCCACCAAAAATTGTAGAAGGCTCAGAAAAATATCCGGTCCCTTCTAGAAGGTAGAAGACGTCTGCACGAGTCCACTGTCTCTTGTTTCACTGAATTTCGACCACATAGCAAAAAGATATGATTTTTATAAGTTTGCAACGCTTTTATTTGTCGAAATCAGTTAAAATGAAAACAGGCCGTTACCTCAGCAAAATCTTCAAATCTAGGTTTGGATTTTTCGTGCAAACGGTGAAGTGATTCGATGATCGGCCTTCGCAGCGACGAAGAGGAAGGAGAGGCGCGCTGGTGCCTGAAGCGGGGCCCACTTCGGTGGCCTGTAGGCGGCGCGACGGAGGTGGGAAGGTCTCGACTTCCTGTTGTCGGTTCTCTCAAATTACTCCACTAAAAATGGCAAACTTTATATGGATGTGAAGCTCATGAAACGATCTACAAAAACCATAACTGGGGCATGTGATTTTAGTTCGTGGATTTGAAGAAAAAGAGGAGATAACGCAGGAGCGGTTTTCCGCCGTGCATCGATATACGGGGAGAGAGAATGTCGGGTTTGAACGAGTTGTGATTGGCCAGGTTTTTTTTATATTTATATATTTTTAAAATCTCAAAAATACCCCTCTTTACATACTAACTCCAATCCGAACCCAACGACTATCATCCCTAGCTAAATACCCCCATTTCGAACACAATGAGATATGTTTCGTAGGCCTATTCGACTGTTTCAGTCAGTTATTCTTCAAATTAAAATATAAAACATTCAATATTTGTTTTGAACGTACATTTCAATTTGCCGGGGCCACATACTAATCCCAAAAATTCCAGAAAAATAAATCTAGCTATGTTTTGACGATACGATCCCAACAAACTAGTTTCATCGAATTCTGAGACAGTTTGAAAAATGGCCCTTTTCTGGTCGATCCAATTTAACAGAAATCGACCCAACAAATTTTCCTTTGCAACGCTCACATACTAACTTCAAAAATTATGAAATTTGAAACCTAGCAGTAATCTGACATCCCGGATCCAACAAAAGTGGTTTCGTCGAATTCTGAGGTTGTTTGCAAAATGTTTATTTTCAAGGGTTATATATTCTCTATAGCGACCGTTCTGAAAATTCATTTAACCATAACTTTTGATTCCCGCTACGAAACTTTGATTTTTCAGATTCGTTAGAAAGATAATCATAAACAGATTTAAAGATTTTTGGTTTCACTAAAATCCGTTTTCCGGTACAGTCAGTCAAAGTTCAAATTCGAATTTTGAAACTTCCGCGCCATTTCAGGCCTTGCTTATAATTAAAAATAATTATATTTATCTTCAAACGTCGATTCAAACTTACTTTTTGTCGTTATTATTTAAAATAATTTATTTAAATATTTAAAATCCACTAAAATAACCAAATTAAAATTTTTAAATTGGTTCAGATTTTCCGAGTTGTTACAAAATACCTGACGGCTGCGGAGTACGGACAGAGAGGTTTGTTTGGTCGTTTATCACTAGTTGTCTATTGTTGGTTGTTGTTTGCCTTGCTTAGAGACGTCTAGCTTGGTGTGCACGACGTCGTCTTTCTCGTTGTTGTGAATCCATTAATAACGATTTAGATATAGAAGCTGAGATTGGGGAAACATCGGCAAGAAGGAACAAAAATTAATATTGTGTTAAAAAAGGTGGAAAATGGATAGTGGTAGACATGTTTGACTTGTTCATAATTGCTACAAAGTTGATGGATAGTTGAGCTCATAAGTGGGGATATTATATCACACGCCATGTTCATATACACGTACCGTTATTTTTATATGTATAAGATATATATAAATTTTTTATTTGTAGATATTTTTTCCGTCAGTCCAAGATAGTAGGAGGTGGTAATTCGTTCGCCTGTTTTAATGGAGTAGGAAGTGAACGTTTTTTTTAATGTTTTTTCGCAATCATCGTTATATATAAATGAGGAAAATATCTCCTTGTTCGTAGCTTTATGTAATATTAGAATTGATAGATTAAATTGCTAATTTTTATTTGCATGGTGATCAACAGTTTAGTGGTTTAAACCAAATATATTGGTTCAAAGTAACGGAGCATTATTTAAGGAAGAAGACTTATGTTTCCATATGCAAAAGATTAATTAAATGCCGTGATTTGAGAAATATTAAGGTCAACATAATAAACCAAAAACAAACCGACAGATCATTGGCAAAATAATATATTGTGTTTATTGTATTTGAATTTCATAAATTGTTTTTTTTTGTTCATATAGTTTCATTGTACGTATAACTCATCATTGGTGTTTTAATGCAACACTACAAAGGTGAAAGTTATTTTTGCATAAT
Source organism: Allium sativum (assembly GCA_030737875.1). NCBI lineage: Eukaryota > Viridiplantae > Streptophyta > Magnoliopsida > Asparagales > Amaryllidaceae > Allium > Allium sativum. Next base: position 573,482,041 of record CM060921.1, on the reverse strand, counting down.
CATACATAGTTACTGACAGCATTTTAATTTATCTTCTACCCAGTTTATTGTTTAGTGTAAGTTGAAGTTATGTAGTTCGTAACTATCATTTAACTCTCATATCTCATCCTTTCAGTTTAATTTCGACGCCAGGGAGCATGGAACAATGTAATATTTGAGTATAATATGATGTTGTAGCATCATATGCAGTAAAAAAAAGCAAGAAATTAACATACCAAGAAGAAAAACAATTATAATTTAATGCAACAAAGCCAAATAGAGGAAGAAACAGGAGAACATGTTATTCATTGACTGTTACAAATGGAATACAAAACTGGATATTGAAAAAACAACTTATTCGATGGCCGTTACAAACGGGATACAAAATTAGAAATTGAAAAACAAACATAACAGTGCAGTAAAGAGCTTATTAATAGAAGTGACAAAGATGGAAACTGAAGTTTAAAAATGTAATAAGTATCTGGATTAGCGCGAACGTTTTGCATATAATTTAGCAGCAATCCTGTCACATTCTTCAAGATGAGCTTTTACTTCAGGAATGTTTATATAGGCCTCCTAGTCAAATTCGTCATCGTTATCCACAATCTCATTGTTAGATGGAACAGGGGGAGGAAAAACTAATTAATCTTAAGCGACAACATTTTGTAATTGAAATTGAGAGGTAGTTGGGTTAGACACATCGTTTGTAACATTTGTTTGACCGCCATGTACTGCCTGCAGTTTTTTTGTTAAACGCATGGTTTTACGCTTCGACTTTTCGGCAGAAGTGGATACTGATGTGTCCTTAAGTTGTTGTGTAGCTTTAAGCTGCATTAGTCAGGCGATGTGTTAGTTGATAGGAAGTAGATATTAAAAAAAAGGGAGAATGAAAAAAAAGCAGTAAAAAAGACATACCTTTGTCATGTTAGTTGTAGGATAAAGTAGTATTTTAGCAAGGTAGCGGAAGCAGAATGGAAAGAAGTATGTAGGTGGGAGTATGTATTTATAGCAGTAGGAAAGACATTGTATTTCCAATTTTTGTTGAGTTGATTACATATCGCAACAATAAACTAATAGATCTAGAGAAATAGTAGGAGGAAGAAGGGGATGACTGACTGAGCAAAGTAAAACTGTGATGACCCCATTTCCCGTACAGACGGTGACAAGGGTTATCTTTGGAATATAACACATAAACAGATAATAGCAGAACAGAATTAAATAAATACACCAGATAATGAACAACAGAATATACTGGATAAAAGTAATCATCAGAGTTACACAGTTTACAGGATCATACTTAGTACAAATACAATTCAAACATACATATATGTCTACAGCGGAAAACGAACATAATATGTACAATAGGGGCTGAACAGCATAAAAAGAGATAAATGATAGAATCCATCTTCATCTCCAGCTATCCGGATAAAGCCTGCTAAACCTGAATACAAGGCTGCCCGTGTAGAAAAAGGGGCACCCGAGTTTGAAAGTGAAACAAACTACGAGTCAGTCATGGGACTGGTATGAGAAATCAACTCAACATATTTAAAATATGGCTAATCACTGGATCACGCCACTTTCGTGGAACGGGTTTACTCCATTGGATTGCCAGTGCTTTAAAACAAATCATTCCTTTAAACATCGCAATGCTTTTTATCAAAATGAAGCCATTATAAGACTCAGTTCCCATCACACAATGCAACGCAAACCGGAGGATAGAGTTTTACCTTATAATGGCCAAAATATGGTTGATACGAATAAAACAAAGCAATTGATATTATTACTAGTGTTTACATGTTTCAAAAACAATTTCGAATCATAACTATCAATCATAGACAGCATGGGTACCATATATCATGTCGCCATATATATATACAATCAAAACCGCACAGTCACGTACTTGGAAATTGGATTTCCGTCATGAACCAAGGCAAAAGATAGTCCTTACCGAATTCGAGACGCTCTAGCCCGCCCCTCAGGCAAGTACTCAGTCAAGCCTTTGGATCGTCAGGGCCGGTCCACCGATGTGGATTAAAATTCCTGAACAATGCGTTTCCCCGCCCTATGGGGCGTAGGTGAGCCAACGAATGACCCCATCGGACCCAGATCGTCCGATCAAACCGAGGCGCCTCGCAACAGCAACAACCACATAAGTCAAACTCGTCAGGGCGTGTAAAACCACTGACGCCACTTCTAGCTAGAAGGAAATGCATGCCCTCCCTGATGTCCTCTCCCGTTTCTGGTTCATACCGGGGTGTGAGGCTCGCGAATTCACGTTATACACAAAGCTACGCCAAACAGGCGGTGCTTTGATCATCTCCACAAGACTTTGCTTTTCAACAGAAGCCCTGATCGTTTGCCACTTAGGCATGCCACACTAGCAATTCATGTCATGCGACTGATGTCCGTCGATATACAACCTCTGAGCTCATGCGTTTCAGAGAAGGGCGTTAAGCAAAAGAATAAATTCTCTGCCGCCAAACAGATGTATATTTAACAGAGATCAATCAACACAGAATAAAATCCAATGTCAGACACACAGTCCATTTACAAGTCCGTTCTGGTTCTGAACGAAACCGGAGGCACTATATACCTCGCAAACCCATCGATCACCACGTACGTCTGGACGATCACCACTCATTATCCATATTTCGGGATGCCTCCCAATCAGGACCTCGGTTACCATCCAAACGAGGTGAAGATCTCTGGTCTTCGACCACCGTCTTCATCTTCGACTTTCAATCGTCGGTCAATTATTTGAAATGAGAATTAACTCGGCCTTTTCAAATAATTCACGGATATTTAGAATTTCAAATCAATTTATTTCAATGGTTAAATCATTCGACAACACCAATTTGTTTCTTTAATGTAATTTTCACACCAAACACATTCAACCATCAAATACCACATAAATCGAGCAAATTCAGTTTATTTCCATTCCATATCGTTTATGATATTTTATAACGATTTATCGCTATTTTTATTTATTGTAAAATAGCCAATTTATTCAAAACGACGCTTCGGTCCATAACGCGGCTGTGGCGCTGTTTTCCTTCAGATTTGATTTACACATATCTGAAAATATAACCGTTGGATCTTCACAAAATTTACATAATTAGAAATATCTTTTCAAAACGAATCCAACGGTTCCAGTTTCGGGAAAATCCGACGGTCGGATCTCCTGGGATAACCGTTTGAAGTTTCAATTTCAAAATACGAACTACAGCGTCGTTATTCGATTAAATATAATTATATTTATATATATATATAAATATAATCGATTCTGGCGCTGTTTTTCTTTAGATTTTAATTAAACATTCCAGACAATCCAACCGTCCGATCTTCACAAAGTTGGTGCCATTGGAAAGATATTTCCAAGGCGAACCCAACGGTTGCGGTTGCGGGAAAATCCAATGGTCGGATTTCCCGCACTAGTTGTTTGAAATCACGGTTTCAAAACACGAACTGCATGGCCACGTTTCGTTTTAATTTTATTTATATTTATATATTTATATAAATATAGTTCATTCAAAAATCCCTATATTGTTTCCACTTCAAATATTTCACTAACGCCTTTAAATTTTTGAAAATTTCGCCATAACCTCCTTTGTACAGGAGGGGCTGGGAAAATTCCCAAATAGCCACACGGGCGTCTCATGTCAAAAAGAAAAAGAAAAAGCCAAGCGGCTAGCCAGCAGGCTCATAAAATCATCACCCAAACAAAATAGTAAATGTGTACCTATTTGTCGGGCACAAAATTTTATTCCTCTTCTCTAGCCCCTTTGCTATAACCTGTTCAATAAATATGCATGTACATATATACAGTTCTTATCACTTATCATTTTCCATTCAACTTCATATTTGATTCAATTTGGTTTAAAAACACCATTCATTCTAATGTTGCATGCATAGGCAAAAATCATATCATTAGCTAATTAATGAATATTTCAACTCATGCATATTTATTTGAACGAGTGGTTATTTTTAACACTTCACATTTCAACAATTCATGTATATGATAAAAATGTGATTTTTATTGTAAAACAATTCTTTTCAAAATACTATTATTTTATATAGTTTATATAGGTAATAAAAATAGGATTTTTATTATAAAACAATTTCTTTTAAAACGAGATTATTTTACATAGTTCATATAGATGATAAAAAGGTGATTTTTATATTTTAAAACACGAACACCATTCAACACATGAATTTCAATTCAACGAATGAATATCGATTCAACACATGAAGGTTTTCTATTCAACAAATAAATATAGTTTCAACAAATGAGAATAATTCAAACACATGAATATTATTCAAAATTTCGGCAGCATAACGGCAGGGTAGTTAAAACCGGGACAGTCCCTAGTACAGCTCCTCGCTCTATCTTAAAACCTCGCGGTTTTTGACAATGAGGATCATGCATCTAGTTCGCACGCAGGCGACATGTATATATTTATTTCATTTCCACAAACTAATCCTATGTGGTTTCAACCAAATATTTCTCAACCACAAATGGGTATTTTTCAACCACAATCAATCAATATCAACCACAAAAAATCCCAATCAACCATTCGCTACCAATCAATTTTCACACCAATCACTACCAATAAATATCGTCCATGGTTTGTGGACGAGGGGCGTATATATATATATATATATAGCAATTCACTTCTATTTCAACACATATATAATTTTTACAACGCATATATAACTTATACATCGAACGTACAACTTATACAACGCTTATACATGAGGTGTACAACGCTTATATAACTCATACATCGACTATATAATTTACACATCATCGTTTTCCATATCGTTTATAAATTAGAAATCTCACATTGGGTTCCACTCCACCAAAAATAGCAGAAGGCTCAGAAAAATATGCGGTCTCTTCTAGAAGGTAGAAGACGTCCACACGGTCACGATGTTTCCTCCTTCGTTTTGTTCGAAACTAGGTTTCCACCTTCCTCGAAATCCGCGCAGCTATATGACGATCGGACTCCACCACCTTGAAGGGCTAGGAGAGGCGCTCCTATCGAGGTAGGCGCGGTGTTGTGCGATGGCGGGTCTGGCCTGGTATCGAGGTCGACATGGCGCAGCTTTCGGGGGCCAGAACTCGACGACGGGGAAGAGATAGGTGGTGTGGTTGGTACTGATTTGAAGGGGAGAAGGAGGGCTTCAAAAAGTTCAACAGGAGGTGGGGCTGAAGGTGGCTGTGGCGATCGGAAACGGGGAGGGAAGATTTGGAGGCTAGCAGCCGTTCAGATCGGGAGAGAGAAAGGGATTTTTTTTTAAATAAAAATTATGATTGGTCAGGGAAGTTTTAAAGGGATTTTCTGACACGACCACCAATCTAAACCCAATGACTGTCATCCCTAGCGTTTTACCCCCATTTCTAACACAATGGGATATGTTTCGTAGGCCCATTCGACTATTTCAGTCAGTTTCCATTCAATTTAAAATATATAACATTCAATATTCGATTTGAATGTACATTTAAATTTGCCAGGGCCACAAATTGATTCGAAAAATTTCAGAAAAATAAATCTGGCTATGTTTTGACGATACGGTCCCAACAAAACTAGTTTCGTCGAATTCTGACACCGTTTGCAAAAGGCCCATTTCTGGTCGATCCAATTTAACTATAATTGACCAAAAACACGTTTTCCTTTGCCACGCTCACATACTAGCTTCAAAAATTATGAAATTTGAAACCTAGCAATAACTTCACATCCCGGATCCAACAAAAGTGGTTTCGTCGAATTCCGAGGTCGTATGCAAAATGGCCATTTTCACGGGCTATATAAATTCCATAGCGACCTTTCTGAAAATTCATTTGGCCATAACTTTTGCTTCCCGCTATGAAACTTCAATTTCTCAGATTTGTCAGAAAGGTATTCACTAACAGATTTAAATATTTTTGGTTTCACTCAAATCCGTTTTGTTTTGCACTCGGTACAGTCCAACAAATTTTGAATTCAATTTTTGAAACTGCATCGCCAATTCAGGCCTTGTTTATAATTAGAATTAATTATATTCGTTTTCAATTGTCGATTCAAACTCACTTTTCATGGCTATTATTTAAAATATTTATTTAAAATATTTAAAATCCATTATTTTAGCCAATTTAAAATTTTTAAATTGGTTCAGATTTTCTGGGTCGTTACAAAAACAAAACAAAAACGTGAGCATGTGACTGTCTTAATGCATGTTTTGAGTTGATGAAAATGTTTTTTTTAATGATATCTAATTGAGACATTGAACAACGTATCACCAAAATTTGAAAATTGAAGCAAACAATAAACCACTGTCTAATGAAATTAAACACACAGGAACCAAAGTGAAGGACACAGAAAGAATTTACTTCAAGAGAAAGCAGCACACTCGTGCAATGTTTTTTCAGTTTTGAAGAATATAAGTTTCTTCCTACAGAGTTTACTACTGTAAACTGCAGTAGTAAATTGAAAAAGTATAAAATGGAAAACGACGCAAGAATAAAGGTTACCATGGGTACAGAGTTGAAGATCGCATTAGCAACTTTGAAAGAAGAGGTTCAATTTCCCATATCCAAACGATACAGTTGAACCTTGTTATATGGCTTGCAAACATAAGCTCATGCCTTGTGTGTGTGTATATATATATATATAAAGTTTAAGTGTTAGATACCACTGTGAGGAAATTTCATACAGAAAGAATGACATAATATAATTGTAGCAACCGTATGTCTACTCTATACCCTTCCCATCAAGCAAATTAGCATGGCCATTGATCAAAATTAACTTTTCAACTGAAATGAATAAAAACCAAACATAAGAAATGTATAACTGCATTTGTAGTTTCATGTAGTAACATATTGTAACACCCCGGATTTTTGAATAATCGAATTAACTAAAATAAAGAATAATTAATCTCAGACGTGAGAATTATGGGGATTGGGTTGCGCCATTGTGTTCGTCTTGAAATTCTGGTTGAAATAGAGTCCGAATTTGCGGGAAATGAGTAGCGGATGAAGGAGTTATGGACGAACGAAGTTTGGTGGCAAAATAGAAAAAAAAAAGATTGCACTGGCGCACTTGGGAAGTGCGCCAGTACAAATTAACACTGGCGCACCTGCCAAGTGCGCCCAGGCCGAGGCAAAAGCCTGCACAGCTTTCTGGTTCAGGCTGACCCATGTTGTTGAGTCCTTTCTGACTCTTTCCCGAGTCATTATGGCTGACCTGTCACCCTATCATGATTGAGTGGTTTCGATTAACCCTAAGATCATCCGATGGCTTAAATTAATTCATAACTCTATAAAAAGACCTGTAAACTCAAGCCCTAAATCAGAATTAAAATTGATACTATGGCCGTCATGCTGTTGTCTTGAACCCTAGAGCAGCCGCCACCAAAATTAAGAGGAAGAACAACAACCAAATTAGAACGACTCAACCCTAACAGCGAATCTTCATCAACGGAGAGCTAATTCAACTCCAGAAATCAGAATTTAGAACTCAAGACTGCTTTTGAGTTGTGAGTTCGATAGTTTTAACAAGATAGTTAGTAATTTAATTAGATTAAGATATAATGCGGATTGTATGGATGTGATATGAAGTATTGATTTCATGTTGTAATTATGTTGTAGGATTGTGATTGAAATCTCTATGATGTTACGTTTGGATGCTATCATTTGTGATGTAAAACTATGTTGCTATCATCCATGTTGTAATCTTATATACAATCAAATCATCAGGCTTTAGTTGATTCATATGATAAATCATATGTAGGAAAGTTTAGATGTTGATTCAAACAGGAACCATATACAAGTTTGGGTAGAATTATATGTGACCTTACATGGCTATGGCACCTAGTTTATGTGAGAATTTAATTGAAAGTTAGGCTACGACATATGCTAAATTCTACATGATACTTTACATGTTAGATACTAGTTTACACCATTGTTGTGATGTATAAATCACATATGTGAGTTTATGAGTTGGATATGAATCATGTTATACCTATGCAAGTTTACCCCCATTTTAGATATAGATCTATGACATATGTTGTTTATGCAAGTTTGTGGCCATTATTTCATCAAGTTCACACCTTTAGATTTGGATCCATGACATATGATGTTTATGCAAGTTTGTGGCCATTATTTCATCAAGTTCACACCTTTAGATTTGGATCCATGACATATGATGTTTATGCAAGTTTGTGGCCATTATCTCATCAAGTTCACACCTTTAGATTTGGATCCATGACATATGTTGTTTATGCAAGTTGTAACTTTGGCCTATGCAAGTTCTAGAGGTAGAACATCATTCACATATGCAAGTTCACCCCTATGTTAGATCTATGTTTTAATTATGTGTATATATTGTGATGTTTTCTTTTATTTCATGAGTTAGACTATTCGAGTCTAACGTATATTTTACGTTAAAAGAGTAAACGTACAACGTGGGGTAAAAAGGGGATAATATTAAAAAGATTTTAATTGGCATAAATGCCTTAAAAGGCATAAAATATAATTGTGGTGAAAATTTGTATGATTTTACATACCATAAATGGATGGACATAATTGAGTCAATTATGGACATCGTTAAATTTGGAATTGATTGATAATTTGAATAGGGAAAGTAATTTAAAGTGGGGAATGATTAATTAGGAGTAATTAATCGTCTAAGACACGAGGTTAGGCTCTTTTGTGGTGTAAGACTACCCGGATCCACCCAGCAAATCCAGCTGCCACAAATGTCAGTCTAATGTGAGAGGTCTTAGGCATAAACTAAATATATAACAATTGTAAAGACACGAGGTTAGGATCTTTTGTGGTATAAGACTGCCCGGACCCGCCCGGCAAATCCAGCTGCCACAAATGTCAGTCTAATGTGAGAGGTCTTTATGAGGTTACGGTCTTAATGAATTAAGAAACACTTAACCAGATAAGCATGTAGTGGGACATGAGGGGGTTAAGTGGGTGCCTTGGGTGGCATGTGGAATCTAGTGGGTGCCTTAGGTGGCATTTGGAAATACGATTAGAAACACTTAACCAAAACAATGAAATATGTAATTGAAACATGAATAAGAAATGGCTTAAGTGGGATGTACTAGAGGGGACCAAGCTTAGGTGGATAGATTGTGTCAAGTAATGGGGGCCTGTTTCAACTAGTAACCCATACCTATCTTTGTGGGCTCGACCCAAGTCGAGGACGGGACACGCATACTGGGCTTGACTGTAAGAGGCCAAACCGGGTTAGCGGTGGCAACGCAAGTCCAATGGGTTCATATGCGTGTGTGGACCCGGGCTGGTAGGTAAGACGTTGTTGCATCATGTAGGTATAAGCCATGCATTCTTGGTGGTATTGGGTTGCCACTTTGGGGAGTGATACACCCCACTGTGGGGCCAGCAGAGGTATCTACGAGTTAGGGAGCCGATCGTTTGGCGGTAGTGGGTACACCTAGTGGAGATAGGGGCAGACGACACCTATGAAGGCAGCTAGGGGTGCACGAAACTACCAATATCATTATTAAGTCTGTAGGCGGGATCAACCTTAGGGTGACTAGTGGTGGTGCAGTATAATAGTGGCGGTGCAGTATAGCAATCATCGCATAGTGTTGGTGTAGTTTAGTAAATTATCTTAGTGGGTTTAGGTGCGCTTAAACGATATCGTTGTTCATCTTGTTTCCTTGTTTACTCTGCCATACTCAATGGTTCATGGTCATTTCCTTATTTTTCAACTTATGCCTTAGCCTAGTTACTTTGTTAATTATATTGTTAGAATTATTGCACTCGCCAGACTTTATGTCTGACCCCCCTTTTTCCATCTCTTTCCTCCCCCCCCCAGGTGCTCAGGTTGGAACTAGCACCAGTGGAGCTTGATTTTGGACTGCTTTTAGAAGATTTCTTGGACCGCTGAAGTAAAGTTCAGCTTCTCTTTAATTATGGCTATTTTAATGTTGGGGATTATGTCTTTCAGATTATGTACTTTGTTTTATCAAGATGGATATGATGTACTTGACTTTGGTTTTGACGATGTAACCAAACATATTTACCTTCTGCTGCAATAAATAAAGTTTTGAATTTTCAAGTACTACTTAATATATGTTTTGTTGTGATTTTTTGTTCTATATTCACTTAAAATGCTCCATGGAAGTTAATGCATTCCCTTTGTGAGTGACATTAATGGACGTGGGGTGTTACACGTGGTATCAGAGCTGAAGGTTACCAGAACAGATATGAATTTTTGAAAAACTAATTTTCAAAACAATTTTTATAAAGAAGTACCTTCAAAAGTACGTTTTAGGGAAAGTATTTTCAAGAGAAAAGTATATTTTAGAAAGCATAACCCCAAGATCCATATATCTTTCCTTCAGTCCTTTTTGTATTGAATCTTTCCTTTTTTGTTTCAGATTGTCTGAAGCATCTGAGATACCAGAGGGTGTTCATGTGCCTGGTTGGTTTCGTTAATATCTTGAGGCTAGGGCCGCCACTGCAGGTCCAGCTAATGCTCCTCCTCCTCCTCCCCCTCCTCCTCGCGTCAATACTTTTGCTAAGATATGTAAGGACTTTAGAGCAATGGGAGGAAAACCTTTTCATGGAACGGAGACATTTGTTGAAGCTCGTAACTGGCTAAAGGAGGTGGAAGAATTGTTTCGAATCTTTGAAGTGGATGATGAAAGAAAGGTCCAGTTGGTTGCCTGGCTAATGAAGGACGAGTCCTCGTTTTGGTGGGAGGTCACTAATGGGGGACGTTTCTCTTATGGGGATTTTTGAATAACCGAATTAACTAAAATAAAGAATAATTAATCTAAGACGTGAGAATTATGGGGATTAAGTTGCGCCATTGTGTTCGTCTCGGAATTCTGGTTGAAATAGAGTCCGAGTTTGCGGGAAACGAGTACCGGATGAAGGAGTTATGGACGAACGAAGTTTGGTGGCAAAATAGAAAGAAAAAAAAGATTGCACTGGTGCACTTGGGAAGTGCGCCAGTACAAATTAACACTGGCGCACCTGCCAAGTGCGCCCAGGCCGAGGCAAAAGCCTGCACAGCTTTCTGGTTCAGGCTGACCCATGTTGTTGAGTCCTTTCTGACTCTTTGCCGAGTCATTAGGGCTGACCTATCACCCTATCATGATTGAGTGGTTTCGATTAACCCTAAGATCGTCCGACGGCTTAAATTAATTCATAACTCTATAAAAAGACCCATAGACTCAAACCCTGAATCAGAACTAAAATTGAAACTATGGTCGTCATGTTGTTGTCTTGAACCATAGAGCAGCCGCCACAAAAATTAAGAGGAAGAACAACAACCAAATCAGAACTACTCAACCCTAACAGCGAATCTTCCTCAAAGGAGAGCTAATTCAACTCCAGAAATCAGAATTCAGAACTCAAGACTGCTTTTGAGTTTTGATGATGTAACCAAACATATTTACCTTCTACTGCAATAAATAAAGTTTTGAATTTTCAAGTACTACTTAATATCTGTCTCGTTGTGATTTTCTGTTCTATATTCACTTAAAATGCTCCATGGATGTTAATGCATTCCCTTTGTGAGTGACATTAATGGACGTGGGGTGTTACACATATATACTGGAAATAATTATGAGCAAGAAGACTGACTCCTCCTTGTCGTGCTCATGCCCACCGCCCAATGCATCACCGAGAAAACCTCCGCTTCGTTAGTACCAGTAGCCTGTGATCCTTGCTTCATCCTAAGTCGGAACCTCACCTCTCTTCAAAAACTCACCTGCAACCGACCTATTATCAACATGTTATGGACATATTAGGTTTCCAAAAGCCTTGAAATATCAAGTCAATGGCTTTATTGAAAATATATCACATGATTATATAAAATAGAATTAGTTTCATATTACACACAAACATACATTCAAGCACATATGCACACGTCTAGACTTCATTTTGTCGAATGTACAATTACTCTATATAGAAGGTACATTAAGTAATGGCAAGGTTGCGTATCCTAGTGATATCATAATGTAAAGCGCTTTGAATATTCTGTGTTGTACATCAACTGGACAAATGAAACATGCAGTAATTGTACTTACTATTACTCTATTATAGATACATGCACTGATTAGTTCAACAATAGGAAGTTTTATAAAACCATATATTTTATTAGGGACTGCGGTTATGTAGGAAATTTTGGCAAAATACATTTGCCATCCCAAACTCTTGAATTTAGCTCCGCACAATACCATTATGACCATTTCAATATCCATTGTACAGATGATATACAAATTTTGAGTCAATGCACATTTTTTTTTGAATGATCAACATACCTTACCAATACATGTAGAGTAAAATCAAGGGTAATATCATACACCCATTCATGTTCAGTTAGAGCCATATGCTTTGGTGGGAGTCTGGACATATCACATAATCAAACCGGCTGCATGTAATATATTATCTTGTGTTAAAATCTTATACAATTAAGAAATATAAACAGACATTTGCTCAAATACAATAATGGATGAAACTGTGCTTAAAATAGTACATACATTTGCATTGGGGAGGAACAGACTGAAATATTCAAGAACAAATCCATAAAAAGCTTGTTGCAATATTTTCTAGCATCAGTCTAACTTGCTTGTAAATATTTAATGGAAAAATCTTATTATGAGATTTATAGTTTGTTCTTTTTTATTGGGATATTCATAAACTTAAACTGAAAGCATAAACAAACGATATATGTTTTATTCCAATTTTTTTTTAAATTTACATAAAATTCTTACGATATGTTTTCTCAAATACATTCTTTGATTTACCTTGAGAGAATCAAATATATTTAAATATTTGACAACACCATTATTTCTATGTTATATTTTAAATCCTTATATACGTTCATATTTTTTCCTTTGAAGGCACTGCTGCAATACATCATAATTCAAATAGGTTCATAAATTTAAAGGCAATATTTGATATAATTAATCCAGCACAACCTTTATGTACCCTGAAATGTTGTCTATAATTTTTAACATTTCATTGTTGAATCATCTAACACTGCATATTCCCAATTAAATAACCATTGTGTGAAGGTCTATTTAGAAATGTATATCAATGATCGTTATTGGGAAACATGCCTATATGCAAAGAGAACTTTAGTTCAACACTGGTCGAGTTTTGTCTATATTTCAGGGAAACTTCTTGATGATTTTTTGAATCTTCATCTTCGTTCTTCAGCACTATTTTTATTTCAAAATGGACGTAGTAGTTCACGCTAAATCTAGAAATTCTGTGAAGTTTGGCTATAAGTAGCCAAAAACTTTCGAATGGTTAAGTCTGTATGTAGGCAGGAAACTGATATTAAGAACATGATAAAATTCATTTTATTTTGTATGAAAGATTACGCTAGCGTGCATATGAATGAATAATGCCATGAAGATTGTGAAAAAAACTAATGAAACAAAGTGAAATAAATAAATTCAGTTGAAATTATTTTCTAACTCAAAGATGTAATGTTAAACTCCATGGATGCTGCTGATAGTTGACTTCATTGACTTTTTTTGACCCTATGACAGATGGCTACAGCTCCTCACAGGAATACTAAGTCGTGATGTCAGCCTTGCTCCAGCCACGGCACGGTTCAAAGGTACATGGATCCATCGCCAAGACATGCCAGTTTTTAGGCGACCTGGAGCTGCTTCTTGCTCTGCAATAATTTTGGAGATATACTTTTGGTTCCTATATCAAAATACCATTAAAATAATAAAACATTAATGACAAATTGGACAAAATTAGGCTAGAAAAATTGAAGAATATCAAATTGTACAAAAAAAACTTATACATTAAAATAAGACGTCTCAGATGTTATCAACGCTTCTTACTTGTCTGATGACCAGTACTATTACCTAATTAGTATAACAAATGAATTCCACTGATGTAATTAAGTCCAGTCAAATAATTTGAAAAGAGGGACGTCAGCAGTCACTACGAAGGGTTTATGATCTTGTCCTAAATAACAGCTCTTGTGTTATCCGAAAGACAAATGGACTGCGTATTCACAGAAACTAGAGAATAAAAGGCATTAAAAAGTAAAATTTTCACCTTAAACCATTTCAGGCCCACCATTTTGCATATTATTTCTGTTTTCATCGAAGTCTATCACTCTGAATCTCAGCCGAACCAAAATTTGTGAAGACATTCCGTCGAAGATGCCAACTGCTTTAATCTGTCCTTGTTTGACACGATTTCTTCTGCTTTTTCGACCTGTTCAGAGTAAAATGGGGATACAATTTGTTGAGCCACTATTGAAACATAATACAAACGCGGATAAATATTAAACTAAATAGTAGGGGTGGAATCGGTTCGGTACCGTTGTACTCAAAACAATTACCGTACCAACTTTATATGGTAATACAAAAATCATACCATTACCAACCAAAAAAATCGATTACCAATAGTTCGGTTAATGGTTGGTAATGGTTGGTAGAGATCGGTAATAAGTTTTTACCGTTGACTAGTTTGAGATTTTTTTGTTTACAATATTTCACGTTAAAATATTAAATATTAACTTTTTTGTTATTATATTATTATTTATATATATATCTTATTTTACGTAGTCAAACATGCATGAAAACTTTATAGATGAACAAAAACACCATTTAAATTATACCGTTTCTAAGGTATATAATAAAAATTGCATTCAATCTTGTATCGTAATAGTGTTTTTCTAGGTATTTTATTAAATCGTTACATATTAAAAATTCTTCGTTACGTAATAAACTTATATGTGGTAGGTATGGTAATTACCACTTTCAATGCTCAATTACCATTACCGTACCACATATTTTCATGTGGTTTGGCATACCATACCAATCAAATTGGTTACCGATTGTTCGGTACCACTTTCGTTGGTAGCGGTTGGTAATGGCTGGTAATTGGTAATATGGTAAAAATTTCCAGCCCTACTAAATAGCCAAGAAAAACATTAAAATATATTTATATCTATGTGTGCAATCAATTAATGAAAAGAGAAATTCCAGAAAAAAGAAGAAGAACCAAAGTATAAAAATCATACCTTTAAACACCGTTCAAGCAGCTGTATAGTCTTTGGTTAGTTCCCAATTGTACAATAACCCAAAAACATCTCTGTCCTTTCCTTTTGTTATGACATCTAAATCTAATAGTGTTCTAGTATTATAAGCCATTAACTAGAAGCACAAATTACCCAAAATACGGTGAAGCATAAACCAAATGAAGTGGAGACAAAGAAATTAGTTGACCGGTTACTGAATTAGAGAAGTGAGGAAACCATAGCCTAAATTCGTGTCAGTACCTAATCGGAGGAGAAAGGTGAGTAGGATCGCACAAATAATGTTTCCTCCATAGGTTTACCCAACCGCACATTGCAATCGTTCGCAGATCCAGTAGATTACCGTTTTTGCTGCTTCAAATTATCAATGGTCAACCGACTGATTTTTTTTCATTGTTGGTGTTTGCTATGAAGTAATTTGGGAATGGAGGAGATGAATGAACAGTTTCAAATTTTGTTATGTGGTTAGTGGGGGAAATGAGGGCGGGATGGGTAAATGTGTGTTGGAAACGAAGGTTGAGGTGGCATAAAAGACCATGGTACCCTTACGTCAGAAAAAAACCAGAAGTAATGTGAAGGAGGACATTTCTGGCAGTTTGAAAAAGGCTTCATTTGGTGAAGTATCTGCATTATATATAAGATTAATTATAATAGGTTATTATCGTTCCCCGTTCATTCAAATTCTTCTATTATTGTAACTTTCATTCATTTCCATTAATCACAATTAGTGTCATCTATTTCAATCCTGTTATATGCATATATATATATACATATATATATATATATATATATTATTTACGCACCAGACCTCTCACATTAAGCTTACCACTTGTGGTTGCTGGATTTGCCGGGCGGTTCCGGGCAGACTTCGACCGCAAGTTGACTTAACCTCCTGTCTTAGCACCGTTACATGTATATTAACGCACTAGACCCCTCACATTAAATTAACAACTTGTGGATGCTGGATTTGCTGGGCGGTTCTGGGCAGACTTATACTACAAATTGAATTTAATCTCGTGTCTAAGTGCGGTTTTAATTTGCTATTAACTATAAATTTAGGCATATTCATTCTTCAAAATTTTATTATAATCTAACTTTACATGACACACTTAAATCATATTAAGTCTATTTTAACATATTATCATGTCGCATGTTCTTCCTAACATGTAATTGACTCCATTTTAAAAGAACAACACGTAATCATCAATCATGTAATTATTCCACTTTAACAAATTAACATTTAATTATCCCAATTCTTACAATCAAGGGTTCAAGTACATAATACACTACTGATTAACATGTATTTATCCCGATTTCATTGTAAATTAACTTACCCAATTAACAAGCTATTAGAACGGGTATGTATACAACAGTAATCATTTCCACATATTTTAATAAGTTTACATTTCAATAGATTAATCAATCTAGCAGATTTACATTGCATATTAACGGAGAATGTCAAATGATAAATATACCATTATCAAAAAGGTATAACTTAAATCCACTCACCTAATCGCTTTCCAATTCATGAATCTGGTCCAGATCTAGCATTCCATGGTTCTTCTAACTGAATTTAGAACCTAAATAACCATGGATCCACAATTTTTGACTAAAAGAAAAAAGGGAAGAAAGAGGAGAAAATTAAATTGACCAGATCCAAGAATTTACCTTACTTCAAATAGAATTCTGAACACCTTCTTTATTAATATACATTCTTTTCCTCTGGATCTTGAATCAGAATTTACCTAAACTAATTATTCTATTTTTCTGAAGAGATTTAAGGAGGAGGAAGAACGACAGAGCTTAGACAGCCTCTCAGAAAAGGTGAGATTTACGCTAGGCTCTACTAGCTTATTTATAGGTGCTCAGGATCTTATCGTACACACAGCGCTGAGTTAGCAATGAATTTAGTTAAAAAAACAGTCCAGATTTATCAATGAGTCTACCTGGATCTAGGTTGAGTCGACCCCTAGGTCGACCCCCCTATGGGTGGGTCGCCCCCTTGTATGATTTGATTTTCTGGATATATTTATTTATATATAAGCTTGTTATATGTATACAAACTTCTAATGCTCATAAATTCTTCATATGTTAACCATTTTACGCAAACTTTGGGTCTAACTGAACATGAATTTCGAGACGAACGTAATGGTGATGCTGGTTCTGCTTATTTCTGAATATTTAATTAAGTTATTCCCATTTTATTATCTTTAATTAAAAATGCGGAGTGTTATATGTATCTTATCAAATACAAAAGTATAAAACGTCATGGGCTCCTATTAACATAATATCTTTCATTTCCCTAGTATTGGGAAAGCACAAAACATAATGCCAACCTTCTGACCTCTACAAACCACCTAAACAATTTAAACTTTTTCCTATGTCTAATAAAAAATTTGGTTCGAGTTAAATTTATTGATGGTTGTCCACCAACACATTGGTGATTTGCATAGCCTCCTTGAAATACTTCAAGATTGGTACCTCGACTATCAAAAGAAATGACTATACTAATTCTAAAGATAAATATTATTCCTATTGTCTAAGAGATTCAAGACACAAACTTTTCCTTTCATCTTCAAAGCTCTGATTATCTCTATATTTTGTTTTTCATCTTTTAAATGAGGTGTGACCAGAAAATTCAATAATTTCCTAAACCAAATTTTCTAAAGGGTCAATTTGTCTTAGGTCCCTAAAAGGTTTCGAAATTAGGCTCAAGTCCCTATGTTATTTTGATATAAATTACATACCTATTTTTTGAAAAATTAGAAAAAGAATAAAAAAAATCATGAAAATTCATAATTAAATACAACAACTAATCTTCATCAAATTCAGACGTTAAAATCACCAAAAAAAATGCATCAAAAAACAAGATAACAAAAAAAAACAGTGAATCACCAGTATTATGCATCAAATGATGAACTTATTTTCAATAGTTGCGTACATTTCTGCATATATTTTAGTTATGCATCAAACTACAGTAGAAATGCAGAAATGTATGCAGTAATACTACAATAAATGCATTGTTTGATGCATTATTTCAATCCTAGCCTGTTTTTCAAGCAAACACCGTTTTTAAACATTGTTTCTTACATTTCTGCAGTTATACAGAATAAATGCATACATTTCTGCACATATTCATAAGCCTTCATCCCTTTTAACTTTGTTGCATACATTTCATCAGTTATACACAATAAATGCGTACATTTCTACAACAATTCGTAATGCATATTAGTTTATCTTTATATGCATACATCTCAGCAACTATTACCAATATATGCATACATGTATGCATATATTCATCAAGATTGTCAATATAAACTCTGGATGAATATATGCATACATGTATGAAAATATTGGTAGTAGTTGCATACTTTGACGAATTTTTTTAATGTTTTTTCTACATGCTTCTGGGAATATTTGCTATTTTTTGGAAAAAAAATTATACTGGAGTGCCTTTTTTTGGAAAACACGTAAATGTTGAAAATAGGGACTCGCTTTGCATTTGAAAGTTAGGGAGGATGTTGTTTACATTTTGAAAGATTCTAGGGACGTGCCCCTTATTTTCACTTTTTTAAATCTAACTAATGTCCTAGTCTATACTAATAACTAGAATATTTTTTTATGCTCCAATTTTCTGGAATTCAAATTCCAATAGGGACAATGCTATCATTTCCATAAATTTTCCCGAACTATAATCACTACAGCAAAACAGATCTATTACAACGGGCAATGCCTGTATTAGGTCATGTTGTAATATGTCCTCTTTTACAACGGGTAAAGAACATAGTAATGGGTGGTTGTAATAGACTTTTTACAATGGTCTTGTGTTGTTGTTGTATGTTCCTTCGATAGAATAACAACCCGTTTAATATTTTTTGCAATAGGTACTGACCGTTTTAATATCTTCTATAACAACGATTGATGCCCATTGTAAAATGCTGAAAGTGGCAATGGATTTAAATATTACACATAATATTAATAATATTTACAAGAATTGAATATTTAATTCAAAAATTATTTTTAAACAAATATTTATTACACTTTCAAATAGTACACATAGTGTTCCCCATCTATTTACACAATCACCTGTACATACACTTCCTCACTACATTTCACTCGTATACATTGACTCCTCACTACACACTTATTCACTCATGTACATGTTCTTGTGTGCTTTCCAATATGTGTGCTCCAGATAATGCAACCTGACATCTATATACTACGTGAAACACCAATAGAAACTGCTTTTAATCCCATTTCAAACAACAAAACAAACACGAAATTTCAAATTTGATATATACATAATTCATAAGTACCTTGACTAAAACACTTAACAAAGAAAATACAACATAACATCAACTTTACTAAAACTAACCACTTACATGACGTAGGAAGATGAATCATTGTAGAAAATTCATGTCACTTAGAGTTGATGTGAAGATTCCTATCAAACGAGAAATTGGTGCATACAAAGGCAGGTGGTTACAACTTCCCAATAGTCTCGAGCTCTACCACCAGTTTCATAATTCCTTATGGACATATATATACCTGTAATCTCAATTCCGGTGTCTCCTTTCCATGAGTATCAACTAATTCCATTATCTTTTAGGATAAAAGTGCCTGTAAAAATTAATTAATTATGTGAAAATTTTCAAATAAAATGATCATGTGACAACCTAAAAATAGAAATAAGTTATTTAGACATGTCGCTAAAATGCAAAAGAGAATACTCTTCTTCAAATAATGATTCAGACAAATGCAAACGCGTTGAACAATCAAGTCATACCTTGCAGAATGCTACCTTGTTTGTCAAAATCATTGAACATGGTTGCACATATAAACATATAAAACCAAAAATAGAGTTGTAGGGTAATGCAGAATGCTACCTTGTTTGTTATGTATTCAATCCATGTTCCCTTGCGGTAATGGTTAGCAAGTTCAGCTTTCTTTGTTGTGCAACCCTTACATCTACGTATTTTTTATACAACTCTTACTTTTGTTCAGTTCATATATTATTTCCCGCTGTGAATGTGTTCGCTAGTACAACTACTTTAGCTGTAGAGAGTGCAAAAAAATAAATTGATTTCACCCATTACCAAACAATGTCATATGCGAACAAAAATGTAAAAATTTCACCCAAAATCAAGTATAGCTTACTATAGTTTAACCATGTACTAAGGTAACAGGGTAAAAATAGCTTCATCTTTCAGGTCTGCATCATTGCAAACTCATAATAGATGAACTAGCTAAAGCCTGAGTTGCTACAATTTGCAATAAATAGTCCCTACAATTTATTCTTCTAAACATCTATAAGGAGATCATATAAAGGTGAATAACATTCAAAAAACTTTGTAATAAGCTATCATTAGTTCAGATCATTGATATGGCACTTCTATTACTCTACTATTTTAAAAACATGGCCTATGATGCTCAACATGATTCATTACGTTTTTATCTTATGTAGAGATCATATGCAACATATTAAGATTACAGACTTCCATATATAATGGCCTCTTATTCAAAATTAAACAACAAAATGGTTGTAAATATCTTGTAATTCAAGACGGCTAACAAATAAAAACTCAAATGTACAATAAAATAAACATAGGGATTGCTTTTAAATTTACCCCTGTCGGTACAAAATAATGATATGGATACGACCACATATTAACCAAGTAAGAATGCATACTAGCACAGGTAATATTTCATAGTGTACATCAGTAGTACCAATTTCTGCCATTTGATATAAGGTTTGAAATTCAAATGAAATAATAATAAGTTTTGACATTTCTCGATAATACATATTATGTTGTTAAGGTCAAACAGAGACATAAAGTTTCCACTCAAAACAATTTTATCTGGGTAACAATCTCAACAACTTGTTATCTCTACCATAACGTCCACCAACCTTAAATAATGTCGTAGGTAAACATATTGCACTAGATCTGTTTAACATAATTTTGTTCTTGAAAATTTTATAAACAATTAGGGGAAAAAACATATAGGCAAATAATTTTTTAAAGTAAGCAATTTATTTTAAGTATAAAATAGATGATGAGATTCAAAATCACCTTACCTAGTATTGAAAAAAGAATCGAGGAAAATACGAATTTTGTTATTTTTGCAAGGTGAAAAATCTGTTGCTTCAAACAATTGGTTAGCAACGTCCAATCATCTGCGAGTACTTAATACTTTGTAGTATAGTAGCTCGCTTCAAAAGAGACGATGCTCAAAACTTCAAGTCGGTTCCACATACAATTGAGTTCAGATATTTATATAGTGGAGAAATGGGATGGATGGGGTTTGTATAGCTTTGAATGAACCAGCATGTGCCTCTGTCGTGAGTTTATCTTCAACCAGATCACTATCTGAAACATGATTATCAACAATTATCATCATCTTCATCTACCTTTTTCTCCTCCTCAACAATAGACACAGATCCAAATACTACTCCTCGAGGGTTGAGAGAGAACTGATTCTATGCACAAATTCGAAAAACATCCACTGGATTTGAGATTGACAAAGATGAATGCTGGATCTGAAAGGAACAAAAAAAACTGGATGTAGAAAAAAAAATGAGAGTGATTTTGCGACGTTGATTTGGGATGTGAGAGGCAAAATTAGAGAAATGGTAATGGGGCAAAAAAAAAGAAGGCAGTGCTTAAGGAATTGCAACGTCGCTTGGAGCCAAAAATTTAAGCGTTAGAGCCATAATTTTGACCGGATGGGAGAACGTTGCTTTAAAATAGATGAAAGAACAATACTTTCCAAAAAATGAAAACACATGAAAGTAATAGTTTGTTTCCAGAAAACGTTACTTTAAATTTCAAAAAATTTAACATTTTATGCAAATTTGAATGTTTTATAAAATTATAATATGTAGAACTTCTAGAAATATGACATATTAAATATAATTATCAATTATAGTTATCAAATATTAAATTTTAAGAAATAAATACTACCACTTGATTATAAAAGATTTTTTATTAGTAGTATCTCTCTTGTTATCCAATAAATAAATATCATTTATAATTACTATTTATTGCTATTATTAATTATAATTATTATTTATAAATTTTTGAGTATGTATTAATAGTTATTAAATACAAATTACCAATTATCAGTTATGATAATTTATTTATTTTTTGGCATAGCTGACCGGTTTTTATAGTGCTATGTAACACTCTTTTATTATGACTAATAATAAAATTACAATATAGTACAGGTGATTGTAGTTAGCAATCAACTAATTCGGTTTTTAAGGTAGACCGTCCACTATATACGGCATTTAAAGTGGGCCATCTATTAATCTAGTCTAGATTATAGCAAAGGAGCTAGCTTGTAACACCCTAAATTTTTTAGCAATTAAATAATGGCATATATGTATATATATGCACAGACACAAAACATTTAAGAAGAAATGCAATGCAATTAAAATGCATAATTTAAAAATAAAAGAAAATTTTGAAGAGCTTCTAGAATTTGGCCACAGGATTAGTGTCATTGCGTTCGTGGTGATTTTCTGGTCAATTTAGACTTATGGATTGCAGAAAACTGATTTAAGGTGAAAGAGGTCCATTAAATGAAGTATTGTAACAAAACAAGAAAATATGGTAAAAGAAGGAGGACAATGACTACCATTGTTTCTAAACTTATTAACAAAAGACATCATAACTCAGTTGGTTAAGGCATGAGATATGCAACGTAGAGGTCGGGGGTTCGAACCCCGGCGGCGACATAATTTTTATCTTTGTTTTAAAGAGGGCCAATTGAACATACAAATATATGTACGCATACAAATTCAAAATTTGAAAGGATAATAATGCACATATAAGGAAAAATATACATATAAGGAATTAAAGAATATATATATATATATATATATATATGTGTAGAAATATATGTATACAAGAGGTAAAAGTTCAAGATAAGGCTGCAATTAACGAAATATGGCAAGAATCAAATAACGGTGCAACACCGTTTGAATTTTGAAAACGAAACGAAAGTTGTGCACACGTAAAATGATCGTTAGAATAATTGTATACGCATAAGAAGATTACATGTGAATATAACAGTTAAATAAATTCCATAAAATTCGAAAATCAAATCTCTGCACCAAAACTGCTCGTGGGACCCCAGGGGGTCAACCCCTTGTAGGGATGTCGACATTGGGGTCGACACCCCCCAGATCCGGGCAGATCCATTGATGTATCTGGACCATTTTCTTAACCAGGTTCAATGCTGACTCAGCGCTGCGTGTACGATAAGATCCTGAACACCTATAAATAGGCTAGCAGAGCCTAGCCTAAATCTCACATTCTCTGAGACAACGTTTAAGCTCTGCTATTCTTCCTCCTCCTCCTCCTCCTCCTCAAATCCCTTTAGAAAATAAGATAATTAGTTTAGGAAAATTCTGAATCTAGATCTGGAGGAAAAGAATGAAAATTAATAAGAAGGTGTTCAGAATCAAATGCGAAGTGAGGTAATTTTCCAAATCTGGGCTATTCAATTTTCTTCCTCTTTCTTCCCTTTTTATTTTAGAAAAATTATGAATCCATGGTTGTTAGGTTCTGAATCCAATTAGGGGAAAACCATGGAATGCTAGATCTGGACCAGAACCAGGATTTTGAAAGCAAATGAGGTGAGTGGATTTAAGTTATATCATTTTTGATGATGCTACATTATCATTTAACATTCCCCGTTATCATACAATGTGAATTTGCTAGAATAACTAAAAGTATTGAAATGTTATTATAGCATGTTGAAATATGATATGTTGAAATGTTTAAACATATATTACAAGGATTAAAGTGACGAATATGACATGTTTGAATATTAATATGCTAAGATATTAATATGTTGGAAAATTCATATATTGAAATATAAACTTGTCAAAATATGTGTAGCGATTACTGTTGTTTCAATTCCATGTTAATTTGTGACATTTATGTACCTGGATCATTAACGGTAGGAATTGAGAACATTATATGTTAGTTTATTTGATTTGAACAATTACATGATTAAACGATTACATGTTAGAATAGAATTTATTGTATGTTAAAAAGAACATGCGACATAAAAGGGGTTAATAAGATGACATGTAAAATGTAGACATGAAAGAACGGAAACACCTAAATTATATAGAAAATTTACAGTGAATTGGGAACTGTAACCGCACTTGGACACGAGGTTAGTTTACACTTGTGGTAGAAATCTTCCCCGAACCGCCTGGCATATCCAGTATCCACAAGTGGTAAATCTAATGTGAGGGGTCTAAGTGCATAAATAAAACATGTAGTGGTGCTAAGACATGAGGTTAAGTCAACTTGTAGTAGAAGTTTACCCGAAACCACTCGACAAATCCAGCATCCACAAGTGTAGGCTTAATGTGAGAGTTCTAGCGCATAAATATATACATATATATAAATATATGTAAATAGCAAGACTGATAAACAACATTAATTGGAATTAATGGAAATAAATGGAAAAGAATGAAAGAAACAACTAGTAAAAGGAATGGAATAAACGAGGAATGATAATAACCTATTATAAATAAATTACATTAAAGAGAATGTTGTATAATAGGTAGACTTGTCCTAGGTAGACTAGAAGGGGAAGCACGCGGCTTCCTGAGATACATAAGGTGCTCCTGGTAGTCCTCTGTGTGGTGGTAGATGTTTAGGCTGTGCTCACAGATGTTGGGTCTACGCGTTACTACCAAGTGGGTGGGCCTTGACTGCAAAAGTAATTTTCCAATCAGAATACTGTGACGTAGTGACACTACGGTGATTCGGCGATCGCCTCAACGAGACGCGAGGTCAGGACCAACAAAGATAGTAGATCGTTGGGTACCCATCATCGGTGGTCAGTGGGATGCGAAAAGACTAGAGCTAAACCCGATAGACCATTCACCTTTCACTATCGAGGTACGGTGGTTGAGGGAAGATGCCAACTGGATGTTTAGATTGTTTGTTAGGGGCAAGTCGCTTAGCTCTTGTAGCCTTTACTAGTTGAGGGAGGGGCCGAGGAGGGGCCATAGCCACCAAAAAAAACAGACCCGAGGGATATTTGTATATTTGAGGCTCTTAAAGGCGGGCCTGTACAGGTATGGAAAAGCTCCCAACCGAGTTCTGTGTTTCATGTATAGCCTTTTCACAGAACTCGGTGCACATTATGTGCGGTTAAGGCATCGAATACGACTGCTGGTACGTGCATGGAAAAGTCTAGATACATGCATGTCTGCTCTGGGTGGTGTATTGTAAACTAGTGGGCATTACTCTGACATTATTCGTAAACTAAAGGGCATTACTCTGGAACATAACATTTGTTATGTAGGGATACGTACGTCACTCCAGCGTAGGATGAGGGACTGCGTTCATTTCTGTAGCATTACAGTGGAGACCGTGCGAGCGGGGTACCATGGGGTGTACGTCAATATTGGGGGGTAGCTACATATATACTATATTAGGTTAATCCACCGGGAAGTAAATGGGTACGATGTGTGTGAAATCCTTGAGCGTTGTTAACCTAAGTAACCTAATATATAAGAAAATGTGATTGAACGGTATATGTAGGATTATCCAAAATGTATAGTTTAAATCCAGCCACTAGAACTTGTGTTCTGACCTCTTCCTCATAACATACTCGTAGGTTAGATTTGTGGCAGAGAAATGATAGCTTTAGATACTGGTTAGGCAATATTGTTAATACGGTAAGGCTATACTTTGATTATATTATATTATATCCATTCCGTTGTGAGATATTTTCTGAGCTCTGACATATTTTATGTCTCTGTCTTTTCTGCAGGATACCAGAGCAAACCAATACGAGTTTTGATAAATTAGAATTTTGAAAAAAAATCGGTCTATCAGAATTTGGGTTGTTACACAGCTAGACACTAGACTACTATATTTCCTCCACTCATGGAGCTTTGACATATTAAATTTCACACTTCACTAGGAAGTTCAATATCATATCGAATACAAATAGGATGCATAACAGACATTATATAAAAAAAAACTGTAAAACAACCGAAAGCATAGGCATGCTTTTGCACTCGAGGAAGTGACATAAGAGACAACACAAGATTTGACTCATGTAGCTACCTAGAAGGCAATCCCATCCCAGAAATCCCGCAAAACGCGGTCCTTGACCATCACATGTAAGGAGGAGCAAACTTGAATAAATGAGTAGGAAATTCAAGCCAAACCAGCATTTTGAGCAGTGCTTCACATGTTGCCAGAACAGCATAGCAGATGAACTAGAACACCCCATCCATTCAAGATAAAAGCTCTCCACCAAAAAGAGCATAGCTGTAATGATATAAAACAAACAATTCCAACTTCGTCACGAACTGAAAATGGTTGCCCAGACTACCTCCATTCAAACATAAAGGCAAGATTCAGTGCATTACATCTCGTGTTTTACCTAAGTTCTAGTAGAAGACCATCTAAACAGAGCCACAAAGCAGACATGAACCGAAATTAAACTGCTAAAATCGCTAGGAAAAAAAAATCCATTTCATATCTGAGATCCAAAACCAAGTAAGAAGCACCAAACACCACAACAACCAGAAAACCACAAAATCACAAGACTGAAAACCAAGAACAACCAACTAGACGAATACGAAGATAACATTGAATACCCAAGACAACGTTTTGACCCATCACAGTCACTCAAACAAAACGCGAAATCAAACAACAACTTGGGAGTTGCTGCGCACTAAGTAAACTCCACATCAGTTCCTATTCCCCCTACCAAGACCATGTTTACCACTTGACTTACTTACCGCAAGGCAAATAGTTGCCTGAATAGCTACGGAGAAGGTAAGGAGAGCATTTTCAGATGAGGATTTGTGGTGTTGAAGGTTGAAGCAGTGAGGCGAATAAAATAAGGTTATAGATCTGAGATTGACATTAAAAAAAGCTTAGATCTGGAAAGTAGAACGGAAAAAGCGGTGACGAACTACGCAGGGCGAAAGAAGGGCTTGAGGGGAAGACGTGGTGACGGAGAGAGAGGAGCATGAAGATGGAAGAGAAAGATAAATTATTTGAGCCCTATCGCCATTAACAAGGATCACCGCCTTTCGAAGCTTTATTTGTGTTTTTTCCACATAAATTATTTAATATTAAGTATATATTTGTATATATTCGTTTTTATCAAAAATTATTGTTATTATTAATGATTGAATATTAATAAATAATAATTATTACAACGGGCATTCTATAATCATTGTAGAGTTATTACATATTTGATATTAATTACTCGATTTTACTTACTAATAGCTAAAAAGTAAAGTTAAGCTTGTTGGAATACTGATTATATATAATAACTAGTAATTAATGATTATTTAATAATAATCATTAATTATTAAAAGTTATAAATGATTAATATAATATTATTAATGACTAGTTATTAAATTTTAATAAATAATATAGTATTATTAATGATAAGTAATTATTAATGTAATATTATAGTTAAAGGCAATAATATAAATTATATAACAACATTGAATGAAATCTAATACGCATATAATAATATAAAATTACATTATTTAAAACTTTTTATAGCTATTTGGGTAGACATTGCAGAAGATATTATTTTTACAATGATGTTATAAATAATACAATGATTGTTAATAATTATTATTAATGATTAATTATTAGACATTGTAGATATTATTACTTTTACAATGATGTTATAAATAATACAATGATTGTTAATAATTATTATTAATGATTAATTATTATATATAATATTATTAATGATTAGTAATAATGATTAATGAAAAATTGTTAAATAATAACACATGCATAGTACTAATTAGTAATAATTTTGTGACAGTTGTAAAACATACATCTATTTCAACGGACATTTTGTGAACGCTGTAAAATTTACATCTATTACAACTATCCTAACATAACCGGTTTAATAGCACTCTATTACAACGTGCCATTTTTACCCGTTGTAATAAGAGTGTTGTAAATGATATCTATTACAACGGTCAAGAAACGACCGTTATAATAATAATCAGTTACAACGGGTAGTCTAAGCCCATTGTAAAAGGATGTTGTACATGCATCTATTGCAACGATTCATAATGTGACCGTTGTAATATCATTCTATTACAATGGGCAGCCTGTGCCGGTTGTAAAATGGACGTTGTAATACGGTATTTTTGTTCTAGTGAATATTGACACATTCAAAATTACAAAGAATGAGTATTGTTTCACTTTGAATGGATTGTGTAATATAAGTGCAAACACATAAAATCACACATCCACTCTTTACATTTTGTGTATATTCAATGTAATTTCAAATATCTGACTAATAAAGGAAGGGGAAAATGGGCAAATTCCATAGTATTTTATGTATTCCAAAGTAAACCTTACTACAAATTCCTGAAGGAATACATTGATAGGAATTGGAGCATTAAAGGGAATTACCAGTTATTTACTAGAGAGAATGGATTTTATATAATCAAATGTGAAAATAATGAAGATTGTGAAAAGATCCTAGCTGTTGGCCCGTATTTTTATAACAAAAGATTAAGAAATGGGTGCCAGAATGAAATTATCGAGGGAGTTTCTTCACAAAATACCCATTTGGATTAAATCACCGAATCTAGATTTATATTTTTGGACTACTGAGTCTTTGAGTAGAATTGCTTCATTATTAGAAATCCTACAAAGCTTGATAATGTCACATGTGATCTTATTTGAATATCATATGCTAGGATTTTGATAAAGGTAGATTTTGAGTTTAAATTTCCTGATATTATTCCTATCAAATGTTACAATGGGGACATAATTTGGCAAAAGGTGATATATGAGTGGGTACCTGATGTTTGTTCTTCATGTAAAGTTTTTGGTCACTCTAATGTTGTATGTAAATCTTCAATGATTTGGGTTCCTAAGGAAGGTCCTGAATTAGATAATGATATGGACATTGATGTGAATTGAAGAATAAATGTCTGGATGTCGATTCTAGTTCTACAAAGTATGCCTCACTTTATAGCAACAGGGTTTCTAAGAAAGTTTCAAAGGAAAAGGACGGAACATTTAGAGAAGTAGAGGTCAGTGAAGAGGGAAACAGTTCTAATTCAGATTTTCATCTAGCTTAGGAAGATATAGCAGGAAAAACTTATCCTTATAATGTTTTGGCAGATGTAAAAGTCTGCATGCACGATTTAAATGAGGAGAATCATGAAGTTTATAAGGTTGAGAGGAAAGCAGATCCAATGAAAGACACAGGTAACATAATAGATAAGGAA
Source organism: Allium sativum (assembly GCA_030737875.1). Taxonomy (NCBI): domain Eukaryota; kingdom Viridiplantae; phylum Streptophyta; class Magnoliopsida; order Asparagales; family Amaryllidaceae; genus Allium; species Allium sativum. Next base: position 573,452,749 of record CM060921.1, on the reverse strand, counting down.
ATGGATGATGGGGAGAATGCTAAATATAACGATCTAGGAAGAATTAACAATTTATCTCAGGTTATCTTAGATTCCCAAGAGAAGTGCCCTGATTTTGTTCAACCTCAATTAGATGTAGATCATTCTCAGTATAGCATGATGGAAGAGTCAGATTGTTCTAAGTCAGACTTTTCAATTAGTAGTATTAAACGAAGAAGGAACAAATTTAAGCTAGTCAAGGTGAAAGGTGAACATTTGGGTGAAAACAATCAAGAATGGATAAAATTGGTGTCTCAAGTTCAAACAAGATCCAAGACAAAGAAGGCTAGAGAAGAGGGAGCAAGCCCGTGTGGTGTTCTTAACAGAGGTATTTCAAAAAAGTAAGCCACTTGTTTTCTTCTATATAATCTAGAATTGGGTATTTTCTGTTTTCCTGGATTTTCGCCCAGTTTTAGCCGTTCGGTTGTTCTAGTGCACTATATTTAGCCTGGTTGTCAAGTGTTTCTTTCAATTGCTGGCACCATGATCTTAGGAGGAATTTTCTTGTGTAATCTTCTCTGATGATTGTAATATGTTGGGTCATTTGCAGTTATCTGCATTTGTTTTGAGTTGCTGGGCGGTTTGGTGTTCATAGGTGGTCTCCTGTGTTGATCTATTTTTTGGGAAGTTAAGCATGTTCTTCTTCATTTTGTATCTATATTTGTTTGCATGTCTTATCTTTTGTTTTTTTTGCAGAATAGCTTGGCAGTAGGTTGTTATTATGTATAGTATTCATTTGTGGTGGTGTTGTAATTTTGTAGCCAAGCTGTTCCCTCTTTGTGTTTCCTCTTTGTAAATATAGTACCCTTTTTCTTCAAAAAAATTATAGTCTGTTTGTGAAAAATGACAAAAGGACTAATTTACAAAAATTAAACAATTATCATTAATCAAACCAAAACACATCATATTTAAACTAAAAAGGCTAACATACGCCAATCCAATTATTAAGCCTATTCCTTAATCTTATGCTTTAAGTTTATTCTCGAGAATGGAATTCTTTAAGGTTAAACTTCTTCGCTCAATATTAAAAAACATTGAGTTTAATATATTTACTCATCACAGGCTGCAAATTCGATTCCCTTAATAACTTCCAAATTCCAAATGTAATTGACCTCTAGTCAGGTGTCCCTATAAAATTATCTACTTATAATAAACTTACTAAGTGGTTTTAATCCCAAATCACATAAGCACAAATAGGGATGCATTACTTTCACCACTTTATATCATTTCCAATCACCATGGGAGACTACTAGAGAATAAAATCTCAAAACCTAAGTTTGCAGGTCATCACTTACAATCAGTGATATAAATGGTATTGTTATATCAATCCTTTATTCCAAACTTGACATACCATTCCAATAATTTTTATCCTCCTTAATTTTCCCTTTTCTTAAAGATCTGGTCTATCCATACTTTTATTTAATATCTTGTCAAGTTTTGGACCGTTTAACCAAACCTTTCCCAATTTCTTTAACCTCCTTGAGAAAATTAATTTCCCCAAATTAAATTATTTTTCAAGTTTGGAAATACATCCATTTCCTCAAATTTAAGTCTCTTCAGATCAATACCTATATATTCTCTTATTAATTACAAATTTATTGCCCATTACGTTTGTAATTAAAATTCATAAATCCTAAATTGTAAATTGCACAAGTTACATTATACCTATATATTACTAATCGCTATATATGGTTATACACTTGATAATTTTTAAACTAAACTATTTAAGGCAACCTAGTTTAGAACCATACTTAGATTATATAAATCCACATACTTTACCAACTCTTCCAATATAAACCTCTGGGACTTACACTAATTTTTTTAGATTAGTCTGTACAACTTATTCTTACTTAATCTTAGAACATAATTCTGACTCACCAAATTTGCTACCCATATTTACTATAGATTTATTTTTATAAAGTGAAATTTTACCAGTTACACAAAATGAATATATTTCACAAACCATTGTTATGTCATTATTTTTACTTAAACTTGTACAAATTCAAAAATAGGTGTTTAATGTCCTACCAAAACCTGAAATGTCAAATTTTGCATTTTTCCTCCATAATATAAATCTTTGTAAAGAGTATAGTCCTTACTGAAATAAATATCAATACATGCCTTATTTACTTGAAATTTACTTCTTTTGTAAATGTATAATCTTAGTAGTCACACAAAGAAAATACATTTACATGCTATTGTTATTGTTACATTATTATGTATACATATGTTCAAAGAATTCACTAAAATGTAATGGATTACAAAAATTTGCATTTTATTGTCCTACTAAAACCTGAAGTAATAAATTTTCATTTCATTTTTTTTAAATGTAACTCTTTTACAAAGAGTGTAATGCTTCTTATTTTCTTATTATCTTTCAAATAAAACATTCTTTAATTAGGGTTCCTTTATTTCAAGATGATACAATAAGGAATTAGATGCCTCTTTTTAAACCTTTTGAAGTTTCGAAAGCATTTACTAATTGTTCTAAAATGAAAAAGAAATAACTTTTCTTTTTAGCACGTATATTTATTAACATTTTTCAAGAACTATAAACATATAAGTTTTAACATAAGAAATTCTTAATGGCTAGTAAAACAAAAGCTTATTCTATTTTTGAAAATAGAATCTTAATTAAATATTCAGAATGGAATTAGGCGACAATTAAGTCTACTAAATTGTCAAGTGACATTTATTGCTATATCTTCAAAATATGTTGTTACTTCTAAAAAAACATAATGTGTCTTGAACGTTATTCAAGATTGATATACCTTTTAGCAATAAGTCTTGATAATTACATATATATGAACTTTTATTACCATGTGTATTTCAAATCTCTTGCTGATCTTCATTTTGAATTTTGAAAGACTTTTATGATCCATGAATATTTCTATATAACCATTCATTCTAATTTATTTGTCTTTCCGATGATGCTTTTCGAAATTCATTTGTAAATTACAGAATATATTTATTTGGATAATTAATTCTAACTTGTATCATTTTCCTATTACTCCCCGCAGAATGCTCATTATTACAGAGAAAACGTTATTTATTCCATTATTACACCTATTCTAGTAATTCCTTTCTTATTTCAAATGAGCATACCTACCTATTAATCCTATATTTCCTCTTCTACCGAATTAATTCTCAAATAAGTCTCATATTCATAATCACAACCACGACCAAGTCTTGAAGAAAAGAACTTTATTGGTTTGACTATTTTTTGTGAAACGCACCATTAAAAAATATGGATAAAACAAGAAAACTAAAAATTCTTCTAAAAATTTAAATTTTAGAAGCTGTTACCTTGAAATTGCACCAATTACAAATTTATCATTAAAAAATTCATTATTTGTCACTTTTGAAAGAAATTACAATTCCTTTTCTATTAAAGCTCGTAAATGTACACTTTGCAGTTATCTGTTTACTATTAACCTTTTATCCATTTAAAAAAATTCATCTTCTATTTTCTCTAAAATTTATATTTATAATTTGTCTAATAGAAGAAATAGTAAACTTTTCAGAATTTCTCCTAAAACATTTAAGTTTTCAAAAATCTTATTTTCAATTTCTTTCTAAATAGAACTATTACATAACTTAAGCCTATCAATTAAATGTTCCACAAATACTTCTAAATTTCATTTTACAAGATAATTTAAAGATATGTCGAAAATCATTTTTGTAGATTTTCTAGCAAGCTTTTTGCTAACTTGGAAAAACATATTTATTCTTTTCCTTCAAACTTTCCTATTCTACCTACCCTCTTTTCAACAAAGATTGATGTCCCCTTTTTCACAAAAGTCCGTTTCTTATCTAAAGTTTTCTTCCATATTCATATTATTCCATCTCTTAACATTCCTAATAGATGTCTTAGAAATGTCCTTTTTGTCAATTTTAACCCTTTTAAGAAATGCTAGTTCTTATGGACATTTATTATCTAATTCAAAGTTAAACATTCATACTTTCGCATAAGTGGTCTTAATTACTCCATTAATATTTTTCATTTCCAATATCCTTTCACTTATTGAACATTTAGTACTCTTCCAAATTTCGAATTTTTATATTTATCATTACAGAAGTTTTTACCATTTAACAAAAGTTGCACTTTCGTCATTCCTTAAAACTCTGGGTATTCTTATGCAATGGTCATAAATATGTCCTTGTTATCGGTTATCCAAACTGATACATATTCCAATTGGTTTCTATTTATTTCTCCCTATGAATGATAATTAAGGCACCAATTTAGTTTGGACTTATTTCCTATTAAGTAGGAGTTTAAATCCTTTCCACTTTTCAACCCTGTAGTCCTTGCAGTCATTATGTGCTTACCAATTTATAAATTGACAAGGAAGTTGCTAAATCACTATATGGTTTCATTGGTATTTCTAGCAATGAAGGTCAATTCTTTCCTGCAAAGACCTACGGATACTATTTTATAGAGATATACGTACATTAAACATATATAATAAAAAAAATCAAAAATTTTTTTCCAAAATAACAAGTATGTCTCTCACATGTGTAGACTCCTCATAATCTGGTAACCTAAGCTCTGATATCACATTTAACAAACTGTTTGGAATTGGCCTGAATTCTAACCCAAAAAAGGCCCATCGGAACTTAGAGTCATTCTAAATAAGTCAATGGTTCCTATAAGGATTACATAAACAGAGCCAACTAAAAATGGAATTAGAATCTCACAGCGGAAGGGACAAAATATAATAACAAAAAATAAATGTACCATTAAATAAAACCGCAATAATGTTGATTACATCAAGTCTCAACTGTCAAAAAAGTTTATCAACAATAATAATGTCCTATGGGTATAATAATTAATACCATCAAACGTGATAATAATAACTGTAGATCCTCCTTTGTAAGGCTCTAGTCTTCATGACTCGTCACTCAAGCGTTCCCACCTGCTAATTTTTTTAATTGCTATGAGGAGGGAGGTCAGAACAATAAGTTCTAGTAAATGAAAATCACATAAGTTTAAGGAATGTTTATTTCCTTTATTTGGAAGTATTAATTCATCAAATTATGTCTACGCAAATTTAACACACAAATATATGTATTAATTAGGTGGACCACTCTAAAATCAATTAAGGCCTTGTCTTATAATCGTCACCACTACTAAAATATACTCTTAAGGTAAATTGAGAGAGAGTAATCTACCACTTAATACCATATTTAGGTAGACATTCATCGACATTTATGACCCACTTGGCGGACCCATGTGATACTACCTAGATGTCATTACAGGTGAACTCCTAGTCGCTTAATACTTCCCTTAGATAAGCAGTCCCATTAGTTTTTCTTAGGAACTCTTATTTGTCCATCCCTTGTTATGCCCTTACATAGCCCCTGATTAAGAAGCAGGCAACTTCTGAAGAACAACCTTACTCATACTTCTATCCTCTTAGTCATGACCATTTAATGCCTCATAAGTTTATAAGACAAAAGCGGACCCAATGACCACTTAAGACCTTAATAAGCTAGATCGGCCACATAGTACCTTCTCGAGGTAGGCCTACTTAACTCACATACACACACACACATGCACAAAAAAGACATCTCACATATTAAACAAACTACTTATAAATGCTGGATTTGCCAGGCGGTTCCGGGCATACTTCTATTTCAAGTTGGGCTTAACCTCGCGTCGTTGTGTAATAATTATACTGGCTATGGCACTTAGAACTCTCACACCAACCCGACTAACTTTTAGATGTTAGTTATAATGATCGGTTCAGGAAAGACTTCTATTACAAGTTGGGATTAACCTCGTGTCTACGTGTGATTTATACTAACAAAAGCCATTAATATTTACATGCATATAAATTTCTATAAGAACATTTATAATTCTAATTTCCCATTTTAACACATTTAGTATGCTCTTATTATGAATTTAATACGCATTTATAATACATTAAATATGTTATAGATAATGTTGACCAACTTTTTGGAAAAAGCCGTCGTGGTTAACCGGGTCGAAGCCCAATGTCCAAAAATTCTCTTCAACATTGATCGATTGGTCGATAAAACGATACACACTCTAGAAAGCCCAAGAAAGGTTCGACCCAAGCCAGTTTCCTTCAAAGCCAGCATGAACCAAGGCTGACTCGAGTTAGTCTCCTTCAAGCAACGACTCATCGAACCCAGAGTAACCGCTCTTCTCAACTGACCGAGTTAGTTGCTTCCCTCAAAATCGGATCGACCAAATATCTCAGATTCATCTGGAAATATCCAGCTAAGTCATTCATTACTTAGAACAATTCTCAAGGCAATAGAGGCGGACAAACGCTACCAGCCAAAGCTCCCCTTTTAATACACCTTGTATTAAGTGCCATACTTTTCGAGGATACTATTTTTCAATAGTGGAGTTGGTCTTCTAGTTGCAACTATGCCTAAGGATCAAACTCCATGTGTCTGAGCTCTCCAGAAAAGGCGGGCCACGTTGCACCTTCCCTAGCCGACTTCTCATCTATAAATACCTTCTTCCCCAAAAGAAAGGCATGCTATTTTGGGCAATCTAAGCTCTGAAGAAAGGAAAACCTACGTCTTATTCCTCCAATAGCCAACTCATGTTTGTCTTAAAAATTCTTATGTCCCATCTTTCTTCAGATAGAAAATATATTGTACTTGTAATCAAAAGCAAATCAATTCATATAAAGTGGACGTAGGCATCATCTTTGCCGAACCACTATAAAAAATCTTGTGTGTTCCATGTTCTCTTTATTTTACTGTATTCTATAAGTTTATTCTCCACACGATTGGGGGTTGACTGTCACTAGTGACCAACTTTTGACGTCAACACTTTGGTGCGCCAGGAAAGGGGCACGCATCGACATACCTTGTGACCTTCTGCAAATTTCGATCCATGGCGAACAAACAAAAAAAAGATGCAACATCTTCTCGCCCCACAAACACTGATGCAGTCAAGACAAATGCTGCAGAAGTAAGTCAGGAAGCCTCCTCTAGTGAAAATGTATCCTGATATCTTACTTGGGACGACATGGACAAAATTATGGCCGAGTTTAGAGGCCATATGACATCTCGGGATAAACTCCTCGAACGACAACAACAGTTGATGGATCACCTTCTCGCTCGGATGGAAAAAGGATTTAACTCTTCAACATCAATTCCTCCACCAAGCGAGGTAGGGGCAATAACCGATCTTCAGTCTATGGAAATCTAAGCCCCAGATCGGTTCAAACCTTTGCTTCCTCCTAGTTTGGCTCCACCTCCCGACCAATCACAGTCAGGGATATTACTTCCAGTGACCAATGCAGTCGCACCTGCAAATTCACAGGAGGCTCGCAATCAAGATCTAGGTCATTCGACCACTTTGCCTCCACTCTTGGGAACAACTCAACCCCCCGGGCCAATCGAGCAACCACTGGGTCAGTCAGGATCGATGCCATTCCCATTACAACACAGTATCTTACATAGACTCGTCTTATGCCACCTCTCCTTCAACTAAGAGCTGGTAGAGCCTTCCCTTCGAACCAAGGAGACCACTCTACCATACTGATTCCCTGATTGGCGGAGGAAAACGCAAACGTAGACCCTTCTAAAATCAATTGGGGATGGGGCCTCGAAGAGCCCAGAACATCACATGCTATGGTGGGTCATCCAGGACCTTTCGTCATAGGTATGGCCCGGTCCAATTCTCATCAAGTTCAAGAGGTGTCAGTCTGCCCAGGACCAACAGCTGCGATAAACCCTTGCCCTTACGTTCACTCAACTCTCGGAGGTCGTGCCCGACCAATGGCCACCCTTCCAAGCATGTTTTCGTCGGATCCTAATACTGGAGCTTTCCTGAATGCAAAGCTGGATTCATGACAGTGACTCCTCGGAGATGGAAGCCAGCTTGCAAGCATCGTCTGACGTTTCACCCGGGGAGATTCTTCTTAGTAGGATATAGATAATATCCACCGCATCCCCTTTACCAGGGAAATCAGGAACTCCCACAATCCTCCAGACTTCAAGTTTCCAGCCATTGAACCCTACAACGGTTGGACTGACATGACCATCCATCTCATGCGATACACGCGACATATGGAAGTGCTCGGCGCATCAACCAATGTATAGCCAAGTGCTTCCCACTCTTCCTCACAGATATAGCCGACACGTGGTTTTGGCAACTAACAACGGAGTCAATCAGCAGGTGGAACACGCTGGTCACCCGCTTCATCGAGCAGTTCAGAGTTCACATCTTCCGACCGAAGAGTTTTATGTTCCTGAACTCCATCAAGCAACGCTGGGGAGAGACACTTCGATCTTTTCTCGAAAGTTTCAACGCGGCCGTAGCATCAGTCGATTGACCAGAGCCATCAATGGTGCTAATGGACGCCATCTCAGGTGCCCAGAATCGATCAGAATTCTCTGTTTCTTTGACCAGAGATCCTCCTAAAGACATCGAATATATCTATGCAGAGGCCGAACGGTTCCTCCAAAAAGAAGATGCCAGCATTGAGATGGAGAGCCTTGAGGTCCTTGCCACCAAACAAGGAGGTCCATCCAACACTAATTGCCAAAATAAAGGAAGAGGAAAGGCCCCAGAAAAGAATGAACGCAACGTACGACCTCGGACAGAGAACAAGTATGATCAATATACCAAGCTTGAATTTTCCCTGCTCAACATCTATCTCGATGTACGAGGGTCGCTGCCTTTCCCAAGTCCTCCCCGAAGAGAGCTGACCCAGAAAAAACCCGATTCTGGAAAGAACTGCATGTTTCATAACATTGCTGGTCACAGCACCAGTGAATGCAGGCACCTACGCGATCTCATCGAGAATAGGGTCAGGCGAGGGGAGCTTCCCGAATGTGTCAAGAGAAACACACTGCCATGCCGCCACAATCTTCCGCCCAAGCTCCTCAGGTCGTTCCTCGAGCTCCTAGAAATGGAAAGGACCCCTAGCCCAGCACTCGCGGCATCATCATCAATTAATAAGATTTAGACTTCTTATTTCCAATGTATTCTTATTTGTGACGACCCCAAATCCCGTACAGACGGAGACAAGGGTAATCTTTGGAATATAACACAGAAATAGATAATAGCAGAACAAAATTAAATAAATACACCAGATAATGAACAATAGAATATACTGGATAAAAGTAATCATCAGAGTTACACAGTATACAGGATCTTACTTAGTGCAATTACAGTTCAGCTATACATAAATGTCTACAGCGGAAAACAAACAAAATATGTACAATAGGAGCTGAACAGCATAAAAAGAGATAAATGATAGAATCCATCTTCAGCTCCAGCTATCCAGAAAGAACCAGCTAAACCTGAATACAAGGCTGCCCGTATAGAAAAAGGGGCACCCGAGTTTGAAGGTGAAACAAACTACGAGTCAGTCATGGGACTGGTATGAGAAATCTACTCAACACATTTATAATATGGCTAATCACAGGACCACGCCACTTTCGTGGAAAAGGTTTACTCCATTGGATTGTTAGTGCTTTAAAACAAATCTTTCTTTTAAACATCGCTATTCTTTTTATAAAAATGAAGCTGTTATAAGACTCAGTTCCCATCACACAATGCAACGCAAACCGGAGGATAGAGTTTTTACCTTATAACGGCCAAAATATGCTTGATACGAATAAAACCAAGGCATTTGATATTATTACTAGTGTTTATATGTTTCGAAAACAATTTGAATCATAACTATCAATCATAGACGGCATGGGTACCATATATCATGTCGCCAGATATATATATACAATCGAAACCGCACAGTCACGTATTTGGAAATTGGATTTCCGTCATAAACCAAGGCAAAAGATAGTCCTTACCAACTTCGTGACTCTCTAGCCCGAGCCACAGGGCCAGAGCGCATCGACCCTTGGATCGTCAGGGCCGGTCCACCGATGTGGATTAAAATGCCTGAACAATACGTTTCCCCGCCCTTTGGGGCGTAAACGAGCCAACGAATGACTCCATCGGACCCGGATCGTCCGATCAAACCGAGGCACCTCGCAATAGCAACAACCACACAGGTGAAAAGTATATAAATGTCAGGGCTGGTAGGTCACTGACACCACCCTAGCTAGAAAGAAACGCATGCCCTCCCTGAGGTCCTTCTCCCGTTTCTGGTTCATACCGGGGTGTGAGGCTCGCGATTTTACGTTATACACAAAGCTACGCCACACCGGCGGTGCTTTGATCATCACCACAAGACTTTGCTTTTCAACAGAAGCCCTGATCACTGCATCTTAGCATGCCACACAGGCAATTCATGCCATGCGACTGATGTCCATCGATATACAACCTCTGAGCTCGTGCGTTTCAGAGAAGGGCGTTAAGCAAAAGAATAAATTCTCCGCTGCCAAACAGATGTATATTTAACAGAGATCAATCAACACAGAATAAAATCCAATGTCAGACACACAGTCCATTTACAAGTCCGTTCTGGGTCTGAACGAAACCGGAGGCACTAAATACCTCGCAAACCCATCGATCACCACGTACGTCTGGACGATCACCACTCATTATCCGTATTTCGGGATGCCTCCCAATCAGGACCTCGGTTACCATCCAAACGAGGTGAAGATCTCCGGTCTTCGACCACCGTCTTCATCTCCGACTTTTAATCGTCGGTCAATTATTTGAAATGAGAATTAACTCGGTCTTTTCAAATAATTCACATATACTTAGAATTCCAAATCAATTTATTTCGATGGTTAAATCATTCGACAACACCAATTTTGTTCTTTAATGTAATTTTCACACCAAACACATTCAACCATCAAATACCACATAAATCGAGCAAATTCAGTTTATTTCCATTCCATATTGTTTATGGTATTTTATAACGATTTATCGCTATTTTTATTTATTTTAAAATAGCCAATTTATTCAAAACGACGCTTCGGGCCATAACGCGGCCGTGGCACTGTTTTTCTTCAGATTTGATTTACACATATCTGAAAATCTAACCGTTGGATCTTCACAAAATTTACATCATTAGAGAGGTCTTTTCAAAACGAATCCAACGGTTCCAGTTTCGGGAAAATCCGTCGGTCGAATCTCTCGTTTGAAGTTTCGATTTCAAAATACGAACTGCAGCGTCGTTATTCAATTAAATATAATTATATTTATATATATATAAATATAATCGTTTCTGGCTCTGTTTTTCTTCAGATTTGAATTAAACATTCCAGACAATCCAACCGTTGGATTTTTACAAAGTTGGTGCCGTTGGAAAGATATTTCCAAGGCGAACCCAATGGTTGCAGTTTCGGGAAAATCCAATGGTCGGATTTCCCGCACTAGTTGTTTGAAATCACGGTTTCAAAACACGAACTGCATGGCCACGTTTTGTTTTAATTTTATTTATATTTATATATTTATATAAATATAGTTCATTCAACAATTTCAATATCGTTTTCACTTCAAATATTTCACTAACGCCTTTAAATTTTGGAAAATTTCGCCATAACCTCCTTTGTACGGGAGGGGCTGGGAAAATTCCCAAATAGCCACACGGGCATCTCATGTCGAAAAGAAAAAGAAAAAGCCAAGCGGCTAGCCAACAGGCTCATAAAATCATCACCCAAACAAAACAGGAAATGTGTACCTATTTGTCGGGCACAAAATTTTATTCCTCTTCTCTAGCCCCTTTGCTATAACCTGTTCAATAAATGTGCATGTACATATATACATTTTTTATCATTTATCATTTCCCATTCAACTTCATATTTGATTTCATTTGGTTTAAAAACACCATTCATTCTAATGTTGCATGTATAGGCAAAAATCATATCATTAGCTTGTAACACCCCGTAATTTGAACATAAAAATTCACAAATTAAAGTATACTTAATTAAGTGAAATGGGTTGTGCAGAGAAATATATATATATTGATATATATATATATATATAATTGAAAATTAAATAAATAAATATGCAAAAATGTTCAAAACAGCAAATTGGGAGAGGGGAATAACCGAACCGGGCGATTTTTGAGGTCGACCCAAGCCCGCTGGGTCGACTAGGGGTTAATCCAGGGTGTTTGGCTATCAACCCATGGGCCGATTCGCTCAAATGCAGATTTTGCATTTGAATGGTTCTCATGGTTCAGCTTTAATCTAAAGGCCCTAGATGGTTCCTACACTTGACTTCTTCCCCAAGACAGGCTTTGATGGCTATGATCTAAACTAAGGTTTATCCTATGGCTAAAACTATCCTAGTCATCTATAAAAAGACCCCTAACCTAATCCTAAATGCTCATTATTCAATCCTATAGCTAAACTATGCCAAAATGTTCTCTTATGGCCTCCACCCTCATCCTCTTGTCATAATCTCCATCTCTAATCATATGAGAGAGTTTCTAAAGAAGTATAAGAGTTCCTAAGCTTGCTTAAGTGTTTCTAAGTTTGATTCAAGGCTTTTCTTCATCAAAGCTAGGATCTTTATTATTGATTTGGCTCAAGGGTTTTCATTTGGAGCATTCTTATTTGGAGTTTTTGAGTTGATAGCTTAGTGGCTTCGTCTCAATCTTTTAATATATTCATAAGAAGGCTAATCAACAAGTTGTGAGTTTTCTATAGCCTTAATGACCAATTATTGAAGTGATTATGATAGGATATGATGAGGTTATGGCTATGAATGTGGATCAATGCATGTTATGCAAGTTATATGCTATGTGTTAATGATGTTATGCATGTTATGCAAGTTATGTTCTATATGTTCATGAAGTTATGCAAGTTATGCAAGTCATATGATACATGTTCATGATGTTATGCAAGTTATGCAAGTCATATGCTATGTGTTTGAGGTATTATGCAAGTTATGCAAGTCATATGATATATGTTCATGAAGTTATGCAAGTTATGCAAGTCATATGATACATGTTCACGATGTTATACAAGTTATGCAAGTCATATGCTAGGTGTTTATGATGTTATGCAAGATATGCAAGTCATATGAGAAACATTGATCCATTATGACACCATGATATGCAAGTTTGGTGTATGATTATATGCTAGTTCATACATGATATGTTATGCAAGTTTGGTGTATGATTATATGCTAGTTCATACATGATATGTTATGCAAGTTTGGTGTATGATTATATGCAAGTTCATCTATGATATGTATGCAAGTTTGGTGTATGATTATATGCAAGTTCACATATGACATGTTATGCAAGTTTGGTGTTTGAAGATATGCAAGTAACATGTGCAAGTTTACACCTTAGTATGATATGCATACATATGCAAGTTAACCCCTTTGTATGTCATACATACATATGCAAGTTTACCCCTTTGAATGATATAAGTAACTTATGCAAGTTAATCTCTTTATGACATATGTGATTCATGCAAGTTTGGGTTGATTATTTATGCTAGTTGGGTTGATGCTATATGCATGTTGACACCTTTAAACCCATGTTGATGCTAATGTTATGCAAGTTGAACCCATTGTATTTGTGATGAATCTTCCCTTTTATTTCATGTTGGCGAATTACGTGGGGAACGATGGGGTTAATAAACATGTTAATGAAATGGTGTGAAGTTGGTATGATTATGCATACCATAAAATGGATGGACATAATTGAGTCAATTATGTACATCGTTAAATTTGTAATTAATTAGGGATAATTAATACAAATTATGGGGGTGATTAATTAGGTGTAATTAATCGACTAAGACACGAGGTTGGACCCTTTTGTAGCATAAGACTGGCCGGAACCGACCAACATATCCAGCGGCTACAAATGATTGGCCCAATGTGAGAGGTCTTAGGCACAAACTATATACGTGACAAGTGTAAAGACACGAGGTTAGACTCGGTTATGGCGTAAGGCTGCCCGGACCCGACCGGCAAATCCAGCTGCCATGAGAGATAGTCTAATGTGAGAGGTCTCTACAACGGTTACATTCTTAATCAATTAAGAAACACTTAACCATATTAGCATGTAGAGGACATGGGGGGGTTAAGTGGGTGCCTTGGGTGGCATGTGGAAAAATCTAGTAGTTGCCTTGGGTGGCAATAGAAAATACGATTAGAATACTTAACCGAAGTGGAACATGTAATTAAACATGATTAAAGGGTTAAGTAAGTGCCTTGGGTGGCACGGGAAAATCTAGTGGTTGCCTTGGGTGGCAATAGAAGATAAGATTAGAATACTTAACCAAAGGGGAACATGTAACTAAACATGATTAAAGGGTTAAGTGGGTGCCTTGGGTGGCATGTAGAAATCTAGTGGGTGCCTTGTGTGGCAATTAAAATATGATTAGATGACTTAACCAAACCTTAACATGTAAGTGGGCATGGTTATAAAAAGGGGTTAAGTGGGATGCACTAGATAAAATGACAAGCTTAAGTAGTAGCTTGTGGGGGCCCATTTCAACCAGTAACCCATATGTATCTTATTGGGCTCGACCCAAGTCGAGGACGGGACACGCGTACTGGGCTTGACTGTAAGAGGCCAAAACGGGGTAGCGGTGGCAACGCGAGTCCAATGGGTTTCATATGCGTGTGTGGACCCGGGCTGGTAGGTAAGACGTTGTTGCATCGTGTAGGTATAAGTCGTGCACCATTGATTATCGGGTTTCCACTTTGGGGAGTGATACACCCCACTGTGGGGCCAGCACGGGTATCTACGGTAGGGAGCCGATCGCTTGGGGAGTAGCGGGTACACCTAGTGGAGATAGGGGCAGACGACACCTATGTAGTCAGCTAGGGGTATACGAAACTACTATTAAAAATTACTAAGTACACTTAGTGGGGATCAACCTTTAAGTAGGAATTACACTTGGGTAGGTGGAACTGGTGTGGTGCAGTGTAGGAATTACCCTTGGGTGGGTAGATCTGGGGTGGTGCAATGTAGTATTTATCCTTGGATGGATAGGCGCGTCTTTACCGTTATCTTAGTTTATCCTAAGTCTAGTTGGCTACCTAGTGTAGTCATTTATCCCCAGTCGTACCGTACCAGGTTTATATCATACCCTAATTACTTTAATGATTGTATTGTTAAGGTTATAGGGCTCACTCAGACTTATGTCTGACCCCGTTGTTTTTATCTTTTTCCCCAACCATCAGGTTCTCAGAGTGGGCCTAGCACTAGTGGGCTTTGATCAGATTGCTTTATCTATCTTTTGGAGCTTGGACCCTGGAAGAAAAGCTCGGTTATCTTTTCTATTATGGCTATTAGTATGTAGTGGGATTATGTACTTATGTTTTAACGAGATAGATATTTTGTACTTGACTCTTGTTGGTTTTCGAGATGTAACCAAACATGTTTACCTTCTGCTGCAATGAAATGATGTTTTAAATTTCAAGTATTACTTATATCTGTCTTTTTGTAACTTTTCAGTTTTATATTCACTTAAATACTCCACCGAAGCTAAGGCATTCCCTTTGTGAGTGACCTTAGCGGGTGTGGAGTGTTACACGTGGTATCAGAGCTCAAGGTTACCAGAACAGATAAAATTTTTAGAAAACTATTTTTCTAAAAACATTTTTGGAAGAAGTATTTTCAAAAACATGTCTTTTAAGAGAAAAGTTTTTGAAAGAAAAGCATAATCCCCAAATAGCCATATCTTTATCCTTCGGATTCTCCGTTTTTAATCTCTTCCTCTTTCTCTTTTGAATTTTCCCTCCGCGAATAGATGTCTTTTTAAGATAAATAAGGACTTTCGTATGAAGGTCGGAAGAACCACTTCAAGGGACTAAGACGTTTTCCAGGCCAAGAAGTTAGTCCAAGGAGGTGGAGGGCTTATGGGTACCTTTAAGATGGACGAGAGAGTAAGGTTCAAATAGCTATTAGGTAAATAAAGGACGAAACCTCATCGTGGTAAGAAGGCCACGAAAGGAGAATGTGAAGGGGAAGGCTAGTTGTTTTGGAAATAGGACACCTTAGGGTTGTCCAAAGAGGTAAGGACGAAGTACAGGATCTTCTGGAGGGTAGATGTATTCCCTCACGACGGGTATACCTGATGGGGGTAGGACCGTCTAAGTTGAAATTTGGTTCTCTCGATCATCCTGTTCGAACTTTATTCGACTCTGGCGCACCACATTCGTTTATCTCATCATCATTAGTTGAGTCACTGCACCTAGACACCAGTTTGGTAGATGATCCCGTGGTTGTTTCAAACCCAATTGGGAGGGCTCCACTTGTTTGTCCATGATATGTTTGGGTTTGAAGATTTCCATACTTAGCATTGAGTGTAGAGGTGATGCTTTTGTTTGGGCTTCACGGGCTATGGGTTGATTTTGGGCATGGACTGGTTATCCAGTAATGGTGTCGTTCTTGATTGCGAAAGGAGAGTTGTTAGGCCCATGACCCGCTTGGGTAACACTCTCGAGATCTTGTGAAATCCCATAGATTCTGTTATGCTAAGTTATCTTGAATCGCTTGACGCTTCGGTCGAGAGTTTGCAATCTGCTAGAGTGGTCCGGGAATACTCGGATGTGTTTGAGGAGGTGAAGGGCTTACCTCCGAAGCGGGAGATTGACTTCCGAATATATCTGGTGGATAATGCTAAACCTGTATCTTTACCAGTGCGCCACATGGCTCCTCGTGAGAGGAGGGAACTCCATAAGCAAGTAGGGGAGTTGTTTGAGAAGGGGTTCATAAGACGAGGTATATCGGAGTGGGGTGCTCCAGTAGTTTTAGCCACGAAGGCGGATGGGTCCCTCAGACTTTGTGTAGACTATAGAGAACTCAACAAGCTCACAAAGAAGAATAGACACCCATTGCCAAGGGTTGATGATCTTTTTGATCGGTTGGTTGGCGCCTCAGTGTTTCGCAGTGGGACTTGGCCACGGAGTTTCCTCAGTTGGGAGTGACTGAGGATAGTATAGAGAAGACCGCCTTTAGGACTCCGGATGGTTTCTATGAGTGGCTTGTGATGCCATTTGGTTTGACGAACGCCCCCGCATATTTTGTTGATTTGATGAGTAGGGTGTTCAGGGAGTACCTAAACAACTTCGTAGTGGTCTTTGTGGAGGACATCTTGGTCTTTTCTAAAAGCGAAATAAGTTTTCGTGTGTGCTGAATAGGTTAAGCGAAGCCAGTTATTTGATCTACGATGGTTCTGGAGTGAGACTGGCAAGGACATCCAGAGTTGGACAAAGGCTTAATTATTCAGCCGTTTTTACTAGTATCATCTCACGTAGGTCGTCTGAATTCGAAGGAGGTGTCCCTTGGGTGTTTGTCTGATATTGGTTTAGGCCTTTGGGGCTTGCATTTGGGGGATGTCGAGTTCGACTAGGATGGTCTGCATGAGAGATGGATAGTTGTGACGATTTTGTATGAGAGAATATCCTGGTTTTCTCCAGAAGTGGAGAAAAGCATGCCCTACATCTTAGGGAAGTGTTGGAGGCTCTTTGAGCGCATAGTCTTGAGACAGCAAAGGTGGATGGAGTTCTTAGCATCCTATGATTTCGAGATAGCGTGGTAGCGGACGCCTTGAGCGGAAAAAGGTTGTCCTCGAGTCCATTGTTCGTGGAGCGACGAAGCTTGGAATATATCTCGATGTTTGATTTCAGACCTTCCGTTGACTATATACCCGGTTTGCTAGCATCCTTGGAGGTTAGACCTACTCTTTTGGGGCGGATTGGAGAAGCACAGAGGGACGACCCACAGTTGGTTGAGTTAGTAGAGAGGCTCATAAGGGGGGGAGTCGTCCAGCCATTTGAGTAGGTACACCCTAGACGATAGGGGGTGCTTGCATAGAGACCATAGACTTTGCGTACCGCAAGACGAGGGTTTGAGGAAGGCTATTCTTGATAAGGCGCATCGTTTTAGGATGACCATTCATCTCGGTGGGGACAAGATGTACCAAGACATGAAGCGAGTTTTCTTTTGGGCCGGTATGAAGAAAGATGTGGCCGAGTATGTCGCTAGATGCTTGGTGTGCCAACAGGTGAAGCGAAGCAAAAGAAACCGGGTGGGTTGCTTCACTCATTGGAAGTTCCGCAATGGAAGTGGGATAGCGTCTCGATGGATTTTATTGATGGGTTACCAAGATCGAGGAAGGGTAATACGGGAATTTGGGTTGTGGTAGATAGACTTACTAAGAGTGCCCATTTCATACCCATGAAGAGCAAGAGGACTGTTCCATGTCTAGCTTCAGTTTATATTCGAGAGATAGTTCGGTTGCATAGGGAACAGGACGTATTCCATGTGTCACATTTGAGGAAGTGCCTACATGAGACCGCAGAGGCGGTAGAGCCGAGCTTGCTTAAAGAAGTAAAGGTAGAGCGTGATGCGATTATTCGACGAGCTCCTACCCGCATCCTTGGGTCAGAGATTAGGAAGTTGAGAAACAGAGAGGTTCGACTAGTCAAAGTGAAAAGGGGAGAAGGTGAGAGCAATGCTACTTGGGAGACAGAAGCGAAGATGCGTTCGTTATACCCATTCCTTTTTGAGGGTATGTCCTTTAAACGTCTCCTTTATCGTTTGTCTAGTGCTTATCTTATCTTTAGTATGTCCTCTCATTAGTACCTTTGACCTTTAGATAGGGTAAACCTATGGTTGAAACATGTGTTTGAGACATGTTATGTTTGATGGATGCGTGTGGATGCAAGTGGTTGCTAGTGGTTGCTCGTGGATGCATATATACACACTCTAGGCACTAGATCGGCTCAATCACTTCATATTGCATATTGCATAAAATTGTGTGTAGGTAGCTATATTAATGGATGTATAATGGTTGTGCTATCATATGGATGATGCATTTTGGTGAATGATCGTGCACTCATGTAGAAATAGTATGTGTCGATAGGGATCTTTCGCATACATATTGGATGCATGGCACTATCATGGTTTGCATTAAGGAGGTCAATTAAATCAGTAGACCGCCTGATTTTGCATTAGACAGGGAACATATACACACACTCTTTGCATATGTTCATACAGCATTAGAAACTCTAAGGACAATGGATGCCAGTGGTTGATGGTTTGAGTAGATGGTTGTTTGGATGGTAGGATACGTTCTTCTTGACTTAGAGATTTCGGGGACGAAATCCTTTAAGGAGGGGAGAATGTAACACCCCGTAATTTGAACATAAAAATTCACAAATTAAAGTATACTTAATTAAGTGAAATGGGTTGCGCAGAGAAATATATATATATTGATATATATATAATTGAAAATTAAATAAATAAATATGCAAAAATGTTCAAAACAGCGAATTGGGAGAGGGGAATAACCGAACCGGCCGATTTTTGAGGTCGACCCAAGCCCGCTGGGTCGACTAGGGGTTAATCCAGGGTGTTTGGCTGTCAACCCGTGGGCCGATTCGCTCAAATGCAGAATGGTTCTCATGGTTCAGCTTTAATCTAAAGGCCCTAGATGGTTCCTACACTTGACTTCTTCCCCAAGACAGGCTTTGATGGCTAGGATCTAAACTAAGGTTTATCCTATGGCTAAAACTATCCTAGTCTTCTATAAAAGACCCCTAACCTAAACCTAAATTCTCATTATTCAATCCTATAGCTAAACTATGCCAAAATGTTCTCTCATGGCCTCCACCCTCATCCTCTTGTCATAATCTCCATCTCTAATCATATGAGAGAGTTTCTAAAGAAGTATAAGAGTTCCTAAGCTTGCTTAAGTGTTTCTAAGTTTGATTCAAGGCTTTTCTTCATCAAAGCTAGGATCTTTATTATTGATTTGGCTCAAGGGTTTTCATTTGGAGCATTCTTATTTGGAGTTTTTGAGTTGATAGCTTAGTGGCTTCGTCTCAATCTTTTAATATATTCATAAGAAGGCTAATCAACAAGTTGTGAGTTTTCTATAGCCTTAATGACCAATTATTGAAGTGATTATGATAGGATATGATGAGGTTATGGCTATGAATGTGGATCAATGCATGTTATGCAAGTTATATGCTATGTGTTAATGATGTTATGCATGTTATGCAAGTTATGTTCTATATGTTCATGAAGTTATGCAAGTTATGCAAGTCATATGATACATGTTCATGATGTTATGCAAGTTATGCAAGTCATATGCTATGTGTTTGAGGTATTATGCAAGTCATATGATATATGTTCATGAAGTTATGCAAGTTATGCAAGTCATATGATACATGTTCATGATGTTATACAAGTTATGCAAGTCATATGCTAGGTGTTTATGATGTTATGCAAGATATGCAAGTCATATGAGAAACATTGATCCATTATGACACCATGATATGCAAGTTTGGTGTATGATTATATGCTAGTTCATACATGATATGTTATGCAAGTTTGGTGTATGATTATATGCTAGTTCATACATGATATGTTATGCAAGTTTGGTGTATGATTATATGCAAGTTCATCTATGATATGTATGCAAGTTTGGTGTATGATTATATGCAAGTTCACATATGACATGTTATGCAAGTTTGGTGTTTGAAGATATGCAAGTAACATGTGCAAGTTTACACCTTAGTATGATATGCATACATATGCAAGTTAACCCCTTTGTATGTCATACATACATATGCAAGTTTACCCCTTTGAATGATATAAGTAACTTATGCAAGTTAATCTCTTTATGACATATGTGATTCATGCAAGTTTGGGTTGATTATTTATGCTAGTTGGGTTGATGCTATATGCATGTTGACACCTTTAAACCCATGTTGATGCTAATGTTATGCAAGTTGAACCCATTGTATTTGTGATGAATCTTCCCTTTTATGTCATGTTGGCGAATTACGTGGGGAACGATGGGGTTAATAAACATGTTAATGAAATGGTGTG
Organism: Allium sativum; assembly: GCA_030737875.1. Lineage (NCBI taxonomy): Eukaryota > Viridiplantae > Streptophyta > Magnoliopsida > Asparagales > Amaryllidaceae > Allium > Allium sativum. The sequence continues at coordinate 573,432,008 of CM060921.1, read as the reverse complement.
AAGTTGGTATGATTATGCATACCATAAAGTGGATGGACATAATTGAGTCAATTATGTACATCGTTAAATTTGTAATTAATTAGGGATAATTAATACAAATTATGAGGGTGATTAATTAGGTGTAATTAATCGACTAAGACACGAGGTTGGACCCTTTTGTAGCATAAGACTGCCCGGAACCGACCGGCATATCCAGCGGCTACAAATGATTGGCCCAATGTGAGAGGTCTTAGGCACAAACTATATACGTGACAAGTGTAAAGACACGAGGTTAGACTCGGTTATGGCGTAAGGCTGCCCGGACCCGACCGGCAAATCCAGCTGCCATGAGAGATAGTCTAATGTGAGAGGTCTCTACAACGGTTACGTTCTTAATCAATTAAGAAACACTTAACCATATTAGCATGTAGAGGACATGGGGGGTTAAGTGGGTGCCTTGGGTGGCATGTGGAAAAATCTAGTAGTTGCCATGGGTGGCAATAGAAAATACGATTAGAATACTTAACCGAAGTGGAACATGTAATTAAACATGATTAAAGGGTTAAGTAAGTGCCTTGGGTGGCATGGGAAAATCTAGTGGTTGCCTTGGGTGGCAATAAAAGATAAGATTAGAATACTTAACCAAAGGGGAACATGTAACTAAACATGATTAAAGGGTTAAGTGGGTGCCTTGGGTGGCATGTAGAAATCTAGTGGGTGCCTTGAGTGGCAATTAAAATATGATTAGATGACTTAACCAAACCTTAACATGTAAGTGGGCATGATTATAAAAAGGGGTTAAGTGGGATGCACTAGATAAAATGACAAGCTTAAGTAGTAGCTTGTGGGGGCCCATTTCAACCAGTAACCCATATGTATCTTATTGGGCTCGACCCAAGTCGAGGACGGGACACGCGTACTGGGCTTGACTGTAAGAGGCCAAAACGGGGTAGCGGTGGCAACGCGAGCCCAACGGGTTTCATATGCGTGTGTGGACCCGGGCTGGTAGGTAAGACGTTGTTGCATCGTGTAGGTATAAGCCGTGCACCATTGATTATCGGGTTGCCACTTTGAGGAGTGATACACCCCACTGTGGGGCCAGCACGAGTATCTACGGTAGGGAGCCGATCGCTTGGGGAGTAGCGGGTACACCTAGTGGAGATAGGGGCAGACGGCACCTATGTAGTCAGCTAGGGGTATACGAAACTACTATTAAAAATTACTAAGTACACTTAGTGGGGATCAACCTTTAAGTAGGAATTACACTTGGGTAGGTGGAACTGGTGTGGTGCAGTGTAGGAATTACCCTTGGGTGGGTAGATCTGGGGTGGTGCAATGTAGTATTTATCCTTGGATGGATAGGCGCGTCTTTACCGTTATCTTAGTTTATCCTAAGTCTAGTTGGCTACCTAGTGTAGTCATTTGTCCCCAGTCGTACCGTACCAGGTTTATATCATACCCTAATTACTTTAATGATTGTATTGTTAAGGTTATAGGGCTCACTCAGACTTATGTCTGACCCCGTTGTTTTTATCTTTTTCCCCAACCATCAGGTTCTCAGAGTGGGCCTAGCACTAGTGGGCTTTGATCAGATTGCTTTATCTATCTTTTGGAGCTTGGACCCCGGAAGAAAAGCTCGGTTATCTTTTCTATTATGGCTATTAGTATGTAGTGGGATTATGTACTTATGTTTTAACGAGATAGATATTTTGTACTTGACTCTTGTTGGTTTTCGAGATGTAACCAAACATGTTTACCTTCTGCTGCAATGAAATGATGTTTTAAATTTCAAGTATTACTTATATCTGTCTTGTTGTAATTTTTCAGTTCTATATTCACTTAAATACTCCACCGAAGCTAAGGCATTCCCTTTGTGAGTGACCTTAGCGGGTGTGGGGTGTTACATAATTAATGAATATTTCAACTCATATATATTTATCTGAACGAGTGGCTATTTTTAACACTTCACATTTCAACAATTCGTGAATATAATAAAAATGTGATTTTTAATGTAAAACAATTCATTTCAAAACACTATTATTTTATATAGTTTATATAGGTGATAAAAATAGGATTTTTCTTATAAAACAGTTTCTTTTAAAACGAGGTCATTTTACATAGCTCATATAGATGATAAAAAAGGTGATTTTTATTATGAAACAATTTATTTCAAAATATGAATACCATTCAACACATGAATTTCTAATCAACGAATGAATATCGATTCAACACATGAAGGTTTTCTATAGTTTCTATATATAGATAAAAATTTGATTTTTATATTTAAAACACGAAGACCATTCAACACATGAATTTCTAATCAACGAATGAATATCGATTCAACACATGAAGGTTTTCTATAGTTTCTATATATAGATAAAAATGTGATTTTTATATTTAAAACACGAAGACCATTCAACACATGAATTACTAATCAACGAATGAATATCGATTCAACACATGAAGGTTTTCTATTCAACGAATAAATATAGTTTCAGCAAATGAAAATTATTCAAACACATGAATATTATTCAAAATTTCGGCAGCATAACGGCAGGGTAGTTAAAAACCGGGACCGTCCCTGGTACGGCTCCTCGCTCTACCTTAAAACCTCGCGGTTTTTGACAATGGGGATCATGCATCTAGTTCGCACGTAGGCGGCATGTATATATTTATTTCATTTCCACAAACTAATCCTATGTGGTTTCAACCAAATATTTCTCAACCACAAACGGGTATTTTTCAACCACAATCAATCAATATCAACCACAAACAATCCCAAACAACCATTCGCTATCAATCGATTTTCACACCAATCACAACCAATAAATATTGTCCATGGTTTGTGGACGAGGGGCGTATATATATATATATTTATATTTATATATAGCAATTCACTTCTATTTCAACACATATATAATTTTTACAACGCATATATAACTTATACATCGAACGTACAACTTATACAACGCTTATACATGAGGTGTACAACGCTTATATAACCCATACATCGACTATATAATTTATACATCGTCGTTTTCCATATCGTTTATAAATTAGAAATCTCACATTGGGTTCCACTCCACCAAAAATAGCAGAAGGCTCAGAAAATTATGCGGTCTCTTCTAAAATGTAGAAGACGTCCACACGGTCACGATGTTTCCTGTTTCATCGAATTTCGTTAACGAACGAAAAAGATATGATTTTTCAAAGGTTTGCAACACTTTAAAGGTGTTAAAATCAAATTAAATAAAATCAGCCGATACCTGCTTGATTTCTTCAAAACTATGTTTTAATTTTTCTTTCGATCCGTGCAACTTGGAGACGATCGGAGTACACCACCTTGTAGTGCTCGGAACGGCGCTCAGGCGGAGGTAGGTGGGGCCCACTTCGACGCAGGGAGGAGGATGCGGCGGCGGTTCGAAGTGCTGAACTTCGTGACCTCGATTCTTCCAATCCACACAATGAAAAAATCCAAACTATATATGGATTTGAAGATCTTCTCGTGCTCTTCAAAATCTTCAACTGGAGCTTTTGATATTAATGAGTGGATGAGGAGAAATCGAAGAGAGAAGGTCTCGAGCAGCTTCCGCCGTGCGTCGCGATATACAGGGAGAGAGAAAATTAGATTTTTTTTTATTAAATTCTGATTGGCCGGGAGATTTTATAAGGGGTTTTCTGGCGCGACCACCAATCTAAACCCAACGACTGTCGTCCATAGCGTTTTACCCCCATTCCGAACACAATGGAATATGTTTCGTAGGCCCATTTGACTGTTTCAGTCAGTTTTCCTTTAAATTAAAATATAAAACATTCAATATTTAATTTGAACGTACATTTCAATTTGCCAGGGCCACAAACTGATTCGAAAAATTCCAGAAAAATAAATCTAGCTATGTTTTGACGATACGGTCCCAACAAAACTAGTTTCGTCGAATTCTGAGATCGTTTGCAAAAAGGCCCATTTCTGGTCGATCCAATTTAACTATAATTGACCAAAACACATTTTCCTTTTCCACGCCCACATACTAGCTTCAAAAATTATGAAATTTGAAACCTAGCAATAACTTCACATCCCGGATCCAACAAAAGTGGTTTGGTCGAATTCCGAGGTCGTATGCAAAATGGCCAATTTCAAGGGCTATATAAATTCCATAGCGACCTTTCTGAAAATTCATTCGGCCATAACTTTTGCTTTCCGCTATGAAAATTCGATTTTTCAGATTCGTTAGAAAGGTATTCACTAACAGATTTAAATATTTTTGGTTTCACTAAAATCTGTTTTGTTTTGCACCCGGTACAGTCCGACAAAGTTTGAATTCAAATTTTGAAACTACAGCGCCATTTCAGGCCTTGTTTATAATTATAATTAATTATACTCATTTTCAATTGTCGATTCATACTCACTTTTCATTGCCATTATTTAAAATATTTATTTTAAATATTTAAAATCCATTATTTTAGCCAATTTAAAAAAATTTAATTGGTTCAGATTTTCTGGGTCGTTACATTATTTCTTTCAATAAAAAGGATATTTTGATGTACACATGTACGGGGTTAGGATTTAGCTCCTAGGCATGCTATGGAATCAACAGTCGTCCTCCTAGAATTTATTTCCATTTTCTTGTTAATAGTTATTTAGCGACAATGAACTTTATTTAGCAAACATGGATCATGTTTGGATGATTTAAGCCGAGCGTAACTGACGCTCGCCCACCCGAATGTGGTTAAAGCCTACAACCATCTCTAAACCTAATCCTAGAGTCGTACGGTCATATTTCTTTAAGCCGAGTATGTATTATACTCTCCCCTTCTCTAAACTGAGTGCAGTCTCCACTAATTAAAACTTAACAAATAACTTTATATAAGTTGAAACGACCCAAACTTCCCAGTTAAGGAAAGAATGGATTGCTTTTGAGAACATGACGAATCAGAACACAAACAGAAAAACATTTCATTGCTTATTACAACAATTTCATCAGAATACAAGAATATACAGAGCATTAATAAATATTACACGTTTATTAAATATCAGAGAAATGCAGCGGAAAATAATACAAAACACAACTGAAAGGAATATACGGATACAGAGCTTTCCGAATATCATTCCAGCTGTAAACCAGGATCCTGTAAATATAAATCTGCAAAACCAAAACTATTAGCTGCCCGTGTGGAAAATAGGGGCACCCAGAGTTTAGGTTAAAACAATAAACTCCAGGTCAGTCATCTGACTGGTGTGAGAACTAAATCAGTTATTAATTTGATTTTAAAGTTAGGTAAATCAAGGGACCACGCCGTATAACACAGAATGGGCTTCCTCCCAAGAATACCAGTGCATAAAAACAACAACGCAATGCTAAATAAAGAACAATGAAGCTATTATAAGACTCAGGTCTCATCACACAATGCAATGCAAGCCGGAGGATACAGTTTTACCTTATAATAGCCAAATATGCTTGGTATGTGAAATTTCATCTTTTATTATTACTATAAGTGTATAGTGTCAAAACATTTCAATCATAAGTATCAATCATAGATGACATAAGTGCTCCATACCATTATGTCGCCATACTTGGCATACAATCAAAACCGCAAAGTCACGTATCGGAAGTTGGATTTCCATCTGTGAAGCAAGGCAAGGGATCATCTTTACCGCTTCGAGACTCTCTAGCCCGAGCCTCAGGATCAGAACGCATCGACCCTTGGAGCGACAGGGTCGGTCCACACGGAGTGGATTAAAATGCCTGAACAATGCGTTTCCCTGCCCTATGGGGCATAAACTGGTCATATCCCAACCAAACTATCGGCCCTGGAACGACCGATATAACCGAGGCGCCTCGCAATCCATCATCCACATAAGCAAAATGTCAGGGCTAGTAAAACGCTGACACCACTCCTAGCTAGAAGGAAAAGCATGCCCTCCATGAAGTCCACCCCCGTTTCTAGTTCACACCGAGGTGTGAGGCTCGTGAATTAACGCTACACAAAGCTACGCTATATTAAAGCCGTGCGTTGATCATTAACCACAAGACTCTGCTTTTCAACAGAAGCCTTTATCATTTGCATCTCAGCATGCCACACAGGCAATTCACGCTATGCAATCGATGTATATCAATCACACAGAACGAAATCCGATGTCAGACACACATCCATTTACAAGTTCGTTCTAGGTTTGAACGAAACCAGAGGCACCTTACTCCTCCCCCATATGTCCAAGACAGGAGAGAGGCCCTCACATATCCGTCGATCTCCAAGTACGTCTGGACGATCACCACTTATTGCCTTGTCTTGGGTGTACAGCCCAATCAAGACATCAGTAATCATCCAAACAATGTGAAGACCTCCGGTCTTCAATCACCGTCTTCATCCATGACATCTCGTCGAATCAGTTATTCAGAATGGGATAAACCCGGTCTTTCTGGATAACTCGCGTATATAATAAACAAGTGCTATAAAAACACAATATACGCCTCATTCCAATCCAGAATATTCCTTTATTCAAATATTCTTATACGGTGGGAAAGGTTCCCATTAATTTTATCAAAGATAAATTCTTTAAATTTATTCTTTAATCTTCTTTTGGATATCATTTCAATCTAATTAAAGATGCATTAAAACTCCACTTGGTTTTAATCTTCCCAAAAATCAATATTAACGATTGTTTAACTTGGGAAATCATATCCTGATTTAACTGGGTTAAAAAACTAATATCATTTAAAACACGATTCACGATAAATCCAAAATCACATTCCATTCCACCAGCCTTTAACCGTAAATTAGCATGTGAACAATTCCCTAAGTATTAACCCTGAAGGCCGAAACCAACATCAGATCAATACCCAGGAAACCATTCAACTTAACTAATCTCCAGTTAGTTTCTGATTTTCTTAACTCCATTGGGTCTAAGAACAGTATTATTAAAGATACCATTCACGACAACCCAAAATCTTATTCCTGTCTTTAACTGGGTTAAAGAACCAATGTCCTTTAAAACACGGTTCACGATAAACCCAAAATCACATTCCATTCCATCAGCCTTTAACCGTAAATTAGCAAGTGAACAATTCCCTAAGTATTAACCCCGAAGGCCGAAACCAACGTCAGATCAATACCTAGGAAACCATTCAACTTAACTAATTTCCAGTTAGTTTCTGATTTTCTTATCTCCATTGGGTCTAAGAATAGTATTACTAAAGATACCATTCACGACAACCCAAATTCTTATTCCAATGTTAATCGGGTTAAAGAACAAGTGTTATTTAAAACACGGTTCACGATAAACCCAAAGACCAATTTCAATTCCATTCCAATTAAATATCAATTAATTGGTATCCTTCATTAAATATAAATAAAAAGATTTAATCTTTTCTCAACTGGGTTCAAGAACAGTGTTAACGAAGACACCATTCACGACAAACCCAAAATCACATTTAGTATTAAATACAAGGCTCTGAATAGAAAATATATCGGCTTATATTCAATATCAAATTCTGGAATCAACAAATACCGTATTGGAATAATGATATATATATATATATATATATATATCTTCCAAATTCCTTCGCAATATCCGTATTGTAACGACCCGACTTTTCGAACCTCGAAAGTCGACACTAAATACATCCACGGTATTCGTGTGCCAAACATCCAAGTGCCGGAAAGTCGAATTGTTGGGTAAAAAAAAAAAAAGTAGAACAAGGAAGAAAGAACAGAATATCAGAATCTCACAGCGGAACGGAAATATATAATATCAACATAGTACAAAGGGTTTCTCTGAATAAAGGAATTTCAGAGTTACAATAACCTAAGTACCATAATCAGCCTGGACAGTTATAACTGCCTGTCCTCACAATGCTGATATGTACATAACTAATACAGTACAACTGAAATAGAAATAGGTAGATAGATAATGGAAGCCTCCAGCTCGTCTTCCGAACTTTAAAGCATCCAAAGTAAAAGCTGCCATACTCAGCCTACTCGAAGGAGTACGTGAGGATTTTAGGGAAAACAAAAACCAAGCGTCAGACATCAGTCTGGTATGAGAAAACTCAAGATTGCATGTAACAATATTGAGGGGACCGTGCAGATAACCGCTCCGGTTTTCCCCTCAAAAGAAACCAACCATTTATTAAGTTTACTATAGTTGTATTATAGATAATGTCTAGGGTGTAGAATATAAATAAATCACATAGATGGAATGGTTACATTGGTTACATTCGACAACTATTAAGTGTACAAACAAAACCGCTAAGGTACGTTCGTATATTGGATTTTCCATCGGAGATCTCTCAATACAGATCCAAACTCCATGCACAAGGGTCAGAAAGTACCTCCGAGCGTCGCATATCTCTAGATAAAATATACCATAAGGTAAACACAACTGGCCCACGCACGAAACACCGAAGTGCACCACATGGAACTAAATATATCCAACTCCCTACTAATCCTTATGTCCTTTGTTTCAAGTCCATTCCACTTGTTATACAAGTCAATTCAAGTCCAATTCCAAGTCCATTCAGGTCCATTCCAATCCATTAACATGGATCACATATGTCGCTTACTTTTAAAGTAAGAATCAAGTTAACATTTTTAACATAAGTTACTAACATTCAAGCAACTTTAAGCATAGTTAAGGACATGCAAATGGTTTATATTTTCTGTCCTAAATAGTGAGTAAACTCACCTTAATCCTTAGCAAATCCAAGATCCAAAATAAGAATAAAGATCCAAGAATAAGAATAAAGATCCAAGCTAGCAACCTCCTTCCTTTCCTTGCTTTTCCTTGCTTCCTTCCTTATATAGCTCACGAACAAAGATGAAAATTGAGAGAGGCTTGGATTTTTCAACTTCTAACTTGCTAGAAGGTCTTGTATTGGTATAACAAGGCTACACTCAAAGTTTGAGTTGATTTGGAGTTGGTTTGAATATAGTTTGAGAAAGTTAGTAAGGAAGAGGAAGAAGTTGAAGATAAGCCATTAAAAGCTTCACTTTTGCTTAGGAATTTTGTGTAAGAAAGAAGGAGGTATACCCCTCCTTATATAGGAAAAGGAAGGTGGATGGGAAAAGACCAAAATGCCCTTAAAACCCTAATAGTAATTATGATAGATGGGATGGTGTGTAAGGGAAGTGAAAGGTGTGTAAGAGATGGTAAGTTTGCTTTTTCAAGTAAGCATTCATTTGTATACATATAAGAAGCTTATATACATACACTTAGGATATTTTATAAACTCTTGATGTGACTAATTATACTTACATATATATGTGTATATGCATGTATGTGAATACATACACATATATCAAACAACGTTGCAACGATATGAAACAACTTCTATTCAACGATAGGATGTGAATCTGGAAGTTGAATCTCGATCATACTATTAGTTCTTTATAAAATGAATTATTCAAGTAAACAAAACTTGGAAATAAATCCATTAACTTATTTAAACAATTAAAACAAGCATATTCAAATTATAAAGCACTTATTTGAATACTTAAATACCAAAATACAAAAACTTTCCTTAAATGCTCATTTTTTTTAAAATGATGACATCATCAATATAGTTAGCCATAAATATGAAAAATATTTTTATTTGCTAATTACTTTTCTAATGAATAACTAGAAATTCATTAAAATTTTCAACAACATTCATTGAGAAAATAGCTATATATAAATAAAATGGCTTTCGGTCACATTTTCGACATTTTTCCAAAAATATATATTTTTTTAGAACATTTTTCTGAAATGAGCCGAGGATCATTAATTATTAATGAAAAGATGTTTAACAAGGTTATAAAATCACATTTACAATATATAACAATATTCCAAACTGTTACAATATTTGAAGATTAAGTGTTCAAATTTCCGGGTCTTTACACGTATAATCACGGAATCCAATATCGAAATATTCTGAAGATAATTTCGATTCAAATCCATTCCAATTCAAATATTGGAAATTCCGGTTATTTTTTTAAAACCATTTCAAATCCAATTTATTTATTTAAAAATATTGGATTATAATTCTAGTTAATAACTAGTTCATTTCGATAAAAAACTATTTTTTTCTTTTGAAGTATGGAATTTTTCTTCCCAATTCTTTCCAAATAATTTATTATGATTTTACACAAGTTATTGATATTTTTAATAATTTATCAAGGCCCGTACAGTCGATTTCCATAAACGGCCATCGAACTGCACTTACAACGACCTTTTTCAAATTTGATTTGGACATAATTCCAAATCCAACCGTTAGATTTAAAATCTCTAATATTCGTTAGAAAGATCTTTTCGATACGAACCCCATGGTTCCAGTTCAGGAGAATCCGACGGTCGGATCTCCCGTAATGTCCGTTCGAAGTCAATGGTCGAAATTCGCGAACTACCGCAGCGCGGCGCGTTCTATTCAAGCCATTATATATATAATTTATATATTTCATCGATTTCCTTTTAAAACGTATTTTATAAATATTTTTAAATTCGTTTTCAAAATGATTTCAACTTCATATTCAATTTCAAATCAAAATTGAATATTCCATATCATCAATATATAAATGATAGTATTTTCAAAACATTATATTTTGAAAACAAATCCTTTTCGATATTCATTATATAAATGAATAAAATTGATATAAATATCGTTCACATCAAAATGGCGTTAATCTAATCAACACGGCTTTATATAGTTAAATATTTTCGTGTCCATCCCAAATTGGACATCAAAATCAAATTTTGATCTTTTACTGAATATTATTTTAAAACATTCATTATTTTAAAATAATTGTTATTTCAAAATATTCATTCTTTCTGAACTGGAATAAGACACAACCAATTACCATATAATTTGATTTATGTGGATTTCATACACACATGTATACAACAACAATCAAACACAGTCAACCATCATCCAGAGTGCATTCTACACTGCATAACCATCAAATATAAATATTTAATGCTTACACAGCTTGTCAACCCATCAATTGGCATACAACTAAATATCGGGATTAGTGTATGTCCAATATCATCCCAATACCCGTTTGGGGTTTCAAACAATCAAACCCAGGTTTTATTTGTGCAATTTGGCGATGTGTAAAATTTATCGTCCCAAACAATATCAGTCAAATGTGTGTACATAAACAAATCGTCCGATTTTTTTAAAATATTTATTTCATTCACATACACATTAAAAATTATATTTTTAACTATAAAATATTTTACTCCATTCCACATCACACAATCAATTTTCTCAACACAATCAAACAAACAAACAAGTCGTCTATGGTCTGTGGACGACGGGTATCGGGTGCGGCTACACACCGTCTGCATCCTAGTACATGTTTTAGCTAGAAAATAAAATAAAAGTGAGGGACTCTCACCTTTGGGTTCCACTCCTCCATTCTTTCAAAGCAAAGAAGATGAACGCCTCATTGACTACAACTTTAAGCGAACACGATATCCTACATGATTGATTTTTATTAATAACATTCATAAGCTAAAAATCATATTTTTAACCCGCTACTTCATATATAAAAATTTAATTTTTATATTGTTCCCTTCATGACAAAAATCATATTTTTATTTCAAATCTCTATACATAAAAATCATATTTTTATTTCGCTATTCATATCATAAAAATCACATTTTTATTCTAATGAACTTCATATAAAAATCACATTTTTATCTTGACACGATATATATAAAAATTAAATCTTTATCTTGCTAGATTATTTATAAAAATCATAGCTTTATCCATATAAGAATCATAGCTTTCTTCCCTATTTACATATATAAAAATAAGATTTTTATACGCTATAAAAATCATATTTTTATGTAGATATTCTGCACTATAAAAATCATGTTTTCAATCTATATTTTTATTTAAAATTCAGATCTTCCAAACAATGTTTTTATATTCAAAAATATGAAGAGAAAGAAAAGAACTCACTATTGGAAGGGGAAGCGGGTGAGGAATGGCGCGGTGGGGTGGAGGTGAAGGCGGCGGGTCTGAGGCGGAGCCAGAGGTGGTCGTCGGTCTGCATTGGGTCAAGAGGCTAGGGTTTTTCATAGATTTGGGCTTGGTTTTTTAACCGAGAGAGAGGGAAGAAGGAGATCGTCGGAGGGGCATTGGAGGGGGGGGTCGGCGCCAGCATTGGAGGGGCTAGCGTCTGAGCGCAGGCGGCGGTGGCGTTGGAAGTGTTGTATATAATGGTGTTGTATGCACAATTATATGATTTTTGTTTGATGATAACAACCAAATAAATATTATTTTAATGTGTTTGATACTGTACTGTTATTATACATCACAGACAGGAATATAATATTTATATCTAAAATAGAATACGACTATACAGAATTTCATATATTCACACAGTATTTTATTTAAATATAAATATTATATTTCAAACATACAAATAATCAGTACAATCACTTTTTTCATATACATTAGCTCCTCACTATATCACTCAGCACTCAATATTTTTTTTTCACTTATACATTCACAGACTCAATATGCAGACACTTTTTATTTACATTATTACAACTCCACAGTCTTTTGTCTTCTGTCTTTTATTTTTTGTCTTCACAGCTTACAAGTCAGTCCAGTCTTCATACAGTCAGTCCAGTTTTCATACCTGTCATACAAATGAACACACACACAGTACACTACAATAGAAATAATACTGAACACATGAGAATATAATTTTTTATTTTAAAAATTTTATTTGCCTCAGTTTTCTGGTGTGTTTCTCATCATTTTTCATGTTTTGATCTGATCTGTGTCTAGCTAGTTTGTATATGTACAGGGACAGGAAATCTTGTCTGATGGCTGCATATACACACGTGTATAAATATACACGTGTGCACTGCCTCGCCAATCAGTGTGCAGCTGAGGAGTAGCCACATGGACCATCTCGACTCAGTGCACATGTCAACGAATAATAAAGCCAAAGTGGTCGAGCCATGTACAAACACAATAGTCAGTACAGCTCACAAGTATACACAGCAAGATGTTCAAATTGGTGCAGCAAATACAAGCTCAAGGGGTACATTACTCAAGACAATGCACATCAGAATTTACATATGGCCAGCAAGATCATGAAATCAATGGAGACATGGTGCAACTATGGCACAGTAGCATGTATATGCACAATGTTGAAGCTACAACAAGCATGAGTGTTAAAGTGGTGGTTTGTGTATCACGACAAAAGTGCAATTTCAAAATACAGTGTGAATGGTGCAAACATAAAGTCAGCATGGTCTATATGGACATGAAGTTGAAATCCATGTTCAAGTCAGAAGAAGACAGTGATGCATGGAGCATTCATGGCAACTCAGTGGGATAGATGGTGCAGCATACAGGTCTACAAATATATATATATATATATATACATGGAGATGCACAAAGAAAAATGGACAAGCATGGCAACAACATGGGGATTGGTTCAACCTTTTTAGAATTCACAGCAATCAAGTAACATGACACAGGTGCAATATTAACAGCAAAACAGTGATGTGAAATTTCAAAATGGTCAAGTGCCAAACAACATACAAGAGCACAGGCTCAAGAAACAATGAAGCTTTGGTTCAAGTAAACAAACTCAGCAAGTTTAAGCAAAGATGTTTCAAAATAGTTTGAGCCATTCAAAAAAACAGTGGACCTTCAAGTGAAGAAATGCAAGTGAGGACAAGGCAAACACAAGAAATTTTTCAAATGTAGCATTCAGGTTCAAGTTTCAGAACTCAAGTTCAAGTGAAACATGCAAATGTTCAAGATTTACAGTGGCGGGCAACTAAATAAGGACATAGTAGCATGTCAGAATGGTCGAGCTATACAAAGCAAACAAGTATGCAAGAAGTATACTTTCAGAAAATCAGCAAGTACAAAGACAGGAGCAGCTTTAACAAATGACTCATAAATCTTGCATCTAATGAAAAATCAAAATGGCAAAGTTGAATTTGTTTCCAAATTTCAACTCAACAAGCATGGAAGTAGAAAAATGAAGTGAAGTAAATCAGCAAGGAGGATTTTTGGAAGTCAATCAATGTTTAACAAAAACAGTTTTTATTCAAGAATATTTGGCAAGTATTAAATTGTCTCAGGCAAGTTTTTAATCGGTTCAAAATCTCCAGCAAACATTTTCATGACATGAATAAGTTCAGATATATTTCCATAAATTATGCACATATTTGGCAAAAGTTTCAAATACATATCTGGCAAGTTTATTTCCAGAAAAATTTGATTGGCAAGAAATTGGTTTCGAAAGTTATTGTTTCCAAAATTTATAGCAATCAGTTTTTGACAAAATCCATGGATTCAATATTTCAAAATCATTCCAGTATTAAAGCCATAAGTCACAGCAATGCCACAAGAACAAATTCATGGAAAGAAATCAAGCATGTGAACAATCTCGCATTTTCATATCAAGGCAACAAAATTTGATTTCCAGTTCTATCAAGCATGGCAAAAATCACGGCAACAACAAAATCTCGCAAGGACCAAAAGTGAACATATTTATTCTTCCAGAATTTCTCATGTATATAAAAGCCATGGAAATCAGAGGAAAAAAATCAAGGTTTTATTCAATCACACAAATCATACAAGGCTATATGTTCAATTTCAATTTCAGCCGAGATTTTCACAAGCAAAAGGGGAAACATCATGCAATCAGGTCGAGTCATATAGTTGAAATCAGAGCAATCAAAGGATTTTGAAATCCTGTTTGAACACCATTACATCATAGGCTAGGGATTGGGAAATCGAAACCAAGCAATTCAACTCAAATTAAAAAGAATCAGAATACTCATGTTTTTTTCTTCTAGGATTTCGATCAACAGGAAATCAAAATCGATCGAGCAAGAAGGAGCGGACACAAAGCATCAACGAGAATCCGATCATCAGAGAACAAATCTTTTCAATGCATACGAGATCGAGATTTGGGAAGATTCAGAAACCCTAGCAGATTGCAGCCGGCCAACATAGTTTTAAAAGGGGATGACCCCTTATATTTAAACTCCTTTATTCAATTTCACAAGGGTTTCTTTTGTTTTTTTATTTTTTGTTGTATTTTAATTTTGTTCTGTAAATCAAACCGAAACAGTTCTAGTGTATGTAAAATACTAGAGGGTTCAGTCAAGGTGTTGACTGACAATTGGCAAAGTCTGTAAAATCTGGGTTACTGGTTACGGGGTCGTAATCAGGGGAAATCTGATCGAGGGGATATCGGTCAGTCTAGGGTTTTGAGCGTAGGGTAAGAATAGGAGCAGGGTTTGCGAGTGTACATGGTCTTGTATGCGGGATCTGCTCTATCACCTGGTAGAAACCTTAGAAATGCTGCAGTAGGCAGTGTTTTGCCGAAGCTGGGTATATTTGTGTGTGATTCATTTTCTGCATTTCTGTTTCTGCTATATTTTGTGATCTGTTTATTTTTATATATCTGGTTAGATTTTTAATTTAGTTAAAAACTGTGATAAACCCTATTCACCCCCTCTAGGGTTAATCTAGATCCAACAAGTGGTATCAGAGCAGGTTTTTCTGTTAACTCTAGAGTAATGGTGATCCCTAGTTGTCAGTCTAGTAAGAGTCAGTCCAGTTCATCTCCAACTATTTTCACTGGAACAGATTTTTTAAACTGGAAAACTAAAATAGAATTTTATTTAAAATCTGTTAATATTAAATGTTGGGATGTTGTTATCAATGGGTACGATATGGTAGATAAAGTTTTTAATTCTCGTGCTACACATATTCTATATTCTTATCTTGATGATGATCAATACAGTCTGATCTCCCATTGTTTAACTACGTAGGAAATCTGGACAGCTCTCAATACGAAGTATGGACAATTTGACAACAACTGCTCAAAACCTCAGGATGACAACTCAGATTCAGATCTATGCTTAACAAGTCATGTAGATGAAACTTCAGATGGATCAGATGATGGAGAATCAACAAATCCTGAAACAGAAAATTTCTCATATGAAGATCTGGTTTACATGTGTCTTGATTTAACAAAATTTGTTGATATACTCCAACTGAAAAATAAGTCTCTGAAATCTAAGAATTTTGAGTTGACCAGCAAAATTGATGATTTGGAATCACAACTTGAATATATTAAAAATTCATTAAATTCAGTTTGCAGAAATTGTTTGAAATTGAAAACCAATCTTGTTCATCTCAATAAAAATATTCAAAAGTTTGAAAATGAAATTCTGATCTTAAATGAGAACAAGATTGAGTTATCAAGTTTGAATAATTCTTTACAAAAGGAATTTGAAATTTTTAAGACTGATATAAATTCAAAATTTGAAATTGTTGAAAACGAGAATTTGTTGAAATCTGATTTGATTTTGAAAGAACTTGAAAACGAGATTGAAAACTCCAAGAAATTTCAGTCTGAAAAACAAAAACGATTTGAATCTAAGATCTCTGAGTCCCAAGTCAAAATCAAATTACTTGAATCTGAAAATTTGGTTTTGAAACAACATGATATTGAAAGGAAGATCACTAATAATCGATGTTCTGATTTAATAAAAGAAAACAGTGATCTTAAATCCAAAATTCAACGATTAGAATCAACTTTGAATAAATTTTCTAATGTGGCAAAATCAAGTTTCTATTGGAAACAAATATGGTATTGCTTTGGGAAAAATAATGTTTTTGAAAATGTCCATTCAAATGGTTTTAAAAATCCCTCAAGTTGCTTCAAGAAGGATAGTTTTGAAAAGTTGAACTCTGGATATTTCAAAAGCTTTTTTAATCACAAACGTGAAAAGAAATTGTTTGATAACAGTCTATCTAATCCATTTTGGACCACAAAAAGAAACAAAGTGAATTCATATAAATTCAAGCAGATTTGGGTCCCTAAAGGAACTTTAGTAAATTCTGATGGATTGTTATACAAAGAGATTTGGGTACCAAAACGAAAAAATACAACTGTGAGTGGTTTTACAAATTTTGTTAGACCACTCGATCCTCTCAACTGTTAGGTACCGAAGAAGGCTGAGGAATTGTTGTGCTGAAATAAAAGATTGAGTTCAAGCTATTCTATATTTCTGAATTCTTTACAGTTCCTTGGCCAAGATTTGTTGAGTTAGAGATTCTGATTTACATTGGATTTCAGGTATAATCTCTGAACTCATCCTTGTAAATATTTTTATTGTTTATTTCTTCTTCTACCCCTTCTATCTTTTTCTTCTGTTTATTCTGATTTGATTTATCACTGCCAAAAATTTTATTTATTCTGTACTTCTTAAACTTCCAGTTCCAGAATTCATGATTTTCTGGAAGTATGCTTTATTTGTATAAAATAATCGTGTGTTAATCATTTCCATATCCTGAATTTGAACTTGTATATATCTTCATTTGTTTTTGACGTTTAGTTTTCTGGTTTCTGAATTCATAACAGTGTTGATGTATTCTTGTCATATCTTGAACACTGTTAATTAGAATTCTTAATTCTTGAAGATCTGAAAATTTGATGAAGATTTACACACCACTGCTGTTTTGTGTTTCTTCTATTTCATTTTAGAAAAGCTTGAAATATTATACTCATTACAGCACACTACTACTCATCAGTCGTGATAATTTCATTGATTTTTTAGATTGGCTTAGATATTCTTGAAACATTGCTTACATCTTGAAATTCTCTGTTATTCATGATCATCTAGTTTGGATTTTTGTTTGTTTAAGATCATTTGAAATTTCTGATATTTTGAATCTCACACACCTCTCATATCTGCAATTATTAATCCTGTGTGATTGATTCATTGTATCTCAAGAATTACATTTATTTCAAGTAATTTTGAATAAACCGCTATTTTTGGATCATGAATTTTCTTTCAAACTTGATGCAAATATTCTGAGAAATTACTCTTGTACTTGTCAGTATTATTTGTGAAAAGTTCTTTGAAAATCCGGTCTTAAAACTCTCTGTTATTTCATGATTATTTGATTCGAATATCTGTTTGTTTAAAATCATTTGAAATTGTTGATTTATTGAGTCTCACACATATCTTGAATCAAATATTTATAAATTGGTGTGATTGATTCATTAAATTCTAATATTTTCATATTCCTTCAAATGATTTAAAATAAACAATATTTTTAAATCTGGGATCATGAATCATCTTTTGTGACCATCTGAAACTTCTGTGAAACATTTTCTGACAAGTCTGATTCATGACTGATGTCTTGTGCTACTTTGATATTGTTTTGAAAATATGTTGGAAATTGCTTGTTTATGATTTGATTGCTGCTCTGATATTGTTCTTCAAATAACTGCTTGTTCTTATCTGCTGCTCTAATAAATGTGCTAAATTTGTCTAGCTGGGTTTGTGTTTAAATTTCTTTGGTCTGAGATATCCATGATAGTTCATCAGGGTGTAATTAAATTCCTCGATAAAGGAGACTAAAATTGGTATCAGCTTTTTCACTCATCTTTTTATTTAATTATCACCGTGTATAGATTCAATTTTTTTTGTATAAATCTGTTTAATTTCCTCTTGTAATTGATTTTCAATTTTAAAATTATTTATTGATTATTAATTCAGAAATTGAAATCAATATCCAAATTGAACTGTATTTCTAATTCATCAAAATTATTATCAGTGTTTGAAATTGTGATGAATTGTGATGAATTGTGACTGAGTATATATTTCACAACAAAAGGAGACTTTATTTAGATTTTCATGATAGTTGAATAATTATTATAATATCTTTGAATTGGCAATTATTTCACGACCATCTTCATTATCTATCATCCTTCTGCCGTCCATTATGATTTTATATTAATGTGGAGAGTTATTTTTTTAAATCTTTTGAATAAACAGTGGAAATATTTGTGATATAAATTGGACTATGTTATTATTCAGAATTAGTGATAATTAGAAATTTTCAATGATCCTGGTACAGTTAGTCATAAATCATAATATTATTAATTTAGAAATTTATTTCACAGTCCATTTCTATACCTACCCCATTTTCTATCATCCATATATTGGTTTTATATATCGAGGAGTTTTTCTTTTGAAGCTGAAAATGATAAATATATATAATTAATACATAAGTGTGTCTCTGACCTCATTTAAAAATCCAAGCTCTGGTCATGCACGGTTATGAGACAACTTATAATTTAAGTTGCGACTGACCTCATTTAAAAATCCAAGCTCTGGTTATGCGTAGTCAGTGTGCTCTTAAATAAAATTAAAAGAAAAAGAAAAGAAAATAATTTGAATAAATAAAAATTTATATGAAATTCTCCTTGGTGTGTAAAAACAAGTCTATCAATCCATATTCTAATCCGTGAAATGTGTTGAAATCTTATGACGTATTATGATTTGCTGATTGATAGGTATTGGGATTTGAGATTATTTGTTTTTTTCACTTAAGTTGAATTATTAATTATAGTCCAAGTCCGTCACTGTTTTTGAACTTCATTTTTATAAAATTCTTTCGGAAAAATAATTGGAACTCATTTTTTAAAACTCTCTCCATTATGTATGAAATTCATCGTAAATCCGTCATTCTCTAAAATGTGAAATATGCCACCTGTTCTTAGTTTATTATGATTTTTGTTTGACTGATTGAGATTTATGATGACCGTTCTTCCTCTTAAGCTGAAAGTGTATTTTTAGTCAATTTTTCATCTATATTTTAACTTCTGAATCCTTTTGATGATAACAAAAGGGGGAGAATGGATTGAGATGTTGATTTATGAGTGAATATTTAATAAATATTTTCAATTTTGAAAATTCATTATTATTCAGTTAATTTCACTCAAGCACATTTATAGGGGGAGCTTTCTGTTGTAGGGGGAGCTAATAAATAGGGGGAGTTCTTTTTTCACTATCAAACACATTTATTGTATACAAAATCTTTTATTTGTTTGTCATCATCAAAAGGGGGAGATTGTTGTATATAACGGTGTTGTATACACAATAATATGATTTTTGTTTGATTACAACAACCAAATAAATATTATTTTAATTTGTTTGATACTGTACTGTTATTATACATCACAGACAGGAATATAATATTTATATTTAAAATAGAGTACGATTGTACAGAATTTCATATATTCACACAGTATTTTATTTAAATATAAATATTATATTTCGAACATACAAATAATCAGTACAATCACTTTTTTCATATACATTAGCTCCTCACTATATCACTCAACAATCAGTATTTTTTTTCACTTATACATTCACAGACTCAATATACAGACACTTTTTATTTACATTATTACAACTCCACAGTCTTTTGTCTTTTGTCTTCTGTCTTTTATTTTCTGTCTTCACAGCTTACAAGTCAGTCCAGTCTTCATACCTGTCATACAAATGAACACACACACAGTACACTACAATAGAAATAATACTGAACACATGAGAATATAATTTTTAATTTTAAAATTTTTATTTGCCTCAGTTTTATGGTGTGTTTCTCATCATTTTTCATGACTTGATCTGATCTGTGTCTAGCTAGTTTGTATATGTACAGGGACAGGAAATCTTGTCTGATGGCTGCATATACACACGTGTATAAATATACACATGTGCACTGCCTCGACAATCAGTGTGCAGCTGAGGAGTAGCCACATGGACCATCTCGACTCAGTGCATATGTCAACGAATAATAAAGCCAAAGTGGTCGAGCCATGTACAAACACAATGGTCAGTACAGCTCACAAGTATACACAGCAAGATGTTCAAATTGGTGCAGCAAATACAAGCTCAAGGGGTACACTACTCAAGACAATGCACATCAGAATTTACATATGGCCAGCAAGATCATGAAATCAATGGAGACATGGTGCAACTATGGCACAGTAGCATGTATATACACAATGTTGAAGCTACAACAAGCATGAGTGTTAAAGTGGTGGTCTGTGTATCACGGCAAAAGTGCAATTTCAAAATACAGTGTGAATGGTGCGAACATAAAGTCAGCATGGTCTATATGGACATGAAGTGGAAATCCATGTTCAAGTCAGAAGAAGACAGTGATGCATGGAGCATTCATGGCAACTCAGTGGGACAGATGGTGCAGCATACAGGTCTACAAATATATATATATATATATATATATATATATATAAACATGGAGATGCACAAAGAAAAATGGACAAGCATGGCAGCAACATGGTGCATGGTTCAACCTTTTTTGAATTCACAGCAATCAAGTAACATGACACAGGTGCAATATTAACAGCAAAACAGTGATGTGAAATTTCAAAATGGTCAAGTGCCAAACAACATACAATAGCACAGGCTCAAGAAACAATGAAGCTTTGGTTCAAGTAAAAAAACTCAGCAAGTTTAAGCAAAGATGTTTCAAAATAGTTTGAGACATTCAACAAAACAGTGGACCTTCAAGTGAAGAAATGCAAGTGAGGACAAGGCAAACACAAGAAAATTTACAAATGTAGCATTCAGGTTCAAGTTTCAGAACTCAAGTTCAAGTGCAACATGCAAATGTTCAAGTTATATTTACAGTGGTGAGCAACTAAATATGGACATAGTAGCATGTCAGAATGGTCGAGCTATACAAAGCAAACAAGTATGCAAGAAGTATACTTTCAGAAAATCAGCAAGTACAAAGACGGGAGCAGCTTTAACAAATGACTCACAAATCTTGCATCTAATGAAAAATCAAAATGGCAAAGTTGAATTTGTTTCCAAATTTCAACTCAACAAGCATGGAAGTAGAAAAATGAAGTGAAGTAAATCAGCAAGGAGGATTTTTGGAAGTCAATCAATGTTTAACAAAAACAGTTTTTTTTCAAGAATATTTGGCAAGTATTAAATTGTCTCAGGCAAGTTTTTAATCGGTTCAAAATCTCCAGCAAACATTTTCGTGACATGAATAAGTTCAGATATATTTCCAGAAATTATGCACACATTTGGCAAAAGTTTCAAATACATATCTGGCAAGTTTATTTCCAGAAAAATTTGATTGGCAAGAAATTGGTTTCGAAAGTTATTGTTTCCAAAATTTATAGCAATCAGTTTTTGACAAAATCCATCGATTCAATATTTCAAAATCATTCCAGTATTAAAGCCATAAGTCACAGCAATGTCACAAGAACAAATTCATGGAAATAAATCAAGCATGTGAACAATCTCGCATTTTCATATCAAGGCAACAAAATTTGATTTCCAGCTCTATCAAGCATGGCAAAAATCACGGCAACAACAAAATCTCGCAAGGACCAAAAGTGAACATATTTATTCTTCCAGAATTTCTCAAGTATATAAAAGCCGTGGAAATCAGAGGACAAAAATCAAGGTTTTATTCAATCACACAAATCATACAAGGCTATATGTTCAATTTCAATTTCAGCCAAGATTTTCACAAGCAAAAGGGGAAACATCATGCAATCAGGTCGAGTCATATAGTTGAAATCAGAGAAATCAAAGGATTTTGAAATCCTATTTGAACACCATCACATCATAGGCTAGGGATTGGGAAATCGAAACCAAGCAATTCAACTCAAATTAAAAAGAATCAGAATACTCACGTTTTTTTCTTCTAGGGTTTCGATCAACAGGAAATCAAAATCGATCGAGCAAGAAGGAGCGGACACAAAGCATCAACGAGAATTCGATCATCAGAGAACAAATCTTTTCAACGCATACGAGATCGAGATTTGGGGAGATTCAGAAACCCTAGCAGATCGCAGCCGGCCAAGATAGTTTAAAAGGGGATGACCCCTTATATTTAAACTCCTTTATTCAATTTCACAAGGGTTTCTTTTGTTTTTTAATTTTTTGTTGATTTTTAATTTTTTTCTGTAAATCAAACCGAAACAGTTCTAGTGTCTGTAAAATACTAGAGGGTTCAGTCAAGGTGTTGACTGACAATTGGTAGAGTCTGTAAAATCTGGGTTACTGGTTACGGGATCGTAATCAGGGGAAATCTGATCGAGGGGATATCGGTCAGTCTAGGGTTTTGAGCGTAGGGTAAGAATAGGAGCAGGGTTTGCGAGTGTACATGGTCTTGTATGCGGGATCTGTTCTATCACCTAGTAGAAACCTTAGAAATGCGCAGTAGGCAGGGTTTTGCCGAAGCTGGGTTGTGTGATTCATTATCTGCATTTCTGTTTCTGCTATATTCTGTGATCTGTTTATTTTTATATATCTGGTTAGATTTTTAATTCAGTTAAAAACTGTGATAAACCCTATTCGCCCCCCCCCCCCTCTAGGGTTAATCTACATCCAACAGGAAGCCCCCTGGAGGTGGCAGCTCGAATTGGAGAATGGGGTTAGAGAGGGAGGAAGAGGATTGGAGGCGCCAGAGGGAGATGAACTTCAGCGGGCGATGCTGGCGTGGGTGGTGGTAGCGGAACGGCGGCGGAAGGGCTTGGTGCGATCGTCGATCGTGATTTCCCCCCCTTTTTTATTTCTTTTTTCCAAATGGGCATTGACAGAGGGAGAATGGAGAGGTAAGGGGTTTTATAAAAATTAATATTTAATTTTATTTAGTTTCAAAAAGGTAAGTTTTTATTTCAAACTCCAATCCAAACTCACCGACTGTTGCCCCTAGCTAATTACCCCCATTCCGAACTCAATGAGATATGTTTCGCAAGCCAATTCGAACGTTACAATCAGATTTCGTTGAAATTAAAATATAAATCATTATATTGAATTTTAAACGTACATTTCAATTTACTGGGGTCACATATTAATTCAGAAAATTCCAGAAAAAATATTTCTAGCTTCGTATTAACGATACGGTCCTAACAAAACTAATTTTCTCAAATTTGGAGACCGTTTGAAAAATGGTCATTTTCTAGTCGATCCAAATTGACTGAAACTGTCAAAACATGTTTTCTTTTGTCACATTCACATATTGATTTCAAAAATTATGAAATTTGAAACTTAGAAATAACTTCACATCCCGGATCCAACAAAAGTGGTTTCGTCGAAAAGGGAGGTCGTTTGCAAAACTGCTATTTTTAAGGGCTAAAATTCCATAGCGACTATTCTGAATTTTCGACTGGGCATAACTTTTCAATCCCGCTATGAAATTTCAATCTTTCGAATTCATTGGAAAGATATTTTCATACAGATTCAAATATTTTTTATTTTGCTAAAATCCGGTTTATTTTGAACCTTGTACATTCATTTGAAATTTGAAATCAAATTTTCAAACTACCGCGCCATTTTCAATTCCTTTTAAAATTAAAATATATATATTTACATTCTAACATCGATTCAAATAAATATATACGTTCTAATTCTATTCAAAATAAATTTCTCGTCGTTATTATTTAAAATAATTCATTTTAAATATTCAAAATTCATCAAAATTGCCAAATTAAAAATTTTAAATTGGTTCAGATTTTTCGAGTTGTTACAAAAGTCTAGCATGGTTAGCACTTTCCATAAGCCGAGTATGGATAATACTCGCCATCTCTGTAGGCCGAGTATGGATAATGCTCGCCATCTCTGTAAGCCGAGTATGGATAATACTCGCCATCTTTGTAAGCCAAGTGTGGATAATACTCGCCATCTCTCTGAGCTAAGTGTAATTACTACTCTCCTTATCTTCAAGCCGAGTATGGTTAATACTCACCCCAAACGAGACCAAAAGCCTTCTCTAGACCGAGAACGGCCTGCACAATCTCTACAGGTAATGGTTCTCACGACCGGAGTTAACAATTGCCTTCTCGGCCTTAATACGGTCCTCAATGGTTGTCAGTTTTCTGACCTGAATACGTTCTACTTGATTGTCGATTTTCTGGTCTTAATACAACCACCGGGACAAACGGACTTCTGGCCTAGTTATGGTTCGGCCCAACCATTGTTATCCATACATTGGACTTCAATACAAGTGTAACGACCCGTATTCTACACATCATAGGATCGTAGAATATTTATTTCTTTCACATACGAAGTCGTATGGTCATGTAACTTTGGGAGACGACTATGGGGGTCATTTCCCATGTTCATGATTTTTCCCAATTTTTAAATGACCATTTTACCCCTAGTTATCACTGTTTTGGCCATAACTTTTGACTGGAAAGGAATTTTGACCTGAAACCACTTCCATTGGCTCCGAATGATGGTTTCTCTTTCCGTAGAGTGGTCACATTTGCCAAACGGACTTACCGTTTGGGAGATATGGCTGAGACAAGTTTCAGATGGGGAAAAACTGCTTAAGTGGGCTTAAGCGGGTAATTAGCAGCTAGGCCCAAGGGGAATTTCGGGTTTAGGGGGATATAGGTGCTGATTAGGGTTAGAAGACATTTCTTTAGACATTTTCCAGCCGCCACTTTCATTCCTCTTAACCTAGCCATGGCCTCCACTCTCTAAATCTCTCTAAAACACCCAAAATCGCTTACTAATCAAGGATTAAGGCTTAGAGGCATCAAATCAAGGGGGATTAGCACAAGAACCGAGGTAGAGCTGCTGTTATACATTGGAATTCGTGCAAATCAGAGGTCCACTTCAGGTCCGAAAGTTTTATAGTGGCAAAGGTGAGTGATTTGCATAGTTTTGCACTAATTACAGTTAATTAAGGGTAATTAGTGAAGATTAGCGAATTTATACGTAAATAAATTCTGGAAAAATTCTTAAAATTCTAAAATAATGTTTTAAGGCTCTGTTAGAAATTTGGGTTAATTTCGATGTGTTTTGCTAATCGTATGCTTAAACATGATTAAGAGGGGTTATAGGAAAATGTGAGGTTTTGGCCACTTTTGATCCATTTTGATTCATTTAAATTGTTGTTTGTTGCTTGTGGTTGCTATTACATGTTGCTATGACTCTATGGCATGTTTTATGATTCATTAGAATAGCTAAATTGGTCAAAGACGCCGTCTTATGGCGCGAAACACTCGTTAGAAAAGCTGCAGGAAATGCTACAGAGATCCGGATCGGATCGGGTAGGGGATCAGATCGGGTAGGGATCGGATCGGACATATCCGAACCGGACCGGGGCGTGGTACTTTCTGGAGCATGACGTGAAGAGGCAACAAGGAAGGCCTGGTCGGATCGGAGGGGCGTAGCGTGGGATCGGAAGGAACAAGGAGGACTGAAGTGGAAGAAAGAGGAGCATGGATACCATGTTCCGAACCGAACCGAGAGCAATACCCGAACCGAACTAATGCTGACGAGACGGAGAGTATCCGAACCGAACCGCTTCAGAATCACCGAACTGAACCGCATGAGGGAGAGCACCGAACCGAACCGCATGAGGCAGAAGGACCCGAACCCAGAGGATGGTGGCACTCCGAACCGAACCGGGGAACGTATCCGAACCGAACCGGGCATGGGGAACTGGACGTGTACTTTTACTACTTCGTGATGACTCTTCTGAAGACCAACTCCAATTCGACCAAACCCGAGATGCAAAGGAAGTCCAAATGAGAAGTTAGAGCTCAAGATTCAGATGGGAATCAACGAGTTCGCTTCATGGTTGGGCTTTGCTGCAGGACGCGTGCCAAGGGGTTATCGACGTCTATAGCTTTGGACTACTATGGTAGGAGGTACGAAGGCGGATTCAGGGCCATTATGGCATCGGTAGAACCAAGGGCTACGACCAATGAAGTGGGTCATTGAAATGTTTGGTCATGACTCCAAGTGTTTGGCTTGGTCACAGCAGGGTTTCTACAAGTCGGGATTCGTCGTTACCTCAGTTTGTCTAGTGTTCCAAAGTGGTAGATGTCGTATGCTTTACGCACTGAATGAGAGATGTGAGGATGGTTGCTATGGATGATTTGTTTGCTATCATTGTGACATGCACACCCCACCCCCGTATTCTTACACTATTTATTATGGCACCTTGGAGTATTGTACGGTATGTGGTACTAACTCTTTGGTTGCAGGTCCAGGTTCAGGTATGGTTTAGTATACCTGTTATTACTCTGTTTAGATGCTTATCGCTCATACCAGGCTTTATGTCTGACCCAGAGTTTTATGTCTCCTCTTATTACTCTGGGTGCTCACACGAGCAGACTAGAGACAGGTTAGCTGGTGATGCACGGGTAGATGATCCGGAGACGAGCAGGAGGCTTCCACGTACTATATACATAATATTCTCCCTGTGCTGTTGAAGATCACTGCTTGGACATTGTTGGTGTATCTTCTACTTTAGCTTTCTTTTGCTTAGAGACAGTAAATTTGGAAAAGTTGTAATAAGCTGTATTTGGATTTCCGCTGCTCTGATGTTGACATTGATTATTAGTTATCAGCTTATGCACTGTCTCGCCTGTTTTGTGTCAAGTATGTTATTATTATATTTTATCCCATGCGCTGTGAGACATTCTACAGGTTTCTTGATTAGTTCATTCTCTTCTTTCCTTTCTCTTGACGTCCGTCCTGTGCTAGTCGGGCATGTGTACAGCGCACTTTCGGAGGAAATGCAGGCTGGTGTGGGGCTGGCCGTCACACTAAGGATTGGAACATACCTCCTTTACAAAGAAAGACGTATTATGAGGGGCAAAGTGTTAACCAACTTTTTGAAAAAAGCCGTCGCGGTTCAACGGGTCGATGCCCAATGTCCATAAATTCTCTTCAATATTGATCGATCGGTCGATAGAACGATACACACTCCAGAAAGATCGGCAAGGTTTGACACAAGCCAGTTTCCTTCAAAGCCAGCCCGAACCAAGGCTGATTTGAGTTAGTATACTTCAAGCAACGGCTCATATAACCCGAAGAATTGCTCTTCTCAACTGACCAGTTAGCCGCTTCCTTTAAAATCGGATTGATCAAATATCTCCGATTCATCTGGAAATATCTTGCTAAGTCATTCATTACTTAGAACAATTCTCAAGGCAATAGAGGCAGGGAAACGCTACCAGCCAAAGCTGTCCTTTTAATACACCCCGTATCAAGTGCCATACTTTCCAAACATATTATTGTTCAAGAGTGGAGTTGGTCTTTAAACCACAACTATGCCCAAGGATCAAGCTCCATGTGTCTGAGCTTTACAGAAAAGGTAGGCCACGTTGCACCTGCCCTAGCCGACTTCTCCATCTATAAATACCTTCTTCCCCAAAGAAGAAAGGCATGTTGTTTTCGGCAATCTAAGCTCTGAAGAAAGGAAAACCTACGGCTTATTCCTAAAATAGCCAACTCTTATTTCTCTTAAAGCTTCTCATCTCCCATCTTTCTTCAGATAGAAAATATATTGTACTTGTAATCAAAAGCAAATCAATTCATATAAAGTGGACGTAGGCACCATCTTTGCCGAACCACTATAAAAAGTCTTGTGTGTTCCCTATTCTCTTTATTTTATCGTATCCTATAATTGTTATTCGTGTGTTCTCCTCACGATTGGGGTTGACTGTCACTAGTGACCAACTTTTGATGTCAACAGATAAAAATAAATAAAATTTAAATCAAGTGCACGAAAAGAAAAGTTCTAGCCGTTGAAATGTCAAACCTAACATCAAGATAAGGTTTACCGTTTGAATTTCCTAATATGCCAAAAACAAGTATATTCACATTCAATCACCAACAAGGAAATAACAACCTATACATAAAACTTATAACCATGGTTTTAAAGATTATTTCAATAATAAAAGAAAGACAAGGTGCAGTATATGTAAAATTTCCTTTTTGATAATGCTTCACCTTTCATGTGAATTATATATTAAAAAAACTTAATACTTTAGTAATTTGTATATAATACGTTCAAACTATCTACTTAAAAATAAATGCTTAAACCTATTAAATCTATGATACTCAATTCTTATGCCTATGCACACACATACATAATTTTTATAATTTTATAAGGAAGTAAATTGGACCATTATCAGAAATTTTACAACACCAAAAAGCCTATCTTTTATTACATCAATAACCAAAACCCAATTTACACTAGTTGATTGAGCATGTCCGCAAATTATAAGGGATTTAGATTATGTGTTTACAATTTTGTTTTCGTGCAAATCCAAATCCCTTTAGGCATAATAATCCAAATCTATCCCACAGAATATAGAAAATAGAAAACTAGTGTAATTTCGACTTACAGATATAGAAAGAGAAGAATAGCGAATTCAGTATAGAATATAAAAATTCTAAATTGAGCCTTTCGAATATGTGTACTCCAAATTCTCCTTATATATATATAAGAATCATATTCAGAATATCATATATATATATATATACATACTTAATTCAAGAATCTAGACAAGAATTTAGATTTAGAAGAGATAGAATATAGATTAGAAGAAGAGAAGAAACCTAACCTGTTTCTAAAATTAAGAAAAATGACGGAGATGCAAAGTGGAGGCATATAAGAGAAGAATGTAGGATTTAAGGGAGAATCTGAGGGTCATTTTATAGTTGCTAGTGTGTAGTGGACCGTCAGATTAGTTATATGGAATTGGGTCAGATCGTTTAAGCAAAAAAAATACCTAACAAAGTTAAACCTTCCTCACCCATCATGCTCAAGGGCGGTTGACACCCTCCATAGGAGGGCAATCGACATCCTCCCTAGGAGGGCGATAGACCCCTAGGTCGCCCCCTTAAGGGTTGAGTTGAACCCAATTGGGTCGAATTCAAGGTGATTAATTCTCCTAGTCGTTTACCTTAATTATTTAATAGTGATTAAAGTGATTGATTATATTCTATTTCTTTTGATTCTTGTCCCCACTTGTATGTGTATATATATAACACAAATTCAAATCTCTAGGGAATACTCCATTATACCAATTAGTATATAATTTTATTCCTGGTTTATATTTATCCAGTTTGAATATCAAATCTTGTGCATGTACAATTATCCTTTAAACTGTTTTATTAATAACTTCTTCCTATGGTGTAACGACCCGAACTTCCCCGGTCTCCGAAGAGATGAGAAAGAATGAATTACTATGAGGACAAGACAAATCAGAACGCAGACGGAAGAGCATTTCATTGCTATTACAACAATTCCATCAGATACAAGAACATACAGAGTATAAATGAATAAATTACATTCGATAAATATCAGAGATTACAATAAATTACATAGCAGCGGAAAATAATACAAAGCACAACTGAAGGTGATATACGGAAACAGAGCTTTCTGGATATCATTCCAGCTGTAAACCAGGATCCTGTGAATATGAATCTGCAAAACCAAAACTACTAGCTGCCCATGCAGAAATAGGGGCACCCAGAGTTTAGGTTAAAACAATAAACTCCAGGTCAGTCATGTGACTGGTGTGAGAACTAAAACAGTTATTTAAAACTTTACTTTAAAAGAGAGTAATTCAAGGGACCACGCCGTATAACACGGAACGGGTTTTCTCCCAAGAATATCAGTGCATAGAATAAACAACGCATTGCTTTTTCGAAAAATGAAGCTATTATAAGACCCAGGTCCCATCACACAATGCAACGCAAGCCGAAGGATAGGGTTTTCCCTTATAATAGCCAAACATGCTTGATACGTTTAAAACAAATCATTTGATACTATAATAAGTGTATAGTGTCAAAACAATTTCAATCATAGACGGCATGAGTGCCCCATCCCACTATGTCGCCATACTAGGCTCTACAAATAAAGCCGAAATACACGTATTGGAAATTGGATTTCCGTCATGAGTCGAGGCAAGGGGCAAGCTCCTCTCCGCGTTCGAGACACTCTAGCAAATGTCCCAAGGCTACGCACTCTCGGCAACCCCTGGATGCTTCAGGGCCGGTCCTCACTTACGTTAGAGGATTAGTTATGCCTGAACACACGTTTCTCGGTCCTTACAGACCTATAATCGAGGCGCCTCGCATTCCAACAACCACATAGGTGAAAAGTATATAAATGTCAGGGCTGGTAAGTCACTGACACCACCAAAGCTAGAAATAAAGGTCGTGCTCTCCCTGTAGTCCGTATCCCGTTTTTAACTCATACCGAGGTGTGAGGCTCGCGAATCCACGCTATACACAAAGCTGCCACGTAGGCTGTGCTTTGATCATCAACCACAAGACTTTTCTTTTCAACAGAAGCCTTGATCATTGCATCTTAGCGTGCCACACAGGCAATTCATGTCGTGCGACTGATGTCCATCGATATACAACCTCTGAGCTCGTACGTCTCAGAGAAGGGCGTTAAGCAAAAGAATAAATTCTCCGCCGCCAAACAGATGTATATTTAATAGAGATCAATCAACACAGAATGAAATCCAATGTCAGACACACAATCCATTTACAAGTTCGTTCTGGGTCTGAACGAAACCGGAGGCACTTTCCTCGCATATCCATCCATCCCCAAGTACGTCTGGTCGACCACCAACTATTTCCATCCTCTTGGGTGTACTGCCCAATCAGGATCGTCAATAGTTATCCAAACGATGTGAAGACTTTTGGTCTTCAACCACCGTCTTCATCTTTGACTTATCGTCGAATCGGTTATTCAGAATGGGTATAAACCCGGACTTTCCGAACAACCCGCGTATATTAAAACAAATGTTACATAAACACAACATACGCCTCATTCCAATTCAGAATATTCTTTTATTCACAAAATCACATTTTTAGGGAAAGGTTCCCATTAATTTTATCCAAGATAAATTCTTTAAAATTTATCCTTTAATCTTCCTTTGGATGTCATTTCAAACCAAATTATGGTTTTCTAAACTAGTCGAGATTAGCGAACCACACCGAAGTAATTATTTAGTTTATTTCCCAATCCCAACCTATTCATCCCATGAAGCAAAACTGGTAGTACTCCATATCTAACACCACGGTGTTATCGGTAAAATTAATTACCATTTCACGTTCAAATCTGATTTAAAGATTTAACAATCGCTTTGGAGCAAAACTGGTGATACTCCATTCTCGCTCACTTCTAAATTTGATAATTTAGATTATAGATTCACATTTCAACCTAATTGCAGATTCGTTAAAACTCCTTTTACTGGGTTAAAGAACTAGTGTTATTTCAAACACAGTTCACGACAAACCCAAATCACATTCTATTTATTATCGGGTTAAAGAACTAGTGTTATTTAAAACACAGTTCATGATAAACCCACAAATCAATTCTAGTTTAATTTAATTCAAATATATTAGGAATTCCGATTATTTAAAACCCCTTTTTAAATCTATTTTATTTATTTAAAAACAAATCGGGTTTTAAATTTAGTTCAAACTAGTTCATTTTGATAAAAATCTATTTTTATCTTTTCAAATATGGAGTTTTTCATCCCAAATTTTCCCAAATCATTCCTTATGATTTTACACAAATTATTACTATTTTTAATAATTTTATCAAGGCCCGTATAGTCGATTTCCAATAATGGCCATCGAACTGCACTTACAACGACCTTTTCCAAATTTTATTTGGACGTATCTCCAAATCCAACCATTAGATTTCAAATTTCAAATATTCGTTAGAAAGCTCTTTTCGATACGAACCCAACGGTTCCGGTATTAGGAGAATCCGACGGTCGGATCTCCCGTAATGTCCGTTTGAAATAAATGGTCGAAATTTACGAACTGCCGCGGCGCGGCGCGTTCTATTCAGGCCATTATATTATATATATAATATATATTTCGTCGATTTCTATTTAAAACGAATTATATAAATAGTTTTGAATTCGTTTCAAAAACAATTTCTACCTTTATTTCAAATTCAAATCAAAATTGAATTTCCTATTATAAATCCTTTTTACTTTCATTTCTATTTGATTTCCATTCAAATCGATTTTAATTCGATTCGAATTCATTTCCCTTTTTAATTCAATTTCGTTTCGAATTCGTTTTCTTTTCAATTCAAATTCGTTTTCTATTCAATTCAAATCAAATTCGTTATATATTCGATTGAAATCAAATTCGTTTTCTATTCCATTCGAATTCATTTCGTTTTCAATTCAGTTTGAATTCATTTTCTTTTCAAATCAAATCAAATTCAATTTAAATCAAATTCATTTCAAAATCGCTTTATATCCAATTCATTTCGAAATCGTTTTATATCCAATTCATTTCGAAATCGTTTTATATCCAATTCATTTCGAAATCGTTTTATATTCAATTCATTTCGAAATCGTTTTATATTCAATTCATTTCAAAATGAATAAAATCGATATGAATATCGTTCACGTCAAAATGGCGTCAATCTAATCAACATGGCTTCATATATTTCTATTTTCAAATATTCCATTTCAAATATTTCTTTTTCAAATATTTCTATTATCAAAATGTTTCGTTCAACACATGACTAATCTCAACGGATGAGTACTGTCAACACATGAACCTTTATTTTATATTGATAAAGATGTAAATTTTATTATTAAAATATTTCGTTCAACACATGACTAATCTGAACGGATGAGTACGGTCAACACATGAACCTTTATTTTATAGTGATAAAGATATAAATTTTATTATTAAAATATTTCGTTCAACACATGACTAATCTCAACGGATGAGTACGGTCAACACATGAACCTTTATTTTATAGTGATAAAGATATAAATTTTATTATAAAAATATTTCGTTCAACACATGACTAATCTCAACGGATGAGTACGGTCAACACATGAACCTTTATTTTATAGTGATAAAGATATAAATTTTATTATTAAAATATTTCGTTCAACACATGACTAATCTCAACGGATGAGTACAGTCAACACATGAACCTTTATTATATAATATTCTTTATTTTCTAAATTGGAATGAGGCCCAATCAATCACCATATAATGTTAATTATATGGATTTTCATACATCACACGTATATAATAGCATTGAAAAATAATCAACCATCAACCAAAGTGCACTACACTGTATAAGCATCAAATATAGATATCTAACGCTTATAACAGCTTGTCAATCAATCGATCGACATATTTAACCAATCAGGATGAGTGAACTTCAAATTTCATCCCAACACCCGTGTGGGGTTTCAAAAAATCAAACACAAATTTTAGTTGTGCAGTTGGGCGATGTGTAAAATTTATCGTCCCAATCAATGTCATTCAAATAGGTGTACATAAACAAACCGTCCGGTTTGTAAATGAATATTTTATTTTATTCACATCACGTTAAAAATTATATTTTTAACGATAAAACATTTTATTTTAACACATGAATTTCTATTCAGTTCATTCTTTAAATAAAATGATATTTTCATTTTTCTAACTTATTTTAGAAAATTTCGGCGGCATAACGGCACGATACTAGAAACGGGACGAGGCCTAGCCTTATCCCTGGTCTAGTGAAGGCCCACGCCATTCACACATCAATCATATCAATTTCATTTCACTAACCAATTCAAATTTCAATCAAATAATCTAACTAATTTATGCAACCAAACAAACAAGTCCATGGTCTGTGGACGATTGTGTCGGGTGCTACTAAGCACCGTCTGCATCCTAGTATATATATAACTAGAAAAAGGAATTTTGAGTGAGGAGTTCTCACCGATAGCTATCCAATCATCTTGACTCTTCTTTGATAGGAATCTTCATCGTTATCGGATTTTTGTCATCTTCGTTGCTGTAGCCACTACATATGTAAAAATCGAATTTTTTACTTCGCTATTCAATATATAAAAATCGAATTTTTACTTCGCTATTCAATATATAAAAATCGAACTTTTACTATGCTATTCAATATATAAAAATCAAATTTTTATTATGCTATTCACTATATAAAAATCAAATTTTTATTATGCTATTCAATATATAAAAATCAAATTTTTATTATGCTATTCAATATATAAAAATCAAATTTTTATTATGCTATTCAATATATAAAAATCAAATTTTTATTATGATATTCAATATATAAAAATCAAAATTTTATTTCGATGTTCAATATATAAAAATTCCATTTCAAAAATATAGATTTCGCCTTTATAAAAATATCATTATAAAAATCACATCTTTATTTTGCTACTCATATAAAGATGATATTTTTAATATTTCTATCATGTAAAAATTATATTTTTAATTCTCTACACAAACAAAAATCATATTTTTATATCATCTATATAGTAAAGACTATATTTTTAATACTTTAAAAATATAAAAATCATATTTTTATTACTTTAAAAATATAAAAATCATGTTTTTACCTAAATAAAAATCATGGCTTTACCTAAATAAAACTGATTTCATGAATGTCAATTCATACAAAACCATAAAATAGGATTAAATAAAATAATTACTAAAAATAAGAAGAACTCTCACTGTTTTTTTTTCTGAAGCATCGGAGTCTGACAGGAGTTGGGGGCGGCGGCCTGGAAGCTTGGCGCTCGACGGTGGTGGTAGCGGGCCCTGGGTAGCGGCGCAGGAGGTTTTCTCGCATCAGGAAGGGGTGCGAGGTGGCTTGGGTGGCTGCGTCAGTTCGGGGGGGGGGGGGCTTTGGGGTTTGCGACGGTCCTGCAGGAGGTGGGTGGAAGAGCGGAGGAGAAGAGAGAGGGTGCAGGGTGGTGGCGCGGCCGTCAGGGTGAGGGGGGGCGATTTCGATTTCGATTTTTTTTTCATTTTCGTTTCTGTTTTGAAATGAGATCTGGGGGGGGGGGGGGGGGGGGAGAAATTATAGAGGGAGAAGGGAGGGTTTTAATTTTTAATTTATTTATTTATTTTGCAAAAAGTTGACTTTTACATACGACCTCGAAACGAGGCCCACCGCCTGTCGTCCATGGCATTTTACCCCCATTCCGAACATAATGGGATATGTATCGTAGGCTGATTCGACTGTTTCGATCAGTTTCCGTTGAATTTACATTTAAATCGCTATATTGAATTTTAAACATACATTTCAATTTACCAGGGTCACATATGAACTCTATAAATTGCAGAAAAATATTTTCTAGCTTCGTATTGACGATACGGTCCTAACAAAACTAGTTTCGTTGAATTCTGAGACCGTTAGAAAAATGGCCATTTTCCAGTCGATTAAAATCAACTGAAACTGGTCAAACGCATTTTCCTTTGCCACGCTCACATATTGAATCGAAAAATTATGAAAATTGGAATCTAGCAATAATTTGACCTCACGGATCCAACAAAAGTGGTTTCGTCGAAATCCGAGGTCGTTTGCAAAATTCCCATTTTTAAGGGCCTGAATTCCATAGCGACTATTCAGAAATTTCAACTGGACATATCTTTTGATTCCCGTTATGAAATTTTGATTTTTCGGATTCGTTGGAAAGATATTATCGATTAGATCCTATTATTTTTGGTTTCGCTAAAATCCGGATTGTTTTGCACCCGGTACATTCAATTGAAGTTTGAAATCGAATTATCGAATTACCACACCATTTTCAATTCTATTTATAATTATATATAAATATTTATATTCTAACGACGGTGTATATAATATATATTCGTTCGAATTATATTCAAAATAAATTTCTCGTCGATATTATTTAAAATAATCTATTTTAAATATTCAAAATTCGCTAAAATTGCCAAAATAAAAATTTTAAACTGGCCCAGATTTTCCGGGTTATTACAGTCTCCCCCACTTAAAACTTTTCGTCCCCGAAAAGGAACAAAGTCGAAAGTGGTTTGATAAATCAACTCTACGTTCGATCTGGCTTCCATTCTCCAACTTTTCAGTTTCTGAGAATTTTCAACTTTTCAAAAATTTGGCTAACACCCTAAATTTTCGAAAAATTTCGCCATAACCTCCCCTGCACCGGAAGCCACGGGAAAATCCCGAAATTGCCATATAGGCCTTCTGATCTCAAAAAGAAAAAGAAAAAGCCAAGCGGCTAGCCAATAGGCTCATAAAATCATCATCACCCAAACAAAACAGTAAATTATAGTAAATATGTACCTATTTGTCGGGCAAACAAATTTTATTCTCTGCTCTAGCCTCCTTGCTATGACCTGTTCAATGTAAGTATATGTATATGCAAGCAAATGCGACCAAATTTTAATAATATTCAATATTTGGTTCAATTAGGCAAAATGGTTCAAAATTGTCAAACAAATAATCAAACAACACAATCATCAATCAATTAGTGAATTTAACGTTTCAAATTCATAATTTTGATATATATACAAAAAATCATGTTTTTGATGCCAATTCACAACAAAGTGTTCTAGCTATATAAGTTTTGGTTCTCACACCAGTCTAATGGAAATATATAGATATCACACCTTCGAAACACGAACATAAATACTGATGATGCCATGGTCATTATCAACATCATCTCTGGGCGACTAGAGCGTGATTCTATATCTATCCAGTATATTAAAATTTCGACTATACGTTCATGACGCGTATACGCGAAATCTTTATATATTGGATTGTCCAAATTCAAAATAAATAAATATTCAAATAAGTATAAAATGGTTTAAATTTTCAAAACAAAATTGTTTTCATTTGAAAAATATACTCTTCACACTCGTTCTAGGATACTACTGATCCTATCTCTAACGAGTCATTCTAATTGGATATTACTAATCCAATATCTGATGAATTCTTTCGTATGGTTCTAATGTGTCTTGTTCTCGAGCTCTGTAAACCAAAGCTCTGATACCAAATGTAACGACCCGAACTTCCCCGGTCTCCGAAGAGATGAGAAAGAACGAATTACTGTGAGGACAAGACAAATCAGAACGCAGACGGAAGAGCATTTCATTGCTATTACAACAATTCCATCAGATACAAGAATATACAGAGTATAAATGAATAAATTACATTCGATAAATATCAGAGATTACAATAAATTACATAGCAGCGGAAAATAATACAAAGCACAACTGAAGGTAATATACGGATACAGAGCTTTCCGGATATCATTCCAGCTGTAAACCAGGATCCTGTGAATATGAATCTGCAAAACCAAAATTACTAGCTGCCCGTGCGGAAAATAGGGGCACCCAGAGTTTAGGTTAAAACAATAAACTCCAGGTCAGTCATGTGACTGGTGTGAGAACTAAAACAGTTATTTAAAACTTTACTTTAAAAGAGAGTAATTCAAGGGACCACGCCGTATAACACGGAACGGGTTTTCTCCCAAGAATATCAGTGCATAGAATAAACAACGCAATGCTTTTTCGAAAAATGAAGCTATTATAAGACCCAGGTCTCATCACACAATGCAATGCAAGCCGGAGGATAGGGTTTTCCCTTATAATAGCCAAACATGCTTGATACGTTTAAAACAAATCATTTGATACTATAATAAGTGTATAGTGTCAAAACAATTTCAATCATAGACGGCATGAGTGCCCCATCCCACTATGTCGCCATACTAGGCTCTACAAATAAAGCCGAAATACACGTATTGGAAATTGGATTTCCGTCATGAGTCGAGGCAAGGGGCAAGCTCCTCTCCGCGTTCGAGACACTCTAGCAAATGTCCCAGGGCTACGCACTCTGGGCAACCCCTGGATGCTTCAGGGCCGGTCCTCACTTACGTTAGAGGATTAGTTATGCCTGAACACACGTTTCCCGGTCCTTACAGACCTATAATCGAGGCGCCTCGCATTCCAACAACCACATAGGTGAAAAGTATATAAATGTCAGGGCTGGTAAGTCACTGACACCACCAAAGCTAGAAAGAAACGTCGTGCTCTCCCTGCAGTCCGTATCCTGTTTTTAACTCATACCGAGGTGTGAGGCTCGCGAATCCACGCTATACACAAAGCTGCCACGTAGGCTGTGCTTTGATCATCAACCACAAGACTTTGCTTTTCAACAGAATCCTTGATCATTGCATCTTAGCGTGCCACACAGGCAATTCATGTCGTGCGACTGATGTCCATCGATATACAACCTCTGAGCTCGTACGTCTCAGAGAAGGGCGTTAAGCAAAAGAATAAATTCTCCGCCGCCAAACAGATGTATATTTAATAGAGATCAATCAACACAGAATGAAATCCAATGTCAGACACACAATCCATTAACAAGTTCGTTCTGGGTATGAACGAAACCGGAGGCACTTTCCTCGCATATCCATACATCCCCAAGTACGTCTGGACGACCACCAACTATTTCCATCCTCTTGGGTGTACTGCCCAATCAGGATCGTCAGTAGTTATCCAAACGATGTGAAGACTTCCGGTCTTCAACCACCGTCTTCATCTTCGACTTATCGTCGAATCGGTTATTCAGAATGGGTATAAACCCGGACTTTCCGAACAACCCGCGTATATTAAAACAAATGTT
The DNA here is from genome assembly GCA_030737875.1 of Allium sativum. Lineage (NCBI taxonomy): Eukaryota > Viridiplantae > Streptophyta > Magnoliopsida > Asparagales > Amaryllidaceae > Allium > Allium sativum. The sequence goes on along the minus strand of CM060921.1, from coordinate 573,392,973 downwards.
ACATAAACACAACATACGCCTCATTCCAATTCAGAATATTCTTTTATTCACAAAATCACATTTTTAGGGAAAGGTTCCCATTAATTTTATCCAAGATAAATTCTTTAAAATTTATCCTTTAATCTTCCTTTGGATGTCATTTCAAACCAAATTATGGTTTTCTAAACTAGTCGAGATTAGCGAACCACACCGAAGTAATTATTTATTTTATTTCCCAATCCCAACCTATTCATCCCATGAAGCAAAACTGGTAGTACTCCATATCTAACACCACGGTGTTATCAGTAAAATTAATTACCATTTCACGTTCAAATCTGATTTAAAGATTTAACTATCGCTTTGGAGCAAAACTGGTGATACTCCATTCTCGCTCACTTCTAAATTTGATAATTTAGATTATAGATTCACATTTCAACCTAATTGCAGATTCGTTAAAACTCCTTTTACTGGGTTAAAGAACTAGTGTTATTTAAAACACAGTTCACAACAAACCCAAATCACATTATATTTATTATCGGGTTAAAGAACTAGTGTTATTTAAAACACAGTTCACGATAAACCCACAAATCAATTCTAGTTTAATTTAATTCAAATATATTAGGAATTCCGATTATTTAAAACCCCTTTTTAAATCTAATTTATTTATTTAAAAACAAATCGGGTTTTAAATTTAGTTCAAACTAGTTCATTTTGATAAAAATCTATTTTTATCTTTTCAAATATGGAGTTTTTCATCCCAAATTTTCCCAAATCATTCCTTATGATTTTACACAAATTATTACTATTTTTAATAATTTTATCAAGGCCCGTATAGTCGATTTCCAACAATGGCCATCGAACTGCACTTACAGCGACCTTTTCCAAATTTTATTTGGACGTATCTCCAAATCCAACCGTTAGATTTCAAATTTCTAATATTCGTTAGAAAGCTCTTTTCGATACGAACCCAACGGTTCCGGTTTTAGGAGAATCCGACGGTCGGATCTCCCGTAATGTCCGTTTGAAATAAATGGTCGAAATTTACGAACTGCCGCGGCGCGGCGCGTTCTATTCAGGCCATTATATTATATATATAATATATATTTCGTCGATTTCTATTTAAAACGAATTATATAAATAGTTTTGAATTCGTTTCAAAAACAATTTCTACCTTTATTTCAAATTCAAATCAAAATTGAATTTCCTATTATAAATCCTTTTTACTTTCATTTCTATTTGATTTCCATTCAAATTGATTTTAATTCGATTCGAATTCATTTCCCTTTTTAATTCAATTTCGTTTCGAATTCGTTTTCTTTTCAATTCAAATTCGTTTTCTATTCAATTCAAATCAAATTCGTTATATATTCGATTGAAATCAAATTCGTTTTCTATTCCATTCGAATTCATTTCGTTTTCTATTCGGTTCGAATTCATTTTCTTTTCAAATCAAATCAAATTCAATTTAAATCAAATTCATTTCAAAATCGCTTTATATCCAATTCATTTCGAAATCGTTTTATATCCAATTCATTTCGAACTCGTTTTATATCCAATTCATTTCGAAATCGTTTTATATTCAATTCATTTCGAAATCGTTTTATATTCAATTCATTTCAAAATGAATAAAATCGATATGAATATCGTTCACGTCAAAATGGCGTCAATCTAATCAACACGGCTTCATATATTTCTATTTTCAAATATTCCATTTCAAATATTTCTTTTTCAAATATTTTATTTCAAATATTTCTATTATCAAAATGTTTCGTTCAACACATGACTAATCTCAACGGATGAGTACTGTCAACACATGAACCTTTATTTTATATTGATAAAGATGTAAATTTTATTATTAAAATATTTCGTTCAACACATGACTAATCTCAACGGATGAGTACGGTCAACACATGAACCTTTATTTTATAGTGATAAAGATATAAATTTTATTATTAAAATATTTCGTTCAACACATGACTAATCTCAACGGATGAGTACGGTCAACACATGAACCTTTATTTTATAGTGATAAAGATATAAATTTTATTATAAAAATATTTCGTTCAACACATGACTAATCTCAACGGATGAGTACGGTCAACACATGAACCTTTATTTTATAGTGATAAAGATATAAATTTTATTATTAAAATATTTCGTTCAACACATGACTAATCTCAACGGATGAGTACAGTCAACACATGAACCTTTATTATATAATATTCTTTATTTTCTAAATTGGAATGAGGCCCAATCAATCACTATATAATGTTAATTATATGGATTTTCATACATAACACGTATATAATAGCATTGAAAAATAATCAACCATCAACCAAAGTGCACTACACTGTATAAGCATCAAATATAGATATCTAACGCTTATAACAGCTTGTCAATCAATCGATCGACATATTTAACCAATCAGGATAAGTGAACTTCAAATTTCATCCCAACACCCGTGTGGGGTTTCAAACAATCAAACACAAATTTTAGTTGTGCAGTTGGGCGATGTGTAAAATTTATCGTCCCAATCAATGTCATTCAAATAGGTGTACATAAACAAACCGTCCGGTTTGTAAATGAATATTTTATTTTATTCACATCACGTTAAAAATTATATTTTTAACGATAAAACATTTTATTTTAACACATGAATTTCTATTTAGTTCATTCTTTAAATAAAATGATATTTTCATTTTTCTAACTTATTTTAGAAAATTTCGGCGGCATAACGGCACGATACTAGAAACGGGACGAGGCCTAGCCTTATCCCCGGTCTAGTGAAGGCCCACGCCATTCACACATCAATCATATCAATTTCATTTCACCAACCAATTCAAATTTCAATCAAATAATCTAACTAATTTATGCAACCAAACAAACAAGTCCATGGTCTGTGGACGATTGTGTCGGGTGCTACTAAGCACCGTCTGCATCCTAGTATATATATATAACTAGAAAAAGGAATTTTGAGTGAGGAGTTCTCACCGATAGCTATCCAATCATCTTGACTCTTCTTTGATAGGAATCTTCATCGTTATCACATTTTTGTCATCTTCGTTGTTGTAGCCACTACATATGTAAAAATCGAATTTTTTACTTCGCTATTCAATATATAAAAATCGAATTTTTACTTCGCTATTCAATATATAAAAATCGAACTTTTACTATGCTATTCAATATATAAAAATCAAATTTTTATTATGCTATTCAATATATAAAAATCAAATTTTTATTATGCTATTCAATATATAAAAATCAAATTTTTATTTCGATGTTCAATATATAAAAATTCCATTTCAAAAATATAGATTTCGCCTTTATAAAAATATCATTATAAAAATCACATCTTTATTTTGCTACTCATATAAAGATGATATTTTTAATATTTCTATCATGTAAAAATTATATTTTTAATTCTCTACACAAACAAAAATCATATTTTTATATCATCTATATAGTAAAGACTATATTTTTAATACTTTAAAAATATAAAAATCATATTTTTATTACTTTAAAAATATAAAAATCATGTTTTTACCTAAATAAAAATCATGGCTTTACCTAAATAAAACTGATTTCATGAATGTCAATTCATACAAAACCATAAAATAGGATTAAATAAAATAATTACTAAAAATAAGAAGAACTCTCACTGTTTTTTTTTTCTGAAGCATCGGAGTCTGACAGGAGTTGGGGGCGGCGGCCTGGAAGCTTGGCGCTCGACGGTGGTGGTAGCGGTCCCTGAGTAGCGGCGCAGGAGGTTTTCTCGCATCAGGAAGGGGTGCGAGGTGGCTTGGGTGGCTGCGTCAGTTCGGGGGGGGGGGGCTTTGGGATTTGCGACGGTCCTGCAGGAGGTGGGTGGAAGAGCGGAGGAGAAGAGAGAGGGTGCGGGGTGGTGGCGCGGCCGTCAGGGTGGGGGGGGGGGGGCGGCGCGATTTCGATTTTGATTCTTTTTTTTTTCATTTTCGTTTCTATTTTGAAATGAGATCTGGGGGGGCAGAAATTATAGAGGGAGAAGGGAGGGTTTTAATTTTTAATTAATTAATTTATTTTGCAAAAAGTTGACTTTTACATACGACCTCGAAACGAGGCCCACCGCCTATCGTCTATAGCATTTTACCCCCATTCCGAACACAATGGGATATGTATCGTAGGCTGATTCGACTGTTTCGATCAGTTTCCATTGAATTTACATTTAAATCGCTATATTGAATTTTAAACATACATTTCAATTTACTAGGGTCACATATGAACTCTATAAATTGCAGAAAAATATTTTCTAGCTTCGTATTGACGATACGGTCCTAACAAAACTAGTTTCGTTGAATTCTGAGACCGTTAGAAAAATGGCCATTTTCCAGTCGATTAAAATCAACAGAAATTGGTCAAACACATTTTCCTTTGCCACGCTCACATATTGAATCGAAAAATTATGAAAATTGGAATCTAGCAATAATTTGACCTCACGGATCCAACAAAAGTGGTTTCGTCGAAATTCGAGGTCGTTTGCAAAATTCCCATTTTTAAGGGCCTGAATTCCATAGCGACTATTCAGAAATTTCAACTGGACATATCTTTTGATTCCCGTTATGAAATTTTGATTTTTCGGATTCGTTGGAAAGATATTATCGATTAGATCCTATTATTTTTGGTTTCGCTAAAATCTGGATTGTTTTGCACCCGGTACATTCAATTGAAGTTTGAAATCGAATTATCGAACTACCACGCCATTTTCAATTCTATTTATAATTATATATAAATATTTATATTCTAACGACGGCGTATATAATATATATTCGTTCGAATTATATTCAAAATAAATTTCTCGTCGATATTATTTAAAATAATCTATTTTAAATATTCAAAATTCGCTAAAATTGCCAAAATAAAATTTTTAAACTGGCCCAGATTTTCCGGGTTATTACATATGGACTCCGTGTTTGATAAATAAAGTATGAAAACAGATTAATATCTCACCACAAATACAATATTGATATTCATGTGGAAAAATTTTCAATTGTCCAAATTTCTTATTGTCAACCCATTAGTATTTTATAAATTTATTATGGCATATATTTAATTTAATTATCTTTGTCTATTTTGGGTATATTTTATGGAATCTTACAAAAATGGTTTAAGAAATGGGACACATTACTGTAAAATAGTGTGTTTGAGGGATAATAGGTGAAATGAGATAGTTTAGACGAAGAGAATAAACATATTTTTAACTTTTGTGAAAGGTTGTGTTAAGATAACATACAAAAATGGATTCTTGATAATACCACGATGATTGGTAAAAATGAAATTTTACGGAAGATGTGAAATATTTTTTTAAATGAGCTTAAGTTATGAATTTTTTTTCTAATTAGACTACTATTTCAAGCTTCATTTTTATGCCATGGGGGACTAGGTTTTCAACTATCTACCGCCGCCACTTCCGTTTTATTTTTCTACGTTCCTTCTGCTTTCACCGCTCTTCTCCTACACTTCCTCCCTTCGTATCCACTACCATTTTTCCAAAACCTAGTTTTTCCCAATGTTTGTAATACGAGATTGTCGTCTCATTCTCAATGCCTACGCCTATTTCTCTAGTTTTAGATGCACTGTTTTCATGGCAGCCGGTACTCGATGCTTCTGAGACCTTCCTTCCTTGGATCTAAGTTGTTTGGTAGATCTGAGAAAGCGAGTCTCTTGCGCTTTGTCCTTGTAGTATGTACTTAGTGATTTGGTATTCTTTGCTTCGTTTTGGAGTTTTACCTTGTGCTTTCTTCCTCAATTGCCATCTGTCTCACCTGATTCGACTTTCAAAACTTGTTGTGCTTGCATTGCTCTTGAGCCCTCCACAAGACCTGACGTGTGTTGCTTGCCCTACAATGTTTGGACTTCCAAAAGTAGACCCTCGCCTGCTCTTTGAGTAAATGGCTTGGATTAGATCGTTCTCCATGATGGTTAGTTCCTTCACTATTGTTTTTCTTTCGCTTGTGCTATTTCTTGTAATGGTTCGACAGATCTGTCGATATGCTTGGTCTATTCTTGTTTTGATAGTCGTTGTCTGGTGTATTTCCTCTCGGATTAGAGGTTGAGTATGCGGAATTGGTTTGCTATTGCTATCGTGTTCCATGTTATGCCTAGTGATAGTTGTTGCCCTTGTGAAAAGCTTTTGCTCTACGCTTTGACGCTTAGTGCTTAGTCATATTATTCTTGTCATACTAGATTTGCACTACATTCTGGGTTGTTACATTTATGTCATTTTAATCATGTCATATTGGGATATTTTGTGGATTGGTTGTAGGCTCTACCTCATGTTGCGTCTATTCGTTCCATATCATGTTCCTTCTATACGTAAGGTTGGTTTTAGTTCTTGTGGAATGTGTAGCGTTTTCATGTCAATTATTCTCTACGTAGGGATGGTGTGGCTGCTGATGTCCACACCCTTATGTCATGTACCTTGCGCATTTTAGAGAAATTTGCATTGTGCATACAATGTTATGGTACGGTGCGCATTAGATATTGTGAGTTTCTTCACATCATACTGTGCGGATGGACTCACACACTGCTGTTGTTGCTTGAGCACAGAATTCTGGAGATGCGAAGTTTCTATGATATGACTACTCGGTGTACTAGCAAGACCTGTTGTTGTTGTATTTTGAGTAGCTTTATGTATCTGTTATTCCTAGTCTTAGGTCTACGTGTACCTTTGTTATATTTTATCATGAAAAGTCTTTGTATGCCTCCCTATGTGGAAAGCTTAGTGATAATTACTCCATATGTGGAGATGCGAAATTTAGCAGTCTAGATTTTATGATCTAGCACTACTACTGTTAGCTTGTATAGCTGAATGGACGAACCACTTTTAAAACCCTTTATGGTGGACGATTCACCTTTAAAACTAAAAGTAGTAGATTATTAATCTTCCAATCTCACATAATATTTTTAATTATTATTTTTATAAAAACAAGTGTTATAGAACACTATAAAAACCAGTCGGCCTTGGCAAAAAAATATATTTCTAGAAGGCTTTTGAAAATTAACTGTTACTTCTGATAGACAAATTAGAAATATAAATTTTTGAGGAAGATGAATTCTTTAAAATAAAAAGTAGTTAATGAAGAACTAAAAAATAAAGTTTGCATTCATTATCCTTACGAAAAGAAATGTATGTTTTTAGAATGTAAAAAAGCAAACTAAACAATGATAATGGTAAAATTAATTTTTGGCATAGCCGATCGGTTTTTATAGTGTTCCGTAACACTTATTATTATAACAAATAATAATTACAGAGTTACATGAGTGTGGAAGATTACCACACTACTATTTCGGTTTTTAAAATGGATTGTCCACTGCCTACGACATTTATTGTGGGTTGTTCACATAATCTATCCTAGATTACAGTATAGAAGCTTGCTAATTTACAAGTCCACTAAATTTATCTCGACACAGGGAGTGCATTACATAATATTACATTTCATGCTACAAAAAGTCATGAGATTACATTCGTGAACTAAACAAACAATACAACAGGTACGGGTGCACTGCAGAAAGTAAAATAGCACAGTAGTCACGAGGTTGACGTGAGAGGCTGCAAAAGTAACTCCAGTATGTGCATAATATTCTGCTACAGGGAAGGCACATCTGTAAATCTCGAGCCACACGAAAGTACAGCTCCATCTTTTCTTCCATACCTTCTCAAAATTGTACAGTATTGTACCCATAAAACATGGAGAAAGGAAATGACCTCGGAATAAATTACATGATCAGGAATAACCAAAGAGGTAGTTCATACATACGATAGCATAGCGACTTTTCTGATAATAGTCATGGGTAAGGAGGGAAAGGCAATCACCCATAGACAGCAATGTTGAGCACAAAAGTATCACCTTTATCACTGCCAAACTGATGACCAAACTTGTTCCGTAGCACCAAACTCACGACGAACCAGAACCAACCACAAACAAGAACATGCTCAACTAAGAAGAATTGTACTGCAACATCACAGTACCCAGAATCTGCATAGGCAAGCAAGACAACCACCAAAATACAACTGAAAGATCAGTGCGTACGCATCTCGTATTTTGCAGTAATACAATGGTGGTAACCAACCCAAGCATACCCCTGACACCATGATAGTAACATACAACATCACTTCAAGAATAGGAGGATGCCCACATAACAAAACAATATCAAGCTCTAGTCTATAAAAAACAATTTGATACCTTAACTACAACATTAAGCACTCAAAAAACCCCAATACCGACTTCAAGACCACCAACAAGACGAATACACGCTAACCAAGAACCATCACAGACCAAAGTCGAGATGGAGTACAAGTAAACTGTAAGGCATTGCTGCTCACCTGTAAGCTTCGCATTAGTGACAAACACCATTCCTTTGTTGTAATCACCAGTTGAAGAGTAAGCTACATAACTCCTAAAAGATCTGAAGGAAAACAGATACCTGGAATAACTAAAGCGAAAAGAAAAGTATCGAAATCAGTAGGGTTTCAGAGGACTGTGAGAGGCAGAGATGAGATAGAGGAAAACATGGGAGATCTAGAGCTTAGAACGATATCCATTACTAAAGCTTGAATCTGAAATTGATTTGTGTTTTATGGAGGAACCACTGCGCGTTATGAAAACAAAGAAGGAGTAGATCGAAATTTTGGGGAGATGGGAGAGATAATAGAGAAGAAATGGGAAGATTTATGTTGCGTGAAGAAGAGAAAGGCAGAAAGTGGATATCTTTGATGCCATTAACGATGGTCCTTCGCAAAAGAAGCTCGTAGTTTCCGGTTTAATCCTTTGGTAATGGAAAATTTATAATTGTCGCAGCCTTAATGTAACAAATTTTAAATTTTAAATGAATTAAGAGGTTTCAACTCTTGTTACCAACATTTTCAGTGTTAGGTTTCACATGAAATAAATTAAATTAAATGCATCCTTTTCTTCAAGATTTTGCACTATTTGTTGAAATAGGCTTGATATTTAATTTGAAATATAGAAAAGTAGATTTCATAAATGTTGGTAGGATAGACAGAAAAGATACACTCGTTTGAAAAAGGTAATTACAGGAGTATAAAAATGGCAATTGACTGTTCCAATAAGTTAATTTAATAATAGACAATTAAATGAATTTCGTGAAGCACCCTTGTTGTGCAAACAAAGTACAATGAATAGTTTTGTTTTTTGATAAAAGCATTCATGAATAATTAAAGCTAAAATTCAAACATTGATATGGGCATGCATGCATGGCAATACATATTTTAAAATATAATTGTAGAAAGAAGTTATTAAACTTTATTGCTAAAAAGAATATAGTTTTTGAATAATATTTTAAATTGTCTTTTTAGCTGCAACATCATTTAAATGAATGTTGTTAAAGGACTTGATTGTCATCTTATTTTATTTTGGACATTTAATTATTAAGTTTTTGTTTTCAAAATAAAATAAGCATTTATTTTTTTAAAAGTTAATACATTTTTTCATTTTTGAAAAGTATTAAAGGTTGACATTCAAAATATTAATAAAGATAAGCATAAGAATAAGGGAAGTTATTTCATACTTATTTAGAAATTATGAACATGTAATAAATGTTTCCAAAACTTTGCAACCTAGAAATGAGGTATTCATTGTTCATCAATGAAATGTTTTGTAAGAAATAAACAAATTATTATTAAATATTTTTTACTTAAAAGATAAGTTAAATACGTTGAGAAAATAAGAAACATTACACTCTTTCAGAAAGAGTTACAGTTTAAAAGAAAATGAAAATTTAATACTCCAGGTTTTAATAAGTCATTAAGATGTGAATTTTTGAACTCAGTAAATTTTAGTGTATTTTTGGATATATATATAATGAAAATAGCATATACTTTATTTATTTTGTGTTACTACTATAATTATACTTTTATAAAAGAAATGAAGTTGGAATAAATAAGGATATCAAATTAGATAAGTTAGAGTCAGATTCTTGGATTAGATGAGAAAATGTTGTACGACCCAATCTAAAAATCTTTGTATCGGCCCAAAGATCTACATTTGAAATTTGGCATAAAGTAAAGATTTCCAAAATCCAGGGTTGGTTGTAAATTAGGTTGACCAAGATAGTTTAGTTCAGCAATAGTGCGTTTATGACTATATCTGGCAATTAGAAATATAAAGGTATAGTGTAACTAATGTAATTCATGATTTTCAAATTTAGGATTCGTGGATATTAATTGCAAAATTTATTGGCAACAAATTTATAACTAATAAGAAAAGAGTAATTTATAAGGACTAGTTTAAAGAGAAAATTGATTTGGGAAGTTGGATGAATTTCCAAACATGAAAGAGCTTAGAAGAAAATTTAATTTTGAGAAATTTTGAGCAAGTTAAAGAAATTAAATAAGGATTTATTAAATGGTCTAAAATCCAACTATTATGGATATATTAATTAGGATCACAGACGGATCGCATCTTTGGTAAAAGAGAAAATGGAAAGTTGAGGAGATTAAAAAGTATTGGAATGGTATGTTAAGTTTGGAATAAAGGACTAAGACTTCAATACTATTTATACCACTTTATTTTAAGTAATAACTTCCAAATTATTTTATTTTCTTAGATTTTGAGATTTTAATCACTAGTAGTTTGTTGTGATGATTGGAAGATGACATAAAGTGGTGAAAGTAATGTATCCCTATTTGTGCTCGTGTTGATTTGTGATCCAAGACCACTTAGTAAAATAATTGTTGAGTAAGAAAATTTTATTAGGACACCAAACTAGCAATTAACTACATTGGGAATTTGGAAGTTAATAAGGGAATCAGATTATGGACCATAATGTGGAAATATCTAGAACACAAGGTTTCAGAACACTGAGTGAAGAAGAAATTTAACTTCTAGAATTTCAACCTCTAGAATAAAAAAAAAATTATACTCGGGTTTAAGAAATAGGGATAAATGTTGGATTTGCGTAAAATGCCAATTTTAGTTTGAATCTATAAGTGTTTTGGTTTGTTTAAGTACAATTATTTAATTTTTATAAATTGGCCCTTTTTCATTTATCACAAAAAAAACTGTTTAAAATTATATGGAATATGCACAAAATATAAAGGAAGAAATGTGTAAATTTACCTGTCTGCGTGTGGTTTTATACTGTCTATTCCAAATAAAAGAATACTTATCCCTTGTAATTTTAGTACGTAAATATTCTTTCTTTATTGTAATTTGGTAGATTTATGAAAATTATAGCAAAGGAACTTTAATAAGACTCAAACTTTAGCAAATAAGAACATAGAAAGATTGATCTAGTTATTTTTCTTATTTTTTTTTGCATAGCAAGATTGCTCTAGTTATTAATATGGACTAGAACTTATAGCTAAATTTAGAAAATTAAGTTTAGTAAATTTATTGAATCTTAGGATTTCTGAACAATTATAGATAGTGGGAATATTATTTATTTTTATAGGATTACCATAATTATCTTTTTGGTACTTGGTGGTCGCTCTTGAAGTATTTCAAGGAGGCCATTCGAATTACCAAAGTGTTGATGGGACAACCATTGACAAATTTATAATCAAACTAAATTTGTGATTAAAAGTTAGAAAATTTTAATTCAATTAGGCAGCTTGTAAAGGTTAGAGATTCGGCATGACATTTTGGGCTTTTCCAATATTAGGGAAATAAAAGAGGTTGTTGATGATAGGAACCCATTGTGTTTTTATACATTTATATTTGATAAGATTCCTTCACACGATATGATATATTTTGGTGGGGGCTAATCAGAAAATGGTGACAAAGACGGAACCCTTAGCGCCTTGTGCCACCATAGATATTGTGTTCAAGGCTTCCCAACATTTATTTACATTGGTTTACTTACATTTGGGAGTAATTTTGATGGAAAGCATGAAAAAATTAAATTTTATTGCATTTCTCTAAAATTTTGGAGTTCCATGGTTGCATTGAGGTTGCTACATTGGATGGTATAATTGTTTGCAACATAAATGCACCAAGCACTCATAATAAAATTATATGCACAATAGGGTATTTTGCATACATACAACATCACATATTAACTTTCACGTTAGGACTGAGCTCACTTTAACAAATCCGCATTATATAATCACATTAAGTATGGTTGTTTTATGGGTATATGGTAAATAACTTGGTTGTATAACATGTTTGTTAAAACAAGCTTTGTTAAACGCCCCTTCAGAAATATTTCATTACTAAATCCTTTTTAAGGGGGAAGAACGTAACACCCTATAAAATATACCCTAAATAAACAGAGGTAATTAAATTATGAATAATTAATAGTTAATAATATAATGACAAGTTGAAAATACAAAAAATTAATAATTAGTAACTTGGTCTCAAAATTATTACCATTGTATTCATGGCAAGATTTTAGTTCGTATTCATATTCTATTTATCGAAAATGAAGTTCCTATGAAAAAGTTACAAATAAAACAAGTTGTACAAAAATAATATACACACAGCATTGGAAATTCAAACTGTAAAGGTAAAACTAAAATAAAAATAAATAACTATGGCATAATGAAATATTCATTTTGAATTTCAAAATTAAGTATATAAATAAATATACAAAAGGGGACAAGCATCATTGTCTCAGCTAGTTTAAGTTTAGGTTTTTATGTACACTTGTTAGAATGTTCCACTTAGATTTTATAAAATGAATCTGACAGTCCACGCACACTTTAACAAATATAAATTAGGCCCTAGCCTCCTCCCCAAACCCAACAGTATCTTCTAAACTCCGCCTCCATTCTATCTCTTCTCCATTCTGTCTAAATTCCTGAATTATGTCATGATAGCTTCTTCTTCTATCTAACCTATTTTTTACATTCTCTATTTTAATATCTTTATGGAATTTGAAATTAGATTTATATGTATATAAGATTCGACCTTGATTATTATATATACATATGATAAAAATAATTTAGGTGGAATATTTTGTTTACGCAATTTTGAGGCTACAATCCTGAGTTTTTCCCTACACAATTTCCTCCTTCTTCTTGTAATTATGCGAGTGGAAATTATTTTAGGTTTACAATTTCGTGTAATTGTCAGTGTAGAATTGGATTGTTATAGCTATAGATGTTTGGGATTCTTACGAAAATAAAATGCGTACAAATCCCATAAATCTCTAAATAATATCGAAAATGGTCAATCATATGTTATTTTGGGTTTTGGATTATGAATATAAGAAAAGACTGGATGTTTGGGTGTTGTGTGATTTTATCATTTAGTCCAATGTAGTTTCATTTTAATTTATTGAAATTCTAGTTTATACAAAAGTGCAGATTTGGGTATTTTAATTTATATATGTTCAAATTTGTGTTTTTATAAAATAGATGATTTAAATGTAATAATGCACATATTACCAAAAATTTTAGTTTTTATGTAAACATGTTATATGAAATCAAAATAGTACTAGAAGGATATTATATATATATATATATATATTGTTGCGTTGCACCTTTTCTTTTATTATTGAAATAACCATAAGAACTTAGGTTGCAAGTTATTTTGTTTATGTTCTGTTGTTTCCCTTTTATTGCTTCGGATGTGGAATGAATATTTTATGTTATGTTTAGAAAGTTTGGGAAATAACTAGTACACCTTGATTTTTTGTTAGGATTGGCATTTCTATGTTTAGAATGTTTCCTTTATGCGAGTCACAAATTACGCTCTTATATATATGTATATATATATATAATGTAATTAGTGTATCATAAATGCGTTTAATTAGGAATTCGAATTTAAAATGTCCCCATAGGAAATATTTGTGTGTGCATGTGAGTATTAATGGATTTTTAGTAATATTAATGACAAGTGACACGAGGTTAACTTTACTTGTAGTAGTAGCCTGCCCAGAATCGACCGACATATCCAGCATCTATAAGAAGTCGGGTTAATGTAAGATGTCTAGTGCCATGGGCCATTATAATTAATACACAAAGACGCGAGCTTAAGCATTACCCGCAGTAGAAGTTTGGCCAAAATTGACCGGTAAATCCAGAAGCTATAAGAAGTCGGTATAATGTGAGATGTCTTGTGTAATAAATACTCGTGTGAAGTAGGCCTGCCTCGAGAAGGTATTAAGTGGTTGACCTACCTTATTTGGAAATTAAGTGGTTAGGACAAGGTCCATTCCCAAGGTCCACTTTTTGGTTTTGGACTAAAGTCATGGGACCTGCCTATAACGTCCCACTTTTCCATACAATTTAAGCCTATATTTAACTACCATAGTCAACCCAAAGTATACAGAAAAGCAGAATGTTAAGAGAACAAAATTAGAGGATGAGAGAGAAAGAAAGAAATATTAGAATAGAAGAAAGAAAAAAGAACATCAGAATCTCACAGCGGAACGAATAAAATATAATATGTGACGACTCGAACTTCCCCAGTCTTCGAAGAGAAGAGAAAGCCCGGATTGAGTTGAGAACACGACAAATCGGAACATAAACAGAAGAACATTTCATTGCTTATTACAACAATTTACATCAGAGTACAGAATATACCAGAGTATGAATAAATATTATACATCAGAAAAATATCAGAGATTTAAAATTACAATGCAGCGGAAAAATAATGCATAACACAAGTGAAAGAAATACATAGATACAGAGCGTTCCGAATATAGCTCCAGCTGTAAACCAGGATCCTGTGAATATAATATCTGCAAAGCCAAAACTACTAGCTGCCCGTGTGGAAAATAGGGGCACCCAGAGTTTAGCTTAAAACAGTAAACTCCAGGTCAGTCAGGTGACTGGTGTGAGAACTAAAATAGTTAATAAATCTTTACTTTAAAATGAAGTAAATCAAGGGACCACGCCGTATAACACGGAACGGGTTTCCTCCCAAGAATACCTGTGCATATAACAAACAGTGCAATACTTTTTGGAAAAATGAAGCTATTATAAGACCCAAGTCCCATCACACAATGTAACGCAAGCCGGAGGATAGGGTTTTCCCTTATAATAGCCAAACATGCCTGGTACATTTAAAACAAATCATTTGATACTATTATAAGTGCAAAGTGTATAAAAAAAATTCAAATATAAATGTATCAATCATAGGCGATATGGGTACCATCTATCATGTCGCCAATACTAGGCTGTACAATCCAAACCGAAATGTCACGTATTGGAAATTGGATTTCTGTCATGAACCAAGGCAAGGGATCGTCGCTACCACTTCGAGACACTCTAGCCAATGTCTTAGGGATACACTCTGGGTGCCCTAGGTAACATGCAGGGCCGGTCCACATTAAGTGCAAGGTGATTCATAATCCCTGAACATGCGTTTCCCCACCCTATGGGGCGTAATTGAGCCAGATGACTCAATATCCATCGGCTCCATTGTAACCGATATATCAGAGGCGCCTCGCATTCCAACAACCACATAAGTAAAAATGTCTGGGCTCCAGACCATAACACCACTCCTAGCTAGAAGAAAACGAACTACCCTCTCTATTATCCTCCCCCGTTTCTGGTTCATACCGGGGTATGAGGATCGCGAATTAACGCTATACACAAAGCTATGCTATATTAAAGCCGTGCTTTGATCATCAACCACAAGACTCTGCTTTTCAACAGAAGCCTTGATCATTTGCATCTCAGCATGCCACACAGGCAATTCATGCCATGCGACTAATGTCTATCGATATATAACCTCTGAGCTCGTACGTTTTAGAGAATAGGGTTAAGCAAGAGAACAAATTCTCTGTCGCCAAACATATATATATTTAATAGAGATCAACCAACACAGAATAAAATCCAATTTCATACACACATCCTTTTACAAGTTCATTCTGGGTCTGAACGAAACCGGAGGCACCTTATTCCTCATCCCATATGTCCAGTACATGGGAGAGGTCCTCGCATATCCGGTCGATCTCCAAGTATGTCTGGACGATCACCACTTATTACCTTGTCTTGGGTGTACCGCCCAATCAAGACATCAGTAATCATCGAAACGATGTGAAGACCTCCGGTCTTCAACCACCGTCTTCATCGTCGACTTATCGTCGAATCAGTTATTCAGAACGGGTATAAACCCGACCTTTCCGAACAACTCGCGCATATAATAAACAAGTGCTATAAAAACACAACATACGCCCCATTCCAATCCAGAATGTTCTTTTATTTAAATATTCATATCCTTTGGCAAAAGGTTCCCATTAATTTTATCAAAGATAAATTCTGTTAAATTTATTCTTTAATCTTCCTATGGATATCAATTCAAACCATAATAAGGTTATCCAAACTAGTCGGGATTAATGCACCTTACCGAAGTGATCATTTATTTAATTTCTCAATCCTAACCTATTCATCCCATGGAGCAAAATTGGTAATACTTCATATCTAACACCACGGTGTTATCGGTAAAATTAATTACCATTTCCCGTTCAAATCCAATTAAAGATTTAACTATCGCTTGGAGCAAAACTGGTGATATTCCACTCTCGATCATTTCCCAAATTTGATAATTTAAATTATCAATTCACATTTCAATCTAATTAAAGATTCATCAAAACTCCACTTGGTTTTAATCTTTCCAAAAATCAATATTAATGATTATTTAACTTTGAAATATCAAAAATGCCGCATCAACGATCTACACCGTACTATTGATTTCTGCCTATATATAACCTCTGAGCTTGTACGTCTCAGAGAAGGGTGTTAAGCAAGAGAATAAATTTTCCGCCACCAAACGGATATATATTTAATAGAGATCAACCATACAGTTTGAAATACAGTGTTAGACATGTAATCCTGTCTTTAACTGGGTTGAAGAACTATATAATGTCATTTAAAACACAGTTCACAATAAACCCAAATCACATTCCATTAATTATGGAATCTTTACGGAAAACAGATCAGTATATAATCGATATCAATTTCCGTATCTGACTAATAATATAAACGAAATAACGACAAAGCCTTTTAAATTCCATATATATTAATAGTCTTCCTTCACAGATGCTCATTTCGATTATTATCAAATCGAATTCTATTCAATTCCAATTTAATATATTAAATTGGAAAACTTTACTTTGGAAAATTTCCATTAAATCTTAAATAAAAGATTTATAAATTCCAAATCACATTTCACTGCAAATCGGGTTAAAGAACGAATGTCGTTAAAACACGTTCACAGTAAACCCAATTCACATCCCATTTTATTCCAATTAAATGTTAATTAACTGGAAACTCAAATAATCTTAATTAAAAGATTTATTCTTTTCACATGGGGTTTAAGAACAGTGTTATTTAAGACACCATTCACGACAAACCCAAAATCCAATTCTTTTATTCAATTCCAATTAAATATTAATTAATTGGAAAAAGCTTCACTAAGTCTTAACTAAAGATTTATTCTTTTCTCAACAAGGTTTAAGAACAGTGTTAATGAAGACACCATTCACGACAAACCCAAAATCCAATCCAATATCAAATACAAGGCTTTGAATAGAAATTATATCATCTTATATTCAATATCAAATTCTGAAATCAACTGATATCGTATTGGAAATAACGATATAAATATATCTTCCAGATTTCCATAACAATATTCGTATAATCACGAAATTCAATATCAAAATATTCCGTAGATGATTTTCATTCCAAATCCATTCCAATTCATATATTGGAAATTTTGGTTATTTTTAAAACCATTTCAAATCCAATTTATTTATTTAAAAATATTGGATTATAAGTCTAGTTCATAACTAGTTCATTTCGATAAAAATATATTTTTATCTTTTCAAATATGGAATTTTTCATCCCAATTCTTTCCAAATCATATATTTTGATTTTACACAAATTATTGATATTTTAAATAATTTTATCAAGGTCCGTACAGTCGATTTCCATAAACGGTCATCGAACTGCACTTACAACGACCTTTTCCAATTTTGATTTAGACATAATTCCAAGTCCAACAGTTAGATTTCAAATCTCTTATATTCGTTAGAAAGCTCTTTTCGATACGAACCCATTGGTTCCGGTTTTGGGAGAATCCGACGGTCGGATCTCCCGTAATATCAATTCGAAGTCAATGGTCGAAATTCGCGAACGGCCGTGGCACGTTTTATTCAGGCCATTTAATATATATATTATATATATTTCGTCGATTTCCATTTAAAACGTATTCTATAAATCATTATAAATTCGTTTTGAAAACGATTTCAACTTCATATTCAATTTTAAATCAAAATTGAATATTCCATATCATTAATATATAAATGATAATATTTTCAAAACATTAGATTTTGAAATCACTTCCTTTTCGATATTCATTATAAAAGTGAATAAAATTGATATAAATCTCGTTCACGTCAAAATGGCGTTAATCTAATCAACACAGCTTTATATATTTCAATATTTTCGTGTCCATCCCAAATCGGACATCAAAATCATATTTTGATCCATTACTGAATATTATTTTAAAATATTAGTTATTTTAAAATATTCATTATTCGTCATTTTAAAATATTCGTTCTTTCTGAATTGGAATCAGACACAATCAATTACCATATAATGTTATTTATATGGATTTCATACACACGTGTACACAACAATAATCATACACAGTCAACCATCATCCAGAGTACAATTTACAACTGTATAAGCTTTAAAAATAAATAATTAACGCTCATCATTTCCTGTCAACCCATCGATTGACATACAACTAAATATCGGGATTAGTGTATGTCAAATATCGTGTCAATACCCGTGTGGGGTTTCAATCGGCAAACATAGATTTTATTTGTGCAGTTGGGCGATGTGTAAAATATATCATCCCAATCAGTATCAGATAAATGGGTGTACATAAACAAATCGTTGATTTCTTTATGAATATTTATTTTCAACATATGACAATTTTACACCGTTCATATATACAATAAAAATGATATTTTTATTATTCAAATATTTTATTCCATACCATATAATCAACAATCACAATCAATGTCCACCACACAATACAATCAAACAAGTCGTCCATGGTCTGTGGACGACGGTGTCAGGAGCTATTAAGCCCCGTCTTTAACCTGGTATATTTTTAACTGTAAAAAGTTTGAGTGAGAAGGAGTTCTCACCTTTGGTTTCCACTCCGTCATTCTTTAGCGGATGATGGTTTGGATTTGGATTTATTTCCAGTGCATAGCATTCTTCACTGTGATTCCAACGCAATCTGTTTCACGCAGTTCATTTTAAAAAATCGCTATTTTCAATAACGCTATTTCTATTTTAAAAATCACATATTTCAAATAACGCTATTTCTATTTATTTTTTTAAAATCACATTTTTAAATCAATGCTATTTTTTTAAAATCACATTTTTAAATCAACTCTATATATATAAAAATCATATTTTTATACCGCTATTATATATGTAAAAATCATATTTTTATTTCTGCTATTTCATTTTCTCTTTTAAAACTGAAAAGAAACAATGCAATTTTTATCCTCAAAACAATGTATAGTTTTATTTTCAAAACACTGTATATTTTCTTGTTAAAACAATGTATATTTTCTTTTCAAAACAATGTATATTTTTACTTTCAAAACATATTTTAAAAACAAAGTTATATATAAAAAAATCATATTTTTATATTCAAACATTAATATATAAAAACCATATTTTATGTAGCTACATATATTTATATATATTTTATATCTTTATTTTTTTTAAACTATAATATATATACAAATTTCAGATCTTAAAACTATACTAATTTATTTAAAAATTTCAGATTTTTAAAACAAAATTTATTTCTAGTATAATGATTTTTAAAACAAAATTTATTTTTAATATAATGATTTAAAAAAATTGATTTCTAATATAATAATTTTTAAAACAAAATTTATTTTTAATATAATGATTTTTAAAACAAAACGAATAACTAAATTGAATAATTAAATTAAAAATACTTAATTACATAAATTAACAACGCTTAGAAGAAAATATACATTGTCGTCTTCATCATCGTATACCCTCCAAAAGAAAACCCATTGTTGCCTCGTTGAATCTTCACGTCGCAGCCACTACAGAGGGCTGGAACCCCATCAATCACCACCGTCGACGAGCTCCTTCCGCCGCCATCCAACGCCGACAAGCTAGGCCCACTCGCACCCCTATCGCCACCAGTAATCGAGCTTAAACGGCGGGTCTTTGGGCTGATAAATCGAACAGAATATCTCACATAATATGATCACACCAGTACCCATTAGAAGCTCCTGAAATGCCCTTTCATTTTTGTTTTGAAAGCCTTTGAAATTATTTTGTGGATTTGAAGTAAATTGGGGAAGAACTGAATGGCTTCTCAGCCGTTGAAAACTTATGGTGGCGGCTCAGAAGAATTATATTAGGGTTTAAGGAAAATGGTTTATATATATATATATATTTATTTAATAATATTTTATTCAAAAATTTCTTGTTTAACGCTACGACTTCCAAATGATCCCCAATGACAGTTGCCCCTAGCCAAATACCCCATTCCGGACACACTGGGATATGTCCCATAAGCCAATTCGACTGTTTCGATTAGTTTCCATCAAAATTAAAATACAAATCTATATATATTGAATTTCAATGTACATTTTAATTTACCGGGACCACATACTGATTCCAAAAATTCCATAAAAATAAATCTGTCTATGTTTTGACGATACGGTCCTAACAAAACTAATTTCATCGAATTTGGAGACCGTTTGAAAAATGGTCATTTTTTTGTTGATTAAATTCAAATTGAATTGACCAAACATGTTTAAATTTACCATGCTCACATATTGATTCCAAAAATTATAAAAATTGGAATCCAGCAATAATTTGACATTCCGGATCCAACAAAAGTGGTCTCGTCGAAAACGGAGGTCGTTTGCAAAATCGCTATTTTTAAGGGCTATATATTATATTAAATTTCATAGCGACTATTCTGAATTTTCAACTGGACATAACTTTTTATTCCTGCTATGAAATCTGGATTTTTCACATCCATTGGAAAGATATTTTCAAACAAATTTAAATATTTCTGCTTTTACTAAAATCCGGTTTATTTTGAATCCTGTACATTCATTTGAAATTTGAAATCGAATTTTCAAACTACCGCGCCATTCCGGGCTCGTTATATAATTAAAATAAATATTTATATTCTAATTTTGATTTAAATAAATTTATACGTTCTAATTCTATTCAAAAAAAAATTTAACCGTTATTATTTAAAATAAATCATTTTAAATATTCAAAATCCAATAAAATTGCCAAAATAAAAATTTTAAATTGGTTCCGATTTTTTGGGTTGTTACAATCTCCCCCACTTAAAATCTTTTCGTCCTTGAAAGGAACGGAGCTGAAAGTTGTTTAACTAACCAACTCAACTTTCATTCTGGCGTTCATTTTTCAACTTTTCAGTTTATAAGAATATCCATTTTTTTCAAAAATTTGGCTAACACCCTAAATTTTCAAAAAAATTCACCATAACCTCCTTTGTACGGGGAGACATTTAAAACCACAACTAGTTAGTAGACCCTTCACCAATCCAAAAGAAAAAGAAAAAGCCAAGCGTCTAGCCAATCGGCTCATAAAATCATTAAAACCCAATAAATTATAGTAAACATGTACCTATTTGTCGGCCATACAATTTTATTCCTCTGCTTAGCTTCCCTACATTGACCTGTTCATTATATACTCATGTACATATATGCAATTGCAATCAATTTTCAAGTCAGTTCAATATTTGATTCAATTTGGATTAATGGTTCAAAATTTTAATAAATCAAGCCAATATTCAAACAACATAATCAGCAATCAATTAGTTGATTATCGTTTCAAATACATAATTTTTATATATATAAAAATCCATTTTTGATGCCAAGTCACAACAATAGACCCTATCTAGTTTTGATTCTCACACCAGTCAATTAGAAATATATAGGTATCCCACCTTCGAAACTCGAAAATAAATGCTGATGATGCTCGAGCGATCATAAGAAACATCTCTGGGCAACTAGAGTGTGATTCTATATCTATCCAGTATATTTGAAGTTTTTGTATACACGTTTGCAAGGCGTATATGCAAAATCTTCATATACTCGATTGTCCAAATTCAATATAAAATAAATATTCAAATACGTATAAAATGGTTTAAATTTTCAAAACAAAATTTGTTTTTCATTTTTATTATAAAAATAACACTCTTTACACTCATTTTAGGATACTACTGATCCCATCTCTAACGAGTCATTCTCATTGGAAATTACCAATCCAATCTCTGATGAATTCTTTCGTTCGGTTCTAATATGTCTTGTTCTCGAGCTCTGTAAACCAAAGCTCTGATACCATGCTGTGACGACCTGAACTTCCTCAGTCTCCGAAGAGAAGAGAAAGCCCGGATTGAGTTGAGAACACGACAAATCAGAACACAAACAGAAGAACATTTCATTGCTTGTTACAACAATTTACATCAGAGTACAAATATACCAGAGTATGAATAAATGTTATACATCAGAAAAATATCAGAGATTTAAAATTACAATGCAGCGGAAAAATAATACATAACACAACTGAAATAAATACACGGATACAGAGCATTTCGAATATAGCTCCAGCTGTAAACCAAAATCCTGTTAATATAATACCTGCAAAACCAAAACTACTAGCTGCCCGTGTGGAAAATAGGGGCACCTAGAGTTTAGGTTAAAACAATAAACTCCAGGTCAGTCATGTGACTGGTGTGAGAACTAAAACAGTTATTAAATCTTTACTTTAAAATGGAGTAAATCAATGGACCATGTCGTATAACACGGAACGGGTTTCCTCCTAAGAATATTGTTTATATAACAAACAGCTCAATGCTTTTTGGAAAAATGAAGCTATTATAAGACCCAAGTCTCATCACATAATGCAACGCAAGCCGGAGGATAGGGTTTTCCCATATAATAGACCAACATGCTTGGTACGTTTAAAACAAATCATTTAATACTATTATAAATGCATGGTGTATAAAACAATTTCAAATATAAATGTATCAATCATAGGCGGCATAGGTACCATCTATCATGTCGCCAATACTTGGCTCTACAATAAAAACCGAAATGTCACGTATTGGAAATTGGATTTACGTCATGAACCAAAGGCAAGGGATCGTCCCTACCGCTTTGAGACACTCTAGCCAATGTCTCAGGGCTACACACTCTGGGTGCCCTAGGTAACATGCAGGGCCGGTCCGCACTAAATGCATGGTGGATTCATAATCCATGAACATGCGTTTCCCCGCCCTATGGGGCGTAATTGAGCCAGATAACTCAATATCAATCGGCTCCGTAGTAACCGATATATCAGAGGCGCCTCGCAATCCAACAACCACATAAGTAAAAATGTATAGGCTCCATACCATGACACCACTCCTAGTTAGAAGGAAACGCACTGCCCTCCCTACTAACCTTTCCCATTTCTGGTTCATACCGGGGTGTGAGGCTCGCAAAGTAACGCTATATTAAAGTCGTGCTTTGATCATCAACCACAAGACTTGCTTTTCAACAAAATCCTTGATCATTTGCATCTCAGCATGCCACACAGGCAATTCACGCCATGCGACTGATGTCTATCGATATATAACCACCGAGCTCGTACATCTCAGAGAAGGGCGTTAAACAAGAGAATAATTTCTCCGCTGCCAAACAGATATATATTTAATAGAGATCAATCAACATAGAATAAAATCCAATGTCAGACACACATCCATTTACAAGTTCGTTCTGGGTCTGAACGAAACCGGAGGCACCTTATTCCTCGTCCCATATGTCCAATACTGGGGAGAGGTCCTCGCATATACAGTCAATCTCCAAGTACGTCCGGACGATCACCACTTATTACCTTGTCTTGGGTGTACCGCCCAATTAAGACATCAGTAATCATCCAAAAGATGTGAAGACCTCCGGTCTTCAACCATCGTCTTCATTGTCGACTTATCGTCAAATCAGTTATTCAGAACGGGTATAAACCCGACCTTTCCGAATAACTCGCGTATAAAATAAACAAGTGCTATAAAAACACAACATATACCCCATTCCAATCCAAAATATTCTTTTATTTAAATATTCATATCCTTTGGGAAAGGTTCCCATTAATTTTATCAAAGATAAATTCTTTTAAATTTATTCTTTAATCTTCCTTTGGATATCAATTCAAACCATATTAAGGTTTTCCAAACTAGTCGGGATTAACGCACCTTACAGAAGTGGTCATTTATTTAATTTCTCAATCCCAACCTATTCATCCCATGGAGCAAAACTGGTAATACTCCATATCTAACACCACAGTGTTATCGGTAAAATTAATTACCATTTCCCGTTCAAATCCAATTATAGATTTAACTATCGCTTGGAACAAAACTGGTGATACTCCACTCTCGATCATTTCCCAAATTTGATAATTTAAATTATCAATTCACATTTAAATCTAATTAAAGATTCATTAAAACTCCACTTGGTTTTAATCTTTCCAAAAATCAATATTAGTGATTATTTAACTTTGGAAAATCAAACATGTCACATCGACGATCTACACCGTACTATTGATTTCTGCCTATATATAACCTCTGAGCTCGTGTGTCTCAAAGAAGGGTGGTAAGAAAGAGAATAAATTCTCCGCGCCAAATAGATATATATTTAATAGAGATCAACCATACAATTCAAAATACAATGTTAGACATGTAATCCTATCTTTAACTGGGTTGAAGAACTAATGTCATTTAAAACATAGTTCACAATAAACCCAAATCACATTCCATTAATTATGGAATCTTCACGGAAAACAGATCAATATATAATCGATATCAATTTCCGTATCCGACTAATAATATAAATGGAAAAATGTCAAAGCCTTTTACATTTCATATACATTAACAGTCTTCCTCCACAGAAGCTCATTTCGATTATTGTCAAATCGAATTCTATTCAATTCCAATTTAATATATTAAATTGGTAAACTTTACTTTGGAAAATTCCCGTTAAATCTTAAATAAAAGATTTATAAATTCCAAATCACATTTCACTGCAAATCGGGTTAAAGAACGAATGTCGTTAAAACACAGTTCACAATAAACCCTATTCACATCCCATTTTATTCCAACTAAATGTTAATTAACTGGAAACTCAAATAATCTTAATTAAAAGATTTATTCTTTTCACACGGGGTTTAAGAACAGTGTTATCTAAGGCACCATTCACGACAAACCCAAAATCCAATTCTTTTATTTAATTCCAATTAAATATCAGTTAATTGGAAAAAGCTTCACTAAATCTTAACTAAAGATTTATTCTTTTCTCAACTGGGTTTAAGAACAGTTTTAATGAAGAAATCATTCACGACGAAACCAAAATCCAATTCAGTATCAAATATAAGTCTCTGAATAGAAATTATATCGGCTTATATTCAATATCAAATTCTGAAATCAACTAATATCGTATTGGAAATAACGATATAAATATATCTTCCGAATTTCCATACAATATTCATATAATCACGAAATCCAATATCGAAATATTCCGAAGATGATTTCCATTCCAAATCCATTCCAATTCATATACTGGAAATTCTGGTTATTTTTAAAACCATTTCAAATTTAATTTATTTATTTAAAAATATTGGATTATAATTCTAGTTCATAACTAGTTCATTTCGATAAAAATATATTTTTATCTTTTCAAATATGGAATTTTTCATCCTAATTCTTTCCAAATCATATATTGTGATTTTACACAAATTATTGATATTTTTAATGATTTTATCAAGGCCCGTACAGTCGATTTCCATAAACGGTCATCGAACTGCACTTATAGTGACCTTTTCCAATTTTGATTTGGACATAATTACAAATCCAACTGTTAGATTTCAAATCTCTTATATTCATTAGAAAACTCTTTTCGATATGAACCCAATGGTTCCAGTTTTAGGAGAATCCGATGGTCGAATCTCACGTAATATCAATTCGAAGTCAATGGTCGAAATTCGCGAACGGCCGCGGCGCGTTCTATTCAGACCATTTAATATATATATATATATATATATTATACATATTTCGTCGATTTCCATTTATAACGTATTTTATAAATCGTTATAAATTCATTTTGAAAACAATTTCAACTTCTTATTCAATTTTAAATCAAAATTGAATATTCGATAACATTAATATATAAATGATAATATTTTCAAAACATTAGATTTTGAAATCACTTCCTTTTCGATATTCATTATAAAAGTGAATAAAATCGATATAAATCTTGTTCACGTCAAAATAGCGTTAATCTAATCAACACGGCTTTATATATTTCAATATTTTCATGTCTATCCCAAATCGGACATCAAAATCATATTTTGATCCATTACTGTATATTATTTTAAAATATTAGTTATTTTAAAATATTCATTATTCGTCATTTTAAAATATTCGTTAATTTCAAATATTCATTCTTTCTGAATTGGAATCAGATACAATCAATTACCATATAATGTTATTTATATGGATTTCATACACACGTGCACACAACAATAATCATACACAGTCGGCCATCATCCAGAGTGTAATTTACAACTGTATAAGCGTTAAAAATAAATAATTAATGCTCATCATAGCCTGTCAACCCATCGATTGACATATAACTAAATATCGGGATTAGTGTATGTTAAATATCATTCCAATACCCGTGTGGGGTTTCAATCAGCAAACACAGATTTTATTTGTGCAGTTGGACGATGTGTAAAATATATCGTCCCAATCAGTATCAGATAAAAGGGTGTACATAAACAAATCGTTCGATTTGTTTATGAATATTTATTTTCAATATATGACAATTTTATACCATTCATATATACAATAAAAATGATATTTTTATTATTCAAATATTTAATTCCATACCATACAATCCACAATCACAATCAATGTCCACCACACAATACAATCAAACAAGTCGTCCATGGTCTGTGGATGACGGTGTTAGGAGCAACTAAGCCCCGTCTGCAACCTAGTATATTTTTAACTGTAGAAAGTTTGAGTGAGAAGGAGTTCTCACCTTTGGTTTCCACTCTGTCATTCTTTAGCGGACAATGGTTTAGATTTGGTTTTATTTCCAATGCGTAGCGTTCTTTACTGTGATTCCAACGCAATCTGTTTCACGCAGTTCATATTAAAAATCACATATTTTCTATAACGCTATTTCTATTTTAAAAATCACATATTTCTAATAACGCTATTTCTATTTTAAAAATCACATATTTCTAATAACGCTATTTTATTTTATTTTATTTTTAAAATCACATTTTTAATTCAAAGCTATTTTTTTTAAATCAGCTCTATATAAATAAAAATCATATTTTTATACCGCTATTATACATATAAAAATCATATTCTTATTTCTGCTATTTCATTTTCTCTTTTAAAACTGAAAAGAAACAATGCAATTTTTATCCTCAAAACAACGTATATTTTTATTTTCAAAACAATGTATATTTACTTTTCAAAACAATGTATATTTACTTTTCAAAACAATGTATATTTTTATTTTCAAAACATATTTTAAAAACAAAGTTATATATAAAAAATCATATTTTTATATTCAAACATTAATATATATAAAAACCATATTTTATGTCGCTACATATATATATTTCATATCTTTATTTTTTTTAAAACTATAATATATATAAAAATTTCATATCTTAAAACTATACTAATTTATAAAAAAATTCAGATTTTTTAAAAAAAAATATTTCTAATATAATGATTTTTAAAACAAAATCTATTTTTAATATAATGATGTTTAAAACAAAATTGATTTCTAATATAATAATTTTTAAAACAAAATTTATTTTTAATATAATGATTTTTAAAATAAAACGAATAAATAAATTGAATAATTAAATTAAAATACTTAATTACATAAATTAACAACACTTAGAAGAAAATATACACTGGTGTCTTCATCATCGTATACCCTCCAAAAGAAAACCCATCGTCGCCTCCTTGTATCTTCACGTCGCAACCACTACAGAGGGCCGGAACGCCATCAATCACCACCATCGATGAGCCCCTTCCGCCGCCATCCAACACCAACAAGCTGGGCCCACTCGCACCCCTATCACCACCAGTAATCGAGCTTAAACGGCGGGCCTTTGGGCTGCTAAATCGAACAGAATATCTCACGACCCATTTGAAGCTCATGGAATGCCCTTTCATTTTTATTTTGAAAGCCTCTGAAATTATATTGTGGATTCAAAGTAAATTAGGGGAAAACGGAATGGATTCTCAGCCGTTGAAAAATTATGGTGGCGGCTCAGAAGAATTATATTAGGGTTTGAGGAAAATGGTTTATATATATATATATATATTTAATAATATTTTATTCAAAAATTTCTTGTTTAACCCTACGACCTCCAAACGAGCCCCAACGACTATCTCACCTAGCCAAATACCCCCATTTCGGACACAATGGTATATGTCCCACAAGCCAATTCGACTGTTTCGATTAGTTTCCATCAAAATTAAAATTTAAATCAATATATATTGAATTTCAATGTACATTTTAATTTACCCGGACCACATACTGACTCCAAAAATTCCAGAAAAATAAATCTGGCTACATTTTGACGATACGGTCCTAACAAAGCTAATTTCGTCGAATTTGGAGACTGTTTGAAAAACGGTCATTTTTCAGTCGATTAAATTCAAATTGAATTGACCAAACACGTTTAAATTTACCACGCTCATATATTGATTCCAAAAATTATGAAAATTGGAATCCAGCAATAATTTGACATTCCAGATCCAACAAAAGTGGTCTCGTCGAAATTGGAGGTGGTTTGCAAAATCGCTATTTTTAAGGGCTATATATTATATTAAATTCCATAGCGACCATTCTGAATTTTCAACTGGACATAACCTTTTATTCCCGCTATGAAATCTTGATTTTTTACATCCATTGGAAAGATATTTTCAAACAGATTTAAATATTTCTGGTTTTACTAAAATCTGGTTTATTTTAAATCATATACATTCATTTGAAATTTGAAATCGAATTTTCTGACTACCGTGCCATTTTAGGCTCGTTATATAATTAAAATAAATATTTATATTCAAATTTCGATTCAAATAAATTTATACGTTCTAATTCTATTCAAAATAAATTTCTAACCGTTATTATTTAAAATAAATTATTTTAAATATTCAAAATTAATTAAAATTGCCAAAATAAAAATTTTAAATTGGTTCCGATTTCGCGGGTTGTTATATATTATATATATATATATATACATATCAATATATCTTTACCTAAAAGAAAATCTTGTACACATACCAATCATCAGAGTATAACACATATCAGATGCAGCAGAACAACTTTAAAATAACTATTGGTGAAGCCTCCTGCTTCCAGCTCCGAAACTCAACTGGAAAATATGTTCGATCTGACCCAAGCACATTTTGAAGCAAAGCAAAAACACCCGGATCAGTATGGAATACTTTCAGTGCTAAATTCACATCAAACAATTGGCTTAACTAAAAAAAACCTCCTTTTCAAAGAAAGGATAATAGTAAGACCAGTCCACACATAAATACAGACGGTTTTTTTACCTTACTATAACCCAAAACATTTTGATATATCAAAATCCAGCGATATTATAATAGTGTCTAAAAAATCACAAATAAATAACCTAGTAGTAGAACGATTGCATCTCACGCTCTACATATATAGTATAAAATCAAATACCGCATGGCGCTTATTGGAGATTGGATTTCAACTATGGCAAGGTATGGGAACACCTTTCCGATTAGTGTACTCTAGAGGGAAATACACAGGGGTTCAACAAGAACATCTTGCAACCTAGGCTAAACATGACCGGTCACTCATTTAACTTGAATATACCGAATGCATTACCACCCTACGGTTGGTATCAGCAACCGTTCCCGCGGGACAACATAGAAAGATTAAAGAAGGAAATGGAATCTCTAGATGGTGATAATACGCCCTGCTTGGGGATGACCCAACTAGCCATGCGACCTACCCGATTTTTGCCATTTCCCAGTTGATGAGACTTGAGGTCACGTTTTACCTTTTGAACATCACATCATATTCTCTTTGAATGCCACATCGTCAGATCCGTCAAATCACTAATTGACGTCCACAAATATACTTTGGGTGTTAAGCAAGAGAATTTCTTCGCCACCAAACTTGGTAAAAATCAACGTATGTGAGTTTTCAGGAAACTCTGTCAGACATTCGCCCATACAAGTCATCCAGGAATAGGATGAACCGAAGGCACCCTCCTACTGCATACTAGGAATCACCCTACAGATCAGTAGCGAGAAGTCCTTGCAAATTCGTGGATTTCAATCACGACAGAACCACAGTATATTTTGGCTGCAGACCAGAGATTATAAGTAGTTCTTCCGTTTATGAATAACCACGGCCTTCAATTTCTCCATCTTCGTTCCCTGCAAGTTAGTTTTGATCGCAACGTTGATTCGAAGTGGTTTTGGGTCTAGTCCCATCCCGGTATCTTCGAAACAACACGTTAAAAAGTCCAGTAAAATATTTCGTTGATAGTTTGGTGTTTTAACTATCAACTTACGACAGTACGGTCAAGTATCTTGGCATCTCAGGCCCTCATTGATTAAAATAAATTAATAAAATTCTCCATCGAATCATTGAAAAATCATTTCATATATTTAAAGTCGATTTCACTTACATATCTTAACGACTCATCTTGGTTTCGTCATTCGGAAAACAATACATCTTCTTTATTCACTCTTCACTTTATTCTCCCTTAAATTTAGTAAATCATTTCCACACTTTCATAACCCATTTATTTCCTTAAATTTGGAAATTTTGATATATTTATATATATTGTTAACTCAATAATATAATCCAATTATCCATTCTGATGCGGCAAAAACCATATTAAACGTCATACACTCTCTTATTAAAAACTCACTGGTTGCAATTCACCTTCGCTTGAAGATCTTATGGAAATCCACTTAAATTCCAAATGTTTATTTCCGTTTCCAAATTAATATAACACCTTCCCTTTCTAATTAAAAGATAAGTACATTTCAATTCATATAAATTCCATTATTAGGAAAATGGTATAAACCTTATCACAGTTCAACTTGGCTAAATAATATTAAGTTATTCATCGCTTAGTTTAAGACTCGTCATATTAAATTACGTTTCAAACCTTGTGAATGAATTGCAAATGTTGTACGAAAATAATAACTCATTTCAACTTCCTTTACCGTTACAAACTAATATCATTCCTTGATAATAGTGAAGCCGTTCAAATTGGGGTATTTTATTACCTCTCAGGCCTTGATCGACAAAGTTCTTATCTCAGAATAGATAGAAGTTCGTAACTCAAATCCCACATTCTTATAGTCTGAATCATATCTTATTCTCTATTTAAAACATGGTTTTTTAAAACCATATCCTTCCTTTTGAAAATTTCAAATGTCGATAACTCTTTTACTTAATATGTTTGTTAAGTAATTAATTTAAAATATTAATCCATTGCTTCAAATTTCTATATGCTATTCTATTTAAAACTTAGATCCATTTACCATACTTTATCCACGACTCTTGTAGCATTATTAAAACTAATAGTTGGAATTTATAACCAGAGCCTTTTATTAATTTCTTTACTCAAACCGATAAGCATTTCCATTTAAATATGGTTTTATAAATCATTTCTTACACTTGAAAAATCCCTTTTACAATCATATCTATTTCCACTTAATCTTTATGATTAAGTAAACTTCTTTCCTGATCACAAATCTTAACACTTAAAATTCCTTATCAACAAGTCTTATATAACTAATTCAATTTCTTAAGCCCTTTATCATCTCTGAAGTACATGTATATTACTTCATTATTAACTAACAATAGGTTAGTTAATATCATTAAGATAATATTTTATTTTATAAATAATAAACTATTTAACAATCATCTTAACTACAGTTACTTAAGATTAATTAGCACTTATAAACAATCATTAAATTAAAATAATAAAATCTCATTTTATTTAAAACCATATAAATTATTTTAACCTTCCTTTTTATAAACAAAGCCATAAATATCATTTTATTTAAAACTCTTTATTTAAATAATTAAAGAAAGCTGAAACTTCGATCCAATAAAAAAAAAATTATAACTTAAATACATCAATTCGCCTGAAGGCGAATTAATTTCCGGCGATTAGTTTTTCAAAACGATGGATTCAGACCATCTGCTGCCAATTTACTTAATTAATACTGACCATTGATTAAAACATGACGATTAAATTCAACCATCAACATTCATTCATCCATCAATATGTAAACAGGATATAATATAAATTAAATAAACAATTCATATGAAACAACAAATAATATACAATTTATTTGAGGAATCCGGTTGGATTCCTCCAACCTGTTTTTCCCTACACAATAGTTAATAATATTGTTTATCACTAGCATATAAAATGGGAATTATAATATAATGCATTTGAATGAGTAATACAGACCAACAATCAACCAATAAACAAATATAAATCATCCAAAACAATCAACCAATAAATAAATATAAATCATTCATAGCATCCATTCAACCAATTTTATACTTGTAAATGATAAATATTAATAATATGAATTTAACACATCAAAGAACTCCAGAAGTGTGAGAATTAACTCATCAGTTATCTCGATTGACGATTCGCATTGTTCCATATAATTTTTAACGACATTTAAAATTACATGAAATATCAACTGCTTCCGTTTCCGACCAAACTAGCTTGTACGCGTAGCCTTCGTTACCACGATCCAAAAGAATCCAATTTCTTGTGATTCTGTAACCGTATGAACGAATTATAATCTTTACAAGTTTGAATTATTTTAAAAGTCATTTGCCAAATTATTAATTATAAAATCACTTTAGTTATCTTAGGACTTAAACGTTCTTCTGCATGTACCAATCCGAACCGTAGCTGGAGCATTCACGCATCATGACAAAACCCGTCCCAAACTATTGCCTCCATCCTTTTCATTTATTGCTGCTCACTGCTTCTTTTTTTATTTAATTTTTTATTAACCTTTTTTATAAATATAAGGGATGAGGCCCACATACAAAAACATGCGGCCTGCCTTCATTACTACTTCTTCTTCTTGCTATGCAATACTCCAGTATACTGATACCTCAACATAGCCGATATCATAAGCTCCTCCTCCGTAACGCCTACTGAACAACTAACACCACCTTCTTATTTCACGCAAATTCCACCATCTTCTTCTCCTCTATAACAGATAACTTCCGACCTGTAACACCCCACATCCTTTAGTGTCACTCACAAATGGAATGCACTAAGTTCTATGGGGTGTTACACTTGGTATCAGAGCTGAAGGTTACCGGATCAGATAAAAGATTTGAAAAAAATTATTACTTTCAAACAGTTTTAAAAGAAGCATTTTCAAAAGAAAAGTTTTGTTTTAAAGGCATATTCCCCAAAAGCCATGCGCACTATCTTCTGATTCTCTGTTTGAATTATTGTCCCCTTCTTTCTTGAGTCTCTGGGGCTCCTGGCTTTCTGGGAGGTAACCTCATCGAAGGGCGAAGTAGTGCCCGACTTCCATCTATAACCGTAGTAGTTTCACCTGCAGCTAGTTTTCTTTCATGCTTAATAGGGTTTTCTGTACGATGGAGGCAGCTTTCGAGAGATTTGTCAACATGATTACACACGAAAGAGGATGAGGAGTTTGGCTAAGGAGCACAACCCAAGGATGAGGAATTCATGGATGTAGACTTGGCTCACGAAGGACGTAGGGATTATAAAACCTAAGACAAGAGGAAGTATCTTTTCTATGGCAGAATAGGGCATATAATTAAGAACAAAGGACAAGATTTTCAGAAGGGCAAGTACATGCTTTCACCACTAAGCGTACCTAGGAGAAAGGTAGTAAAGTTCTGCTGGAAGAGTCTACCTTTTCTGTTTGTACTCTTTCTTTTGGTTTTAGCACTTCGCATTTGTTCATATTTGCTTCCATAGTTGAGTCTCTGCACCTTAGTACTTGTATAGTAAAAGATCCAAATTCGGAGGAGACATTCCTCGGGTGCTTGTCTGATATTGGTTTAGGCCTTTGGGGCTTGTACTTGAGGGATGTCGAGTTCGACTAGGATGGTTTGCTTGAGAGATGAATAGTTGTGGCAGGCGCTCTATATAGAGAAGGACTAACCTTAAGAGAGGTAAAAAGTACGTAGTGACCTTTTGACCCTCATAGTTATGGCATGATGGATAAGCTAAGAGGAGAGACCTCTGATCATCCTAGTATATACACTCAGTATCATGGTTGACATTTGTTTATTTTGGAAATGGAGGTCAAGAAACTTTGCAATCGTGAAGTTGAATCTGTTAAGGTACAGTTGAGTAAAGCTCAAGAAGACGTGATACGGGAGATTGAAGATAAGGCATGTGCGCCTCATACCCTTTTTCTTAAGGGTACATCCTTGATTCCTTTTTTTTAGGAATTCTATGCATACTAATTTCTAGCTTTTAAGGTATATCCTCTAGGACGTATCATCGATCCTTAGGTAGAAACCCTTTTGGATGTAAACATGTATTTGAAACATGTTATGGTTGATGGTTGCGAATGGTTGCTAGTGGTTGCTCGTGAATGCATATACACACGTATTAGGCACTATTTCAGCTCAAACGCCTTCATATTTCATTTACATATATGTATTTGTTTATGAATTGAACTTAATGTGTTATCATATGGATGTCGCATTTGAGTGAATGATTGTGCACTCATATAGAATAATATGTATCATTAGGATTTGCATACATATTGGACGCATGGCACTGACATGATTTGCATTAAGGAGGTCAATTGAATCAGTAGACCGCCTGATTTTACATTAGATAAAGACATGTACACACACTATGCATATGAACATACAAGCATTAGAAGTCTTTAAGGACAATGGATGCCTGTGTTTGATGGTTGAGTAGATGGATGATTGGATGCTAGGATTTACATTCTTCTTGACTTGAAGATTTCGGGATCGAAATCCTTTAAGGAGGGGAGAATGTAACACCCCGTATTTCTGTTAACACTAAAGTTACTAATTTAATAATAAATGTGTAAAGGGGGGATGTATCCAATGTGCATACAAATTTAATAATAAATGTGTAAAGGGGAGATGTATCTAATGTGCATACAAATTTAATAATAAATGTGTAAAGGGGAGATGTATCTAATGTGCATACAAATTTAATAATAAATGTGTAAAGGGGAGATGTATCTAATGTGCATGCAAATTTAATAATAAATGTGTAAAGGGGGGATGTATCTAATGTGCATACAAATTTAATAATAAATGTTAATAATGTACATTAAGAAAGTAATTGTGAACATAATTGGCTTCTCTTTAGAACGGATGGCTTTGATTAACCTTGGCTTCATCGATGGCTCAAATTAACTTGCAATCCTATATAAACAGCCCCCTAGTCTCCTTCTCTTTGCACCATTCTTCTCTAACCTTATGCTGCACAAATTCTTGATGGACATGGCTTCTTCTTCTTCCTCTAAATCTTAATAAATAGATTAAAATAAAATATAAATCAAGACGAGGATATGCTGCTCAAGTCTTTCAAGAGAAGATTCAAAACAAGTTAGGATTCAAGTAAAGATTCAACGGCTTCAAGCAACGCTATCTTTCTATTCTTTTCTAGATCCAATCAATGTAAGTCGGTTACTTTTTAGATTTGAACGCCTTTTCTATTTGTGACATGAAATTAAAAGAATATAAGAAATATGCCTTATCATTTCATTGAATCTGTGCTTGTTTATGACTTTGGATCTGATTCTTGGTTATGGCCTAGAACACATTGTGACTAAGTTGCCAATGCTTAAGATTATGACTATGGAACTGTGGCCTTTGAAACCATAAGCCTTTGACTATGAACATAAGCCTTTGACTATGAACATAAGCCTTTGACTAGGAGCATAAACCAGTGCCTATGACTATGACAAGGACAATAGTGGATAATTACCTATGATTCATGAACATGATATTATTGCCTAGGATTATTGTAACACCCCACCTCCGTTAAGGTCACTCACAAAGGGAATGCCTTAACTTTGGTGGAGCATTTTAGTAAACAGAACAGAAACTTACAAGACAGATAAAACAGTACTTGAAAATTTTATAACTTTATTACAACAGAAACCGAAATAAGCTTGACTACATCCTTTCAAATCACAATATCAGAATTCAAGTACAAAATATCAGTCTTGTACAAAAGCCTTCAGAATGCATAGTTTAAAATCATAATCCCCACAGAAGAAGACAAGCCATACTTTGAGCACTTCAAGCGGAAGAAATCTGGATCAGGCTAGAGTACTCCCTTCTACAAAACCTTGGGGGGGGGGGGGGGGGGAGGGGCGGAAGAAAGGAGGCGAAACAACAAGGGTCAGACAAAAAGTCTGGCAAGTCCAGTGATTTTCAGTTATGAACAGATAATAATAACATGACATGAAAATAAAACTGGATGAGAGATAACAGTAACAGGTGTAGCGGATATTACAGAAGAACAGAATGACATAAGCTATTTCTTTACATTTCTCTGCACTAATACTAGTATAACAGAATTAGGTGTCACCCTAATGTCTAAACTGAAACAGAAACGGGTATAGAATAATTTCCACAGAAGAGAGTGCGAGTAATGGGCCTTTACCACCCGAACAGAAACAGACAGAAGCAGAAACAGATTAATCCCTACGGAAACAGAATGTAGAATTAGGTGTACACTAGTAATGGGCCTTTACCACCCCAACAGATGGTACCACGCAGAAACAGACAGGTGTTACCACCCAACAGAAACAAACGGTACCAACAGAAACAGACAGAACTAAGTGTACCCTAAAACCCTACCCCAAGCGATCGGCTCCCTAATACATAAATACCCTGTGTCGGCCCCACAGTAGGGTGTATCACTCCCTAAAGTGACAACCAATTGGCACAGACCTATTTACAGATGTCACGGCGTCTTACATCCTCAGAGGCAGACCGGGATCCAAGCATGCACATGACCCAGTTGGAACACACCATCAACACCCCTCGCCATTATCAGAATGAACCACTTATAATTAGTTCAGTAAGCGTGCCCGGACCCTACCTACTGTTGGGTCAAAGTTTTGATACCAGAAAGGGTTACTGACTAATATGGGTCCCAAACAACAAATGACACAAGTAAATTCCCTCATAACCTTGTGTCCCAGACTAACAGATTTCAGATTAACTTGTTTACAAGTTCATACATACAGAGATCAGATTTACTAGTTCACAGATCAGAAAATCAAATCAACAAGTTTTCAGACTAATGGATTAGATGTACAGATTTAACAGAATTTCAGATTTGTCTAACTTTGTATTGGGCCTACAGATTCATGAACGGGTTTATTATATATACTAGTCCAGTTGGTTTAACCATATCCACCTAACACGTTTTGGACATCATTTTTATCTCAGATTTGCATTAATTAATTATTAATGCACAGACCTCTCACATTAGGTCGCTAGCTTGTGGCCGCTGGATGGGTCGGGCGGTTCCGGGCAGACTTCTGCCACAAGCCAGACCTAACCTCGTGTCTAAGCATATTACGACTAACTTCTCACATTAGAACCTATTGTTTGCGGCCACTGGATGTAGGGGTGAGCATTTATTGGTTAAACCGAATAAACCAACCAAACCAATTAAGTTTGGTCGGTTTGGTTTGGTTTTGATACTTAGTCGGTTGGTTTTGGTTTTCATTTTTATATTACTTTGGTTTATTGGTCGGATTTGGTTTTCAGTATCTAAAAACCGAACTAACCAATTAAACCAACATAGAATTTTTGTTTATCTTAAAGTTAAAAGAATTACTATTAGCAATGTTGTTATTCACAATATTCTTATAATGATATTAATTTAATTTCAATTTGATTAATGCTTCTAGAGGAAGAGTTTTTTTTAATATATTTGCACCATATACACTCAATTAGTTGTTTTAGTCTTATATCATGTCAACAATTAGAAGGTCTATTTTATTTTTGGTTTAACTAAATCAACCAACCAAACCAAAAAATATTATCGGTTTGGTTGGTTTTGGTTTCAAAAAATATTGGTTTGGATTGGTTCGGTTTATGTTATTTGAATGGTTATTTTGGTTCTGACATTTTTGATCGGTTTCAAACTGAACCAACCATTTGCTCACCCCTAACTGGATGTGCCGGGCGGTTCCGGGTAGGATTACGCCGCAAACTCATTCTAACCTCGAGTTAGCCATGTTCATCTTTGCGGCCAATTAAATAATAATTTACCATTTATGCCCACGCCTAATATACATGTCAATTATTCATAACTATAGCCAATTCATATTATGTCAATAACGGACTAATTATATCAACTCAACAGATATAGCAGATAACAGATTTTGTAGATTAGGCGACTTAACCGATTTAACAGATTAAGCAAGCTAGAAGATTTAGCAGATAACAGGTTAGGCATCTCAACAGATTTAGCAGTTTAGGCATCTCAACAGGTTTAGTTTAGCAGATTTGGCATTTTCAACAGACTTAGCAGATGACAGATTTAGCAGATTTAATATTTCTAAAGGTTCTATTTACATGCCTTGCTTAATCATAAATTAAGCCTAAATAATTATCATGATTCACAATATGATCATATACCCCATGTTTGCATAAATTTACATAACACAGAATATGGACATAATTTACCCTATAACATATGTTCCCATTTTGGTTAAACTAGCATTGTACAGCAGATTCATCTATAAATTATACCAAATATTACAATGCATGCCATATATCCAAAAATCCCTATTTAGGTGTATTCACACTTAATAGTCCTCAAATCTTATTATAGATTTCTACACCTAAGTCACATATCTTCCCCTTCTTAAAATGTGCCACAAATCTAGGTTTTAATCATGTATCATATTCTTAAAATCAGATATTGAATTATGTCCCCAAATCACAGATTATCATACATAGCTTGCTCAGATCCAGATCTAGTTTACAACATGTAATATGTATCTAAACTAATTACATGCCTATGGTCAAATTTATGCCCCAATTCCTAAGTCACATGTCCAATGTAAATTTTATGCCTCAACTTCTCAAGTCGTATGTTCAATATTCATTATGCCACAAAACTCAAGTCATAGGTTCAATTATATGCCTTAGATTTATGTCCTAAGTTCCAAGTTCAACCTATGTTCTTTCCTCAAATCAGTCACATATCGGTCATGCCCATTTCATGCATTATTCATTTTATTGTCCCAAATATTTTAGCGTATGTTAATCTCTTATGAGATTGGCTCAGGCTTGTGGTAGCCTGGCTATAGAACAGAAAGCAGAAAGAAATACAGAATAAGGTAGATCTAAACAGAACAGAACAGACATAATCTCATATTCAGATTTACAATTCATGTCACAATCAGAATTAACGTTTATATCGGAAAATAACTGTACTTGCCTTGATTGGATTCTAAAAGAAAGATAGTTGAAGCGTAGTTAGTTGATCTTCTTTAACCGTTGTTGAAGTTTCAAGCTTGAATTGAGTTGCTTAGGTTGATGTTGATTAGCTTCTAGTTTTGATTTCAGCAGAGTAGCGACGCCATTTTTATTTTTATTTAGAACAGAGGCAGAGTAGAAGCAGAATAGAATTGTGTGTAGAGAAGGCTAAGTTTGGGGCTGTTTAAATAGGTTTAGGCAGACGAATCTAGGCAGAAAACGAGACCAGATACATAAGAATGCACCCAGGCCCAAAACTAGGTTCGGGGACCAGGTCGACCCCCAGGTCGACTGCCCAGTCGACCTGGTCGGGGGGGGGGGGGGGTCGACTGCCCAGTCGACTCCCCAGTCGACCTGGGTTTGGGCGGGAAAATTCCCGCCCAGTCTGTTCTGGGTTTGAAATTCGAATTTTGAATTCGAATTCGTGCTGTTTTTAATTCTGAAAATTTCTGAAACTTTGGAAGGCCATAACTTCTTCATATGGACTCCGATTTACGCAAACTCGGACTCGTTTTCAAGCAGAATTCCGAGACGAACGCAATGGCATAACCCGTTTCCCTTGATTATTATTTTAAAAATTAATTATCCTTTGATTTGTTACTTATACGTTCACAGAAAATACGGGGTGTTACATTCTCCCCTCCTTAAAGGATTTCGTCCCCGAAATCCTCAAGTTAAGAAGAATGTGTCCTACCATCCAACATCCATCTACTCAATCATTGGCGTCCATTGTCCTTATAAACTTCTAATGTTGTATGAACATATGCAAAAGTGTGTGTATATGTTCCTTATCTAATGCAAAGATCAGGCAGTCCACAGATTCAGTTGACCTCCTTAATGCAAATTATGCCAGTGCCATGAGTCCAACATGTATGCAAATTTTCCTATTTGATACATATCATCTCTATATGAGTGCACAACCATTCAGTCATATGCAACATCCATGTGCTGAGTCAATCATTTTGCATCCACAAAAATTTTAAATGCTCACACATCCATATGCAGTATGAGAGTGTTTTCGAGCCGATCTAGTGCCTAGTGTGTGTATATGCATCCACGAGCAACCACTAGCAACCACTTGCATCCACTTGCAACCATCAAACATAACATGTCTCAAACACATGTTTACACCCATTAGTTTCTACCTAAAGTTCGAAGATTCGATCGATAGGATACAGTCGAATGATGGAAGCGAGTACAAATAAAACAAAAACTTGGTTCCCATTAGACATGGGTCCTAAGTATCGGCCCCAAAGACCGAAACCAACATCAAATTGACACCCAGAGGATTACCCTCTTTAGATAATGTCAAAACTGGAAATCTTAACCTTATCGGAAGTATTCAGATATTTACATATTACTGGTACAGATCAGGTTACTGAACTAAGCATGATAAAACCCAGAATGAATGCGTCCTACTTGACGCCTAACACGAATATCTCTCAAACCCCAATCACAAACAGATGATTCATAACCCTTATGGATTTGGGTCTACAGCGGAATCAGAAACAATAGTAGTATTAAAGTGCAGAGTATCGATTACAGAATCAAAATGAGTTTTAACTCAACAATCAGATAAGAAAATTAAACCTTCTACCTATATTTTCTTATTTCTACCCTATCTACCAGTCCCTTGAGCATTCGCCTGTCCTCCAGAAGTGGGTTCTGCCCTCTGCTCTTGCCCTCGTTTCTTCGGGCAGTCCCTAGTGAAGTGTCCCATCTCACCACAGTTGAAGCAAGTTCCCTTCCTTTTTCTGCAATCCTTGTTCAGATGAGTCGAGCTTCCACAAGTAAAGCACTTTTTCCCCTTCTTATTTTCAGACTACTCATCCTTCTTTTGTGTTTCCTTTTTGGGCCCTGCTTTCTTATTATGTGGTTCTTCCTTCTTTGTCTCTTTCTGGCCCTTGTCTACCTCGTGCAGTAGTGCCATGTCCACCAATTTCTCGTAAGTCGCTCCCATGGGTACATGGGTCATGGCTAGGCTGTGCAGTGGCTCGTTCAATCCTTTAACAAAGCGGAGAGCCTTTTTATGCTGAGTGTTGACTAAATCCAATCCGAACCTATCCAGTTGGTTGATATGGTTGACGTATTCCTTGACCTTCATACTTCCTTGCTTAAGAGATAAGAACTTTTCCAGTTGTAGACTTCGTTCAGCTTGCGAGAGGAATTTCGTCTCAAACCTTGTTCTGAAATCCATCCATGTTTCAATCGGCCTCTCGGCGTTAGTGACTTCCCACCAATAGGAAGCTTCGTCTTTAAGCAACCATACCGCCAACTGTACCTTCTGCCTATCGTCCACCTCGAAGATAACGAACAGATCCTCAGTTTCTTTGAGCTAGTTCCTCGCTTCTACGAATGATTCAGTTCCCTTGAAATCCTTTCCACCCATGACCTTAAAATCTCTACAGATCTTTGAGAAAGAAATTGCACGAGGAGGGGGCGGAGGAGGGGGATCATTTGCTGGACCTACGGCGGCGGTCCTAGCCTCAAGATATTGACGAAAACAACCGGGTACATGAACACCCTCTGGTATCTCAGATGCTTCAGACATGCTGGAACGAAAAAGGAAAGATTCAATACAAAAAGGACTGAAGGAAAGATATATGACTCTTGGGGACCATGTTTTTCAAAATAAGCTTTATTTTTGAAAATACTTCCTTTCAAAACCTTTTTGAAAACAGTTTTCAAAAACTTTACCCAATCTGGTAACCTTCGGCTCTGATACCAAGTGTAACACCCCACCTCCGTTAAGGTCACTCACAAAGGGAATGCCTTAACTTTGGTGGAGCATTTTAGTAAACAGAACAGAAACTT
Source organism: Allium sativum (assembly GCA_030737875.1). Classification (NCBI taxonomy): domain Eukaryota; kingdom Viridiplantae; phylum Streptophyta; class Magnoliopsida; order Asparagales; family Amaryllidaceae; genus Allium; species Allium sativum. The sequence continues at coordinate 573,350,574 of CM060921.1, read as the reverse complement.
ACAAGACAGATAAAACAGAACTTGAAAAATTTATAACTTTATTACAACATAAACCGAAATAAGCTTGACTACATCCTTCCAAATCACAATATCAGAATTCAAGTACAAAATATCAGTCTTGTACAAAAGCCTTCAGAATGCATAGTTTAAAATCATAATCCCCACAGAAGAAGACAAGCCATACTTTGAGCACTTCAAGCGGAAGAAATCTGGATCAGGCTAGAGTACTCCCTTCTACAAAACCTTGGGGGGGGGGGGGAACGGAAGAAAGGAGGCGAAACAACAAGGGTCAGACAAAAAGTCTGGCAAGTCCAGTGATTTTCAGTTATGAACAGATAATAATAACATGACATGAAAATAAAACTGGATGAGAGATAACACACTACAACAAAAACACCATATTACAACTTTAATTTTACAATGGTGCATAAAGCACTGTTGTAATAGATCCTTTATTACAACGGTGCAAAACACACTGTTGTAATAAATGTTTTTTACAACGGTAAAATAATCACTGTTGTAAAGAACATATATATTACCATATCACAACTTTAATTTTACAACGGTGCATTAAGCACCGTTGTAATAGATTCTTTTTTACAACGGTGCAATAATCACTGTTGTAAAGAACATATATATTACCATATTACAACTTTAATTGTACAACGGTGCAAAAGCACCGTTGTAATAGATCAAGTCTGAGCTCTTTAGCTCTCCAATGGTTCCTTTAGGATTCATTTTCACTTCAAGGATCCTGAAACAAAGAGCTTCCCACATCCTTTTGGGCAACAAAACTATTATTGATTTTTTAAAATTCGCAACAGGTAAATTTGAACAAAAAAAAAGAAATAGTACGTGCTTCTAATTTTGTTTCAATTGGGCTACCTTTGCGAGATGGTCCCTTTTCAACGCTCGAGGCTGATTCGAATTTAGTTGCTTAAATAAAGCACTATAGTTTCCATGGTTAGCGTTTGGAATTCAATTCGGTTGGTCAACTCATGTTAATTTCCTTTGAATTTTGAACGTTATACCGCCAAGTGGACACCTAGGAATTGAATGTACCTACCTGTTTTAAACACAAGTTTCCCTATGTAGAATGGTTTTGCGATGTTCCTTCTATTTACAATCTCGAAATTGAGGGTTTTCTTATTTAAAACAGAGTCTTATTCTTCCATGCCATCATTTTCTGTTCATACGGGGGCCTCAACTACCATCATTTTCTGGTCCTATTTAAATTGCTCTAAGACTTATCACTGACCCATGAGAGGGGTACCCCATAGTCGTCAAAGTGGAAATGCCTCATAGTATATGTCTGTAATTCGAAAACCCATAAGAGAATTTAGAGCTACCATCGAGAGACAAGTATGCCAATCGGCCACCACCTAGCTATACCTCTTGTCATCTCTTTATGTACTCGACTCGTGTCGTATCTCCGTTTAGTGGATTTTTGTAAACGTTTCTAAGCATAATGTTAACAATAAAAATTAAATACAAATATATAATAATTAATAACTAAGACTAGATAATAATTATTAATTTGAAATGTGGCACAATTCAAAGCAAAATGTTGAAAACTTAGTGATTTCACACCCCTACACTTAACAATTTCCATGTTTCAATTATTCTTCCCACTGGTTGAAACGTTGTGCCTTTTGACATCGGTTCACAAACATTTCAATCGTATTCCATCGTATGCCTTTTCCATCCGTTCACATTTCCTTTTCCATCGTTTCATAGTATTCCTTTTCCATCGTATTCCACCGAAACCCTAATTCCCCTTTCGATAATCAGGCCGCTGCTGCTCGATCGCCGCTCTTGCCTTCGGTCTCAATCGCCGCTGCTCAATCGTCGCTCTTGCCTGCTCAATCGTGATTGTAATTTTCTTCTTTCTTCTCAGAATATTTTGCTTCAATCCACTTTGTATTCAGGTTTACGTTGCTTTGTTTTGAAGAAAATAAAGGATACATGCTCGTTTTTTTTCTTTTCAATTTCCCCTGAATTGAAACCATGCTAGCTACCCTACCCTGTTGATAAAACTTAAACACATTTGATTCATCTCGTGCCCTGCTGTTACACTATTAAAATCTGAAGTGGAGATGTGTATTTCGGAACACATATAATTTGTATACACCCAGTTTATTTAGTGTTCATTTAATGAATAGCTTTCGGCCATTTATCCTTACCTCGGCTGTGTTACAAAACTGGAAACCCTGTTCTTGCACCTTGAGTATGTGAGTTTTGAACATGTTGTATCTTATCTGAAACCGTATGTTAGTAGATATACAAACCAAAAATGTTTGCACAGATGTGCCCCTACTTATAGTTTTAGAAGTAAACCTGAAAGGAAGTTTCCCTTGCTAGTGATAAATAATTGCTAAGTGATAAATAAATTACATTTCAATTACCAGCTTGAGCGAAATATACTCTGATTAAATCCATGGTTGCCTATGTTATACTTGTAATATTTTTCTTAAACCATGAGTCTTTCTTTAAATTCTTGAAATAATAAATGGGTTCTTTTGTTGTCTAAAATTGCTTATTGGTTTCCTAGCAATATTTTTTCTTGTCGTGAGTTGCCCCCTTTGAAATAAATAATTGGTTGAATTCCTGGGAATAAAATGCAAGATGCCATGCGAGATGAAATTCTCCATGCTCATGTCATTGCCGAATCTACTTGTGCACATTAAAATTTTCCAGTCTTCTTGCATTCCAGTTACTGATGTGTCATTCCATTCTCTATTATGAACATGCCTGATTCATGCAAATAAATACATGTTGCCATGTGTGATGGTCTTTTATTTGTGTTTATTTTGATGATATATATATATTATTATGCAAATACGTTGTTTTATAGGGTGGGTCGAACTCCGTCGAAGTATGATAGGTGATGCATACACACTTGCCTGCTCAATCATGATTGTAATTTTCTTCTTTCTTCTCAGAATATTTTGCTTCATTATTTCTGAAACCGGATCTTCGTTCTGACCAGTATCTTGCTTCATTATTTCTGAAACCGGATCTTCGTTCTCAGAATATTTTGCTTCATTATACCTAAATCGATATTTCATCACACTTTTTATTTGTTTGATACTGGCTCCAGTTCCTGCTCATATATAAAAAGCTAAAATTGATAAACAAAATAAATAATAAATATATTAGATAGGCAGTGTGTTGGTTTGTATGTTGATCTGGCGGAGCAGTTTTGGTTTAGTTCCCTTGGAGCTGGTCATCTTGGTGGTGATAGGGTGATCAATGTGTTGGTTGCCATGGAGTTATCTCTAGTATGTGATGTACGTTGCGTACACTTTCCAATAGGTCAATGGGTTGGTTGACATGGAATTATCTCTAGTATGTGATGAAGTGTTGAACCATATATGATCATTTGAGATATAAAATTCTAACAAATATATAAGTTAATATTTGTTACATAAGAGAGGTAATCTACCAAGGTGGGTGAGTATAACCAAGTTGTACAATAATGTTGAGCATAATTCTTTATAGTAGGTCCGAAAATTAGAGGCGTTGTTTTACCAAAATGGACAAAGCATGGGTCAATCTACCAAGGTTTCATCATTTTGGCTATTACTTCCATAGTTATAAGTAGTGTGATGCTAAGGGCACGTCATTTTCCTCTTACTAATACCACGAATAAAAATAATAAGTACAATAAATTTTATGTACTTCCTAATACCATTATAAACAAATATAAGTATTTATGAATGAGTTTGGTGTTAGGAAGAATGCAGTATAAAATTTTGGTATTAGCAAGAAGAAAACGAGGTGCTCTAGCATCACACTATAAGTATTTAAGAATGAGTATTAATACATTTTTTTTGTAGAATGACAAGCGAATATAGGCAAGCCATGGAAAATTTTGTATATGGGCATGTTGCGAGTGAAGGGAATCCCGAAAAAATTAGATGCCCATGTCGTGATTGTAGGAATCTAATTTGGCAAACATCAAGGGAAGTTGTGTCACACTTGATTTGTTTTGGAATGGACCCAACCTATGATATATGGATTTTTCATGGAGAAAAACGGCCATCACAAAATAAAAGTGAGACAGATACTTATAGAATGTATGTTGATGCGCAAATCTATGATGAGGAGGTAGAAGCCAATGTTGAAGCAAGACATGGGGAAGGTATTGAGGAAATGATGGAGAATGCCGAAATTCCTTTGTATCCCGGTTGTGCAAGCCACACAAAGTTGTCTGCTACAGTACTTCTTTTCAAGCACAAAGCGCGAAATGGTATATCGGACACGGCTTTTACAGAGCTTCTTAAACTTCTAAAGGATATGTTGCCTAAAGAAAACATGCTTCCTGATTCTACATATGCAACAAAGAAGTTGCTTAAGTCATTTGGTTTAGGCTATAAGCAGATACCTGCATGTGTAAATGATTGTTGTTTATTTAGAAAAGAGCTTGCAAATAGTGATTTTTGTCCTAAGTGTGGTAAGTCTCGCTGGAAAAAAAACAAGACTACTAAAGATGGGAAGCAAACCAAAATACCTATGAAGGTTTTGAGATACTTCCCACTGATACCAAGACTGAAAAGAATGTTTGCATCCCCAGAAACATCAGAACAACTAAGATGGCATAGCAGTCATAAGAGTGAAGATGGTGAATTGCGTCATCCAGTGGATTCTACTCAGTGGGCTACGATTGATAGAATGTATCATTCTTTTGCTTCCGATCCACGAAATTTAAGGCTTGGCATTGCATCTGATGGCTTTAATCCTTTTGGTGATTGGAATTGTGGATATAGTTGTTGGCCAGTGTTTCTTGTTGCTTACAACTTTCCTCCGTGGCTTTGTATGCACAAAGATAATATGATGCTATCTTTGTTAATTCCTGGGCCACGACAACCGGGAAATGACATTGATGTATACTTGCAACCACTTATTGAAGATTTGAAAAAATTGTGGGATAAAGGGGTGAAAGTGTACGACACTTATACTCGTAGTGAATTTAGATTATATGCTATTCTTATGTGGACAATCAATGATTTTCCAACTTACGGAAATTTAGCTGGTTGCCCTGTAAAAGGTAAGAGAGCATGTCCAGTTTGTGGTGTCAATACCTGCTCAATATGGCTACCATTTAGTAAAAAGTGTGCATACATAGGTCATAGACGATTCCTTATACCTAACCATGAGTATCGTCAACGGAAAAACTTATTTGATGGAACTATAGAGAAAGGCCTCAAATACAAACTGGTGTTCAAATCTTTGATGATGTTCAAGATATTATTAATGATTGGGGGAAAAAATTAAAAAAGGAAGAGAAAGGTGAAAGGAAAAGGAAAAGGAAAACTATGATGAAAAAAGGATGTACAATGTGGAAGAAGAGGTCCATTTTCTTTGACTTGCCTTATTGGAAGGTGAAATTTAACTAGAAACACATTGCTTTTCATTTTCTATACATGTTTGCTACTTAGTACTTAATTAGTTGTGTTTTGTTAATTTTTTGGCACTTCCTTTGCGGCATAATCTAGATGTGATGCATATTAAGAAAAATATTGGTGAAAGTATTATTGGTACAATGCTTGATTTCAAAGGAAAATCAAAAGATGGCCTCAATTCACGGCAAGATCTAGAAGCAATAGGCATTAGAAAAAAAATTGCATCCTATAGACATTGGAAATAAAGTATTGCTCCCAGCCGCACCGTGCACCTTATCCGATCAAGAAAAAGAGATCTTTTATAGTAGAACGAAGAACTTGAAAGTGCCTGATGGATATAGCTCAAATATTGGAAAATGTTTTGCAAAAGAAGACAAGATATCAAACCTTAAGTCTCATGATTATCATGTTTTAATGCAACAACTATTGTCCGTTGCATTAAGAGGACTTCTACCTACAGGGATAAGGAATGCACTACTACGACTATATTCGTTTTATAATGACATATGCCAAAGAGTGCTTGATAGGGATAAATTAGAATTAATGGAATATCAAGTTACATTAACACTATGTGATCTAGAGAGGTTCTTTCCCCCTTCCTTTTTCGATATCATGATTCACTTAACAATACATTTAGGGAGAGAAGCAAGAATTTGTGGGCCGGTCCAATATCGATGGATGTATCCATTTGAGAGGTAATATTTATTATAAATAATTGACGGTTAAAAGTATCTATAGCTATGAAAGTAACTTGTTTATTCATTTTGGTTATAGACATATGAAAATATTAAAAGGGTACGTTAAAAATCAAGCACGGCCTGAAGGGTGCATTGCTGAGCGCTATGTTGCCGAAGAATGTATGAAATATTGCTCTGGATATATTAAAGATGCATTAGAAATTAGAGAGAGGAAAAACCGAAATGAAGTGGAACAAAATGATTTTATACTTGAGGGGCGTCCTATTTCCAAAGGAAAACCTACTACAGTCGATGAGGAGGTGATTAATGCTGCTCATCGATACGTTTTGTTTAATACGGAAGAAGTAGAGCCGTATATAGAGTTAGTTTAAGTCCAACTTAACTATGACATACAAAATAAATTAGATGCTTAATTACATTTATGTATGCAGAATGCACAAAGAGGAGCTAAAATGTTTGCATCCTCATCTTGCACAAGACGATTTGGAACTGTCAAAATTGCAATCGAAGACTTTTAGTTTTTGGTTCAGAAAAAAGGTTGATAGTTATATCTTAAAAAACTATTAATGATGAAAGTAATAGATCAAGATAAATCTTTATTTAATATATTGTATTTGTCCAGGTTAGAGATGATAGACGTATATCCAATGTCAGCAACATAATAAAATGGCTTTCATACGGACCTTGTTCGCATATAATTTCTTATTCTGGCTATATTGTTAATGGTCGACGTTTTCATACGAAAGACTTTGAGAAGGCGACACAAAATAGTGGTGTTTCCATTGAGTCAAGTACTGTTTGTGTAGATGGGTCTATTGAAAAAATAATATATTATGGGGTCTTGCGTGAGATTTTCTTGTTGGATTATCGTCAATTTCAAGTTGCCTTGTTTAAATGTGATTGGGCAAATATGTATCGTGGAGTCAAAGTTGAAGATGGATTTACATTGGTCAATTTGCATCAATTTCAAAATAAGTTTGAAAGCGACCTGTTTATCTTAGCAACACAAGCGGTTCAAGTGTTCTTCTCTAGAGAAGGTAGTTCTTCAAATTGGTATGTTGTGTTGAGAGCGCCCTCTAGAGGGTTTCATGAATTGGAAAAATACGACGAGGATGAAGAATCAACTAGTAAACCATTGGATGAGTCACAACTTGATGATAGAGACGTAGATAATGGGGATGAAAGTTACGTAAGGGAGGGTTGTAACGGTATTTTGGTATGTTATAAGCACATTTTATTGATTTTTTATTTTATGCATGTTCATATATACCATAAAATGTGTTGTTCATATATACCATAAAATGTGTTGTTAGAATGAAAAAAAAGAAAAAAAATCTGATATAAGATTGACATCTTAGCGTGTATCAAAATAACTTTATTTTCTATTGTATGTTCTTTGCATGTGTATTTTATTTTGTACGTGGTTGTTACAAAGTAGTGCTATATTTAGTCTGATGTTCTAATCCTTTGTAAATCGTTTTGTTTTTTTATAGGTCGACGAGGAAGATTGATCTTGTATTATCGACGAGGAAGATGGTGCTAGACGAAGGAGAGGTATTCAAGTTACATATTGCATTTTTTACCACATGTTTTTTTTTACTTTAGCCTTATTTTGTTTCTTTTAGTACGACTGAAAACATACTCCAAAAATGTGTTTACAAATGTATATACTTTAAGTAAATATTATTAATGTGATCAGAAAATGTTTTGTTAAAAAATCAACTATTTATTCCATAAAAGTTATACGAATATCTATACACTAGCATGTTGTCATATATCATCTTTTTAGGCCAAAAATCATTTCACTGTATAAAATTACAAGTGAGTTTCATTTGGACTGGAATCATCGTAATTCTGCCTTCAAACATTTTGTAATAAAGGCACAAAGCTTATTTTGCCTCAAGTACGTGGCCCTAGTACTCGTATTTTTAGTACAACACATATGTTAAAATATTTCAATTTTATTTCATTATTTCCAGATTTACTTTCAACGCGATTACATCTATTTAGAATAATTCAACCATTATTTTCATTTAAAATTGAATGTGTATAAATGTTCAAACAGCGTATGCTAACAAAGAATTTTGGAGAGAATACTTGGTGGATAGAAAAAGATACATATAATACAGCTAAGTTTGGAATACAACTAAAAGTCACTTGTATTTTTCTAATCCATGTTTAAATAACAGCAGAGTTACAAACAACTAAAATACCTGCATTAGATGTGACCATTATGGAGATGTCAGCCCATTCAAATGCTCTTTCATGATGGAGGATGCATTGGATTTTATCTATCAGGGTAACATATAGTCATACGTTTAATGAAGAAAGTTAGACAAAATTTTTGGAAAAGGAAAGAGAGTTAAGACCTGGAAAGAGAACTAATTCTGGCAATTCGGCCATGCACTGGTTGTTTACTTGATGTCAGCAAATTTTGGTTCCCTCATCGGTCGGTTTCTTTTTCCTTCACTTGTCTTGGTTCTTGTTGCGTAACGGGTCAGAATGAGTTGCACCTTTGTCATGCTCTTGTTAATTGTTGTATTTTTTAAGAATATGTTTATTTTTGCACTCTTATAAGTAGACTGGTTAAAGAAAAAAAGCGCACACTAAAATATTTTTACAACCATTAACAGACTATGATTGTAAAAGCAGTTTTGAAATCGGAAAAATCATTTGTGAACGACATCCACATAGTGATATAAATCAATAGCGAGAATAAGTATAAAACGATGAGTATGTTTGGTGGTCACAAGCGCTGAACTCCGATAAAAAAAATCTCTTCTTCCTTCCATTTTAAGTGTAGTGTTGCTGAGCAGGCAATAAAATTTTCATTGTCAGTATTAAGATTGATTTATATAACGAATTATATAAATTGAAATAGAAAATCATGAAAATTTCGAGTCAAACTTATAAATCTCTTTCTGTATCAGTCTGAGGCAGATGCGTTGTCCTACCGTTAATGGCTAAACTGTCAGCAGCTTTCGTACTCTACTCACCTGGAGTAGTCTAAGACATAATTTGTGATTTAATCATATGTTTTGATAGGACCGCTATTTTTTAAGCGAAATTTTTGTAGTTACATTATTCAAAGGAAATAGTGCTTATTAAATCAAATAACATTCAAACTCTGTCGTAGAAACAAACAATCATACATATCTATACACAATGTTATGCTTTCACTAAAAAATCAAGCATGTAGAAGAGCGTATTGAAACTGTAGTGCTCTTACGTTTTCAGTAAAATCATATATATATTTTATAGTAACACACCATAGTTAAACTTGGACTACAATTTTTTTAGCAGATCATTAAGCAAGGATGTGGATAAAATATAGTAACATGAAATTGGGGTTTACATGAAACATGTATAACTGTAGATTACATGTTAGTGCCAACATGATCATGTATAAACATATTGTGTTATATTCATGCACTTATTCATTGCTTAACTGGTTTTATAACTCTTTTATCGCTACTTGTCAGTTTTTATCGCTACTTGTCAGTTTTTATCGCTATAGAAAACTGACTTAATTTTTTTATTTTTTAGAGCTAAAAAATTGCAAACAAAAGAGCAAAAAAGCAAAGTTTAGCTGCACTTGCAGCTGTTCGTGCTGCTGCTGAAAGACCGGTTGGGATTAGAATCAACGAACACCCAGATGGACCACTTTCGTTGCTTCGTGATTTAAATATTGCTATAAGAAGATCTCCTCGAAAACATGTTGAATACCCAATACGCACTACTCGCAAACCTGGAAGCAACCTTGGCCACACTACAAAAGGGATGCTGCCCCCTCCTCCTTCCAGTAGCATCCCCGTCGACACTACAAACCAGATTCAGCCCCCTCCTTCCAGTAACAGCCCCTTCGACAATACAAACCCAGCACAACCCCCTGCCCGTCAACTACACTTCCAGGAAACTTCAGCCAACGATGATTCCAGTCCAAACGAAATTCAACCCGATTCTACTGAAGGTCAAAGATTGACGCAAACTAGAAGAAAGAGAGGCAGAATGATGATGAAATCATTAGCTATGATACCGGATGAGAAGCCGGAAGTTGAATTTAATGAACACGGACAAGCAATAGGTGCTAATTCCAAACATTTGTCGTCATATATTGGTACTCTAGCAAGGGAGATGGTGCCTTTTACCATTAGCACATGGAGGAACGTCGGTGATGATTTGAGGGATGATCTGTGGACTTGTATAGAGGTACGTACTGATATTTGACTTGTATACCATATGTTGGCGATAACATGAGCAAGTGAATAATAAATTTTGGCTTTCAGTTGTATTTAATTTTACTGATTCTATGTTATTTATGTTAGAGTACTTATATGTCTCAATATTAAAAGCAACATATTATATACCTGCTATAGTTCTCTTTATAATGACATATGCATTATGCACATTGCATTTTGCAATACTGTTACATATTATATGTCTCAATATTCATAGCAACATATTATATACCTGTTGTGGTACAACATTGCATTTTGCAATACTATTAGAGACTAACCTCCGTTTTTTTTTTGTGTGTGTGTGTGTGTGTGTGTGCAGTCAAGATTCAAGGTAGATATGGTGTATAAGGATTACTTGTTAATGATAATAGGACAACGGTGGAAGGAGTCGAAATCAAGGTTAGTTGCAGCTATCAAAAAAGCGTCTCAAAATCCCGACTCTACCGATACTTTAGCAGGCCTAAAACCGTTAAATATAAAGAGCGATGACGAGTGGAATGCTTTTGTAACTGAAAAATTGTCAGAAAAGTTTGAGGTGGTTATTTTTGTCTTACTGATTTTAACTGTTAAATATATTACATTTTCCTATTTCATATTTATTGAATTGATCTTATAGGCAACAACCAAAAGATTCAAAAGTATTAGAGAAAAGAATAAAGTTCCACACACCATGAGCAGAAAAGGTTATGCAAGATTGGAAAAAGAAATGGTAAAAAAATATTGTTAAAGCAACTATTATTTGTTATCACTTGAACATTCTGAAGCTGTTAAGCTATTTTTGCAGAAAAAGGAAAAGTCAACATCTACTATCACTAGAGACGAATTGTGGTGCAAAGGCCACACTAGAAAAGATGGAAAACCTCCGAATTCAATTGCCGCCGAATGCATAGTAAGAATAAGTTCAAATATACAATATCAGAAACTGTTGCTATTGTTAAAGTAGTTTTAATTTTAATTTCTGAATATTGGTTGTTTTTGAATTTGTAGTCTAAGATAAACGAGCATCATAATGCCGCAAGTCAGGATTCTCATGGAGCAACATCAGTTACTCAAGATGGCGTGTCGAAGCTTTTTGGTCAGGAGCATGGAGGACGTGTAAGAGGGCTTGGTTTTGGGGTTAAACCATCTCAGCTTCATATTCGGGGTAGCTCATCAGGTGAAGTACATGCATTGCGAAACCAAGTTAGTGGATTGGAGACCAAAGTACAGGAGCTTACTTCGATGTTGATGGTAAGTGTTAATTAGAAATTTATTTTAACGGCGATTTTTCCTGTTTTCCTGTTAATTAGAAACCAAGTTATTGTCAGTTTCCGGTTCCGTTCCGGATATTTCGGAATTTCCGGTAAATTTCCGGTTTGATAATTCCGGTGCGGTTTTTTATAAATATGCAAATAAACATTACTAATCAAGATTTAAAATTTTGTTTTCTTATTTATTTTCGGTTATACACAGAATATGTGTTTTGATATAAAGATGTACATAACAAAGATATTTTATAAATACACAAATAAACATGCATCAAAAATTCTGCATTAAAAATTGTGTGTCCTTTTAAAAGAAAATGCTTGCCAATTTGCTAAAGACTGCCATCAATATGTATGGCTCCAGTCAATACTTTAGATGACATCTCGATTAAAGATCAGATTTGTATGAAGTTTCATGTTTCATATCACATAATGAACGGTTGCCTGAAATTTTGAGATCTAAAAGCATAATGCAATATATAGGCAAGGTTTGCAATTTTTTCCTCATAATGTGTATCATGTATTCAATAGAATGTTTAAATGTTTGTTCTTGTACATAACCCATTATGTCTCTACAATTGCAAAAAAAAAAAAAAAAAAAAGAGAGAGAGAGAGAGCAAAGCAAAATGCCTTTTTTTTGGGCACCAACTTGACTAGTTATTTTTTGATGTGCTTAATTCTACTAATAGAGTGGCTGAGCTTTTTTGTATTGTGCATAATTTCGTGTTTCATTACCATTTGTGAGCGAACCAAACAATGTTTCATTTGGATTCTTTAATGAGACCATTAATTATTTTGTAGGAAATACAAGTTACCGAAAAATCATATAGGAGTGTGAATTTTTTTTAGTAAAAATTATTATTACATATGTTGATTATTATTTATAAAAAGCTTTCAAATAATACAGACTCACGTAATCCTTTCGACTTTTGCACATAAATTTGGATGTTCTTAAAATTTGATCTGTGTTTAGCATATTACTTATCATTGGAAAACCCACGAAGTTTGTCGTTTAATGATGAATATGATTTTTCGTTTTGGCTTTCTGAAAAGATCTATCACAATCCTAAGATTGAAGGAAATAAGTTAGTGAAATTAGATACTCAACTTGTAAATACCATGAATTCCTTGTGTATATAATATGTAACAACCCGTAAAATCTGGGCCAGTTTAAAATTTTTATTTTGGCAATTTTAGCGAATTTTGATTATTTAAAATGAATTATTTTAAATAATATGGTCGAAAAATTTAGTTTGAATAGAATTCGAACGAATATATTTATATACGTCGTCGTTAGAATATATAATAATTATATATAATTATAAAAGGAATTGAAAATGGCGCGGTAGTTCGAAAATTCGATTTCTAATTTCAAATGAATATACAGAATTCAATATAAGTCAGAATTGAACGAAACAAGAAATATTTGAATCTGTATAACTATATCTTTGTAACGAAGTTGACAAACTGAGATTTCACTTTAGAAATGATAAGATATGTCCAGTAGAAAATTTAGAATAGTCGCTGTGGAATTTATATATATATTTTATATAATATATAGCCCTTAAAAATAGCCGTTTTGCAAACGACCTCGGATTTCGACGAAACCAGTTTTGTTGGGTCCGAGATGTGAAGTTATTGCTATGTTTCAAATTTCATAATTTTTCGAATCAATGTGTGAGCGTGGTAAAAGAAAACGCGTTTGACCATTTCAGTTGAATTTAATCGACTGGAAATTGGCCATTTTTCCAACGGTCTCAGAATTCGACGAAACTAGTTTTGTTAGGACCGTATCGTCAATACGAAGCTAGAAAATATTTTTCTGGAATTTTTCTAGTTAGTATGTGACCCCGGTAATTTGAAATGTACGTTTAAAATTCAATATAATGATTTAAATGTAAATGCAACGGAAACTGATCAAAACGGTCGATTCAGCTTGCGGTACATATCCCATTGTGTTCGGAATGGGGGTGAAACGCTATGGGCGACAGGCGGTGGACCTCGTTTAGAGGTCGTATGTGAAAGTCAACTTTTTGAAAAATAAAATAATTAAATTAATAAAAAAAAAAAAAATCTCTCTTCCCCTTTAACTACCCAGGCCCCCCCCCCCCCCGTTGAAATCAAATCAGAAAATCAAGAAATAAAAAAAAAAAAAAAAGAAGACGAAGGGGGGAGGAGCGCCGTCGCTCCTCCCATCGGAGCGCCACCGCGCCTCCTGAGGCCGACCACACCCACATCGCGCCGCCCCCTTCTCCTCCTTCCACCCCTTCTTCTGCTCGACGCGACCCCCCCCATCCTCCAGCGTGTCGCACGAAAATCCCCCCCCCCCAGCTGCTCCGACGAAGGTGAACCCCCCCCCCCCCCCCCCCGCTGCTCAGTTCGACGAAGACGAGACCCCCCCCCCCCCGATTCGAAACCGCCGACGGACCCCCCCCCCCTCTCTCTCTGTAAGTCCATTTTTTTTTATTATTATTTATTTACTAGATTTAAAACTGAGTTTATTTTATAGATTTAAAACTGAGTTTTTTTTTCTTTTTAGTATTAAAAACAGAAATTTATATAAAATTAAAAACTGGTTTTTGAAGTAAAGGAAAAACTGATTTTTGTTTTTAATAAAAAGAAAACTGATAGAAAAAATATGAAAACTGATTTTTTTTCTGAAAATATAAAAACTGATTAGGTTTTTTTTTTTAGAAAGTAATACTGATATTATTTTAGAAAGTAAAACTGATTTTAGATTTAAACTTTAAAATTAGAAAAGGTGAAAACTTTAAAAATAGAAAAGGCGGAATCTTTATTATGTGGAAGAAAGAAAAATATGATTTTTATATTTTTAAAGTATTAAAAATATGATTTTTATATTTTTAAAGTATTAAAAATATGATTTTTATATTTTTAAAGTATTAAAAATATAGTCTTTACTATATAGAAGAGGTAAAAATATGATTTTTACATGATAGGAATATTAAAAATATCATCTTTATATGTGTAGAAAAATAAAAATGAGATATTTAAAAAGATGAAATCTTTAAATTTAAAAAGGTGAAATCTTTATTTTTGAAAAGGCGAAATCTTTATATAGAAAATAGCGTGATAAAAATAGAATTTTTTTATGTTGAACTTCGAATTAAAAATAGAATTTTTATATGTTGAACTTCGAATTAAAAATAGAATTTTTATATGTTGAACTTCGAATTAAAAATAGAATTTTTATATGTTGAACTTCGAATTAAAAATAGAATTTTTATATGTTGAACTTCGAATTAAAAATAGAATTTTTATATGTTGAACTTCGAGATAAAAATCAGATTTTTATATATTGAATAGCATAGTAAAAGTTCGATTTTTACATATGTAGTGAAAGCGGACAACGAAGGTGACAAAAAGGCGAAACGACGAAGACTTCTGCAAAAGAAGAGCCGTGGAGCTGGATAGCTATAATGTGAGAATTTCTCACCTTTCTATTTTATTTCTAGTTATATATATATACTAGGATGCAGACGGTGCTTAGTAGCACCCGACACAATCGTCCACAGACCATGGACTTGTTTGTTTGACTGTTTGGTGATTGATTGCGATATTGGTTTGAATGTGGTTTGTGGTGTGAAAAAAAATCGAATCGATAAATTGGTTAGGATTAGACGTGCGCCGTTATAAGGCGAAGGAGTAAGGCTAGGTTAGATCCTTACTTCAAAGTTTGTGGTTTGCATAACGAATTGATTTGATTGATGTGTGAATGGCGTGGGCCTTCACTAGACCGGGGATAAGGCTAGGCCTTGTCCCGTTTCTAGTATCGTGCGTTATGCCGCCGAAATTTTCTAAAATAAGTTAGAAAAAAATAAAAAAATAGCATTTTATTTAACGAATGAACCGAATAGAAATTCATATGTTAAAATAAAATGTGTTATCGTTAAAAATATAATTTTTAACGTGAATGTGAATAAATAAATATTCATTTACAAACCAGACGGTTTGTTTATGTACACCTATTTGAATGACGTTGATTGGGTCGATAAATTTTACACATCGCCTAACTGCACAAATAAGATATGTGTTTGATTGTTTGAAACCCCACACGGGTGTTAGGATGAAATTTGAAGTTCACTCATCCTGATTGATTAAATATGTCGATCGATTGATTGACAAGCTGCTATAAGCGTTAAATGTCTATATTTGATGCTTATACAGTGTAGTGCACTTTGGTTGATGGTTGATTATTCATCGTTGTTGATATATACATGTGTTGTAGAAAATCCATATAATTAACTTTATATGGTAATTGATTGGGCCTTATTCCAGTTTTTAAAATAGAAATATTTGAAAAAGAAATATTTGAAATAGAATATTTGAAAATAGAACTTTATGAAGCCGTGTTGATTAGATTGACGCCATTTTGACGTGAACGATATTTATATCGATTTTATCGATTTCGAATTGAATTGAAAACGATTTCGAAATGAATTGAATTGAAAACGAATTCAAAATGAATTGAAAACGATTTCGAAATGAATTGAATTGAAAACGATTTCGAAATGAATTGAATTGAAAACGAATTCAAAATGAATTGAAAACGATTTCGAAATGAATTGAATTGAAAACGAATTCAAAATGAATTGAAAACGATTTCGAAATGAATTGAATTGAAAACGAATTCAAAATGAATTGAAAACGATTTCGAAATGAATTGAATTGAAAACGATTTCGAAATGAATTGAATTGAAAACGAATTCAAAATGAATTGAAAACGATTTCGAAATGAATTGAATTGAAAACGATTTCGAAATGAATTGAATTGAAAACGAATTCAAAATGAATTGAAAACGATTTCGAAATGAATTGAATTGAAAACGATTTCGAAATGAATTGAATTGAAAACGAATTCAAAATGAATTGAAAACGATTTCGAAATGAATTGAATTGAAAACGAATTCAAAATGAATTGAAAACGATTTCGAAATGAATTGAATTGAAAACGAATTCAAAATGAATTGAAAACGATTTCGACATGAATTGAATTGAATATGAATTCAAATTGAATTGAAATTTGAATTGAATAGAAATGAATTTTAAAACGAATTTATAAAGAAGAATTCAATTTTAAATTGAATTGAAATGGAAGTTGAAATTGCTTTTGAAACGAATTTTAAAACTATTCATATAAATCGTTTTAAATAGAAATCGACGAAATATATATTATATATATTATATATATAATATAATGGCCTGAATAGAACGCGCCGCGCCGCGGCAGTTCGCGAATTTCGACCATTTATTTCAAACGGGCATTACGGGAGATCCGACCGTCGGATTCTCCTAAAACCGGAACCGTTGGGTTCGTATCGAAAAGAGCTTTCTAACGAATGTGAGAAATTTGAAATCTAACGGTTGGATTTGGAGACACGTCCAAATCAAATTCGAAAAAGGTCGCTGTAAGTGCAGTTCGATGGCCATTGATGGAAATCGACTGTACGGGCCTTGATAAAATTATTAAAAATAGTAATAATTTGTGTAAAATCATAAGAAATGATTTGTGAAAGTTTGGGATGAAAAACTCCATATTTGAAAAGATAAAAATAGATTTTTATCGAAATGAACTAGTTTTGAACTAGAATTATAATTCTATTTATTTTTAAATAAATAAATTGAATTTGAAATGGTTTTGAAAATAACCAAAATTTCCAATGATTGCATTGGAGTGGATTTGAATCGAAATTGTCTTCGGAATATTTCGATGTTGGAATTCGTGATATTACAGGTGTGGTTATGGAAATTTGAAAGATATATATTTATATCGTTATTTCCAATACGACATTTGTTAATCGTAGAATTTGATATTGAATATAAGCCGATATATTTTCTATTCAGAGCCTTATATTGAATATCAAATGGGATTTGGGTTTGTCGTGAATGGTGTCTTCACTAACACTGTTCTTGAACCCAGTTGAGAAAAGATTAAATCTTTTTATTTAGATTTAATGAAGTGTACCAATTAAATGATATTTAATTGGAATTGAATTGATATTGATTTTTGGGTTTATCGTGAACAGTGTTTTAAATAACACTTGTTCTTTAACCCGATAATTAATGAATGTGATTTGGGTTTGTCGTGAATGGTGTCTTCACTAACACTGTTCTTGAACCCAGTTGAGAAAAGATTAAATCTTTTGATTTAGATTTAATGAAGTGTACCAATTAAATAATATTTAATTGGAATTGAATGAATATTGATTTTTGGGTTTATCGTGAACAGTGTTTTAAATAACACTTGTTCTTTAACCCGATAATTAATGGGATGTGACTTTGGGTTTATCGTGAACCGTGTTTTAAATGACACTGATTCTTTAACCCAGTCACAGATTAAAACTAAGTGGAGTTTTAATGAATCTTTAATTAGATTGAAAAGGTCGAGAATGGAGTATCACCAGTTTTGCTCCAGGCGATAGTTAAATCTTTAATTAGATTTGAATGTGAAATTTAGAAACTAACTGTCAGTTAGCCAAGCAGAATGGTTTTCTGGATATTGATCTGATGTTGGTTTCGGCCTTCGGGGTTAATATTTGGGGAATTATTCTCTTGATTAATTTACGGTTAGTGACTAATGAATTGGAATGAGGCGTATGTTGTGTTTGTGTAACACTTTTATAATATATACGCGAGTTATTCGGAAAGACCGGGTTTATCCCATTCTGAATAACTGATACGACGATAAGTCGAAGATGAAGACGATGGTCGAAGACCGGAAGTCTTCACGTCGTTTGGGTGATAACTGATGATCTTGATTGGGCTGTACACCCAAGAAGATGGAAACAGTTGGGGATCGTCCAGACGTACTTGGAGATCGATGGATATGCGGGGTACTAGGTGCCTCCGGTTTCGTTCAGACCCAGAACGGACTTGTAAATGGACTGTGTGTCTGACACCGGATTTCATTCTGTGTGACTGATATCGGTTGCATAGGATGGTTTGCCTGTGTGGCATGCTAAGATGCAAATGATCAAGGCTTCTGTTGAAAAGCAAAGTCTTGTGGTGATGATCAAAGCACGGCCTTTGTGGCGTAGCTTTGTGTAACGTTTACCTCGCGTGTTTCGCACCAGGTATGAACCAAAAACGGGAGACGGACCTCAGGGAGGACTTGCGTTTCTTTCTAGTTAGAAGTGGCGTCAGTGGTTTTTCACGCCCTGACGAGTTTGACTTATGTGGTTGTTGCTGTTGCGAGGCGCCTCGGTTATATCGGTTTCGGCCGATGCTTCTGGTCGGCTGACGGACCAGACTTACACCCCATAGGGTGGGGAAACGTAGTGTTCAGGCATTTTAATCCACATCGGTGGACCGGCCCTGACGATCCAAGGGCCCACCTGAGTCTGGGTCCTGTGGCTCGGGCTAGAGAGTCACGAATCGGTTGAGGACTATCTTTTGCCTCGGTTCATAGACGGAAATCCAATTTCCAAATACGTGACATTTGCGGTTTTACTTGTAAACCTATATATGGCGACATGATATATGGTACCCATGCCGCCTATGATTGATACTTATGATTTGAAGTTGTTTCATACACTATGCACTTATAATAGTATCAAATGATTTGTTTTAAACGTATCAAGCATTCTTTGGCTGTTATAAGGGAAAACCCTATCCCCCGGCTTGCGTTGCATTGTGTGATAGGACCTGGGTCTTATAACAGCTTCATTCTTCTTTATTTAGCATTGCGCTGTTGTTTTATGCACTGGTATTCTTGGGAGGAAACCCGTTCCGTGTTATACGGCGTGGTCCCTTGATTTACCTAATGATTTAAAATAAAGATTAATAACTGTTTTAGTTCTCACACCAGTCACATGACTGACCTGGAGTTTATTGTTTTAACCTAAACTCTGGGTGCCCTTATTTTCGACACGGGCAGCTAGTAGTTTTGGTTTTGCAGATTTATATTCACAGGATCCTGGTTTACAGCTGGAACGATATCCGGAAAGCTTTGTATCCGTATATCTCTTCTAGTTGTGTATTGTATTATTTTCCGCTGCTATGTATTTAAATGTAATTTAAATCTCTGATATTTCTGTGTAATATTCATTTATACTCTGTATATTCTTGTAATCTGATGCACTGTTGTTATATATAGTGAAATGTTCTTCTGTATGCGTTCTATTTTGTCATGTTCTCAAACGATAGGGCGTTTCGAACGGTCTGGGTCGGTTTAGCGACTGGTTCGGACCGAGCGAAATTCCTTGCCGTCACATAATATGACAAGATTAAGGTCCTATAGTTTCATTAATAATACGGATACAAAAATTCAATGAAATTGAAGGTGGCTCCTGATTAGGATGCTCCTTCTTGCACGCGACCTAAATTCGTCTTCTCTCTTGTTCGTTCTTGTGTGGCTGCGGTTTATCCTCGTTCTCTCTCATGGCTTGACACAAGTTTCGGCATGTTATAGACATCGGAGCCTTTTGGGGTCTTCTTGGTTTGAACGAATTAGCAGGTCAAATGTTGGCTAGGTTTTATTCTGAACGATGCAGAAGCTAAGTGGAAATAATGGGTAATATTACAGGTTATGTGTGTATAGCAGGTCATGTAATATTACGGGTTATTGATATAAACCGCAGGCAACCAAAATGAGACTGATGTTTGATTATAAACCATTATATTGTTACATGAGTGAATATTAATTAAATATGCCAAAGTTATAAAAACAGGGAATTTAGTCCCCTGTTAATCTGCTATTATTCAAAATCTGATATTGTCATGAGTAGGAAAATATGAATTGAAATTAAATGTTAAATTATTAAAAAATTAAATAATTAAATGTTTGCATATTTATTTGTATATTTATTAAAAAAAGGTACCGAAATTGACAAACCGAAAATAAACCGGAATTTCCGGAATTTCCGGACCGGGATCGAAATTTTAAATTTTCTACGTGACCGAAACGGAATCGAAAACCGGGATTTCGAACCTTGGCCCAAATTTCATTATTTTATCCAAAATTGATCTCCCTCTCAACAGATTTTTTTTCCTGGTTTCTCCTTTATCCAAAATTCATCCTGTTTTATAAATACTCTAATTTATGTGGTAATTGTATAACTGTTTTTAGCTGGCAGTCCGACTTTCCCATTAGTTTCATGCAAGCAATATACAATGAACCATACCTGTAGTAAACCATCATGTGAAAGGGAAATGAACTATTCTCAAATTTACGGCTTCCCAATTGTGCTAGTTTTATATGACCATAATCATATTTTGTGCTAATTTTATGTGACCTGTGTATATGCAATCTTTACAGGATCTAAAAGAAAAGCAAGCTATTGCGGGAAATCCAGCAACTCCTGATCCTAATACGCCTCAGGTACCCATTTTTATTGGTATAATTGATAAAAAGATGTAACATTTCATGATCTACGTGATTGGAATATTACTGTTAAAATGCGTCAACTTTTTTTTGACAATGCAAGTTTAATTCTTTGGTACAATGTTTGGTGAACATTGAAATGCTTTTACCGGAACTGTGAAATTTAAGGTTGATTTTAAGGACAGTAAATGGAGGGGGGTTGGGTACTGTTAAACTAAATTCCCGCGCATTAGAAGCTGAAGAAAATTTTAACGTAAACTAAATTCAATTTGGAATAACCTTTGTGTTTATACTGTTATCTAAAACATGCTAAAATTGGGGTACTTTATTTTTTAAAGTGAGGTGTTCATCTTTTATTATTATATTATTGTATTCATACAACAGTAAAGGAAATTTCTCATTTCTAGATCTTACTTCACATAGTTAATCACTTCCAGTCATATATAAGTGTAGTCAACTAATAATCTATCAAAGTACCAATATCTATACCCACACTTGATTAAATTCAGAGAGTTTGCACAGAGTTTATTCACAAAAGATCCATTGTTTTCCTTCACGTTTCAGCTGTTATTTTACTGGTTTGAAAATACCTTGTGCTCTGATTTAATCAGTTTATTCATCCATGGTCTCTAGATTGCTAATAAAGAATTCTATATTTGAAAAAAAATGAATGAACCTGTACATAGAAGTATAACCAAGCATCAAACACACAATACTGTCGTGAAAATTTTACACAACATTTATAAAAGAAAGGAGGCATTCATTCAACATTTACTCAGGTATGGAATGCTCATTCAAGGCTTATAAATAGAAGAAATATTTACTGTATCCAAACAACAAGCGATTTAACTTATATTAGAATATTACTTATGGGTGATTTACTCACACAAGTGCTTATTGTCTTTTGTATTTAGTTCCATGTTTTTATTTGCCTCACTTTCTGTTTTTAGTTTCCAGTTCAGATTTTCTAGATTTTTTTTGTTTGCAGTCACACCGTGGAAGCAATACCTTGGCAGTTCAACTGTCTAAACAAAATGGAAAGCATGCACCTGAAAATGAAAAGCAATCAGCTGAAAATGAAAAGCATCCATCTGAAATTGACGGGAGCAAAACAAAAAAACAGTCTAAAAAGAAAAATCCGGGCAGAAAAACAGCAGTGCAAGCTGATGAAAATGAGGGCAGAAAGTGTAAGATATTGAATTGGGAAAAACAAGTAGTTGCGGAAGGAAGATTGGCATCCACTGATCCAGAAGCTTTGGTACACTTTAAAAAACTTGGATCGCAAGGTTGGAAAGTTTGGATTGATGCGGCGGTGGATCCAGAAGCATTCTTGTGAAAGCCGAATTCCGCAATGACTACTATTGGAGAAGCTGTTGGATCAACTGTGGCCTGGAATAAAAATTACGTTGCCTTCAGCTAGAGTGCTTTTGTAGGGTATGCTTTTGTAGACATTCCATCTTTCTTATGTATATATTGGGTTAAATCATGCATGTATTATGAAACAGTTATGTTTTTGGTGACGGGTTAAGTTGGTGATGTACTACGTACTTGTGTTTTATGTTGATCGAATATTATGTTAAGTAATATATATGAATGATTCCGTATACTAATATTTGTTGCATTGAAATGTGAATCATATTATCATTAATATATATGAATTTGTTTTACTAGTCAGGTCCATGTAAATTACAACGGAAAAAAAAGTTGTAATAAGTCATGTTACAACGGTGAGAAAATGTTGTAATATAAAGAAATTCACAACGGTGTAAAAATGTTGTAATATCAATGAAATCACAACGGTGTAGACATGTTGTTATATAAATGAACACAACATATTACAATATCTACAACAACGGGATAAAAGTTGTAATATAGTTTATTACAACGGTGACAAAAGTTGTTATACGTATACTCTAACTTTACTATGGTATATACGACAACGGAGAATTATAGTTGTAATAAATTTTATTACAACGGTAAAAAACTGTTGTTAGATAACCCTTTTACAACGGTGTTGCAACGGTGCAGAAAAGTTGTAAAAGAAACTAATATATTACCACGTCTGCATACACGACGGTGGAGGCACCGTTGTAAAATGATATTACAACGGTGTTGCACCGTTGTAATAGGGTGAATTTGTTGTAGTGACAGTAACATGTGTAGCGGATATTACAGAAGAACAGAATGACATAAGATATTTCTTTACACTTCTCTGCATTAATACTAGTATAACAGAATTAGGTGTCACCCTAATGTCTAAACTGAAACAGAAACGGGTACAGAATAATTTCCACAGAAGAGAGTGCTAGTAATGGGCCTTTACCACCCGAACAGAAACAGACAGAAGCAGAAACAGATTAATCCCTATGGAAACAGAATGTAGAATTAGGTGTACATTAGTAATGGGCCTTTACCACCCCCAACAAATGGTACCACGTAGAAACAGACAGGTGTTACCACCCAACAGAAACAGACGGTACCAACAGAAACAGACAGAACTAAGTGTACCCTAAAACCCTACCCCAAGCGATCGGCTCCCTAATACATAAATACCCTGTGTCGGCCCCACGGTAGGGTGTATCACTCCCTAAAGTGACAACCAATGGGCACAGACCTATTTACAGATGTCACGGCGTCTTACATCCTCAGAGGCAGACCGGGATCCATGCACGCACATGACCCGGTTGGAACGCACCATCAACACCCCTCGCCATTATCAGAATGAACCACTAATAATTAGTTCAGTAAGCGTGCCCGGACCCTACCTACTGTTGGGTCAAAGTTTTGATACCAGAAAGGGTTACTGACTAATATGGGTCCCAAACAACAGATGACACAAGTAAATTCCCTCCTAACCTTGTGTCCCCGGACTAACAGATTTCAGATTAACTTGTTTACAAGTTCAGACATACAAAGATCAGATTTACTAGTTCACAGATCAGAAAATCAAATCAACAAGTTTTCAGACTAACGGATCAGATGTACAGATTTAACAGAATTTCAGATTTGTCTATCTTTGTATTGGGCCTACAGATTCATGAACGGGTTTATTATATATACTAGTCCAGTTGGTTTAACCCTATCCAGCCAACATGTTTTGGACATCATTTTTATCTCAGATTTGCATTAATTAATTATTAATGCACAGACCTCTCACATTAGGTCGCTAGCTTGTGGCCGCTAGATGGGTCGGGCGGTTCCGGGCAGACTTCTGCCACAAGATAGACCTAACCTCGTGTCTAAGCATATTATGACTAACTTCTCACATTAGAACCTATTGTTTGTGGCCACTGGATGTGCCGAGCGGTTCCGGGCAGGATTACGCCGCAAACTCATTCTAACCTCGAGTTAGCCATGTTCATCTTTGCGGCCAATTAATTAATAATTTACCATTTATGCCCACGCCTAATATACATGTCAATTATTCTTAACTATATCCAATTCAGATTATGTCAATAACGGACTAATTATATCAACTCAACAGATATAGCAGATAACAGATTTTGCAGATTAGGCGACTTAACGGATTTAGCAGATTAAGCAAACTAGCATATTTAGCAGATAACAGGTTAGGCATCTCAACAGATTTAGCAGTTTAGGCATCTCAACAGGTTTAGTTTAGCCGATTTGGCATTTTCAACAGACTTAGCAGATGACAGATTTAGCAGATTTAATATTTCTAAAGGTTCTATTTGCATGCCTTGCTTAATCATAAATTAAGCCTAAATAATTATCATGATTCACAATATGATCATATACCCTATGTTTGCATAAATTTACATAACACAGAATATGGACATAATTTACCCTATAACATATGTTCCCATTTTGGTTAAACTAGCATCGTACAGCAGATTCATCTATAAATTATACCAAATATTACAATGCATGCCATATATCCAAAAATCCCTATTTAGGTGTATTCACACTTAATAGTCCTCAAATCTTATTATAGATTTCTACACCTAAGTCACATATCTTCCCCTTCTTAAAATGTGCCACAAATCTAGGTTTTAATCATGTATCATATTCTTAAAATCAGATATTGAATTATGTCCCCAAATCACAGATTATCATACATAGCTTGCTCAGATCCAGATCTAATTTACAACATGTAATATGTATCTAAACTAATTACATGCCAATGGTCAAATTTATGCCCCAATTCCTAAGTCACATGTCCAATGTAAATTTTATGCCTCAACTTCTCAAGTCGTATGTTCAATATTCTTTATGCCACAAAACTCAAGTCATAGGTTCAATTATATGCCTTAGATTTATGTCCTAAGTTCCAAGTTCAACCTATGTTCTTTCCTCAAATCAGTCACATATCGGTCATGCCCATTTCATGCATTATTCATTTTATTGTCCCAAATATTTTAGCGTATGTTAATCTCTTATGATTGGCTCAGGCTCGTGGTAGCCTGGCTATAGAACAGAAAGCAGAAAGAAATACAGAATAAGATAGATCTAAACAGAACAGAACAGACATAATCTCAGATTCAGATTTACAATTCATGTCACAATCAGAATTAACGTTTATAACGGAAAATAACTGTAGTTGCCTTGATTGGATTCTAAAAGAAAGATAGTTGTAGCGACATTAGTTGATCTTCTTTAACCGTTGTTGAAGTTTCAAGCTTGAATTGAGTTGCTTAGGTTGATGTTGATTAGCTTCTAGTTTTGATTTCAGCAGAGTAGCGACGCCATTTTTATTTAGAACAGAGGCAGAGTAGAAGCAGAATAGAATTGTGTGTAGAGAAGGCTAGGTTTGGTGCTATTTAAATAGGTTTAGGCAGACGAATCTAGGCAGAAAACGAGACCAGATACATAAGAATGCACCCAGGCCCAAAACCAGGTTCGGGGACCAGGTCGACCCCCAGGTCGACTGCCTAGTCGACCTGGTCGGGGGGGGGGGGGGTCGACTGCCCAGTCGACCTGGGTCTGGGCGGGAAAATTCCCGCCCAGTCTGTTTTGGGTTTGAAATTCGAATTTTGAATTCGAATTCGTGCTGTTTTTAATTCTGAAAATTTCTGAAACTTTGGAAGGCCATAACTTCTTCATATGGACTCCGATTTACGCAAACTCAGACTCGTTTTCAAGTAGAATTCCGAGACAAACGCAATGGCGCAACCCGTTTCCCTTGATTCTTATTTTAAAAATTAATTATCCTTTGATTTGTTACTTATACGTTCATAGAAAATACGGGGTGTTACAATTATGACTGTGAGATTGGATCTAAACTTGATTATCTATTCAGTTTATTCTTAATTATCCTTGGATCTTGATTATGGGAATTTATCTATTAAGTTAGATCTACCCATATACTTAAACCTATGTTATTTGTTCAACCCTTTTTATGTCATAATATTATCAGATCTATAGGCCTTCGATGCTTTAATCAATTTATTCAGTGTAATTTGTTAGATATGTGATTAGTGAATTATCATCTTCTGCCAGTCATTATGTCTATATTTTCATGGCATTTTGGTTCATTCCCTTTTTATCCACGAATCTAGATTTATCTATAATCTAGGATGAAATCACGATTACACGAACGATGGGAATACGATTTGGGCAAATCATAAATTTGACTTAAACATGGTTGTAAACTTGAAAATTGGCATAATTTGGAACATGAACATAATTGTGATTGACATAATTTAGAACATGTATTATGGCAAGTTTATTAGAACGCAAATTTGAAAATTTGACATGAATTATGGAATATGTAATATGACATATTAAATAAAGTATTGGCAAGTAAGCTAAGTTTTATGCCTAAATGGTAAACTAGAATAATAATTCTAGTCTTGCCATAAACTGTAAATTAGGATGTTAAATCAGAATTGGGTCAATTAAAGTTAATTTGGCATAATAAGTATATTAGCACAAATTTTGAATTTAGTCATAATTGTGAGTAATTGTCATGTTTAGAATAATCATGGTTAGTGACACTTAATTTGGTATAATTTACATACCAAAAACTATAAATATGATATATAGGGAAAATGGGCCATAATAATAAATGTTGACAATGTACATTGAAAGAGTAATAATGGAATAAGTAAATTAGGGAAAATTTACTTATAGAATTTATCATAAATAAAAATGTAAATTAGAAAATACGAATATGCTTAGCACGAGGTTGGATTTAGTTGTGATGTAAACCTGCCCGGACCCGCCCGGCTATCCAATAATCATGACGATACCTATCCAATGTGAGTGGCTAAGCATTGGGCCCAATGAAGACCCGAGGTTAGACTGAGTTGTGGCGTAAGACTGCCTGGACCCAACCGGCATACATGCAGCCACAACAATATCTGTCTAATCTGAGAGGTTGGTGCTCTAATAAGACAATTAGAGCTGAGTTAGGACTGATAGGGTTAAGTCAATTTAATAAATACTTAACCAAATTCAACATGTTAACTAAATTGGTGGGTAGGGTTAGGTTAATCTGGACACTTAACCAATTTAATATGTTGACTAGGGGAGTGGGTAAGGTTAAGCAAATGTTTAACCATTATAACATGATTAACTGGACTAGTGATTGAGGTTAAGTTAATTAGAAACACTTAACCAATATAACATGAATAATTAGGGTTAAGGCCGCTTAACCAGTATAACAAGATGGGTGACTGGGGTTAGGTTAACAGGAAACACTTAACCGCTGTAACAGGTTAGTTAAACAGATGGTGAGGTTAAGTTAACACCAGGAGGCAACAATTAACCAGAGTAACATGATAAGTAGGAGGGTTAAGTTAACTGGAATTTATTAATGACACTTAACCACAACAACCTGAGGAACACGTGGGGTTAAGTTAACAATTAAAAACACTTAACCAATATGATATGAGGAATGGGCGGGTTAAATTAACATGAATAAACAAACACTTAACCATAAAATAAATATGATTGAATCAGTGGAAGGGTTAAGTACATATCAGGGTTGGCGGGAAATATCAGTAAATATAGGCCCACAAACTTAACCGTTAATGAACATGCTTGAATCGGTGGGAGGGTTAAGTACACCACGGGTAGGTGGGTAATATCTGTATATATAGTCCTACAGACTTAACCAATAGGAAACCCTAGTAACGGGGACCCATTTCAACAGTAACCCAATTAGGTATCAATGATACCCTGAACTAGGCAGGGTGGGGCACGATTACTAGGCTGATTGTAAGCGGTCAAAGCGACGACGGTTGGTGCACAGTGTGGGTTCTAACGGAGTGCGGGCGTGCACACACTTCGGAGCAGACAAGTCAGGGCACTGGGGCATCAGTAATATACCCTATGCATTCTAGGAATTGTGTCGGCCGCCACTATGGGACTTGGTACACCCCATGGTGGGACCAGCATAGGTATCTACAATCGAATAGGGTCGTATGACACACGCGACACAGGCGTACAGATAGGGAGCCGATCGATAGGGTAGTAAGGGTACATCTAACATCTTCATAGCAATTGGTCTGATTGAGGTGGAATCCTCATACTAGATTACCTAAAGGCTACCACAACTGCGGGGATTGCGATCGCGTTGCAATATCAACATTTGATATAAATGACTAGTTAGGACACTAGTTAGGTGTTGCAGAGCAATTAGATATCATTTTCATGGTGAAGCCTAAGAAACCTTGCGATGTTATTCTTGATAGAAACCATGCGATGTAATACTTGATAGGAATTATGGGATGTTATACTTGATTTATCATGCCTGTAGCTTACCTTGCCATCATGCTTATGTTTACTTTCAGTTTATTCATGCCATGTTATCTTTACCTATTTTTATGTTGAAAGTCACTAGGACTTACTCAGTCTTTATGACTGACCCGTTTTGTTTCGCCTCTTTTTTTTCCGTCCCCCCCCCCCTCCCCCTAGGTTCACAGGGTGGGAATACAGCTTAGTTCGGATCTTACCAAGCCCCAAGGCTCTTTCATGTAAGGCTTGGATTCCTCTTGGCTATGGCTTGCTTTGCTTTATTGGGGAATACTATAGTTTATTTTTATGCTTCTTTGTGTTTGAGCAAGACAGATATTTTAGCTATGTATTTGGGTATTGGAAGTTGATGGACTTTTATTGTAAACAATTCTACTTAATAAATGATTTGAAGTACTTCTACTTTACTTTCCGCTGTTTTATATATGTCTGTCTTGTAATATTTCTGTTCCAGTACCCATAATGCTCCATTGAAGTTAAGGCATTCCCTTTGTGAGTGACCTTAACAGATGTGGGGTGTTACATGACCACTCCTCAAACCAATTCAACCATCACTGTTCCCCTATTTTCCCTTTTCTACGTCAGAAACTACTGCTCCAGTTAAACCCCCTCCTCCACTTCGTTCTCCCATCTCGCACCACCGAACCCACCTACTTCTTCTCCTCCACAAGCTTACCTCCCCATGCCAATAACAACCACATCCTGCATTTTCCAGTAGAACGTGAACCCCCATATCTCGTGAAATCATCACCGTAGCTTCCCCTTAAAAACTACTTCCTTAGTATATTTGTTCTTTTCTCCCCAGATCACCATTTCAAGTGCATGCCACCCCTTCCCCTTACGTTAAGTAACTTGCCCAAACTTTCATGAACTCTTTGCGTCATGCTTTTTAAATTTTAATGTCCAGGTAAAACACGAAGGACCTCCTTCCCCCTTCTCGCGATAACCAGCACCACCGCTCCTACCGTGATTTGCGTTGCGTACTAGCGCCAAATTTCCCTGGACGCCTGTATCACCAGCGAAATGTACCTTACGTCGACTGTAAGCTTCAAACTCCAACATAATGCATGAGTCCTATAATTCGGGTATCAACGTGAAGCTTGTATCGCCAGTAACTCAAAAAGTTTAAAGTTGTAATTTATAAAATTTTATCTGGTTAAATTTCAAATTTTGAAGTCATCGTTTGTAGGCTAAAAAAATGGAGGAGTAACCGACTTAAACAGAGGAATAAAAAGGAAGGAACACATCAAAGAGAAGTGTTGTGTTATTTTTGAACGAAGGAATGGGAATGGTAAATTTTCGGGGAAAGATTGAGGCAGTGTTCTATACTTCGTGGAAAGAAAGGAGATGGCACTGCCCTTTTAAATAGAAGAGAAAAGAAAGTACCACTTTCCTTTATAGTACAGGTAGGATGAACGAGCCATGTGAAATTTAGAATAGGACAGTGATGTGCAGACATATATATATTTATTTATTTTTATATGACAGGACTATTTTTTTTTTGAAATGACTTACGATTTTTATTGAAACAACGAATGATATTTTATCTCGTGTCTATTGCCATTTCTGATCGTGTTTATTAGTTCGTACGATAACCTATGAACTCCAATTGTAATGAGAATGGACATCATCGTATAATTCGATGTTACGGTCCAAATGAATCTTGTTTCGTCGAGTTCCTAGTCCTTTTGCTCAAACGGTGCTCATTCAGGTCTAAATAGCCGATTTATTTGCATTTAATTTTGCCACGCTCACCGAATAACTCTGTTTTGCGCGAAAGTTGAAATCTAGCAACAGGTAGCTGTTACAATTTTAATAAAATTTGTTCGTTAGAAACGGAGATCGTTTGAATAAAGTCCCTTTTTAATGGTCTAATTTTAATTAAAATAAATCAATTTTAAAATATCTTAATATTATAATATTAAAATATTATTACTGGACATACCCAAGTAGAATTTCATGTATTATCAAAATAAAATATTCCGGGTTGAATCCTGAGCCAAAACGATGTTAAAAATATTATAAACCCTTTTATTTCATATAATAAATCATTATATTTTAATCACGAAAGCGACTATTTCAAAATTTGATTTGGACGTAAAACAAAATCTATAATATGAAAACTTGATTTTTCAGCTTCATTAGAAAATTATTATCAAATAGATTCAGACGTTTCTTGTTTCGAAGAAATCCGACTTAAATTGGATCCTGTACAACCATTTAAAGTTTAAAACGCTATATTACGAACTACCGCGCCGCTGTAGCTCGTTATATAACTAAATTATAAATTAAACGTTCAATTATCATTTAATAACGAAATGGTTAATATAATTCGATTCCAAAATGAATTAAATTATTTATTTCGCCAATTCATATAAACTGCAAATCCAATATATTCCGACTATTTCAGAATAAATCATTATTTTATACTAATATAATATTCAAAATTATTAAATTAAATTCCAAAACAACATTTAAAACCATTTTTAAATATTAAATAAAACGTTTAAAAATATGGGTCGTTGCATTCCTTCCCCCTTAAAAGAATTTCGTCCCCGAAATTACTAAGGCAAGAAGGATGCTACAAACCCATCATATTTCAAAAACATATTTTAATTAAAATCCTCACTTTCTAAATTAAAAAATCATCCAAATAATTTTAATCGAAAAGCAAACTTATTCTTATCAACAAAAATTTCAAAAGATTTGAATTTTTTCTAACACCTTAAATTTTGGAAATTTTTTGGCCGAGTCTCCCATATACGGAGGGACATTTGCAATATTGTAGGTTCAAAAAATTTATATACATCGATCCACATGGTCGGAAAAAGTAAAAATCCAAATTCAAACCTTAAAATCCAAATCAAAACCCAAAAATTCATATTTTGCGTAAGCGTACCTTTTGAGCATTATTTCGCAATAAACAATAAGCGAGCCCCTCAATTACTATGCAGCTCCAATCAGACTGGATTCAGTTAACTGCAGAACCTTCTTGGACATGTTTTAAAGATAAATTAACACTTTGTACCTGCTCTTAACTCTAATGAACTTCATTAATTTCAAAACAATGCCGGTTAAATTCAAATATCCATACCATTCTGGATTTATCTTAATAAATCAATTTATTCAAGATTAGTTTCAATCAAGTTCATTCAACTTTAAATCCATATCTATGCAATCAGTCTCAACCAGATAATCCCAAAACATTCCATTTGGATATTTCTATTTCTCAACTCAAGTCAAATTAGTGTTGACCTAAGTATTTTATTTCAATATTCAAGTTCAAATTTAATTCATACGATTTATTTCACCCAACATGAGTAAAATTTCCATATTCCATATTTCAAATTTGAAATGTCCTTTGGTTGATCCAATCCAACCTCATAATCAAACACATTCAAATCAATCAATCAATGCAATACAAGTTTCAACAATCAAATTAGTACTTTGAAAGAATTATTCTTCTTTTTCTAATAAAAATATGATTCGGGTAAAATTATATCATTTGCCCTCTTTACAAAATAATTTAAAAAATAATTTTATATTCAAATTACAAATACACGCACTCATATATATACACTCAAACTCAATCTAGGGTATTACTAACCCCATCTCTACTGAGTTACACCACAGAGCCAAGGTTATCACTAAACCAATAGCTCTGATACCAAGTTGTAATGTACCGCTTTTCCATACAATTTAAGCCTATATTTAACTACCACAATCAACCCAAATTATATAGAAAAGCGGAATGTTAAGAGAAAGAAATTAGAGGATGAGAGAGAAAGAAAGAAATATTAGAATAGAAGAAAGAAGAAGAACATCAGAATCTCACAACGGAACGAATAATATATATATATATATCAATATATCTTTACCTAAAAGAAAATCTTGTACACATACCAATCATCAGAGTATAACACAAATTAGATACAACAGAACAACTGTAAAATAACAATCGGTGAAGCCTCCTGCTTCCAGCTCCGGAACTCCAAGCGAAAGCTCACCTGGAAAATATGATTGGTCTAACCCGAGCACGTTTTGAAGCAAAGCAAAAACACCAGGATCAGTCTGGAATACTTTCAGTGCTAAATTCACATCAAACAATTGGCTTAACTAAAAAAAATCTTTAGAAAGAAAGGATAATGGTAAGACAAGCCCACACATAAATACGGACGGTTTTTACCTTACTATTACCCAAAACATTTTGATATATCAAAATCAAGCGATACTATAATAGTGTCTATCAAATCACAAATAAATAACCAAGTAGCAGAACGCTTGCATCTCACGCCCTACATATATAGTATAAAATCAAAAACCGCATGACGCTTATTGGAGATTGGACTCCAACTATGGAAAGGTATGAGACCACCTTTCCAATCAGTGTACTCTAGAGGGAAATACACTGGGGTTCAACAAGAACGTCTTGCAACCTAGGCTAAACATGACTGGTCACTCATTTAACTTGAGTGTACCGAATGTATTACTACCTTACGGTTGGGATCAGTAATCGTTCCCGCGGGACAGTATAGAAAGATTAAAGAAGGAAATGGAAACTCTAGATGGTGATAATACACAATTCTTGGGGATGAACCAACTAGCCATGCGACCTACCCGATTTTTGCTATTTCCCGGTTGATGAGACTTGAGGTCACGTTTTACCTTTTGAAAATCACATCATATTCATTTTGAATGCCACATCGTCAGATCTGTCAAATCACTAATTGACGTCCACAAATATACTCTGGGTGTTAAGCAAGAGAATTTCTCCGCCACCAAACTTGGTATATTTGTAAAAATCAATGTACGTGAGTTTTCTGTCAGACATTCGTCCATACAAGTCATCCAGCAACAGGATGAACCAAAGGCACCCTCCTACCGCATCCTAGGAATCACCCTACAGATCAATAGCGAGAAGTCCTTGCAAATCTGTGGATTTCAATCACGACAGAACCGCAGTATATCTTTGGCTGCAGACAAGAGATTATAAGTAGTTCTTCCGTTTATGAATAATCATGGTCTTCAATTGCTCCATCTTTATTCCCTGCAAGTTAGTTTCGATCGCAACGTTGATTCGAAGTGGTTTTGGGTCTAGTCCCATCCTGGTCTCTTCAAACAACACGTTAAAAAGTCCAGTAAAATATTTCGTTGATAGTTTGGTGTTTTAACTATCAACTTACGATAGTAAGGTCAAGTATCTTGGCAGCTTAGGCCCACATTGATTAAAATCATTTATTAAAATTCTCCATCGAATCGTTGAAAAATCATTTCATATATTTAAATTCGATTCCACTTACATATCTTGACAACTCATCTTGGTTTTGTCATTCGAAAAACAATACATCTTCTTTATTCACTCTTCGCTTTATTCTCCCTTAAATTTAGAAAAACATTTACGCACCTTCATATCCCATTTATTTCCTTAAATTTGGAAATGTCAATATATCTATATATATTGTTAACTCAATAATATAAACCAATTCCCCATTCTGATGCGGCAAAAACCATGTTAAACGTCATACGCTCTCTTATTAAAAACTCACTGGCTTTAATTCACCTTCGCTTGAAGATCTTATGGAAATCTACTTAAATTCCAGTTGTTTATTTCCCTTACCAAATTAATATAACACTTTCCATTTCTAGTTAAAAGATAAGTATATTTCAATTCATATAAATTCCATTATTAGGAAAATGGTATAAACCTTATCACAGTTCAACTTGGCCAAATAATTTTAAGTTATTCATCACTTACTTTAAGACTCGTCATATTAAATTACATTTCAAACCTTGCGAATGAATTGTAAATGTTGTACGAAAATAATAACTCATTTCAACTTCCTTTACCGTTACAAACTAATATCATTCCTTGATAATAGTGAAGCCGTTCAAGTTGGGGTATTTTATTACCTCTCAGACCTTGATCGACAACGTTCTTATCTCAAAATAGATAGAAGTTCGTAAATCAAATCCCATATTCTTATAATATGAACCATATCTTATTCTCTATTCAAAACATGGTTTTTTTAACCAAATCCTTTCTTTTGAAAATCTCAATTGACAATAACTCTTTTACTTAATTTGTTTATTAAGTAATTAATTTAAAATATTAATCCATCGCTTCAAATTTCTACTTGTTATTCTATTTAAAAGTTGGATCCATTTACTATACTTTATCCACGACTCTTCTAGCATTATTGAAACTAATAGTTGAAATTTGTAAGAAAAGCCTTTTATTAATTTCTTTACTCAAACAGATAAGCATTTCCATTTAAATATGGTTTTATAATTCATTTCTTACACTTGAAAAATCCCTTTTACAATCATATCAATTTCCACTTAATCTTTATGATTAAGTAAACTTCTTTCCTGATCACAAATCTTATCACTTAAAATTCCTTATCAACAAGTCTTATATAAATAATTCTATTTCTTAAGCCTTTTATCATCTCTGAAGTACATGTATATTACTTCATTATTAACTAACAATAGGTTAGTTAATATTATTAAGATAATACTTTATTTTATAAATAATAAACTATTTAGTAATCATCTTAACTACAGTTACTTAAGATTAATTAGCTCTTACGAAAAATCGTTAAATTAAAATAATAAAATCTCATTTTATTGTTTCCCTTGGAAACAATTATCCCATATTATAAACCCTTTGGTCAATATCTGACTTCTTTATGTATTAAAACCATATAAATTATTTTAACTTTCCTTTTTATAAACAAAGTGACAAGTATCATTTTACTTAAAACCCTTTATTAAATAACTAAAATAAAGCTGAAACTTTGATTCAGTAAAAAATAATTAAATTTTATAACATAAATACATCAATTCGCCTGACGGCGAATTAATGTCTCAAAATCATGGATTCAGACCATCTACTGCCAATTTACTTAATTAATGCTGATCATTGATTAAAACACGATGATTAAATTCAACCATCAACATTCATTCATCCATCGATATCTAAATAGGATATAATATAAATTAGAATAAACAATTCATATGAAACAACAAATAATATACAATTTATTTGAGGATCCGGTTGGATTCCTCCAACCTGTTCTTCCCTACACAACAGTTTATAATATTGTTTATCACTAGCATATAAAATGGGAATTATAATATAATGCATTTGAATGATCAATACAAACCATCAATCAACTAATAAACAAATATAAATCATCCATAGCATCCATTCAACCAATTTTATTCTTATAAATGAAAAATATTAATAATATGAATTTAACACATCACAGAACTCCAGAAGTGTGAGAATTAACTCACCAGTTATCTCGATTGACGATTCGTGTTGTACCATACAACTTTAAACGACGTTTAAATTTACCTGAAATATCAACTACTTTCGTTTCCGACCAAACTAGCTTGTACACGTAGCCTCCATTACGATGATCCCAACGAATCCAATTTCTTGTGATTCTGTAACCGCATGAACGAATTATAATCTTTACAAGTTTAAATTATTTTAAAAGTCATTTGCCAAATCATTAATTATACAATCACTTTAGTTACCTTAGGACCTAAACCCTTCTTCTGCCTGTACCAGTTGGAACCGTAGCTGATGCATTCACGCATCATGACCAAGGTTTTAAATCTCGGATATCGGTTGAATTTCGTCTTGGAGATTTTATAGACTCGGTCTCGTATCGGGGGAGATCTAGAACGAGATGAGTCTAACTCGGGAGTTCATCTTGGATTTTCATCTCGGGTCTAAAATTTCATATCGTAACAATCTCAGGGTACATGATATGTTAAAAATGATATTTTAACAAAATGATTTTTATGAATGCCATTAAAAACATAGTAACTTAAACTTAAAATGCAAAATAATTTCATTATTCTTTATTTTACGAAAGATCATTCATACTCTAAATCGTAATATGCTTAAAACAAAAATATTGTTTGATAGGAAATATTAAAAGGATCCAAAACATTAAAAAATTCAGCAAAAATAGACCATAAAATACATAATTTCATAAGTAACATGTATTTAAAAAGACGAATATGAAATTATAAGCATTGTAAAACATATACAAACATACAATATAGTCATTTAACATGCAAAATGTAAAATAATAAAAAGATTGTTATGGCCAGATTTGAGGTTTTTAATTATAGTTATAGTTCAGGCATAAATTTAAATTTTAACCAAAAAAACTAAGATCTCGGACGATATTTCAGTATTTCGTCTCAGTCGATATATCGTTCGATATTGCAATATCTCGGGCAATATATTCGAAAAGTATTTAGAGTGATATTTGTTGTTTCGTTTCGGAAGGAGCCCAAAATGAGATCTCGGAGGAGATATCGGACGATATTTGCGAGATTTGAAACAGTGATCAGACTGAACCCATCCCAAACTACTGCCTCCATCCTTTTCACTTATTGCTGCTCATTGCTTCTTTTATTTTACTTTAATTTTTATTAACCTTTTTTATAAATATAAGGGCCAAGGCCCACGAGCCAACATACAAAAACATGCGGCCTGCCTTCATTACTACTTCTTCTTCTTACTATGCAATACTCCAGTATATTGACACCTCAACACAACCGATATCATAAGCTCCTCCACCGTAACGCCTACTGAACAACTAACACCACCTTCTTATTTCACGCAAATGCCACCATCTTCTTCTCCTCCATATCAGAAAACTTCCGACCACTCCTCAAATCAACGCAACCTTCACTGTTCCCCTATTTTCCCTTTTCTACGTCAGAAACTACTGCTCCAGTTAAAACCCCTCCTCCACTTTGTTCTCCTATCTCGCACCACCGAACCCAACTACTTCTTCTCCTCCACGAGCTCACCTCCCCATGCCGATAACAACCACTTCCTGCGTTTTCCAATAGAACATGAACCCCCATATCATGTGAATTCATTACCGTAGCTTCCCCTTAAACACTACTTCTTCACTATATTCGTTCTTTTCTCCCTAGTTCACCATTTCAAGTGCATGACACCCCTTCCCCTTACGTTAAGTAACTTGCCCAAACTTCCATGAACTCTTTGTGTCATTTTTGTAAATTTTAATGTCTAGGTAAAACACGAAAGACCTCCTTTCCTCTTCTCACGATAACCAGCCCCGCCACTCCCACTGTGAGTTGTGCCGCCCACCAGCGCCAAATTTCCTGCAGTCACCTCCTTCCCTGGACGTCAGTATCACCAGCGAAATGTACCTTATGTCAACTGTAAGCTTTAAACTCCAACATAATGCATGAGTCCTATAATTCGGGTATCAACGTGAAGCTTGTATTGCCAGTAACTCAAAAAGTTTAAAGTTGTAATTTATAAAATTTTATTTGGTTAAATTTCGAATTTTGAAGTCATCGTTTGAACGCTTAAAAAAATGGAGGAGTAATGGGCTTAAACAGAGGAATAAAAAGGCAGGAACAAATCAAAGAGAAGTGTTGTATTATTTTTGAACGGAGGAATGGGAATGGTAAGTTTTCCATGAAAGATTGAGGCAGTGTTCTATACTTCATGGAAAACAAGGAGATGGCACTGCCTTTTTAAATAGAAGAGAAAGGAAAGTATCGCTTTCCTTTACAGTACAGGTAGGATGAACGAGCCACGTGAAATTCAGAATAGGACGGCGATGCGCAGACATATATTTATTTATTGTTATATGACAGGACTAAAGAATTTTTTCTGAAATGACTTACGATTTTTATTGAAACGACGAATGATATTTTATCTCGTGTCTATCGTCATTTCCGATCAGCGTTTATTAGTTCGTATGATAACCTATGATCTCCAATCGTAACAAGAATGGACATCATCGTATAATTCGACGTTACAGTCCTAATGAATCTTGTTTCGTCGAGTTCCGAGTTTGTTTGCTCAAACAGTGCTCTTTTGAGTCTAAATAGTTGATTTGTTTGCATTTAATTTTGCCACGCTCACCGAATAACTCCGTTTTGCGTGAAAATTGAAATCTAGCAACAATTAGTTGTTATAGTTTTAATAAAATTTGTTTCGTTAGAAACGGAGATCGTTTGAATAAAGTCCTTTTTTCACGGACTAATTTAAAATAAAATAAATCAATTTTAAAATATCTCAATATAATAATATTAAAATATTATTACTGGACGTACCCGAGTAAAATTTCATGTATTATCAAAATAAAATATTCTGGGTTGAATCCTGAGACAAAACGATATTAAAAACCCTTTTATTTCATATAATAAATCGTTATATTTTAATAATAAATTCCATAGCGACTATTTCAAAATTTGATTTGGACGTAAAACAAAATCTATAATACAAAAACTCGATTTTTCTGCTTCATTAGAAAATTATTATCAAATAGATTCGGACGTTTCTTGTTTCGAAGAAATCCGACTTATATTGGATCCTTTACAACCATTTAAAGTTCAAAACGCTATATTATGTACTACCGCGCTGCTGCAGCTCGTTATATAATTAAACTATAAATTAAATGTTCAGTGATCGTTTAATAACGAAATGGTTAATATAATTCGACTCCAATTAAATTAAATTATTTATATCGCCAATTCATATAAAAACTGCAAATACAATATATTCCGACTATTTCGGAATAAATCATTATTTTATATTATATAATATTCAAAATTATTAAATTAAATTCCAAAACACCAGTTAAAACCATTTTTAAATATTAAATAAAATGGTTAAAAATTTGGGTCGTTACACCGCCCTTATTAGGTATTAAGTGGTCATTGGGTCTTCCTTTCTCTAATAAATTTGTGAGGTACTAAATGGTCTTAAATAATAAGATAGATGCATTAGTAGGGGAATTGTCTGCTTCTTATCCAAGGGTTATGCAAGGTTATACCTAGGGATGTACTAATAAGAGTTCTAAAGAGCACGTAAAAGGGACCGTCCGTCTGAGGGAAGTATTAAGTGACTAAGAGTTCACCCATGATGCTAGTTAAATAGTAACGCGATGGTCCGCTGTATGGGTCATACATGGTGATGAATGTTTATCCTCACTCGGTATTAAGTGGTAGATTACTATATCTCGCGTTAAAATTGAGGGAATATTTGTTAATGTCAATCGAGGCCTTAAGTGATTGGGGTTTGCCATAGGGTATTAACTGATCGTAGGAATCTTTATACATATACATATACATATACATATACATATACATATACATATACATATACATATACATATACATATACATATACATATACATATACATATACATATATATAATGGCCTTAAGTGACTTTTTGATAGTCCTCCATGTAGGGTATTAAGTGAATGTTGGAATCCATCCTTACAAGTATACAAAGGATTTAAGTGGCCGTAGGTAGTCCGCTTAACTAATGCAAGTGTATGTCATATTTAAATTATGTGTTGAATATACCTAAATGTAACTTGATTAATTTATACTGCTAAGTAAAAGAAATAGATTCCCTTTAAACTTAAATGATTTTCATTCACCAAAACATGTTGTTCTGTCCCTCTTCCTTTAACGACACAGGTTAGTAGGTGGAGATGCTTGATTGAGAATAGTATGAAATCATGATTTTTGCAATGAAGATTTTATTCTTGTCTATTATGATTGCTATGTCTAGCAGTTGGTTGTATTTATGGGATACTATTGATGTACCGAATTTGTGATATTTAAATATGTAATGTAATCGACATTATTATGGATTTTATGAAATAATACATCTATTTTAATTATTATATTTGTCCCATCCGCTGTGAGATTCTAATTTCGTTTTAGTTTGGCACTGTTATTTGTTTCTAATAGAAACCAATGACTTGGTTAGAATGACTCTAAGTTTTGTGGACCTTTTCTGAGTCGGGATTTAGCCTTATTCCGGGCGGTTATTTCTTTTCTTTTCTTTTTCCTATGTTTGTATATTTTATTATTACATATTCTGGAGTTCCTAAGATTAAAGTCATCTTTCCAATACAACATACAATATTTTATACAAGTATCTATCTTTTGGTACAACAGACCAAAAGCTAACATTAGTATTTTCATTTTGTAATGACTATCGCACATAAAATTATCGAGTGGCATATGTCTTTTTACAGCATGTAAAACCGCTGTAAATCCAATTTCTATAAAATTAATTTTGATTCCATAGTGATGTATTCAGCTGTTACTAATAACTCGATTTCACTTTTACAATCATTTCACAACGGCCCTTAGCAGCATCCAATAAGTCATAAAAAAAAGCTCCCATACTCGAATTTTCTTTGATATTGACGCCATCGTTATCCACTCGAACGGTAGGAAGCATTGACCATGCTGCATTTTTTTTACCATATCTTCTATTGGATTCGTCATAACAAAATCGGCCTCTGACAATACAGGATTTACTACTGTGCAGTTAAAGCGCTTAGTGATTCTATAGAGGTAGAGGTGTAAAAACTGTAGCGGGGATAAAGCGGGGAAGTAGTGGGGATATAGCGGAGGTGCAAAAATGTTAATTAGATGTAAAACTATATAATTAAAATTAACTAATTATGATTCTCACATCATTTGTGTAGAAGAAATGAATATTAATTAACATTATATAGCAAAACCAAAGAATATCATGGTTATGCATACTAGAATCGAGGGTTACTATAGATTTCTATTTTATATAAGGCACTTATGACATAAAATTAGCTCTTTACATTAACTTTTTTTATTTATTTTAAAAGAGTATCGGTTAAATCATCCTTTGTATATTAATATTTCTAAAGGATGCTAAATAGCGTTGATTTAGCAGGTCTAGTAGAAAATAGAGGGGAATAAAGCAGAAGTACTGTTCATCGGTGCTTAATTGAAATAACATAGTGGCCGAAGAGCGCCACGGGCTATAGCGTGGATTTTGTGGGGCTTTAATTGCATAGATTTACTATATGTGCCACAAGTTCTCCATGACGATCCAATATATAATAATTTGGCACAGAACCAGATTTATACGTACAAATGTACTTTAACTGTGTTTGAATGCAAAACCTCAACAGTTTGCACTTGCTATAAGGGAAACCAAATTCCTCACTATTTTTATTATTAGATACTGCAAATCTAATAAATTCACATATACCATTACAGAAATGTGTTTTCACCGAACCTTTCATTTCAGTTCTAACTTCATACAATTAACAACGGTGAACAAAATAATTAAACATTGTTCCTAATTTAAAAATATCTTTTAGTAGCCCCGATAACATGTATAACTTCTGTCCAAAATACATTAAAGCCTTTTGGGATCAATCAAAGGCCCCACACACCACGCCTCTAAAAAATAGTATGTTTGGGACTAAAGGCTTACACGCCATGTTTCTATTTTATTTCGACAACAATTCACTTCACTTCTCTTCTACGCATAACTTTGCATACAAGAGGTATAATTTTGTTGTTGTATTCTATAGAAATAAAGCCAAGCCTTTTGGGACCAAATGCTTCACATGCTATACTTCTGTCTAAATTCAACAGTACTTCACTTCACTTCTCTTTTATGCATAACTTCGCATCCGAGGAGTATAATTTTTCTGATATATTTTTGAAAATAAATTAATACCTTTTGGGACTAAAGGCTTAAATTTTTGTTGTATTTATTAAAATAATATCTAAGACTTACTTTCAAAACAACATAATTTTTATTTAAAAACATTTTAAAAATCAATTTTAATTTATACAATATTATTGTTGCTATATTTATTTTTGAACTTTTTAGAAAAAGGATTTCCATTTTTATAATTAAATCATTTTTTTAGAAAAACGAATTTAGCATGGTATTTATTCTTGTATGTTTATTGCTTGAATTTTTAAATAAACTATATAACTAGAATATTCATATACTTTTATTCATTTTTCAATTGGTTCAAAGTCCTTTTGTAGTAGAATATTTTTTATTGTCAAATTTATTTTTTAATTTATTAGAAAATTGATTTTGATAGAATTTTCGGTCTTGTTAAATTCATCTTTGAACATTATAATAAATCATTTCATTATATTATTGGTTGTTATTAGAATTCATATAAATACTAATTTTCATGCAAACTACGACAAACATTATTTTGCATCCAACATTGTGTCGTCGCTATTTAACTCGCCGCCAACAGGAATAGCAACGGGTTGAGCGACGACTTCGTTGCTCATTTAGCAACGGCTTGCAACGGTTAACTGCCATGTGTCACCTTATGTGGCAGGTAGTTTCTTTTACTGGGAAGCCGTTGTAAACTGTCGCAAACCATTACAAATCAGACGTTACTAGCTATCGCTAGTCGTCGCTATATAATGATCAGTATGCCATCGCTAGCCATCGCAAATCTGAAGCAAAAATTTTACACTGCACAACAATTCCTTTCCCTCAAACCACACAACATTACACTGCACAG
Organism: Allium sativum; assembly: GCA_030737875.1. NCBI lineage: Eukaryota > Viridiplantae > Streptophyta > Magnoliopsida > Asparagales > Amaryllidaceae > Allium > Allium sativum. The sequence goes on along the minus strand of CM060921.1, from coordinate 573,307,555 downwards.
CAGTTCCATCCAATAACCACTACACACCACTATCATCTCATCAATTCACCAATACTCATCAACAATCAATTCACCAAGTAAAAAAGAAAATTATAAACACCATACATATCAAAACACATCATATCATTGTCAGATACCATCATACATATCAAAACACATCATACCATAGTCAAATACCATCGTACATGCGTCTAGCATATTAAAAACCAAGTATATGTACATACTCGAGCATGAACCAAGAAATGAGCACCTACACTAATCTTCCTCCTCGTCGTCATCATCTTCTTCTTATTCCCCATGATAAGCAGCAGAATCTCCTCTCTCTCCACCCTCCCCCGGAATAAACCCATGCTCCTGATAGTAAGCTGCAACGTGCTCATCTATTTCCTGTTGCATCTAGGTTTTTCGCCAGTAAATCATCTCATTCATCTTCTCCTGCATCCGAGCAATAGTCGCCTCCTCCATCGATCTCCTATAACCACGCTGAACAGCCTGCAAAATAATTAAGTTCACATTAAAATTATTTAAACAAACATATTTTTACTAGTTTGTGTTAATATGTATATAGTTAGCAATAACATTTGTTTTTCTTAAGTAGAATTGTCAGATATAATATTAATACAAACATATATATATCGCACATCTTTTATCATGATATTTATAAACCATCATACGTTGGACAAAAGATACACATAAATGGGAAATGAGTTTACTGTGGTCCAAATGTAAACAAAACTTAATACTAAATAGCATAAGATTATTTCTCATAGTTTAAAACTGTAATTTATGTCTAAAAAAGTCTTACCTCCTGATTGCCGAAACCATATCGCCTTCCTCGAGTAGGCGGATTGGTGATAGAATGTCATATACGATCAGACTCTACAACCGTAAGCTCCTGTTCACTAGCCTCTATCACTCTAGCAGCCTCTGCATCATACTTCCTCTACAACAACAATATAATTTTAACACAAATGCTATAAAATTTACTTAAAAACTGTGATATGAACGAATATGAAACATTTTAATTTATATGGATAAGCATATTTACCATTATACGCGAACTCTTCGGATCCGCCCAATCATACGTAATATTTCCTTCTTCATCGGTATGCTCCACCGCATGTGTGTGTCTGAATACGTCTGCTAGTGAAGGCTCTCTTTCGTACTTTACAGTCTGAGTAAATATACAGTAATAAAATTATTAAAAATAATAATGAATTATATACACTAAATTTTACATGAACATATACTACAAATATTTAAAATTTTACCAAATCCCTTCTAAGTTGTTGGAATGATTTTGAGCCACCGCGGTGTAAAGCAGAATCCTTTTCTCTATTTTCTTTATTTCTAGCTGTTACTTTCTATTAAATTTGATACATGATGATGTAATATAATGCAAGCAATATAAATGTGAATATTATCATTATATCTTACTTTAGCTTCTTCAATCTCCCAATACTTTTGTAGTGCTACCCAAACATCATCACTCATAAACGGAGGTTTTTTTTTAGATGTCTTCGCCCTTGAAATCATCTTTCGATAATTTTTGCGCATCTTCATATTCCAATGACTCAAAAAATTTGGCATGTCCTGCTACTCAACACGTACAACAGCCTGCATATTACATTTATTTTTAATTATTTACTGTATATTGATTTTCAATATTAGTATAAAAAATACTTACCAATAAATCGGCTAGAATGACATTCTTAATACGGGGTGGAATACTATCCCAATGTGACCAAGCCCCTGGCATTCTGCTTGTGTAAGACTGCCTCGATACCTCTAAAATAAAATCTTCTGGCTCAATCTCGAATCCTCTGTGTAGATGTTGATATAAATATTTCATATATTTTAAATAATCTAAACTGAAATAGATTTAACATTTACCCGGCACTCTTCGGAACAATCTTCGCAACTCAGCGCATATCTAGCACTGAGCTGCTCGGACCTACTCCTGGTTCAGGAGATGGTGAAGTAGTAGGCTAAGATGTACTCCTCGATCGTCGTCGTCTATCATCTGACATATCTGTTACAATCATATAATGTGCATACAAAATAACTTGAATTATTAACATAAGTCATCATTATCATAACATAAATCGTAAATGAGAAGAACAATACTGAATAACATACATAGTCAATTATCATTACATAAATCAGAATAGTAAAGAAACGCAAGTAAATTCATAGCTAAGAACAATCAACATCATTATTATTACATAGATTAGAATAATACATAACATAGTGCATAGCTCATAATAGTACATAACATATAAGTACAAAACCTCAGTCTTCATCATCTTCGGATCCAGACTCGGTCTCATACTTTATATCGTTTTCTTCAGTACTTACAAATGCATCTACTAATACATTCGCTTCATCATTCAACGACCCTGCATCAATGTCATGAGCTATTATTATTTTAGTATTTGGCTCAAGATCCGCTTGATACGCTGCTTCGTTTGGAATATTATTTCCATCAAATGTAAATCCTGCCTTTGTTTTAAAAACAGCCCACCAATCTGCTTTATCTTTTTTTAAGGATGGATACAGAGCAAAATAGACTTGTAATGCTTGCATAGCTAACACAAAAGGATCATACTTATAGTAATGCGACGTATGCCTTATTTCAATTAGCTTATAGTCTTTGTGCATGTTGATTCCAAAACCAGGAACATTGCTAAACCAGTTGCATTTGAACAGATAAAATTTCTCTACGGGCTGAACATAGTATGTCAACTCTACAACTTGCATTAAGACGTCATAGAAATCTTTTATATGCTCCTCTGAATCATCGCTACCTTTGACAAATACAACGTTGTTATACGTTAACTTTTCAGCTCCGTAATCATTGGTGTTGAATTTAAATCCATTGACAAAGTATAGTGGATAAGTTTTGATGTTTCTTTTTGGTCTGATAGCAAGAAGTCATAATCCTTCGTTAACAACACAATTTTTTAGATCATAAACATAGTCTGAAAACCATCGAGCAAATTCTTTACTGAGATCACCAGATGGATGTTGTGATTCGTAGATACTGCATATATGTGTTATGTCCAGTTTTATTAATTGACACAAACAAATAAATATGTATATATAATTGAATTGTACATGAATTTAGTATTACCTAACAAATGGTGCAACTTCTGCACAATTTAACAGAACATATATGTGTGCCACATTGTAGTATGTATCGCTTAACCATACTTCCACACATTTTCCTGCAGGTCTTCCGTGCTGTCTAAAAATAGATAACATTGTTTGGGAAGACTCCTGCTCAATGGCTTCTTCATTATGGGGAACAGTTACAAAAGAGAAGTTCACATATTGACTAAAGTAATGAGAGAAAAAAATGAAGCTTCTTTTTCAAGGTACGGTTTGCAAATCGAACCTTATACTCGAGTTTTTTGCCTAATTTTTTACTTCAAATGATTCAAGTGCCCATAGTACGATTAATTTTATTTATATGTGGGTACAATAATTTAAGTTTTAATCTATCACAATATTTATTGATACACAATTACCACTCAAATGGATACATCCATCCATATTGGACTGGACCTCGAAGAAGTGCTTCGAACGGAAGATGAATAGGTAAATGATCCATTACATTTAAAAAACTAGGTGGAAATATTTTCTTGAGTTTGCAGATCAGTACAGGGATTTCTAATTCAAGCTTACGTAAACCATCTACCTTTAACGTCGTTAAACAAAGTTGTTTATAAAACAAACTTAATTATGTTATAACACTCCAGATTTTTGTAGGAAACAGTTCCTTGAAAATCACAAAACCAAATTTATACAAATGTACTTCTACTACATCTGGCTTTCAATGCTTCAGATGTCTGCACTTACTACACGGACAACGAATGTCTACGTTACTCGGATTATTAGATTTAGTGAATCTAATAAATTCTTGGACTTCATTACAAAAATATTCCCTTATCTACCCTTTCTTACCGGTTGGGGGTTGATACATCCAACTGCGATCATGAAAATAACCGAACATTTTCCTGATTTGCAACAAATATGTTATAAAGTTCAATTGAACACTTTATGTTAATTGAAATATTGTAAAATTTCATTTATAACTATTGCATGTTTTCGGTTTTTTGTCTATTTCTTTTTTACTTTGACAGCCGGTCTACCTACTTCCCATTACAAATATAATAACGTACGCATATTTTATAAATCATTTCAGGTTAAACGGTTCAACAAAATTCCGGTAGCACCTCCCTTTAGTCCTTGTATCGTACACAAATGTGTGTACACAAGGAACGAAAAAATTTGTTAACCATTTAAATTGAAATGATTTATAAAATATGTGTACGTTATTATATTTGTAATTCGTCCAATACTAGGGCAAATCCAACTAATATTGTATTAGATGAATATAGATTTCCGTTTTATGTAAAAACGAATATTTATATAATGATCATATACAACACTTGTCGGACAGGGCCAAATTTATCTAAGGAGTTTACATAAGTAGTCAAAAAAACATTTAACCTAAGTTTAAACCAAAAAAACAATTCAAATGAAAAAAGTGCGCTTGTTGCGCTTTGGGATTTTTTGCGTTTCACTAATAGGAGCGCCTTAAACTTTAAAAAAAGCCCCTTAGTTGCGCCTTGCGCCTTTTTCTTCCTACTTTCGCGTGTTAACTACATAGCGTATATATAATATTTTTCAGTACTTTCAATTTGTAAAATAACATGACAATGAAAATTATGAAGTATAAATTAGTTTTAGTTACTTTTAGTAAATTTTAGTTTAAAGTATAAATTATGATGTTAATTTTAGTTAATTAGTTTCAATTTTTGAAAGATAAACTAAGCTTTCAAGTTAATTATTTAATTTCATTTCAAATTTAAGGAGTTAAGTTATAAATATGATTTTTATTACATATAACAAGATTCTTAACGATTTATATCTAAATTAAGAACCATTTCGAATTAACATTTTTTTTATTAAATATTATAGCAACAATTTTTTTTTTGTTATATGGCAAATGCATTCTTTAAATCTATTTGGACCGACCATTCTTGAATCCGATGATGACATAATTAACAGTGTATGCAGATGAGGGACATCATTACACCGTTTCAATGATTATAATCAAGTTACTACTGGTAAACAATCACGTTTACTTCATTTTTTCTCAAATAATCCTACAACACAATCAGCCTACAACACAATCAACGTAAGCCCAATTACATACATGATAATCATCGTTTTCATGCTCCTAAACCAAGTACATATGTGATAATCAACGTTTTCAACCTCCTAATCAATTACACTTATACCCAAATCAATATATAACAAAATCAACATCATATGCATCTCACTAGACAATCAATTTCATATCCATAAAAATTTAATTAACAAACTCATATAAACATGAAAATTAACCCTAATTAAACATAGAATAGGAATTAGAAGACATACCGGAACAATTTGAGAAGCTTAGAACGAAAATTAGGCGAGGGAAATCGGATTGGCAGCGTGGGGGGGGGGGGGGGGGTGGAGGGACGGAGGTTTTTTTTTTTTTTGGTTATGCTGAAATGAATTGGGGAAGAAAGCCACGACCGTTATTATCTCTAGGTCGTGCAACGGCTAGCGATGGCCCTTTTTTTAGCCGCTGCCCTAGGTCGTCGCAAAATGAAGCATTTCTAGTAGTGTAATCAACTAATATTTTGACATATTATTTTAACAATATTCGTATATCAACTAATAATCCTGTTATCATCCAACAATTATAGTTAATTAATATATACAAACACACAAACATCTAACTTTATTAAAGGGGAATCCACTTATGGTTGAGGAGATGACAAATTTAAGGGGACTCCACTTCAAAAAAATAAATTAAGGGAGGGTTTGTGTTTTTTTTAACATGGACTAAAATACCCTCTCGTACAAAAAATGGTCAGCATGTACCGAAATAAATTATTATACACGATGTTTTATGTCTGCACGAAAACATGTTCGTGATCATCACCATCGTGAGCTGTATCTTCAACAACTTATATTCTCGATATTGTGATAAAATTTCGATCGGAATTGACGACAATTCACATTCAAATTCAATCATCCTATTCCAATACAATATTACATTTATTTGTCTGATCTGATGTCTTTTGATCACCCACCCTACTTTCATGTGTCTCTTTTACTTTATCGATATCCATTTTTTAATTTTTTATCCACCATTAAATTATGCTTATTAATTAGGATTTTGGGTTTAAGATTACATTAATGAGTATTATAGGGTTAATATTAAAAAATTTATTAATATGTTTCAGAGGAGGGCTAATTTATTTTAACTCCCACTTAACAATTTTGCAATAAATTGAAAATGGTACTCCCCTTAACCAAAAAAGAAGTCTTTTTAACAATCCACTTATTAAATTAAAGATTAAAAAATATACCTCAAACGTCAAATTGGAAGAGAAATAAGATGAAGGAAGCAACGACGGAATGGTGGCAAGGGGCAGCGGTCTACGGTGGTCGACAATGATAGGTTAGGGGGACGCAGCGGTGCGACACGAAGTCTTTTTTTTATTATTATTAATTTTTTTTGTTTTTTTGAGTGTTCACGCTATTTATTAACGTGGAGGGAAATGAAATGTTTTGTTTCTGGTTCGCGGCTTATACGCAGATGAGCGTCGGCTAGTAACCGTGTTTTAAAAACCAATTCTGACGAATTCAGTTGACATAATAATGAAATATCAGTTGACATAATAATCTTTACTACTGGGCTCTCTTTTTTAAAGTAAAATGTGAAAATCAGCGGAAGATCTAACCAAAAAAGATGAATCAAATTTTATATCACTGATTTGTGTTTAAATAAAATGCAGTTGTGTCTTAATAAAAATTTCCATTTATAAAACACATGAAGCTTGTACTGGAAAAAAACTGGGCTGGAGGGAAGAGTTTGATTTCTGATGGCGTGCCTAAAGCTAGCAAGAAGTTGTGTTAAAAGGCACTTTATCAAAGTCGACCTCGACCTTGTAACTAAACTTTATTAGATATTTGGATATAAACCTGATCAACGTACCCACATATGAACCTTAATTCCAAACGCAGAAGCAATTTGCCTTAACCTTAATTAAATAGGTACCTCTACCTGTAACACTTTGTAACACCTACAAATGTTTCTAAATCCTTTCAAAAATTTGAAAACTCTGCAAAGAACGTACTGTGCAAAAACCAACTAATTATATATATGTCCTATCCCTGGAAATGCACGCAATTAATTTACCATTCCCAAACTAGTGCAAACCGTGCACATTCTGCCCTCAAAAGCCTATATATAGCTGCCTGTTGCATCTCCTTGTTTCACCCAAAATTCATATATGCTTCTTTAACCTATCAATATGACATGTATAGTTTTGCTTAATTTCTTCACCTCCTATCTTTTTACAGCTTTAGGATTCACAACTGGTGCTCCTATGCTCTCATGCAGGGATACTCCCTACCCTCAGACTTGCACCTCTCTTGCAAGCACAAGTAATCAGTTATCATCAGATTTCACATCAACTAATTTTCGCAACGCCCAGCTCCTAGCTGCCATAGATGAACTTTCTTCCTTTCATCAACTTGCATCTTCTATGAGCACGACCACTTTCCATGATCGACAAGAAGTTGATGCACGGAATGACTGTCTATTTCTTCTAAATGATGCAATTAACCATCTTAACAAATCAGTTTATGTTGAATTTTACCATGATTCTCAAACATGGATTAGCGCCGCTTTAGCAAATTATGAAACATGCAAGAATGGTTTCACTGAGCTCGGTTTCAATTATACCATGGAAGCTTTGCCTTTCTTATCAAACAACGTATTCGAATCACTTAGCAATTCTCTTGCAATCAACAAAGCTAATAATATGGACAGTACAAGTACCGATTTAATAGACTATAACAATAATAAGCGCAGATTGCTTTCTGACGAACAGTTTCCTGCATGGGTTTCTAGACATGATAGAAAACTGCTTCAGTCTTCAAATGCGAAGGCGAATATTGTGGTCGCTAAAGATGGTTCAGGAGATTACAAGTCTATCTCTGAAGCTGTTTCAGCTTCTAGTAGGTTTAGAAAAGGTGGTGCTTCGAGATTTGTGATTCATGTTAAAGCTGGAATTTACAATGAAAATGTTCAGATAACGAACTCAATGAAAAATTTGATGATCGTTGGAGATGGCATGGAAAAGACTGTTGTTACAGGGAGCAAGAGCGTGCAAGGTGGTACAACTACTTTCAATTCGGCTACATTTGGTAAGCACTGAAATTTTCTCGTTTCGTTTTCCATGATTTAAGCATGCACAGTTCAAAACTTTGCTGTTATTGTTATTCAAATCATCCAAATCGTGATCTAGTCCCAAAAGCATAGGGTGTTAAGATGTCCATGAGTTCGACATGCTGTAAAACCTATTGAATTATCTTAAATATGTGTGGTATTACTTAGGTTTCATTTCATATGAAGCTAATTTCAACGTTCACAGTAAATTATTTTCTGTAGAGTTTTAAGTTATACACAATTTAAACTCTTTATAGATAATCTCATTAACAATAACATATTTGCTAATAGTTGAAAAAGGTTAGCAGATTCTGAGTTGTTTATATATGGAAAAAAAAGATGTGGATGAAAGAAACTAGTTTTTTCATGGCAGGAAAGAAAAAGTTTCCTTTCTAAAACACTTTTAATACTATACATTAATGCATTGAAAAAAGAATCAAACTTATTCTAGGTTAAGGTTGATCTGATTTGGAACATTCTCAAATCCAAACCTTTTAGCGACCAGACAACCACATGAAGTTGACAGATATATCTTCATGTAGCTAAATAAAAAGCAAACTTTTCATTCTCAAAAAGCAGCTTAATATGAAGAAAACAATAACGATATTCTACCAGTATGAATATGATAACATAATAGAAACAATTTCTGTTAGAAAATCTCACTTCCTTTAATCAGCATGTGCGATAACAGAAAGTAAAAAAGTAGTGATCAGTTCATGATAATGTACATGCAGCGGTTATGGGAGAAGGATTCATAGCACAAGACATAACATTCGAGAACAGCGCAGGTCCACAAAAGCATCAAGCAGTAGCCCTGCGCTCAAACTCGGACCAGTCAGTATTCTACAGGTGCAGCTTCAAAGGCTATCAAGACACGTTATACGTGCACTCACTGCGACAGTTCTACCGCAGCTGCAATATATACGGCACAGTCGACTTCATATTTGGGGATGCGGTCGCCGTCTTCCAAAGCTGCAACATCTACTTAAGGAAACCAATGCCTGGCCAGCAGAACACGGTTACGGCTCAAGGCCGTGCTGATCCAAATGAAAACACTGGGATTTCCGTGATTGATTCGACTGTGGCGGCTGCGGAAGGGCTGGGATCGGGGACAAGGTCGTATTTAGGGAGGCCATGGCAGAAGTATTCTAGAACAGTGTTTATGAAGACAAGGATTGGGGGTGTTATTGATAAGAAAGGGTGGCTTGAGTGGAGTGGGGAATTTGGGCTGAGGACTTTGTATTATGGGGAGTATGCGAACAGCGGTGATGGAGCAGGGGTTGGTGGGAGAGTGAGATGGCCAGGGTATCATGTTATGAGTAGGAATGATGCGGTTAAGTTCGCTGTTGGTGAGTTTCTAGGGGGTGGGTCATGGATTTTTAGGGCTGGTGTCCCTTATACAAATGGGATTTAGTTTAATACTTAAAGATAAATGTATAAACATTTGGATGTTACCAATATGCTTTTTTTCCTTATGTTAAACAAGTATGTAATGTTACAAAAATATTTATTCTAAAACCGATATTATTACTATAATTTCCCCTAAAATATATTAGTCTATCACTATCGACCAAGAATAATAACAATAGTATAGAAGTGGTCAACACTACATACTAATAAACATCAAACAACTTACAAACAAGAATTTAACCTCGTTCGACTAAACAAAGCAGCATTCATGTATCCAATGACTAATTTTTATTCACTCTCACAGTTCTTTTGGCATGGCAACCTAGTGGTGTTGGTTGGTTTATTACCATATTTTGTTGTCGGGTAAATGGTTATACATAAGTGGAGTCGTGCAACTTCAACTCTTTTGAGTCATATAGAAAATCATATCCTTGTACGAAATGGAGTGATACATTGTTAGAATTTATGTCATAAAGGCAATCCACTTGATGCGATTAATAACACTGTTGATGTTATTATTTTATTTGAAATAAAATATTTTGTTATGTTGTATTTACTGCGTAATATAAATATCAATATAATAGTAGTAGTTAGAATAATAGTATTGAATTATATAGTTCAAGTAAGTTACTTGAACATGAAATTATATAATATAATGATGGCTATTATAATTCTTAAATGTCACTAGTCAAGTTTTTTTTTTTGTTTATATAAAACAATAATAGAACATTAAGACTAGTATGTTGAATTTCCATTCTATTATTTCTTTGTACCAAGTTTCTTATTTTTGGGATTGATTTTGGATTTGGTTTAGTATTAGGTTTTATAATTGCAAATTGAAAGCATGTTGTGTTGTAGAAAGATAAATCCAAATCATCAATATGGTATTTATCAAACAAGTAAGAATTTTGAAATCATTAAAGCATCTAACAAGACAAATCAAACACTCTATCATTTTCTCCATGTTCCATTCTATCTCCTTAAATCCTAATTAGCCACTATAACAAACTTGACAAATTAGTGGGGTCCACCATATTTGATGAATGATTGATGAGATCAAGCCAATGACTGATATTTCGGTGACGTATAGGAATAGGCAAGAGGAGGGTAGAGAAATTGAATCCCGGTTCCACCATATTTAGTGGGAGAGTGGGATAGAAATGAGCTAAAGTAGCCAAATCTGGAAATGCTGCTAAAGGAGCTGAGGAAATTGTATTATGGGGAGTATTAGAATATATAAGATGATCATTATTTTTTGTATAACTATTTCAATGCTTAGAATATCAACAGAAGGGAAGCTTGAGTTGATCTAAGAGCTCGCAAAAGTGGAGCAAGTAGATAGTGAAAATGGAGCTAAATAAGCCAAAGCTTCAGGACAGAAAACACAAAATTTGAAGAAATTAACTTATGTACTATTTTGGAGGAGAGAACAATAGGTGCTCTGAGTCCATATTTTATAGCTATTTGTAGCATTTTGCATTACCTTCTCAGATAATTATGACTCAGAAGTTTAGTTTGATATACGGGACAACTATCAAGTTGGTTGACTATGGAAAATTTGAATATTTTTTATTATATTGTTAAAGAAATTAAACATGTAATTAATATTTAATAAAAGGTTTAAACTCTAACTAATTATTCTAAAGGAGGTTTCAGTTTGATAATCACTTTTTTTTTTCAAATATAAAATTATTTAGAAGGATTTTTTTTCTTTTACAAAGAATAATCTGAGCATAACGACTCAAGTGTCGATCCCATTAAGTAACAAAACAATTACAAATGACCTATAATGTGATTCTTTATGCTTTGTGGAAATCCTTTAACGGAATGAAACATTGTTCCGCTAAAAAGGTAAATAGTTTGTTCGTAGATATGCGGTAGTGAAATAAATTCTCATTCTACTATAAAAAGTAAATTGTTTGTACATCTATTTAGCATGAGAAATCATCATTCTGTTATTATGTTGTAATGACCTGGATTTTTGGTCGATTTATTTTAAATATTTAATATTGTTATAAATATTGAGTTGATAAGATAAATGGATATTTATATTGAGTTATCGATTTAATAATCGATTACGGTTTAATTTCAAGAATATTGAATTATCGTAATATGAAAATGATATATAATTAATTTCGAAATTTAAAACTGAATCAAAACAATTCAGATGATCAATATGTATTCTATTTGAATATAGACGACGATAATAATAATTTATTATTGAAGAATTTATTTGTTTTGAATTTAAATTATATTATATCAATTTAATATGGTTATTTTATATATACGTTCGAATTAAATTTTATAGTCTATTCTATTGAGTTCAAAATAGTGTAATTACATTGAAACGTCAGTCGGTAGGTTAAAATAGCGGTTCGTGATGTCGAGTTATGAACCCAGGTATATTTTTAGTTGATAGGATCGAAATCAAATCGATATTTATTTAAAAAGAATAAAAATCCCTTTATGTCTAATCGTATTTATTACAAATCAAATTGGGATTTAATTTCTATGTACCTTACACAAACTAATTTCCTTAAGCACTAAGTATTCTCTTCTATAAATCATGACCCCTTCTTACTTCTTCTTGTTTTGTTGTTTAGCAAACATCTAACTTGATCGAAAGCTTCAAATTGAACTGAAAAATGGCATTCCTAATTTCAGTTTACCTCCAATAAAAATCACGAGTATCCCCTTATCAAAAATCGGTCAAAACCATGTACTCAAAAATCAGAACTTTCCCCTTTAAATCCTCAAGTAAAAATCGAATACTTAGGAAACAAAAATGGGGCTTCCTTCAAAAACCGGAAAGACTTCAGACAATCAAAAGGAAATGGGGGAATCCAGACCTAACCCTTCGAGCCTCTATTTCATTTCGTTGGCCTTCCACTCTGAAGCGACGCAAGCAACTTCGAGTAGCAGTCAAACTAGGGAAACAACTAGTTGGGGGTTTGGCGATATCGGAAATTGATTCGAGGGTGGCACAAAGTTATGACAACCAGGCTCACCTGGTGGCAACGAAAGAGGAGGGTCCGATCATCTGTGGTAGAAGGCGCGACGTACTCCAACTAGTCGAAGTCTTAAATCGCGAGTTGCAGGTATTGCTGTTTTCACGAGGTCGATGCTGGTTCGAATTCTTTGAGGGTAAACATGGGATTGGCGAGTTCGGCAACATGTGATGGAGTGTACAGGTCCGTTGAGGTATGCATTTAGGGTTAAAGTCATTGCATTTTCAAAATGGTCTGTGAACATGTAGTGCGACAATAGGATGTATGAGGAGTTTGTCGATGTCTGTATGGGGTTCTGATAGAATGAGTCGTAGGTTTTGGTGATAGGGTAGAAGTGATTTGTGATGGGGAAAAGAGGGACTAAGTTCACAACAATGTTTATTGATGGATGATGGCAGTAGGCGATGGTTGTTTGCGAAGGAGAAATAGTTCAAAAGGGTGGAGAGTGGGATTGTTATGCGAGGGGTAACATTGAAAGGAGATAATACCTTGATCACTAATCAGGTAAAGTTAAATTTATTTTTAATAAAATATATAAATGAGAATTAAGCTATTTCCAAATTTATAAACATTTTATACAATTCATATGATAACATTGTTGCACAAAACCAGGTCAGTGGGATTCATATGGAGGAAAACATCGTTTGGAGACTGGTAAGTAACTGAATCTGAATGTTAAATTTATTTACTATGTAATTTATTAAATCTAGAAATTTAATTAGTTATCTATAAAATAATCAGATAATTAAAATTTATAATCTTGTTATACGAGGTTGATCTTGAGAATAGTCGAGAAAATTCATAGCTAAGAATGATATAAGTGGGAATTAATTTTGAAATCAGAATGGATCGTAAATAAAAATCCCGGTGAGTAAATCTCACTCCATTTTTATTTCGAATTATTTTTATGTGTTAAAAATATTTGTCTGTCGGTTGTTTAGTTGCATCAAAATATTATTGTAGCTATAAAATATATATTAGTTATTTAGGATTGGTTTGTGGTTATTATATATATATATATATTGGTGATTGGATTCCCGTAGTACGATTAGCGGATGCCCGCAGTATCATTAGCGGATAACCCTATACGCCCCATACTATGATAGTGGATGACCTTCTATACCGCGATATCCTGCCTCAAAGCAGGATGAGTATTATTTATGTTGGCTATCATTTGTGGATGCAGGAAAACAGGTTGGAGGGGATCCAACTAGATTCCTCAAAAATATTATTATTTGTTTGTTTCATATATATTATTATATATGATGTGTTAGAAAACCTGTGGTTGATAATTGTGTGTTTTGATTGGTTGAATGTCACTGGCCCTGAATATTGATTTATAAAAATATTGTGATAAGGATATTTAGGGATTTAAAAGGGAAATCTATTTTTCCAAAAATAGAATTCGAATTTTGAATGAACTAAAAATATTAACTTGTTTTGTAAAATAAAAACAAGTATTGAATTTATAAACGGCATTTATAAATTAGGTAATGCAGTGAATTTATAAACATTGTTTATAAATAAAATAGAATAATTTTTATTGGATAATACTGGGAAATGGGATGAATTTATAAACGGAGTTTATAAATAAAAATGAGAAATTATCATTTGGATAATTAGAGAGTTAAATTCAAATGTGAAATTAAAATGAAATTTTGGAAATCGTTTTAAATAGAAAACGATGTAATCTATTCTGATGTTCGCAATATAAATATAATTGTATAATTAAATAAGGTTATGCTGAGTTTATAAAATAAATTGTTTCTAGAAAGGATATTGGAATGGTATTGATTAGAAACTAATATTTAGATTAAATATTAAAATATATTCTATGTTATATATAGATAAATTAAAATAAATAGAATATTCCAAAATAAGATTTTGTTTTTTAAATAGATTTCGAAATGGAACTTGTTGAAAATATAAACAAGTAAATTATAAACAAGGTTTATAAATGTAATGAAATAATTATCAAAAGATTAAATTTGTAATTTTAAATTCAAGTATGAATTCAAAAATAGAATTTGGAATCATTTCGAAAAGGAAATGACGGGTTTTATTCCAGAATTTGAAATACAAAATTAAGTGAGTTCAAATAGAATTTTTGAAATAAAACTTGTTTTAATATATAAACAAGGGAGTTGAGATTATAAACAATGCTGGTAAATCTAGTGAAATAAATTATCATTGGATAATTTAGAAGTTTAAATTTAAGTAAGAATTCAAAAATGAAAATTTGAAAACGTGTTGAAAATGGAATGATTGATTATATTCTGGAGTTTGGGATATAAAGTGAATTAAGAAAAATCCAACGGGTTTATAATTGAAATTCGATTATATCGAATTTTATAAATGATATACTTATAAAAGGAATTGGAATTAAATATAGAAGATTGAAGTATAAATAAATTTATAACTGAGTTAGAAATAATCGAAATATCTAGTTAGATTTGGTAAACTGGTTTAATTTATATTTAATATTTAAGAAATGGAGTTGAAATTTATTATAAATGAAGTTTAAATATTTATATATAAAAAATAATTAAAACGAACTCGCCGCATCGCGGTAGTTCATAAATTGGTGTTTCGAACTTCAATTGAGTATACAGAACTCAAATTAAGTCAGAATTCTTTGAAACAAGAATCGTCAGGATCGATTTGATAATAGTTTTCTAATGGGAGAGAAAAATCTGGGTTTCGCCTTATAGATTTTGAGTTATGTCAAAATCAAATTTTCAGAAAAACAGCGCCAAAACCATTATAAAACCATAACGGTTTATTTAAATTTATAAAAGGATTTTAAGCAAATAAAAATCTGAATCTTCATTGGAAAGATTTGAGTTATAAAACATATCTGAACTCAAGTGGAGTAATGAAATGATTTTTCAAACAAAAATTAGATTTTGTTAATTATTGAATAGAATTAACTAGTTTGAAAAATAATTAGTTAAAGGAGTTTGAATTGAAATTGGGCTTTGGATAAGCAAATTAGGTTTGTAAATTTATATTCGAAATCGAATATGAAACTTGAAGTCAAAATGGAATTCAATTGGTTTATAACTAAATTAAAAATAGTATATGAACGTGATATGTTTAGTTGAAAAGTGGAATAGGCAAAAGTGCTAATTAGAGAATTTATTGAATTAAAAAGACCAGATTGAGTTAGAATAAATTGGGAATGTACATATATGGGTTAGACAGGTATGGAATAAAGTGTGTGAAGATTATAAATCGGGTGCCCGACAAAAAGGTACATGTTTAAATTTCATATGAGATTTTTTTGCGCCGAATCGGCAAACCGCTTGGTATTTTGATTTTCTTTTTGAATAGAAAGAGCCCAGAGAGGCATTTTGTAGTTGTACCGAGTGACCTGTACAAAGGAGGTTATGGCAAAAAAATTCAAAAATTTAAGGAGTTAGAATATTTTTAAGAAAATTGGATAACTAGAAAATCCATATATCAATACATAATTCGATAAAGAAACAAATTAAAAATAGAATATTGTAAACAAAAAGGAAATCTATAAATCAGATTTGTTAAAAATAGAAAGTGAACTGTATACGGGTTTAAAAATGAATAATTTGTTTTTATGATGTTGATTATCCGAGGTAAGTGGTCTGGTCCGTTTTGAAGTTAAGGATGTTTTCAGACAAGGTTTGAGAGGTAGTTATGACCCAACTTGATTGATTTCATTTTTAACCGATAAATAGCAAGATTCAGTCTCGAAGAGAAATGTTTGAATAAGAGTTAGTTGAATGCAGTATTTTGGGTTGTTTGTAACGATGTTTTACACAACAGTCGATTTAACCCAAGTAAGTGGAATTTTGGAAATATAAAGATAAATATTTCCTAAGTATTGAAATAAATGAATGGCCATGAAAGAGATAAGTAATTGGAATATTTTCTGATTATAAATAGAATATATTTTCTAAGTATAGAAAATAAAAGAAGGCGATATTTGGAAATGTTTTCCAAATAACGTAAGAGGCCAAGATGATTATCGAAAATATCATGTTAACGAATAAGGATAAGGAAATGGAGAAGAGTTTTAATTAATGAAATATTAATTAAAAGGCCCAGTGATTTGTTTGATGCTTTGAATGAATGTTTGTTTTACTTCGATAGTTAAATAATCGACTATCGAAGTGTTTGGCAATATCGTTATCAATATGAAGAGACCGGTTGGATTATTATCCGAGAACCACTCCATATTGGCATTTGCGTTGTGAATCAGATAATATGAAGAAAATCGAAGACGGAGTAAAGTGCAAGGACTTTTTCTATTAATAGAAATTGTGCCTTCGGTTTCGTTTAGTCCCAGAACGAAGTGTATGGACGAATGTCTGACAGAGTATTTCCAATGATCGCATAGGTTGGTCTGTATAGATATATATATATATATATATATATATATGGTGGCGGAGAGATTTATTCTCTTAGCATAATATCTAGAATATATTTGTGCAAATCAATTAATGATTAACGGATCTGACAATGTGACATTCAAAGTGATTATGTTATCAATGAATGATAAGTAATCGTAGCCTCAGGCCTCAACAACCGGGAAATGACAAAAATCGGGCAGACAACATGGCTATGTGGGTAGCTCCCATTAGGGGTATTATCACCTATGTAGAGAAATTCATTTAATTCCTTATTATATTCGATGCTGTCCCATTCGGGAATACGGTTGCTGATCCCAACCGTTGGTGGTATACATTCGATACACTCAAGCGAAATGAGTGGTCGGTCATGTGTGGCTGGGTTACAAGATGTTCTTGTTGAACCCAGTGTATTCTCCTCTAGAGATACACTATCAGAAGGTGGTTCCATACCTTGTCATAGTTGGAAATTCATTACCCAATAAGTGCTGGCCATTTTGATTGTGTATATATATATATATATGTATGGAACGTGAGATGAAAGTGTTCCACTAGATTTCTATTTATTTGACTTAGACACTATTATAATATCAAAAGATTTTGGATATAAAGATTATCGTTTCTTTCAAAAGGATTTTGAAAGTTAAATCAACTGTTTTGGATTCTCATAAGGGAAAAACCCGTTCCGTGTTATACGGCGTGATCTTATGAGATATCGTTTATTTTCTCAAACTATTTTAAATTGTTTACTCATACCAGTCTCATGACTGACTCAGAGTTTATTTTATTTTGTTTTACCTAAACTTTTGGGTGCCCAAATTTGTTCGGGCAGTCAAGTAGTTCAGGCTTTTACAGATCTATCTAAAGGAACCTGGAGCAGAAGGCTTCAGTATTGGATATAGTATTTTTATTTCCGCTGTGTTATAAGTGTTGTACTCTAATAATTGTATGTTATATAGTCAAAATTTTGTATTTCAAAAGTTATGATATATTATATTTTGTTCCGCTGCAATGTGAGATTCTATGTTGTTATTTCTGTTATTTCTGTTCTTCTACCTTTTTCTTCTTAAAAAAAATGATTCGTATTTTCGTGATATTTGAGTTGGATGTGTGATGTATGTAGTCAACTCTTATAGTAGGGATTTGCGGGCCATTACAGTGGTATTAGAGCTTAGGTTAGAGAATACCTAGGCTTTGGTGGGATTGTGCTCATTAGAGATAGGATCAGTAGTACCCTAGAATGAGTTGAGTGTATATATACGAGAAAGCGTATTTGTTAATTGATATAAAAATTACTTTATATTGTGTTGGCTTGTCTGTTGAGTGGTTTATAAATTCTGATCGAATCGTGGGACGCCACGAAGTCGATAGGGATTTCTAAACACTTGAGCAGAGCAGTTCGGCACAATATTGTTTTCAGTGGGTAAATGAAATAATTTTACCCAAAATTCTATTTTGATACAGAAATAATAATTTTTAGAAATTATTGGATGTGGTGGTTGTTATTATAATCAAATGAGATTATAAAATTGGAATGGCAATATATAACCAAATGAAATTTGTATATAAATGAGATATACAAATGAGATGAATTAATTAAATTCAAACCAGAATTTGGAATTTAAATCCTGGGAAGTTGGAAAATATTTTCTGAAATATATTAAAATAATATAGCTTTGTTTTGAAAGGATTTTTGAATAAAAATCATTTTAAATGGATTTTTAAAATTTGTTAAAGCACAGAACTCACTTTAGTTGGTGGGAAATAATTTTGATGATGATTGCAGCATCGTCAGTGTTCATTTTCGAGTTTCTAAGTGATGGATTGCTACCCTAGAAAAGTTTTTGAAAGGAAATTTGTTTGAAAGAAAACAAGTTGTTTTGGAAAATTCATATGTTTTGAATTTGAGATGGATATAAATATAAGTATATATTTATGTAATTTCAGAAGGATTTGAAATGAAAACCCGGGTATTTGAATTCTAGAAATTAAATTTAACTTAAGCAAGTTAAATGAATCAAAGTGGATAAATTGATTTAGAATCAATTTGAATGCATATGAATGGAAACAAAAAGTTTTTGTGGAAATGAAATTTTTTTAAAGTATGAAACGTTGAGTTCAACATAAGTGAATTTATGAAAAGTAAATAAGTTTGTAGCGCTCTTCCTACCTTAGTAATTTCAGGGACGAAATTCTTTTAAGGGGGGAAAAATGTAATTACCTAGATTTTTGGTCCATTTATTTTAAATATTTAATATTGTTTTAAATATTGAGTTGATAATATAAATGGATATTTATATTGAGTTATCGATTTAATAATCGATTACGGTTTAATTTTAGGAATATTGAATTATCGTAATAAGAAAATGATATATAATTAATTTCGAAATTTAAAACTGAATCAAAACAATTTAGATGATCAATATATTCTATTTAAATATAGACGATGATAATAATAATAATTTATTATTGAAGAATTTATTTGTTTTGAATATAAATTATATTATATCAATTTAATATGGTTATTTTATATGTACGTTCAAATTAAATTCTATAGTCTATTCTGTTGAGTTCAGAATAGTGTTATTATGTTGAAATGTCGGTCGGTAGGTTAAAATAGCGGTTTGTGATGTCGAGTTATGAACCCCGATATATTTTTAGTTTATAGGATAGAAATCAAATCGATATCTATTTAAAAAGAATAAAAAACCCTTTATGTCTAATCGTATTTATTACAAATCAAATCAGGATTTAATTTCTATGTACCTTACACGGACTAATTTCCTTAAGCACTAAGTATTCTCTTCTATAAATTGCGACCCCTTCTTGTTTCTTGTTTTGTTGTTCTGCAAACATCTAACTTGATCAAAAGCTTCAAATTGAACTGAAAAACGGCCTTCCCAATTTCAATTTACCTCCAATAAAAATCACTAGTACCCCCTTATCAAAAATCGGTCAAAACCGTGTACTCAAAAATCAGAACCCTCCCCTTTAAGTCCTCAAGTAAAAACCGAATACTTAGGAAACAAAAATGTGGCTTCCTTCAAAAATCGGAAAGACTTCAGACAATCAAAAGGAAATCGGGGAATCTAGACCTAACCCTTCGAGCGTCTATATCCTTTCGTTGACCTTCCACTCAGAAGCGACACAAGCAACTTCGAGTAGCAGTCGAACTAGGGCAACAACTAGTTGGGGGTTTGGCGATATCGGAAATTGATTCGAGGGTGGAACGGAGTTCTGACAACCAGGCTCACCTGGTGGCAACGAAAGAGAAGGGACCGATCATCTGTGGTAGAAGGCGCGACGTATTCCAATTAGTCGAAGTCTTAAATTGCGAGTTGCAGGTATTGTTGTTTTCACGAGGTCGATGCTAGTTCGAATTCTTTGAGGGTAAACATGGGATTGGCGAGTTCGGCAACGTGTGATGGAGTGTACAGGTCCGTCGAGGTATGCATTTAGGGTTAAAGTCATTGCATTTTCAAAATGATCTGTGAACATGTACTGCGACAACAGGATGTATGAGGAGTTTGTCGATGTCTGTATAGGGTTCTGATAGAATGAGTTGTGGGTTTTGGTGATAGGGTAGAAGTGATTTATGAATGGGAAAAGAGGGACTAAGTTCACAACAATGATTATTGCTGGATAATGGCAGCAGTTGTTGGTTGTTTGCGAAGGAGAAACAATTCAAAAGGGTGGAGAGTGGGATTGTTATGTGAGGGGTAACATTGAAAGGAGACAGTACCTTGATCACTAATCAGGTATTAAGTTAAATTTATTTTTAATAAAATTTGTGAATGATAATTAAGCTATTTCCAAATTTATAAACATTTTATACAATTCATATGATAACAGTATTGCACAAAACGAGGTCAGTGGGATTCATATGGATGAAAACATTGTTTGGAGATTGGTAAGTAACTGAATCTGAATGTTAAATTTATTTACTATGTAATTTATTAAATCTAGAAATTTAATTAGTTAGCTATAAAATAATTAGATAATTAAAATTTATAATCTTGTTATACGAGGTTGATCTTGAGACTAGTCGAGAAAATTCATAGCTGAGGATGATATAAGCGGGAATTAATTTTGAAATCAGAATGGATCGTAAATAAAAATCCTGGGGAGTAAATCTCACTCCATTTTTATTTAGAATTATTTTTATGTGTTAAAAATATTTGTCTGTTGGTTGTTTAGTTTCATTAAAATATTATTGTGGCTATAAAATATATATTAATTATTTAGGTTTGGTTTGTGGTTATTAATATATATATATATATATATATATATATATATATATATATTGGTTATTATTTAGGTTTGGTTTGTGGCTACAAAATTTTTCTTTGTTAAATGTCCTCCCGACATTTCTAGATCCTTCACCTGGTTGGTAATTTTTTTGAAACCCTTCGTTGTCATGATTTTATGATGTTAGTGTATATAGTCTTTCTTCAACTAATAATGTTATGTCATTATTTTTAGGTAGGGTACCGAAGGCGTCCAAGTGCCTAAAGTGGGTCTATCATAAAAGAGATGGTGAAAGCTTCATCATCTTTAGGAAAGAGGTCCTCTTTCTTGGTCTTAGGCTCCTTGAAAAGCATGACATTCTCCTTGTTGGTTGGAGGATCTTAGGTCATCCATTCAGCAATGCACCATCAGCCATCGGGTGCCTATTATATAGTAGAGGGTGACCTGCATAATTTTTCTTTTATGTCACCTATTTGCCTTAATTCATCCAGTAAGCCTCAATTTTCCTTTTGATACAAATAGGGGTGTTTTATTTCCTAACTATTTTTGCTTTCGTAAAAGTTGTTTCCGACACCCTGGGTGTCTCTCCTCTCATGGTCACTGCCTCCACACCCTCTCAAAGGTGCGGAATCGAAAAAGAAATATATATCATTAAGGCAACATCTCGTATGAAGCTTTCTGAATCTCAAGTAGAAGATCATACCAGGCTAAAGTAACTGACTCAACTCTGGTCACGACTTCAAAATGCAGAGGCGAGGTGTCAATAACTTTCGTTTCTTCTGTTGTACTACCACCGTTCATTTCTCAATGTACCTTCAAAAGTGAAGTTCTGGTTGGGACTCCTTCTGCTAAGGCAACTCCCAGCTTACCCTACCTTCTCGACCTTCTACTTCTCTTATGCTCTTGGTGGACATTTTTTCTGCATTAGAGCCTACACCTTTCTCCCCTATCGATACTTACATTGTGGGCCCTTCAACGAGTCCTCTACCAGAAGTTTAATTTTTTGATTTGGTTAAAGCAGTAGTAGACTCACTTTCCTTCGCTTATCCATTATTTCTTCCTAGCGTTTCTTCGGAACAGAGGAATGTTATTGCTCATCATCTTTCAGTGATTCTTTGACTTTAACTTTCTTTTTAGTAACTTTGTTTTCTCTTTTTTACATTTCTTCTTATATTTTTGTAGCTTGTGAGACAATGGTTTTCTTCTCAAAAAGAAGTTGTTGACTTACTTGCAATTAAAGAAGAAACCTAGCTTTAAAAGCTTAATATTATGAATTATCTTCTTCTAGGAATGACGCAATAAAGGAGATGAATGTTACGAAGGCCTCCCTATCAGAGAGGGAAGACTCTATGTGGAACCCCATAAGCCATAACTTGGACCTGAGCAATAAGCTGGACAAGTCCAAGAAAGAATTATAAGATTAGGAAACGAAATACACATCTCTTTCTTCTAACCTTTAGAAGGTTATCCAAAAGGAAAAGTGTTGACCTGCCTTTTTTCAAGGCTGCCCAAGATTCAAACATACGTGGCCAAGAAGTAAAAGGCTCGAGTGAAGTAGTCCATACACTAACAAGGCCAAGATGGGAAAACACATCATTCTCTCTCGGCTCGCCCTTATCCAGATCGATAACGATTAGCATTGTAAAGGATTCAGTTCAATCTCACCAACAATTGTGTCAACAAGAGCTGATGAGATCAAAGCCACCTATTTATCTGTTGGATAGATAAAGCTGGGTGTAGTATAAGACCTAGCTCGATAGAGTTCCAGCTTGAAGAAGCTCCGGATCGATAAAGAACTTTGACTCCAGATGTGTACTGGCTTCATATCAAAAGACCACCATCTCAACTATGTCAAACCAAGACATATCGAGCCGGGGAAGGGTATACCACTTCCAGTCTCAGATACAAGAAGATGACCTATTCTATTGTCGTGACATGTTCAGTCCAGCATGCTACAAGTTAGGATCTACCGAACCATTCCCAAGATCAAACCGACAGTGTTCCCAACTGAATATTCCTCCTAAAGATGTGTTCAAAAAGAAACGAGACTCCTTTCACTTGCCTCCTACTATCTTGGATCGAAGGACACGTGTATGGGCCAAGATGGCTACCTCACCATGCTATAAATAGTACTCCAGAGCAACGTAAAAAGGACTTTTGGACATTACTCCATCTCTTTGCTTATTGTAATTGCATCGTACTCGAATTTTCATTATTTACACCATTGTACTATAATTTCTCAAGTCATATAAGAGATGATAAAGTGGACGTAGGTTCGATAACTCCGAATCACTATAAATTCGTGTATGGATTACATTTCTTTGGAGCTTTCACTGAGAAATTGAAGATTTCTCGGTAGTTGAGGGTTTTTACATCTTCTTTCTAAATCACAAAGTTTGGGGAGAAAGTCTCGTTTCCCCTACATTTCCTATGATTTTAGCATTTTTTTCAATCTCACCAACAATTGTGTCAACAAGAGCTGATGAGATCAAAGCCACCTATAAGCCATTATCCAGCAACACGCAGCAGGAAACAAGTCAGCCTGCTCGGATTCCAGTCCCTGGATTGGTATCGAACCGAGCTCTAGATGTCGCCACCACCTCCAGCGCATCAACAGATCGAGCCCTCGCTACAACATTTGTTACCCGAGATGAATTCATGTTGATTCTAAATAGGTTGGATGAGGCAACATCGGTGTTAAACTCTCGAAGGCGTGAGAAGGCAGCAATGAGACAAGACATGGATCAAATAGCTCGGCAATAAGGGGAATTTATAAGGCAGAGAACTCCTTCTCCACCTCATCGTCAAGCAACTGTAGGTTGTAGGATCTAGATTAACCCTAGAGGGAGGTGAATAGGGTTTATTGGAGTTTTACAAGTTATCAAAAATATCACAGCACAGATTACAACAGAGAAAATAACTGCAGAAAGTAAATGACACAGATTTTACCCAGCTTCGGCAAACCCCTGCCTACTGCTGCATTCCCAAGATTTCTACTTGGTATTAAACCAGATTCCTGCTTACAAAATCCTATAAACTCGCAAACTCTGCTACTGCTCTAATCCTAAGCTCAAAACCCTGGACTGATCTTTATCCCCAAGATCAGATATCCTCGAATTACAAACCCGTAACTCGTAATCCCCAAACTACATTCCCTGTAGTTTTTATCAAGCCTGTAGTTTGTACCTAGTTAAAAACTAGAATTAAAAAAAAAGATCTTAAAGATCTAACACACTTTAAATCTAAACCCTGGTATAAAAATGACATTTCCAAAAACTAGGGGTTTTCCTCCCTTTTAAAAACTGGTGTGTTGATCTTGAATTCAATTTGGCCCACTTGTATTCTTGCTTCAAAATTATTCGGCATGCTTTCTCTTTATTTCTAGAAAACAAAAATGGCGGTGGTGATTTGCTCTAGGGTTTCGAATCCTCTTAAATTCGATTTTATGTTGCCACTCTCTTCTCTGGTGTGCTCCAATTTCCAGTTGCAATCTCCTTTGCTTTAATCGAGTTGAAGAACTTTGATTCAATCCAAGTTATTTGTCCACTCTCTGGTATGAATTTTCAATTCGAAATTATTTGATTATGGTCGAACTTGAATGAATAAATTTCCAGTGATGAATGGTGTATAAGTAGGATTAAAATCCCGATATAATATGATATCACAAATTGGCTTGGCCTTGATTTGTGCGTGATTTGTTGCTTAATTAAAATTGACATGAATATCTAAAATTTATTCTTGCCCAAAATATTCATGTGTGATTTTCTTGAATGATTCTTGCGTGATTAGCTGATTTGATTTCTTGCGATTTTCTTAATAAGCTTGGTTTTTGATTTAGACAATAAAGTTGAATTCTTCAACTTTCTTGAAATAAGACTTGCCAAAAAAATACTTGTGTGATGAAATTATTCAACATTGCTATGCATAGAATGTTGCCTAAATTTGAACTTGTGATTTCTGGAAAGCTTGAAACGTTCCTCTTGCCGAAAATAAACTTTTCCAAAAATAAAATTTTTGGTGATTTCTGGAGTTTTGATTCTCATTTCTTTTGACATTTTCAACATAATTTTTACTGATAGTTTGTACATATTTTTATGGACTTCCTTTGTCACAAACTCAAACATGATATTTTGCTATGTTATATGTGCACATGTGTATGCCATAGCTTATTGTGTTCATTTCCTTGTCACTTGAAACTGGCTTATTGAGTTGTTGTTCAAACTTTGTTTGCACTTCTTTGCACCTGCACCTATACTTGTTGACTCTGATGATTTTTGGAATTTTAATACTCTTGTAGACACCTTCGACATCATTTAAAAATGATTTCTTCTGAAAATATTTTGTCTCGTACTTGAAATTTAATTTGTTGCTGTTAATCAACTGCATCGTTGATTTAATAAGAAAATGTTAGACCAAAATTTGGGCCTAACACCCATATGCTATGTGAAAACCTCACAATCACAGATTAATGCAGAAAAAGCAGTTAAATAAGACGAGACACACGAGATTTTTATAGTGGTTCGGCTCAATCCAAGCCTACGTCCACTTTATAGTTTCTTAAATCCTAAGAAGCTATTACAATGTTGCTTGCTTGCCGTTTATACACGAAATCCTCGTGTTTACAATGAAGAAGAGGATATTAAAGGAAAGATTATACACGAAATCCTCGTGTTGTAATGTGGAATTCGACTTCTAGGTTATCCAATAGCCTTGCGAAGAACCATAATGGAAGCCATGAAGAGTTAGAGTTCCAAAAGTTCCTTGAAATGACCATCTCCTGGTGTATTTATAGGTGTAGAGAAGCAGCTAGGTGCTCTGAATCGGTCCGGTTCGGGGGGGCTACGTGGCGGGCACTGAGGTGATCTCGGAAGTAGTGGAGCAGCGGTTACCAAGTCGTGTGGAGACAGGTGTTAACCGATCCGCATCCATAGGAAGCAGTTATGGCAAGAGAATAGGTCAGAACTTCGTGTGCAGAAGTAGGTCCAGGGGGTCGGTTCGGGTTTCCATCCGATCCGAGCCAGAGTGTCCAAAGCCAAGCGTGCTCTTGTGAGGATTTGGTGTGAAGTGGGTCGGGTCTGCCTTATCTCGATCTGAACCGGAGTCTCCGATCCGAGCCGACATCTAAGTTTTCAAGGGAGGATGCTGAGTTGGTGAAGGCAGGATGCCTCATTCCGATCCGAACCGACTTATCCGATCCGATCCGAGGATCTATTCAATGCTAAATTCCAGGTCTCCGGTTCTGCACGCGTTCACGGAAACGAGCATAACTTTCAAACCGTAAGTCCGTTTTAGCCAAACGAAAGCTCAAACTGAAGCTAATTCAGAGATCTACAAGAGTTATAGAGCTCAGCTCTGTAGTCGCTGTTTTCGGGCCCAAATAAGGTCATCTGGTAGGAGTTCCGGACCTTTCTTTGTTTGTGATGCGATTTCGACCAAATCGCTGCCTGTCTTCTGACGACGTTTCCAATACTCTAGTGTGTTGTTTATCAGAGATTCCATATGTGACTGCTTTGACTAAAAAGCGGGTCAACATTTTGCCCCCCAGAACATATCTTGCTGGTTGAAGGAAGATGTGTTCTGGATAATCCAAGGCCACGCCGGGCCTGCTAGCTGCAAGTATAATCCATACCTGCGAAGAAGAGAAAGCAAACAGGTATGTCGAAACCTAACAAAACCGATTACACTTTCGAGCATAAACCATGCTTGGGCGTTTGTTTGAGCATAAACCATACTCAAGACACGTTCGAATCATCCTGCCAAAACCTGATGAGGGACCTAACCTTCCGGGTATAAGCCATACCAGGAAGTTCAAACTGAGCATAAACCATACTCGAGTTTTATTGAGTTCCTTTGCCAGATCCTGACAAAACAATAAGCCCTTCCAGAGTATAATCCATACTTAAGAATCCTAGTGAGTACAATCCATACTCATGTCGGGATAGAGCTATGCTTGCCAAAACCTGACAAGACAGTCTGTCCCTAGGCATAATCCATGTCTAGGGGTCCGAGATAAGTATAAGCCATACTTTAGTTGAGATTGAGAATCCTGCCACAACCTGACAAGATACTTAAATTGCCAAACATAATCCATGCTCGGAAAGTCCTTCCTTATTCAATTCAAAGTACAAAACCAAAGCAAATCCTGATTGGTTTGTTATCGAGTGCAGCGCACGCTTTGGAGCTAAATCCTAACCCAGAACGTGTGTACTCCGATTTAGCCAATCGGAAAACCTAAAGAAAGCAAAGAAACATATCTTAAATCCTAAGAAATGTAGGAAATCCAGGCTGATCTCATCCAGATCAGTTGATGATGAGCCCGCGAGAGCTCGATCCAGTGTCATTCCCTCTCCGGGGAGCAGGTGGTGGTAGCACAGATGCTGGCGCCGTTGGTTGTTTCACATACTTGGGTAGCTCTCCACGTCTAACCTGTTCCTCAATCAGATCTCGCAAGTGTCTACAGTCATTTGTGTCATGACCGTCCATATCGTGAAACATGCAGTATTTCCCAGAATCGCGTTCTCTTTGTGATGGCTCCCTCCTGGGAGGCTTTGGATAGGAGACGTCACCGTTTGTGTTCACGTAGATGTCGGTTAGTGACGAATTGAGTTCTGTGTACTTTTCATATCTGGGCCCTCTCCGGGGCTGAGCGTTGCGGTCATTCTTGACGGCAGCTTTTCCTTTGCCTTTACCAGAATCAGACGGTTCTCCGTCTTTGAGCATGTTAACATCGAGAATTTTCTTTTCGGACGTTGCGTCTTCTTCACGCAAAAACCTATCCGATTCAAGGTAGAATTCACTGAGATTCCTTGGTGGGTCTCGGTATAAGGATTTTTTGAACTCCGAGTTGTCTAGAACACCGGATACTGCCGCCATCAATACCATAGATGGCTCAGGTCGATCAACTGATGCTGCTGCAACGTTGAACCTTTCCAGAAATGACCGCAGAGTTTCTTTAGGCCTCTGCTTGATTGTAGTTAGTGACATTACATTTTTGGGTCGAGCGATGTGGACCCGAAACTGTTCAATGAAGCGAGCGACAAACATGTTCCAGCTGTTGATCGATTCAGATTCTAGTTGCCGAATCCACATAGCAGCTATATCAGTCAAGAAGAGAGGGAAGCAATTTGCCATGACGTTTTCCGATGCCGATTGAACTTCCATATGACGTTTGTAGCGCATTAGATGCACGGTAGGATCTGTCCTGCCGTTGTAGGGCTCCAGTTGTGGAAATTTGAAATTCGGGGGATTGTGGGAATTCATGATTTCCTGAGTGAATGGGTTGTGATTGACATCATCCATGTCATTTTGATAGGTGCGGCCTCTCGAGAGGCATTCAATGAGATTGGCGAGCCGATCGCCTTCAAAAAGCTATTGCAAGCTGCTAAGATCAGAAGTAGTGCCCCCAGCGTTGTGTCCAGATGGGTTTGGAAAAGTATGGGAGCATGGAGTGTGATCCGGTTCGGATCGGTGGTCATCGGGTCGTAGGTTCCGAACCGAACCGGTGCTGGCTCTCTGCTCCGAGCTGCTTCCTGTCGCTGTTGAGCTAAAGTTGGTGACTGAGTGTCCATCCGAACCGGAGCGGAGTTTGGCCGAGCTTGGCCTGTGTTCCTAGCCACGTTTCCATCCGAAACACTAAGTGTTGGAGCCGCACGTTGTTGAGGAAGGGTGCCCCCGAGCTCATTCAAATTTGAGGCTGCTGATGTTCGGATCGGATGTACCGAACCGATCCGTTCTGCTGCTCCAGCTGGGGCTAATTCTGAAGCAGTTACGATCCGTGCAGCTTCATTTCCAGTCTGCTGATTGTTTCCACTCGGCCTTCCTTCCATCCGAGTGAAGAATCCATCGATCATCTCATGTTGCTTCCTAAGGTGATCATCTTGCCTTGCCATTTGAGTTCTCAATTCAGCAAGAACGCCATCCATCTCTTCTCTGGTTAAGTATGCCGATGGATTTTCATGAGAGGAGGCTCCCTGACTTGCCTCGTTTCTCGCGTCTTCATCCTCAGGACGGGGAAGTTTTCGTTTGGCCTTTAATCCAATAGCCAATAAATCCGATAAAGTGCTCGTTTGGGGTGGCATCTGGAAAGTTTCTAGGTTTCGTTTCGAGGGATTGTCATTAACACCATAGTAGGTGGACTCCATCCGGCAAGTCGGAGCATTTGGAGGGGCTCGAGTAGAGCTTCCAGCATCACCTAGAGCCGGGTCGGATCGGAGCAAGGTGACTTGGCCGGATCGGTTCGGGTTGGGGGAGCGCACTTCTTCAACGTCTTCTATCCGGTTCAGAACATTTGCTTGATCTTGCCTAAATCTGTGCATTGTTTTAAAGTTGTGTCAATGACCCCCATTACTTGTGTATGATGCTTGAACATCTAAATAAGAACAGATGCTATACTCTGCTATTGAGATAAATTTGAACTTTTCCTCTTCCTCGAACTTGTGCACTAGTGTTCAACATTTTTACCCACTGCTTCCATATCTATTTGTCTTATGCACTGACCATGTGTACTTGCCACTGGTGCCTATATACTGTTAGTTCATGAATGTGTTAAAATTGCTGCATCATGTTGAAACTGTCTTGACCCTTGTTTACTTGACTTTGATGCAGTGACCGTGTTATAAACCCATGCATATTGTCATGCTACCCTTGGTTTGAGTATTCATATACTTGCTGTCTTGTGATGACTTGTAAACCTAATTCTTTATTGGTCTGGTTCATGTTGTTTTCTCATGTTATGTTCTTGTCTATATGCCACTGCCATGTCATATTGTTGTGTTGTCCACTTTCCTCATCACTTGAGCTTTCATTTCAGATTGACATATTCGTGTGCATTTGTATAGTCATATATGAGCCAATTTGTACTTGTGCACGAATTTTTGCTGTGTGGACTTGAATTTGACCTTTGACTTAAGTTTGTGCATGTTGGTTAATGTACATGTTTCCATTTGCTTCCTTGAATCTATGTTGTTCACTTTTGCTTTTGTTGGCTTTGTTCCCTAAAGTTTGAGTCTGCCTTGTTTAAACATGTACATGTAGTATTCATGAATCTTGTACACTGTTGCCTTGGCTTGAACACTGTTGTGCATGATATATGTGCATTCTGCATACTGATTTTATTTCTTGCTTCCATAATGATCACCTTGGCTTGACATATCTTGTTTGAAACTGCTTTGCTTCATGTTATTTATCCATGTTGCTCTATCTATTTTGTTTCATGCATTTTCCTGCACATTATATATGTGTATATACGTACACATGTACGTGTGCACATGTATTGTGCACGTGGAATTATATATGTGAGTTGTTTGAATGACATACATGAATTTTCTATCAGCAGACCACTATATCTGAGTTAATGCTATTCAGAATCAGCCAAATTTAAATGTTGGTTCTGATCAGCAAACCAGTATAGTTGTGTCGGGGCTGACCTATGAGCACTAGAGATATTATCTACCTTGTAGTATTTACAATGAATCACTATGAGTATCACAAGAAGTTTAGACACAGATAGATATATATACATATCGGACTAAATCAAGAAATATGATGAGATACACACCACAATTCTAAGGCAAATAAAATTTAAAATAAATTTATATATATCTTTGAGGATTTTCTTTGAGCT
Source organism: Allium sativum (assembly GCA_030737875.1). NCBI lineage: Eukaryota > Viridiplantae > Streptophyta > Magnoliopsida > Asparagales > Amaryllidaceae > Allium > Allium sativum. The sequence continues at coordinate 573,276,580 of CM060921.1, read as the reverse complement.
TTTGTATATTAGACTTTGGTGGTTCTTGGGAGGATCATCTTCCTCTTGTTTAGTTCTCACATAATAATAGCTACCAATCTTCTATCGGCATGGCTCTTTTTGAAGCCTTATACGAGAGGATGTGTCGTTCTCCTTCTTGTTTATTTAAGTTGGTGAAGAAGCTTATTGTAGGCCCTAGCTCCATTTGTGGAGCATCCAATAAGATTATATTGATTCGAAAGAGGATGAAAGAGGTGCAGAGTCATTAGATATCCTACACAGACAAATGTAGGAAGCGTCTTGAGTTCTTAATTGGCGATTCTGTTTACATTCGTGCATCTCTGTTGAAGGGAGTGGTACGCATTAGTCAAACTGGGAAGTTGGCTCCCTATATACAACTCCATTTCCTATCACAAAGCGTATTAGTGCAATAGCTTATCGAATAGCACTTCCAGCTTGATTTTTTTGGTGTTCATCATGTATTTTACGTCTCTCAATTACGGAAGTGTTTATGTGATTCAGATTTTGTGCTTGAAACTCGTGTATTATAGTAACTTGAGGTCTCACCTGACTTATCATTCATGCAATACCTCATGCGTGTTCTTGATTTTGCTTTGGAGGTTAAACGCCTCCGGAGCAAGAATGTGACGCTCATGAAAATTCAATTGTTCAACAATCCTAGTAACTGCACTTTGGAAACCAGATAATTCATTAAGCAATCATATCCTAGTTTCTTCTCTCCTCATGGTGGGATGAGAAAATCTAAAAGTCAATCTTGTCTTTTTCTTTGCTTATTTCTCTTGTTGATGAAATAAGTTAAGTTGATACGACTTTTCTTGAGGAAACTGTAGGGACGTAATTTTATAGGGAAAAGTGTGTAATAACACTGGTTTTTGTGATTACTGAAATAATAATTAATAAATGATAATGAAAATTTTAACTTGATAATTAATGAGTAAATATTGTTTGGGAAGATAATCTAAAAGTAAATAACTAAATTAAGCACGATCGTTGGATTTGAGGGAATTGGGAGATTTAGAGAAAATTTGAGTGTTTAATCATTTAAAATGATTAAACAAGAAGTTTGGGCAAGTACGATGAATTTAATGGTTAAGTTGATATAAAAAGTGTAAATGTGGGAAAATAAAGTTTTAAAAAACTTTATAAACTGAAAATTTAGATAAAGTATATATATATATGATGTATTGTGTTATATTGCAACACATTGCTATATATGTGTACAATGGTGTTTCGATGAAAATTATGTTTATAAATATAATTAAATTGTAAACATAATGTGAAAATGTAGATATTGATTAAAAAAAAATCAACATTTATGTCTTCAAAATAATTAAAATATGTTTGTATAAGTTTATTGTGTTAAAATATCATGCTTGTGCAATTATAAACATAAATATGTAAATTTTGCACATGAAAATGTACAAATTTGGGTTGTCAATTGGTACTTTCGGATACAGATGGTGCTATATTTGTATCCGTACCTGAAATCATTTTAGGATATTGGATAATTATGCTATCGATCAACGATCCATAAATCAAGAAATATAAATGAAATTTTTTTAGTTAACATAAAAGTTTTTCAATTCCATTGGTCACAAAAGCATTAAAAATAAACATATACGATGAAAATAAATAGATTTGAGTAGCTAATATGCATTTAATGCATATAATATAAACCTTCGACTTAGTAAACAATAAGTAAATCCCGTTCATTGTACCAAAATACATATAATTTTGAGCATAATGTTAAAAAGAACGAATGGATAATTTCCGAATGCGGATATCTATGTATCTGTATCTACATCTGTTTTTTTGGATATCGGATATTTATCCGCTATTCGGATACGGATGCGGACGCATTTCAGAGTTTTAGGGTATCCATTGACAGCCCTAGTACAATTGTGTAATTTGCTGTGAAATATAAGTTTTTTGTCAAAATAAACAAATTTGTGTTTAAAAATATTTTTAAAATGTTGTGTAAAATTTTAATAAAGCAAAACTATGTATTTGATGTTAATTTAGCAAAACATAAGGCATGTGTTAAATGATACATATTAGCTAAACATAGCCAATTAAGCCCAGACTTAGCTCTAACCCTACACAAATGGCTAATTAGGATTAAACAAGGCCCAAACAATGTTAATTAAGAAAAGAAACATCTAGAAATCCAGTTCTAGTACATTCCCTCGTTCTAGAAGGTTTCTTCTCAAAATAAAAATTAGATACAATAATAAAATTAGGAATTCCTCTTCCAAAACCTAACACGTCACCTCCAAATTAAATATAAAAGCCAAAAATTGCTGTAGATTCAAACTATAATCATGTAATCACCTCTAAACCATGTAACTATTCCATTTTGTCTTAATGTGAAAGTGATTTTATTGTATTTTGAGTTTTCTTCTTTGCATGTTGTATCTATGTTTGCATGTTACTGAAAGCTTAGAGCGAACAAAAAAATTAATCTTTGCTCAAAATCTTCCTTGAAAATTGTTGCAAAATGCCAAATAAGCGAGTAAAACACATACCTTCTAGTTTATTTGTGCTTTGTGGTCATATTGTGTTGATTTAGTGAGTTTTCGAATCACTTTAAATGCAAAAGTTGTATTTTTTATGTATATAGCTGAAAATAACTCTCTGTCCAACTTTTGATATCATATCTTCATCAATTCTTTCTGAAAACATGCCAAACTTTTTTTGAATGATAGTAATGTTTCTGGGTTTTTTGCATATTGATTTTCAAGTCAATCCGACCTCGGCATCATGTAGTAAAGTTGTGCCAAAGTCTGGATTGGAAAAAGTTTCAAATTTAGGCAAATTATTTTATCTAGGTCGGCCCTACTCTTCTCTGGGTCAACCTATGGGTCGACCCAAACATATGAGGGTTGTCCTAGAGGCCAAACCGAGCAATCTATGGGTCGAACCCTGTCTTGTTTTGGACACACAAGTTATTTTGCCTATTGTGTTGGTTATTTGTCTTATTTTATGCATCTTTCTTGGTATTTTTGCAGGTAGTTTTTGATGACTTTGAGGTGATTTTATGTGATGATTTCTTAAGCTTAATCCTACATTGGATAAGCCAATATTATCATTCATGTGTACACCAAATCGGTGAAATAAGATATGGTTTTCGTTGTTGATTTCACGATTTATTTCAAGAGATTTCTGACACTATACACGTTTTATAAAATAGTTTCAATATGGAATATGTATATATACATAGAGAAAGTCTATTTGGACACAGAAATTTGATACAACATAGAGAACACTAAATCTCAACCATTGGATCGCCTCTTGATTTTCACCTCTAATAAAGGGATAAATTAGCCTAGTGTCTGAGATTTTATGTCCCCTAATTTGTATCAATTTTTTTTGTCCAAATAGTCGCTTCCATATATACACACACATACATATCATTCTTAGACAAAATATTTTTGATGTTTTGTTTTATAAATATAAAGTCGTCTCAAGGCTATGCTGTATATGATATTTTTCGATATATATATGTGTGTGTGTGTGTGTATGTGTGTGTGTGTATTTGAAGAATCCCAAGTAAATTATATCGGGTATAGTGGAGGTCCAGGGGGAACTATGATAAGTTGTATAAGCTTGCGATTGCAGATTGGATAGCCCAATACCTTCCAAGATGAGTTCCTTTCCGTAGTCTTCGTTAATCATTCATTTTTATATATTCGAAAAAACGAGTCTAAAGTTTTCAGAATTGTTTTATAAACTCTTTTTCCTCAAAACCAAGTATTTTCTATATATATAAAAACATATGATTTTGCAACCTTCGAGAAGATGAGGTTGTGATTTAAACAATACAGTAAATCATGTACTACGGGGCCCATTGGTTAATTATATCCGACTGTGCAAGCATACTTTCTTTCTTCGTAAGTTTCTCAAGATTACATTCAGCATCTTCAGTGCCTTTGAACAATGCATATGTAACACAGACCTTTGGAGCATTTGACTTACCTTAAGCTATGCTCTACAACGATTTATGTTGAGGTGAAATTTTGTAATGAAGTTATATATTATTGCTTTTAAGGTACATGATTAATAACAAGTATTGGAGTATTATGATGCAATTTTGTAATGATGTTATAAGTTTAATTTTGTTAAAGAAGGGATGAAGATGAAACAGGTCCTACTAAATAAAATTTAAGGATTTCTGCTCTTGGTATACAAGTTGCAAATTATGGGGTGTGACTCATAATCATAGTTAAGATAACGATCTACTAAAAGCTTCTATATAGTATGAAAAACAAGAAAAACCCAAACCACATGATAACCTTTGTGAAAAAATTCCTAGTGCTTACATTTAGAAAACCTAAGTTAGAAGAGATGAATTCATGGATAAGGGTGTTGAAATAACTAATTGAATGAAACATATTAGTCCCACATCACCAATTCAAGGAAGATTCTTGGATATATATCATACTCTCAACTCCTATATTGGCTCTTAAGGTTGGGTAATTTTATATGAGGGGGAGGATGTACCTCATGAACCAAACACACACCAATTTTTTGAACAATTTTAGGCAGATATGATTTCAAATGGTCATACCCTTTGGCGAACAACAGACACGGGATGTGTGTCCCTTTGCGAATGGTAGCGACAAAGAGCGACAGGTGTGTTCTTTGACAAACAACAACGATAAAAAGGCAGCGGGTGCAACCCGTCATTCGGACACGACTGTTTGAAGGGGATAGCGAACGAATATAACTATGGAAGAATACTGATCACATTCTCCATCTAATTTTTTTTTTAATTTGTTTAGGGATAAATCGACCGGAGCCGTAAAAACTCCCCAGCGCACCTAGATCAGCCCATGGGAACTGCATAAGTAGCTTATCTTAGCGTATGCACATGGTAAACCCTTAACATGCCAATCTGGGTTTCGAACTCGTGTCGTTGTTACCTCGGCACAAGTCCTTATCCGCTGGGCTAATGTTGCGGACTCCATCCGATTTTTTCTGCTTTCTTCCTTCTCTCTTTTTTGCTCTCGCTGCTGCCTCTATTATCAAATACACAGTTAACGTACTCTTTACAATCTTGTGCAGAAATATTCTGTTGTATCTAGAGAAACTTTGCAAACAATTTTTTTAAGGAAATTGCTATGGCAAGCCTCAGAATCTCATTTCTTTAATTTGTTTCGACAAATCACTGTAATTTGTTCATTACTATACTACAGTATTTATAGTTGTAATTGTATTAGTTTCCTGTATATAACAAAGGGAACAAATGCCAAAATGCAACTCTTGCAAACATGTAAACCTATAATGAAATTTGAAAATATTTCATTTTCTGTGACATTCTTATGAATCTTTATGCTATTATAGATCATATAAGCTTACATTGTGTGTGGAGTCTGGTTCATTGATTATGTAGAAAGAATTAAATATACAAGTAAAATAGAAAACCAACCTACTTCAACTGAAAAACAAATAGTAAACGATGAAGTAACCATGATCAAGTACTTGTCCAACTATATTTGCATTTATATTCGTATAAAAAGTTATTTTATTTTGGATATCGATAGTTGATTGTGCGGATTTTAATTAGGAGTGTGAAAATAATAATCACGTGTAAACACGTGCGGTCGGAGGGACTAATTTCATAAATTATAAGTCAGTGAAGCCAGTATATTTTGTTCATTTTAATTAATAATAGAGGCTTGTCATATAAATTTCATATCTATTAAATAATAGTAAAGCAAAAAAAGTTTAAGCTCATATATTAATTTTAGGAGCTATCTTCATTCTCCTTAATTCTCTTCCATTTCATATAGTTTTCTTAAAATGCTAACATCTATCGTTTTACAATTATTTACAAATATATTGTATTATTTTACATTCAAACATCTACTTTTAAAAAAATTCTATAATTACTTACAAATGTTTCCCAGTATTCTCCCTATATTTTACATTGAGAATCACGTATCTAAGCTAATTAATTGATCCAAACTTTAAGCTAATTGATAAATTTAATCAACTAATGTTCTGAAACTTTCAATATGCATACTGCAAATACGTCAACAAATTGGTAAAAAAACATTTAAATACAAAATTATATAAATTACATAACACAACTTATATACATTAACTACAAGAAGAAATTTATTTTATAATAATTCATTCACAGATTTATCAAATATTAAACTGTAAAATTTCATTAACTTCAGCATCTAAATTTAATCTTTACTTCAAAACCCTTCTCGATTCTCTCTTAATATTTTGACCTCAAGTTAATATTATAATTAATTATATAAACCTTAAATGTAAGCTATTTAAACATTTGATTAACTATCATTCATTAATCTATCAAATAAATCCTAAAAATACGATAATTTCAATATATGCAATATTCCTATGCAATTAAAAGTAATAATAAAATAATTTCTTTAGTTAAATTATATAACATAAATGTATACTTATATATAATATATCTTTAATTACCAATTCATTTATCCCAAAAAAAGTCGTCCGTTGCATAACTGTTGACGGCAAAATATGTCATAAACACCAAAGGTTCTTAGTTACTTAAGAATTACAGTTTGCGTGGAAATGTAAGTGCAGAAAGCAGTAAATAACACAAGAGATTTATAGTGGTTCGGTCCCGTGAGGGGCCTACGTCCACTTTGGAATAGTCGCTGGTATATTATTGATAACAAAAAGTTACAAGCTTGGGACTATCACATGACATCCTTTTACATACATTTCTAAGTAATATGAAGTCATAATTGTCATATATGAATATTAGGAAAAAGACACTTTTGCCCTTCTTCTTCCTAAAAGCATGGATGCCACTAAAGAGGTCACTTAGAGCTCTCAAGAGATGTCAAATCAATTATAATCAACACCTTTGAAGTGTGAGCTTGGTGGGTATTTAAAGTGGAGTGGTTAGGTGGGAGTAGGGTCCACATCAGGAATATCGGATCCCGTAGTGTAGGCCACTAAAAACTCGGACTCCCCTAGCTCCTTCCCAAAAACTCGTACCCCTCAGTGGGTACGAAATTCGTACCCCGTGAGGTACGAAACTCGTACCCCGAGGGGTACGATGGATTCTAAAATGAGTCGATGTTAGTGAGACCCAAGGCTTTCTTGAGTTCGGGGCATTGGTTTAGCTATGTTTTGAGGAGTGGTGAGGTTCCTGTCTGCACGACCCCTTCTCGACTCGTTTCCTTTACTCCTTGGCAGTACTCCTGGCTTTAACAGCACGCGATACGTTGAGTTGAGCGTGTGGGAACTGGACCAAAAGGTCGGTTAACATTTGCCTCCCAAAGTACGTCTTGTCTTGACATGATGTGCTTTGTGTTCGTTGAAGTAGTTATCGAGTCGTCGATTTTCCTGTAGACTCATGAAAATAAATGTTAGTTGTCGAGCTCGTTTACTTTGCAATCGAAAGCGAGTCTTTGTTGACATGACATCGTGTTTACGTCGTTACGTACATACATTATATTGAGTTCGCGTATATGAAGTCATACATACATGCACAAGACACATGTATGTATGCGTTGTTCATCATCATTTTTTTCATACCCCTGCTTGGGGTACGAAAATCTCATACCCCAAGTTAGGATATGAAATCTTGTACCCAGGTGGGGTACAAACTTTCGTGCCCCACTGGGCACGAGGGATCGTGTCCCATCAAGGGATACGAACGGGCTATGCCCGTTGTTCCTTATAAATACCAGCCCCCTCCTCCATTCTTACTTCTTCTTCCTTTTTCCTACTATTGAACTCGAGATTTCAAATCCCATGACCCGATTCATTTGAACGGTCATTTCTAAAACAGGTGGGGCCGAGGAGAACTGAGTTTGATGCTTGCGCAAGGACTAGGGTTCAAACGTGGTGATGGGCCCTCATCTCGATGTCGGCGACTGGGGTTAGAATGGATTTCGAGCTTGGACGAGCTTTCTTGATCACAACAATGGGCTCAGGGTTGTTGGTTGCAAGTTTCGATTCGAAACCCGGGAGTGGAGCTTGAGAGTTGAGTGGTGAATCACGTCCTCGAACTCGAATCCAACATTGGGTTTTCTGGGAATTGGATCGGTCAAGAGAGAGAGAAGTAGGGAGACGAGCGAGAGGCGAAGAAGGCGAGGAAACATGAGAAACCTAGGGGAGTCGAGGAGCTTGACTGGCCTCGTTGGAGCTCATGCCCCAAAGTGGAAGTGCGAAATTTTGTACCGCTCCGAGGGTATGAATTTTTGTACCCCCCGGCGTACGAATTTTCGTGCTCCTTGAAGGGGGTATGACATTTTCGTACTTCCCTAGGGTATGAATTTTCATACCCCTCAAAGGGGTATGAATTTTCATGCTTCCTGAAGGGGGTACAAGAATTTTAAAGGTCCGAGCGCTTTGGTTCCTCTTCGATCTCACTCCGTCTTTCCCTTTCGAGTATCGTTCCTCAGATGATTCGCTTCTAGATCCATGTTACCTTTGCAACATTGAATGATTGGGAAGGAGTTCATACCTGGTCATAGCTGACTTGGCGATCCAACCCAGCAGATAGGATTAGAGCATATAGACTGTGACTGAACTTATGGGATAGTTGACCATGTTTTGTTGACCCCAATCGTAATGTAGTCGCGATTTGGCATGAACCCGGGAAAGTTGCTTGGCTATAATGATGATCACAGTCACATGGACTTGTGGTTGTCACCATGTCTTAAGTCTTTAATCTACAAACCATATTATTCTGACATTGCACCGCACTGCACGCACATGCTAGTTACACCAACACGAGGGGTACAGGTTATTTAACTATGATGTCTAATGCTAGTGTGTTAAAAGTATAGCTAGCGATGATGACAAGGTCTATGATAGATCAGACTTCGGAAGCTGAGACTTCTTTACTCTTGTCGCACACATCCGATTCAACTAGCAATGCTAGCTCGACGGGCACCGTGCTTGAGACTTCCGAGAGATCCACCGCTTCTCAGGTGATAATCTTGTTAGAAGTGTCTGATCTTAGGGGGCAACCAGAAAGAGAATACTTTCCAATCATGCATGAGGAGGTAGAGAATGTAGATATCGTTGAGGGAGGTGCGCTGGTGGCGCCAGATGCATTGGCGGACGTGATTATTCTTGAAAATCCGCCAGATCCTGTGCCATCTCGCATGGATGCAAATGTGGTAAGGCGCATGTCCTTGCAGTTTCATATTCCAAAAGGAGTGGTTGTCTCTCCAGGAAACGATGGTAAGGCCCACGCACCTCCGGAGGGGTATACTGCCTGGAATAGGCAGGTTTGTTTTACCAGGTGTGTGCCCCCATCTAGTCTCTTCATTCGGGATATGTTGTACTATTTTCGCCTTGCGCCATCGTAGCTTCATCCAAATGCATATGCTTCCTTCTGAGGTACCTACATTCTCTACAGAGAGTATTTGCAGTTAGAACCCACCAGAGAGGGCATTCGGTACTTGTTTCAGTTATAGAGGAAAGCTAATATCTCACTGTCTCAGTACTTTCTGGAGGCTTCGCCCACCACTAAGTTTTTTGTTGGGACGAGGCCTAAGTTGACTGTATACATGCATGATTGGTTTTTGTGCGCTGACCTCCTGGATATGTGAGGAGATGATTGGAAGGAAGTAAGCCTTCTTCTTTGGGCTTTATGTTTATTTAAAATTCATGGACCTGGTGACTTATATTTGATTTTGCTTCCATATGACATGAAATCTTGAAGCACCTACAGATGTTGAGTTCCAATGGCGCCTTAAGGCTTTATTAGCGATCCGACTAAATCACATTCTACCGAGAAAGTCCTAATTCAAGATCACCTTCGTCGAGAAGAACTGCTCCCTGGTGATCGAGCTGTAATTAGACATGTCATTGCTGGTGGTGGAACGACACTAGATGCTAGAAAAAAGGCGAGCTCTCCGAGCTGGAAGAGGAAGATGGCCCCTGCCGGACCTAAATCACACAACGCTACCAAGAACCAGGAGGAAATGGGCGGAGACAAAGCCGACGATGAGGAGGTAGTTGTCGAGGACGAGAACCCATTGAATGCTCTTGTTCCGTTTATAATAGATGAGGAGGGGGTAGGAGCGTTGACAAGGTCGCAGTCTCCATCTACTACCTTAGAGACCACTATCTCGCTTGAGAGGGAGGGCCAGTTTGATGATCTTAATAAACTCCCTCTAGACTTGTTTCTTTGGCTTGGTGAGACAAGCATGGAAGAGCTCGCTTTAGGTGCAGGGGAGTTCACTTCTTCGGGCGGACCATCATCTGGTCTGTTGAGAGAAGACTTAGGATACACATACTCATAAGCACTGCATTACACAACACTTGTTCGTACATGTAGGGAGCTCGAGTCTAAATTTCCAATTGTTTCTTTGATAGGTGACATGGCTAGAGGCAGAGGTGGAGGCCGTGGTTATGGATCGGGGAATTACCGGCCCCAAGAAACACTTTTCTTGATAGCTTTAGAAGAGGGACTGGCTTGTTTGGCGAATCTCCACCTCTGCATGATTGCGGCAGTGAGTATCGTCATAAAGATTGATCTCGGCGATCTACAAATCCTCCTCCTCCCATCTGATCTTCCGGGACAGATTCCCGATTTGACGTAGTGAGCTCTCGACACTCTTTGTCGACAACTCCTTATCATACTGTAGCTTTAATTCCTACCTCCAAGCCTAGATAAAAGGAGCACGAGACCAATCACGCAAAGAAGAAAGAGCCGACGAAGAAGAAGAAGCATGATCTGGTGGTGCCTTGGACCCAAGGGGTTTCCGTTAAGGAAAAAAAGTGTTGTTAAAGTAGAAGTTCCCCAACATTACTTCGACGAACTGGTATTCCTTCCTGACATTAGTCTAATTCCTCGGGCGGACATCGAAGAGGTATGGATGCAAGTGAAAGCTGCGTATTTCCAAGCTAAAGAGCTCACTAAGTATTCCTTTCACCTCTCGGAATTGATTAGAAGGAAGAATTTCGAAATCTAGAATCAGGGCTTAGCCACTGATGTCGAACGGACCACCGTTCGTAACTTGGAAAATGAGATAGGTACATCTTCTTTTGATGTCATAAACATTTCTTCGTTTGCAGTTACAACTTCAAGTGCTAACTTTTAGTGTTGTCGTTGCAGCGGAGCTAAAGGAAACATACGAGAAACTGAAGAAGGAGGCGAAGCATACCAGTTCAACTTTCAAGGATGTCGCGACCTCACTAACAACTGAGAATATAGCCATCAAAAGGGATAAAGCCGAGCTAGAGAAAGCGAACGTTAAACTAGAGAAAGACAATGAACGAGTATCTCAGCTTCAGGCCGATGATGAGGCCCTGAGGGGGGAGAAAGAGAGGTTAAAGGATGAGAACAAGGGGACTCAGAGCCTTTAGGAGGAGGTCTCAAAGCTGAGGAGGCAGATAGAGGTGGAAAGGAAGGAAAAGGAGGAAGCCGAGGCTAGTAGTAAGGATGTACCGAGCTCGGTAGACGGGTTAAAGGCTGAGCATCTGAGGGAGGAGATCGAGGATACGTAGGTTCGGGTGGAGGTATCCATAGAGGAGCACATCCGAAATATGTATGTCAAGGTTCTAAAGTTCCGCGGAAGCTCCTGGGTTAAGGATTACTCTTAGTTATTGGCCCAAACGTGGGAGAGACTGGTGCCTTATGAGGCCTGGTTACGTCAGGTGGATGTGGGTACTTTAAATGAGCGCTAGCAAATGATAGAGCTCCTGGGTGACGAGGAGCATGCTAAATTGGAGGAAGAGAGGATATTGTTAGAGGAAGACGCAGAAAGGGAGAGACTGGCGAAGCGTGCCGCTGAAAAGGGGGAGTTTATTCCTACGGAGAGTGTGATCGCTACCGAGATGTTTGTGGAGGGATGATCTTATCGACTACCAGTCCTTGAGTCTACCGTAACCAGTGATCCCACTACTCCGGTCTGGGTCTCAACTGAGTATGACCCCGAGCACCTGGGACTGGGAGTGACTGGACCCGCTTCAACTGCTACGGCGAGCACACTGCCCATCGTACCCACACCATCGCTGTCTAGAGGTAAATTTTGTTTACCATGAATTCCCAAAGATGATGTGATTACCGAATTTATGGACCAAAAGGTTATGTTTTTACTGTGCAGCCCTTCCTGGAACTGCTATGACACCGAGCTTTCCCCTCATGCTTCCCCAAATGACGGAATCTGGGCTTGGACTGCAACGGATGTAGTTTGGAGAGGGAAGCAGTCAAATGGACACTTTCTCGGATGTTGAGCTAGGGTCCAATATTTATAGTAGTCTTTTTGAGGAAGGAGAGGTTGCGGACGGCCAGAGTGCTCATGTGACAAGTCTGGTAGAAGCCGATGTTCCCACAATGCAAGCCATGGTGGAGGCCCAAAAGGCCCATATGGTGGCCAAGTCTGAAGAGCAGGAGGAAAAGAGGAGACAGGACAAAGCTGCTAGGAAGGAGGCACAGGCCGAAGCAAGGCGGGATGCCGAGAGAAGGGCCGCTGATATAGTGGAGAGGGAGAAAGCTGATGATGAGGCGGAGATGGTTGCCGAAGAGGCTAGGCAAAAGAAGGTCGTGGATGACACTGAGAAGGAGAGGGTTGTTGCATAGGCTAAACATTAAGAGGTCGCTGATGCCAAACAAAGAGCCACAACGACTTATGAGAAGCTCAAGGCCGATGACATTGCGAAGCTTAAATCCAAGAAGCTGGCTGACCGGAAAGCGGCCAGAGAGGCCAAGAAGAAAGTGGAGCGAGAGGCTAAGGAAGTCCTGGGAAAGGGTGACGTTGTGCTAGCCCTAGCTTCTGGTGCTGCCCCTAGGCCATTGCAATGCATCACCCCTACCGGTATCACAGAGATTACGAGTGGTGCGGATGAGGGCGGAAGGCGCATCTCAATTTCTCACGAGTCGGTAACTCCCCCGAAAGGTCGAGGAGGGAGAAGTGGCAGCGGTTCGGGAAGAAAGAGACCCATTTTTGGCAATCCACCCAGTGCTGAATATATCCAAATGAAGAAAAGAAAGAAAAAGAATAAGCGGCATTAGTAATTGTAATAGATGTTACCGGTATTTTGGTTACGTAGGCTAAGAGTATACGCGAGTACGGCCCTCGCTTTTGGTTTTTAAAGGCATGGTGTGGTTCTCATGTACACCATGTCATTAGAAAGGAAAAATATTAGACATGTGGTTTGTTTTTGTGTGTGTGTGTGTGAAAGGAAATATTATTTATTAAAAATTGCATTTCACGTTAAGCGTTCGAATTTTCTTCTCATGTTTTCCAGCATCATGTACTTGCACAAGCGTACTTATTGTTACATCACAGAAATGTGAATAGGGATCTCGCTCTAGGGAATTTCCAGTTATGTGGAGATCAAGCGCTGGTTCCATTTGTGGGTTTTCCTTTGTTCATGAATTCCAAGGGGTGTGGAATCTAGGTCAGGCGCCTTCTGCCTTAGACTGCCCGGAGTTAGTTCGAAGTAGGGTGAAGGCGTGGACATTGTTATTCGTCCGATTTTCAGCTCTCCCATCGTTCAATCGGGTTTAGAGTACGGGGCATCGTTTATTCACCTAAGAGTGCCTGGATCAAGACCTGGAGGTCAGATTGTGGCTGATGGGCTACCCCCAAGCTCTGGGGCTTAGGAGTGGGAACGATTTATGCTAGGTCGAGATCAACAGGTACCCGGATCATGAACAGAAGGGTCGGATGGAGCCGTGCGAGTAGTTAGATCGCACAAGGTTGGTTGGTGAATCAAACATATTATGTAAGGAGTAAACATAGAGAGGACATAGGAAATTTAACATCATTTCTACTGATCACTTTGGTAGTAATAGCCTATACAATGCCTTGAATATTAAGAAAACAAAACATTGTTGGAAAGCAAGAAAATTGAATACTAAGTCATGTAAAGTAGCGACAGATATGTTTAATGTTCCTGCCCTTGGGAGCTCGGCCCCGTCTATAGTTGCTAGCTTGAAAGTTCCATCTCTGAGCTTCCGTTGTATGACATACGGGTCTTCCCAGCAAGGACTGAGGCCAGTCAATGGGGAAAAGACCCATTTAAGGACGAGGTAACCGACAATGAGATCCTTATGGCGGACTCTAGAGTTGACGTATTGGGCTACTAGTTGCTGCTGGGCGGCAGCCCTGAGCTCAGCCTCATTCCTCTTTTCCTCAAGTAAATCGAGCGATTCCAGAAGTAAAGCTTGATTGGTTTTCAGATCATAGTAGGTAACTTGATGATATTGAAGCTTTAGCTCAATGGGGATGGCGGCTTTAGATCCATAGGTGAGGGCGAATGAAGTGTGGTCGGTTGCTGACTTATGAATGGTCCTGTAGGCCTATAGGGCTAGAGGGAGTTCATTTGCCCACAAGCCTCCGGCTTCTTCCATACGCTTCTTGATGATGGACATAATCACTATATTAACAGCCTCGACTTGGCCATTCGCTTGAGGGTGAGCCACCACCGAGAATCACTTTTCGATGTTGTGCCACTGACAAAAGGTTTTGAATTCTGTGCTCTCAAATTGGATCCCATTATCCGAGATGATGGTCTAGGGGACTCCATAACGGGTAATGATAATGCAGAAGACGAAATTGATTACCATCTTGGTGGTAATCGTGGCGAGAGCTTCAGCTTTTGCCCATTTGGTGAAGTAATCAACTGCAATGATGGAATAACGTACCCCGTCTCTAGCCATTAGAAGAGTCCCAATAATGTTTACTCCCCACATGGAAAACGGCAAGGGACTGACCATTTGCGTCAACTCGGTAGGCGAGGCTCTTGGAATCTTTGAGAAGCGCTGGCATTTGTTGCACTTGCAGGCATAGTTCGCGGCGTCTTGATCGAGCGTGGGCGAAAAGCAGCCACGTCTGATGATTTTTATTGCTAAGGTTTGTCCCCTGTTGTGGTGATTGCACTCGCCTTCATGTACGTCTATCAGCACGCGGTTGGTGTCGTCGTGGGCTACGCATCGAAGTAGCGGGACAGGGAAGCCTCTACGGTAGAGCACTCCATCCATAATGATGTAGCGAGCTGACTGGCGAGTGAGCGCCCATCTTTCCTTGTAACGTCCCGGGAGTGTTCCGTGTCGTAGATAGTTCTTGATCGGTGTCATCCAAGATTCGGGTTTGGCCCCTGTTTTCATTACTGAATCAGTCTGCATCTAGCTAATGCTTGGTGAATCAAGCACTTCGACTGGGGTGAGCCCCATAAGTTTTGCATCATCGGAGCTTGCTAACTTAGCCAACGAGCCTGCTTTTTCATTCTGTTCTCTGGGAATATGTGTGATGTCGAAGCGGTCGAAGTCGATGAGCAACTCCCGAATGTGGGAAAGATAGGGTGCGCGTGGTATTCCCCCTGTACCGGGCGCACGATGAGCTACGAGTCGGAGAAGATCTGGATGACCTTTAGGTCAATTTCAAGTGTGATTCTAAGTCTGGCTATTAAGGCCACATATTCTGCATCGTTGTTGGTAGCAGGGAAGTCCGAGGATGGCTCGGCGGGGGATGAATGTTATCTCAAACTGACCTAGCTCTATGTTCCACTTTAATAGTCGTCCGGATGCTTCAGGTCGTTGCAATACCTGTCGTAGTGGCTGGTCATTGTAGACCCTTATGGGGTGAGACTGAAAGTATGGTTGTAGCTTCCAGGAGGAGATCAATAAGAAGTTAGTTGCCTTCATGGAAAAAGCTAAATAAATGTATAAGTCCTTATGATCCATAGGTTTGGACAAGAAAGGTTGTCAATATAAGTGATTCAATAGGTCCTTGAATGTGGCGACGCATTCTGGGGTCCATTCAAAATTGCGTTTCCCTTTTCGAAGCAAGTCGAAAAAGGGAATGCATTTGTCAACGGCCTTGGAGATGAATCGGCTTAAAGCAGCAACCTTCCCATTTAAACTTTGGATATCTTTGATGTTTGAGGGACTTGAATATCCCAGATAGCTTTGATTTTGTCTGGATTGGCTTCAATGCCTCGGGAATTGGCTATGAAACCCAAGAATTTTTCTGAGGCAACTCCAAAGGAGAATTTCAGGGGATTGAGTTTCATATCGTACTGGCAGAGGACATCGAACATTTCGGAGAGGTCACGGACATGGTCTCTTGATATTTTAGATTTTACCAGCATATCATTCACGTATACCTCCATAGATTTTCCAATCTGGTTCTTAAAGAAGCGGTTAACCATCTGTTGATAAGTGGCTCCTGCATTCTCGAGACCGAAAGGCATGACGTGGTACAAATAGAGCCCAAAATCGGTTATGAAAGAGGTGTGATCCTGGTCGCGAAGATACATCGGAATCTGATTGTAGCCTGAATAAGTGTCCATGAAGGATAAGAGCTGGTATCCGATGGTCGAATCAACGAGTCGGTCGATATTCGGAAGTGGGAAGCTGTCCTTGGGGCAAGCCTTGTTTAAGTCGAAGATTTCGACGCATGTTCAACACTTGTCGTTTTCTTTTTTGGCCGGGACCGGGTTGGAGACCCATTCAGGATAATCGGTTTTGCGGATGAGGTTGTCGTCAATTAGCCTGTCTACTTCTTCCTTGAGTGTGTTGGATCTTTCAGTCCCAAGAAGTGGCATTTCTATTTGACTGTAGGTAGTGTGGGGTCGAGATTTAACTGGTGACAAACAATTGCGGGGTCGATGCCTCTCATGTCCGAGTGGGTCCAAGCGAACACATCTAGGTTAGCCCCTAAGAAATCCACAAGATCCTCTTTTATTGTGGGGTTGAGTTGTGATCCGATTTTCAAGACCATTGATGGGTCATTGGGGATGATCGGAATGTCCATTGTAGGTTCAAATATAGTAGCCCTCTCGTAGTCGGGCTCTTCGTCCTCCCTTGGATCAAGATCGTAGGAAAGACGGCAGTGGCGCTTGAGCCAAGGCCTAGACGCCTTTAATTGCTATGCGAAGATGGTCTTGGCACAAGAAGGCAGGGGCACAGCCTTACCTTTGTCCTTATTGCAGGCGTTCTTCCATTCTATTGTGTAACAATCCCCAGTGGTTTCTTTGTCTCCTTTAACTGTTCTGATCCCATTCTCTGTCGGGAACTTCACTAGGAGAGACCAAGGTGACATACAAACTCAGAATTCTGTAAGTGTTCAAACCAAAATTTGCTTAAACACCAAAGATGCCACAAAGGTACTTCACCAATCGATAAGAAACGAGACCATAATCACAATAAAAAGGAAAAGACAACAAAGATTTTATAGTGGTTCAATCTAGGAAAGATCTATGTCCACTTTGGCAAAGATTTCCAATAGCAATTCAAGAGTTTCAAACCTAGAATCACTCAAAAGTACATTTATATTCTCTCTTGTACAAAGACTTCTCTTTAATCTATACAAATCGGCGAAGAATTAGGTGGATCTCACTAAATGCAAGGAAAAATGTGGAAGATCTTCAATCTCTAACATTACCACTGCATTAAAGAAATTTAATAATGCTCACTTAAACATACCATAAACTCGTCACAACTTTACATTAAAGGCTTAGCATCTACAAGGATTACTCTGACCAACAAAGTTGAATCCCTTGAAATGGCAAAGGAAAACTTGAGAGCTTCGATACAGTGATAAGCACAAAATTGGTTAGTCATGGGAAAGAAGTCTCAGGCATTGCTCTAGTCAGAACCAAGGAAATTTAGCAAAATTGGTCAAGAAAATCCAACTAATAATGATCTGTGGCTATAACTGAAAAATCATTACTTATAAAAAATGTACCACGAGGTCATTTTAATATCAAACATTGCAATAACAAATAGTTTGTAATATAAGGGAATTTGTGTTGTCAGCATGAAAATAAAATAGGTGTGGAATGCAGAACAAGAAGGCATGACAAAGCTAAAAATAAAAGCTTAAGTATAGTAAGCAGAACACAGTTACATTTCAGCAGCACAGAACCAGATCACATAATCACAAGTCAAGTACAAAAGTATCAGGCATAAATGTTCATAAAATAACAACCATAAGAGTAGTAGGCGAGGGCCGGCATTCGCATATACAACCGGTCTGAATACAGTAATCAGAAATTAAAGCAAAGTCATGAGTACTTTTGTTTCTTGCCACTTGACCTCAGAGCAAGCTTAGTGGAAGGAGAAGTAGCACTAGCTGGCTATTTCCCTGGCCCGCTGGGACTTTCCTGAGATGAAAAATTAATAACTTTCTTCTTAGCAGCATGCTTTTTTCCTCTGCCTCTAGAAGCTGACGAGGCTTTGAATTTGTGCTTCTTTGGGTCCTCGGTCTCATTTTCCGGAGTCTCACCAGTATGCTCAGAATCTCCCCCAGTCGGAATGTAATCCTCATCATAACCTAAGTTAGCAATTTCTGGAATCCGAGTATCCTGAGAACCTGGGGTGTTGAAAGCAAGAAGGGATGGATCACCTGGAGGAGGAGTAGAAACTGGGGCAAGAGGAACTGACATCAAGGTTAAATCAGTTATGATAGCTTCATCCGTCATTGTCTTTCCTACAACAGGGGAGGGAGATGGTGATATTAGACCTAAAGCAGATGAATAATGAGCACGAAATGCAGATGTCATAGGTGATGGGAATAGGCGGTCTAAGTATAGCAAAGTTTCGATAATTTCAAGTTTACCTGCAGCTATAAGACTGGCCTAAAGATTTATGGGTTCTTCGACCTCGAATCTATTTGCATAAGTATCATCATCAACTTCATTATCCTTGTTCTGCTCCTCTGCTAAGTTCTATTTGACATTGTGCTCCTTGAAAGATGTATTTTTGGAAGCAGCAGGAGGGTTCACTGGGATTTGTGAACCAGAAGCCTCAGCATCGACAGGAAGAATAGGGCATCAACATTTGTTGCATCCTAGGCTTGTTCTCCAGAAGGCCCAACCTTGTTACCTAACAGTGCCCACTTTTCCCTCAGCATAATCTTTCCTTTTGCTAAAGCTTCACGGGATTCCTCGTCTAAGAGCTCCTCTACAAGATCCTCCTCGCTGCGATCTCCCCCGTCGATCCAGAGTACTTCTTCCAAGACAAGAGCTATAGTCTCAACAAAGTCTTTTCCTAAATAGTACAAGCTGCCATGGCCTATGACGCTCTAAACATAAAACTTGAACAGGGTATCCTTATTCTTCGCCTTGACTTTTCTATAGGCATCCACAGTTTTGGTTTTATCCTCCTAGAGTAATTTAACGTTGGTAGTTATTGCTTCAAGGGATAAACTCTGAGAGGAAATCTTGTGTTGAAGAGTCGGGTTCTCTTGTTTTAAAGTAGCAGAAGCGCTTCTTTCTTCAGCCAATTGGGACTCTGCAAGCTGTTTGAGCTTCTTGGACTTGTTTCACAAGTGCATCTTTCTTCTGTTTGGCAGCAACAAGTTCTTCCCTAAGCTTAGCAACCTCAGCCTTTAAGTCTTTCGTGGAGCCTTGAGACTTAAGAATGTGGATTAAAGCAGTCTTGTCATCCTCCAACATTTCAATATGGTCAAGGCGAGCTGGATTAAGTCTTTGGAGGTCATAAGCAAATGTGTACCAGCCACCAAGCTGTTTTTTGACACGCTCTGTAGTAACCCGGATTTTGAGCGGCTTTGGTTATCGACGTAAGCTCGACGTCGATAACCAAAACATCGAAAAATCCCGGTAATTAATGAAAGAAATTAGAAGGTGAGAATAGATAAGATAGAAACTTAGAATAGAAGAAGAAGAAGAACATCATCATCAGAGTAAACACGAATCTCACAGCGGAACGAATAAAATATAACATAACATATCTTTGAAATAACATCAGTATATGTATACAATAACACTTATCAGAGTACAGCACTTACAACAACAGCGGAAATAATAATAGCTATAGAATCCTGAAGCCTCCTGCTCCAAGCTCTCCAAGTGTATCTGTAAAATCCCGACTACTTGACTGCCCGTACAAATTTAGGCACCCAAGAGTTTAGGGAAAACAACAAAATAAACTCCGGGTCAGTCATGGGACTGGTATGAGTAAACTCAAATCATTTAAACAGGTATATGATATCTCATAAGACCACGCCATGAATACGGAACGGGTTTTTCCCTTATGAGAATCCAAAATATATTTATATCAAAAACCTTTTGATATTATAATAATGTCTATGTACAAATAGATATCAACTACCAGAAACGCTTTCATCTCACGTTCCACATATTAGTATACAATCAAAATCGCAAGCACGTATTGGATAATGGATTTCCAACTATGACAAGGTATGGAACCACCTTCCGATCAGTGTACTCTAGGAACGATACACTGGAGTTCAACAAGAACATCTTGTAACTCAACCACACATGACCGACCACTCATTTCGCTTGAGTGTATCGAATGTACATCACCAACGGTTGGGATCAGCAACCGTTCCCGTATATATATGGGACAGCATTGATAGATTTAAGAAAACAAATGAATATTCACTAGATAGGTGATTATACACCCTACTTCGGTGCGACCGACTTAGCCATGCTGCCTGCCCGATTTCTGTCATTTACCGGTTGATGAGGCTAGAAGCTACGCTTTATCATCACAACAGATTCACTTCGAATGCTACATTGTCAAATCCATCGAAATCACTAATTGACGTTTACAACAGTACGTTACGTGTCAGCTAAAAGAAGTTTCCTTCTCCGCTTCCACTCTTGGTACGGTTGAAGAAATCAATGTACGTGATTGTCTGGAAATACTCTGTCAGACATCCATCTTCATTCACTTAGAAATGTCACATCGTCATACCCGCCAAATCACAAATTGATTTATCCAAAAGTAACACGGGTATACAGCTTAGAGAAACGAATTCCTTCGCCACCAAACGTGAATATGTTTGAACATATCAACTTACGCGATCCATTGGATATACTCTGTCAGACCTTCGTCCATACAAGTTGTCCTGGGACTGGACAAACCGAAGGCACTATTCTGTAAACAGGATAGCCCTTGCATTTTACTCCGTCTTCAATTATCTTTGGCATATATGATTCGCGACGCTTATGCCAATACAGAGTGGTTCTTTGGATAATAATCCAACCGGTCTCTCCATATTAACAACGTTAAAATGGTCAAAACTTCGATAGTCTGTGATTTAACCATCAAAGAAAAACAAGTGTGCAAACAACGATATTATTCCCAGATGGAAATTATATCGAACAAACATCATTTAACATTAATCTCTTTAGTTCATTTATTTACTTATCTCCTATTTCCCTATATTCTAAATTCTTATTTTCTTTTATCAGAAAACATTTCTGATTCTCGTTTGGAAAACATTTCCAAATCTCCTTTACGATCAAACCTTACCATTTCTTAGTTAAGAAGGAAGTCACTCAAGTTGGGGTATAATTACCACTCAAACCTTAACTGAACAACGTTATAACTTAGAAATGGTCAAAGTTTATCTTTTAATCTTTAACAACTTTTTTACGCCTTTCTCGGATTCAATTTTACTGGTCCACTTCTATATTTAAAACATTGGTTATAACGATAACGTTATAATCCCTACTTTCGAATTATCTAACCTTAATTATAACTTCTATTCTTATTAGTGAATAATTAACCTAACGCTTATTTATTTATAAATAAATAAATCTCTATTTAAACACTGGAAAGTATAAGTACTTTCCCGAATTCGATATAATCGAATTCGCCGATTAGCTCTCTTCGAGAAATCTCTATTTGATTAACTCTTCTTCGAATAACCTATATTCGATTAACTTCTTCTCGAATAAACGATATTCGATAATCTCTCTTCGAATAACTAACATTCGATAACTCTTCCTTTTCAAATATCTCATATTTGAAAATCTCACTTCGATTAAACTATAATCGATAACTCCCTTCGATGAAACTAACATCGATAACTCCTTTCGATGAAACTAACATCAATAACTCCTTTCGATGAAACTAACATCGATTAATTTAACTCGACGAACTTAACTCGACTAACTTAACTTGACTCGACTAACTCGACTTACTTGGTTCGATCAATTCGATTCGATTAACTAGGCTCGACTAACTTGACTAACTTAACTCGACTTACTTGGTTCGACCAATTCGATTCGATTTACTAGGCTCGACTAACTTGACTAACTCTGTCTCAAATAACTATATTTGATTAACTCTAGTTCGTTTTAACTCTAATCGATTAATTCTAACTAATTAACTCCAACTGGTTAACTCTATTTGATTAACTCTAACTGGTTACTCTAACTGATTTACTCTAACTGGTTAACTCTAACTGATTTACTCTAACTAGTTAACTCTAACTGGTTAACTTTATTTGACTAACTCGACTTGACTAACCCCTTTCGAATGTCTATATTCGATTTACTAACTTCGAATACCATATTCGATTAACCAACTTCGAATACCATATTCGATTAACTCCTTTCGAATGTCTATATTTGATTAACTAACTTCGAATACCATATTCGATTAACTAACTTCGAATGTCTATATTCGATTAACTTTATAAAGATTTCCTTTTTAACAACGTTTTATTCATTTGAAAAGATTTACTTTTAAATAACGGTTCTACACTTTAAAAATGATTTCCTTTTTATAATGTTCCCTTTCCAATTCTATTTGTAAATGGTTTACAAATATTTCCTTTTCAAATTTATTCTATTTGCAAATGGTTTGCAAATATTTCCTTTTCAAATTTATTCTTAAAAATATTCTAACTCCTTAACTTTCCGGGAAAATTCGCCATAACCTCCTTTGTAACGGGAGCATTGGGAAAATCCCCAAACTCGCCACACAGGCCTTTCCATTCAAAAAGAAATGTTTTGAATTTATTTTCCTTTTTTTTTTAAAATGTCTCCTGTTTATAAAATATCCCATTTTATAAATATTCCTTATTTATAAATATTCCACTTTATAAATATTTCTTATTTATAAATATCCCATTTTATAAATATTCTATTTTCAATATCACTTTGAAAATCTCCTTATCAACATCCCGTATGTTATGGTATTCAATCATATCAAATCACGATGTTCAATAACGTCCATACACACACAATCAACAACAGGTTATAATTCACATCATATATTAAAATATATGAAAAACAATAAAATAACTGTTGAGGAATCCAGTCGGATTCCTCCAACCTGTTTCCCTGCATCACAGATGTTAGACAATATAGATAACATCACTTTCAGTTCCATATGATATATTCTGTTAAACAGAATCAATATAGAAATTTAACTAACTGACTAGCAGTTCAATCAAAAAAATCAACACATAGTCAAACAGTCAATATTTAACAGTTCTGGAAATACAACATGAAATTATAAACTGTTTAGAGTTAGTGAGATTTACTCACATTTACAGTTCATCGTTAAAGAACGATAAACCGTTATTTGATTTGAATCAAACATTTTAATTCGCCGTAAATTCAAATGTGCTCGAATCCACTTCCAGTCAGCTTCATTGTGAAGCTCTCGTCCATACGGTCCCAATGCAACTTACGGTTCGTCAATCTGATATCGAATGACCAAGTTATAGCATTACGAAGTTAATACACTTTTATGTTTAAAATAAAACTTATAAATTAGATACGTTGGGCCTCACCCCTCATTTTCCTTGAACCGGCCCACTACCCTTTATAAAGCCCAAGACCCTCCTGCTAAAAACCCAACCCGACTTCCTTTCCCTTCTTCCTCGCCGGGTTCCTGCTCCAAAAACATCCCCGTTGACTCCACCTTTGACCGCCTACACGTCCTCCTCCGTCCATGTACTTCGAGCGCCACCTCCTCCATCCAGTTCGCCATCGAAATCCCCATCCGCCAACACCCATAGCCTCGAACTCGACGCTACCTCCACAACCGGCAACGCAAATGTCGCACTCCGCCCAGTCAACCGTACATCCTCCGAACACCACCGCTAGGTGCGGTTTCACCCGTTGAACCCAAATCCGACATCCTCAACGCGAATTGATCACCACAAAAGAGCCAAAGTCGAACCCTAGCTGGTCGTTCAGCAAACCCATCGAACCAAAAAGGACGTCGAACCCAAGAAAAACTACATCAAGAGAAAGAGCACCTCACCAGCAATCTAAAGACACTTGTTTTGGATTTTTAAACTTTTCTTTGAATTTGAATTTGATTTTTGAGGTCCGACTTTTGTTTCTGGAAGAACAAAATAAATCAGCGGCGCAAATTCTGGTTGTTGACCAACCTAGAAAATGAAATTAGGTTTTAAGGAATTAGTTAGGGGGTATATACAGGGTGTTAAAATATCTAGATATTTTTTTATTAATATTTTAATATTTTATTTTAATCCTTTATATTCGTTTTCCCCTTCTAAAAATCCGTGTGATCACACACGATACCCAAAAATCACGAAACTGGACATGTAGCTAGAGTTCGACATTACGGTCCCAACGAAACTGGTTTCGTCGAATTCCGACTCCGTTTGCTCACACAGCGTATTTTTAACCGTAAAAATATCGACTGTTTCTCACTCTAAAAATCTGTACGGCCACACAGTGACTCTAAAAATCACGAAACTGGAAATCTAACAACTATTTGACATTGCGGATCCAACAAAAATGATTTCGTCGAATTCCGACTTCGTTTGCAAAAGTGGCTATTTTTAACGCTTTGAATAGCCCATTTAAATATATAAATATATTTAAATAAATTTAAATATTAATAATTTAATATTATCGTATATCTTCACATATGATATCGTACAGCTCCAGAATATCATATCAGAATATACAGTTTGATATTTCAGATTTCAGATTATCTCGGTATTCAGTTCATATCGAAAACCCTTTTATAACGTATATAAAGCGTCGCAAAATATAAAGGAATTCTACAGCGACTTTTCTGAAATTTGATTTGGACGTACATCAAAATCTACACGACGAAATCCCGATTTTTCTCTTCTACTAGAAAGATATACTCCACCAGCTCCACACGTTTCTTGTTTCACAGAAATCCGGCTTAAAACGAATCCTGTACATTCAGTTGAAGTTCAAATCGCCAAATAGCGAACTGCAGCGCCATTTCGAGCTCGATTATAAATATATTATAAACTATACGTTCAACTGTCGTTGATTCAATAAAAATCGTGATTATATTTCGAATCGAAACTCTACCAAATCTCGTATGCTATTCAATTCACACGATATTGTGAATTTCACTATTTCTGACTATTTCGACATTATAATATATTTTATTATATTATAATTATTAATTAAATATTCAATATTATTTAATTCACGTTCTCGATATCGATAAATCGATATTAAATAATTAAATAAATTAACTGTTCAACAGCTAAAAATGCGGGTCACTACACGCTCGCTCAGTTTATCTTATTTGACCTCGGCTTGACTCCTGACAACATCGTATTGAGTGAGCATATAGCTCTTTGCACCAGCTATTTCCTTAAGAATATCTCGCTTGTTGTTGGGATGTAAATCTACATTACAGTACATCCCTCTCAAGTCCCAGCATTTGAAGTGCTCGGCAAGCATTAGGCTGGTCGGCCTTGTCTTGTAACAAGGCTTATCCATGATTATTTGAAGGTCAGAAGAAGTAGGAGTGACTGGTGGGGAATCCAAAGAGATGCCATCGCCAGTATTTCAATATCTGGTATTGAGAAATCTGGCAATGTAAGTTTGTCCGATTTGTGATGCTTCTCGGAATCACCTTTGCATTCATCGCTCCTCTCTCTCTTCTTCTCGTTCTTCCTCTTTCGCTTTTCTTGTTCCTTCCTCCTCTTAGCTTCCAGCATATCAAAATGATCATGTCTCCACTTCCTTTGTTGCTCGGTTTCATTGAGATCGCCAATCCGATGAGGCTGATAAGCGGGTTGTGAATGTTTTGGATATTGGGAAGTCCGAGGTATGAGGAAGTTTTTGGGATCGAATTCCTGGGTGCCATGTTCAAAGATATCTTCAAGGGAGCATCTCATTCCTGAACCTAGGAAAAGGAAAGACAAAAATTTCAGTACTTAAAGTAGAAAATACTGAGGCAAAATATGAAAAGCCTATATAAAGTATTGGGAGCGTAAGAAGTAAAAGTAAAGAAAATTTGCTAATGAACCATCTAATAACGAACCAATCAGAGGAGGATCGTTTAAGAAAATTCCTATGTCCTTGAGTGTTTTTCCAGGAGGGGGATCTCGAGATGAATCTTTTTCAGTCCTAGTCTTCGTAACTGGAACTGCTGGCTTTGAGGTTAAAGTATGGCTCGAGATAAGGTCTTTAGCTGAGCTGAGGTCAACGAGATTCCTGAATGTCTCTGATATACCGTATTCATGACTGTCTTTAATAACGGGATTTTGTCACGATTCTTAGTGTTTAGTTTATTATCAGAACTTACTCCAGCCTCATCAGGCTGCTCATTCTCCTCTATAGAATCTGAAACAGTTTTTGAAGCAGATTCATCTGCATCAACCTACCTAGTTTCTTCCACAGGATCTGGGACAGTGACCTCCTCCCAGTTTGATCAGGTAAAGCCAAAGGACTCCTATCCTCACTTTGTATGGATGCCTCCTCCTCAATGGAAGCTAATTTGGATATGGGAGGAGTTTTGTTGCTTCCCGCAGGATCAGAGCACTTCCTTATTCGGGCCTTCTTGGCTAGGGATTTACGAGAAGTATCTTTCTTATATATCGGATCTGTCCTTAGAGATCGTGGGGGAGGAAGCATGTTGCATCAACGAAGAAACTCCTCCATGAGCAAGAATTTCCTACTCCTTTCACTCTCAAGAATAGCCGTTAATGAATTAAAGAGAACTTGATCGAAAGCATTATCCTTTTCGGTAGGAATCTATGTAATGTAACTACAAATTTCAATAGTGGATTAAGAAGGAAAAAAATAAAGTGCTGTAGGGAAAGTATATTCACCTCCTTCCATCCAGAAAGCATAGAAGTTTGAGGGGCATTTGACAAAGAAATATTGGTTCGGGAATCCTCGAGCGCTCTCAACTAGATCAGTAATAATCTTGGAGCTCCATCTCCTGACAAAGATGATTGAGGGACGATCCTTCTTCCTCCTTTTAAAAGGACACAAAGAGAAAATATCTTGAAATGTAAGCGCACGCTCTTTGATCCACATAAATAGTACATAAAGACCCATTAAGGAAAAATAACCATTTGGGTGTAACTGGTATGGGGCAATGGCCAGGCTCCTAAGAATTAACTTTAAGTAAGGATTAAAAAGAGGGATTTCCCCGCTCATTAACATGTATCGGTTTACTGCAACATATCCAGTAGGAATGTCGACAAACTCATCTTTTTTGGGGAATTTGGCTTCTTCCTTTTCTGAAATCCTATATTCCTTACACAATTATTGGAATGAGTTAAAGGAAAGTTCTATTTCATGTCTTTCACGAGGTATATGGGAATATGGTCGAGGCTTAGGAAAGTTTTGACTAGCACTTGCCCCAGATGTGGTTCCAGCAACTTGCCCAGAACTCCCGGCTTCACCAGACATGGTTCCTTCTTTGGGATTCTGGCATAACTGTTGTCGGGTTAACATTTTCTATACGAACGGTTATACTTAAAAATAAATCATAGGTGTAGCATCGGAAAAACTTGGAAATCAATAAAAACCACAAGCTAAATCGCAAAGATACCAAAGTTATTAACCATACTCGATCTTGAGCAGGGTCAAGCTCGACCGAACAGCATTAGGGTCGAACGTACCTGAACCCATAGGGGTCGGTCGAACAGTCCTGAATTTAGCAGACTCAAACATGGCCAAGTAATTCGAATCAGACAAGCGAGAAGTTTGTGGAATTGTGTTCTAAATAATTAGGTTTGCAAGGCAAGAATATGGTGTTAAGTTGGCATATGTAAACAGCAAATTTCAACACACATTTCAAGTACAAGTCCCAATCAAACGATGAGATCATGTTTATCTTTAGGAGGGAAACATGTTCAATCCCAAGCAACTCAAACGTGCACGAGCCCAAACAAGGTCGAGCATGCTCGAGCCTCAGCTGGGTCGAACGTGCTCGATCCTCATCTTGGTCGAACATCCCCGACTCCGTAGGGTTGAGCATGTCCGAACCCAGACATGGTCGAGCATGCTCGAGCCTCATCTGGGTCGAACATGCTTGACCCTCATCTGGGTCGAACATGCTTGACCCTCATCTAGTCAAACACGTTCGAATTTGAAGCCAGGCTAAGCATGATGGCACTAGGGCGAGCAGACCCATTAAAATGGACATGGAATTGTGTTGTGATTAGATCAGCGTGATCAAGTTATTGCCAAAGATCAATGTCGAGTTTCGCACATCAAAAGCCAACAATTCAAACATCGTTCATAGTTTAGACTTAAAGAAAGCACAAATGTCAGCCACAAGACTATATAAGACAAATGTACAAGCAAGTCAGCGAAACAAATGAAAATTTGTGACATTGGCATTTACTCGAACAACTTATGTGTTGTAATGACCCGACTTTAGAACACATCGAAAGTCATGTCATTAATATGAATAAGAATAGGTAAAAGATAGAACTAAATAAAAACATTAGAATCTCCCAACGAAACTTAAACGCAACATAAGTTAAGTCCAAAAGTTATCCAATGCCTGGTTCATTTGTGTACTCATAACAAGTGTTATGAGTACCCAGGAGTTTAGGAAAACACAGAAAAATAAACTCCGGGCCAGTCAGAGGACTGATATAAGTAAATGATTTTAAAAAAGTTGATTACGATAAAGGATATCCCATAAGACCACACCGTAAAAACGAAACGGGTTTTTTCCTTATGAGAATCCAGAAATAACATGGCTTAACTTTCAAAAACAGTTTGGAAGAAGAGACAATCGTAAGACCGACCCACACATAAACATGGATGTATTTTACCTTACGATAACCGAAAACATTTTTAAAAACAATATTATACTGATATTATAATAGTGTCTAAAGTTTCCGCAAATAAATTAGAATCTAACAGAACGCTTGCATCCCACGCTCCACATATATATTATACAAACAAAACCGCTTGGCGCTTAGGGATAATGGATTTTCAACTATGACAAGGTATGGAAGCACCTTCCAATAGTGTATCTCTAGAGAGGAATACATTGCGTTCAACAAGAACATCTTGCAACCCGGCCCACACGTGACCGACAACTCATTTCTCTTGAGTGTATCGAATATATTGTCACCGATGGTTGGGCCTACATAATCGTTATCCGAAGATATAGAAGAAAAAGAAGTAACAAAGTGAATACTCTCTAGATGGTGACAATATACCCTAATTGGAGCGACCCACGTAGCCATGATGCTCGCCCGATTTTTGTCATTTTCCGGTTGTGAAACTTGAGGCTAGACTCACCTTTAGATATATCAGCTCTTTATTTCCTTTGAATGCCACAACGTAAAAATCTGCCTACCACTAATTGACTTCCCCAAAAATATATCACGGGTATAAAGCTAAGAGAAACGAATTCCTCTGCCACCAACATAAATATGTTTGGAGAGATCAACATAAGTGATTGGGTTAGATATACTCCGTCGGACATTCGTCCACACAAGTTGTTCTGGGATTGAACAAACCGAAGGCACTGTTCTGTAAATCCATCTTAGGAAATTTCTACCTAAGACTAAAAAATAGTCCTTGCAAAATGAAACACCCCACCTCTGTTAAGGTCACTCACAAAGGGAATGCATTAACTTTGGTGAAGCATTTTATGTAAAAGGCATAGATAAATTTACAAGACAGACATATGAACAGCGGAAAACTGAAATCATTTCATAAATAGCGTGGTTCAGTTAAAACATTACAAGCATTGTCTCAAAACCCAACTTCTAAATTATTACAATAAAACATCTGCCTTGATTTAAAACTCCAAGTACATAAAGAAGCATAAATCAGTAGTAAAGCAGCATAAATCCCCAATAAAAGTGTAACCACAGCCATAGCCCAAGAAAAGAGAATCCAAGTAATACATCTACTCTCTTTAAGCTGGAAAAGGTCTGCACTAAGCTGAAGTATTCCCTCCCTACGGACCTGGGGGGGAACGGAAGATAAGAAGGCGAAAGAAAACGGGTCAGACATAAGTCTGGTAAATCCAGCGATTATTCAGCATGTAAACAGGTAAAAGGATCATGACATGAATAAATTAAATATAGGACAATACCATAGAAATAAGATAACATAAGATAAGGCAAGATAAACTGAATATACTATCGCACTCATTTCCATTTCTCTGCACCTACCAACGAATGTTTCAACTACCATCATGTGTTTATAACAAAGTGATCCCTTTTTCCGATCGGCTTCTACTCGCATGCATTCATTATTTGCGTCATTCGGTCCCGCTTGATTGTAGATACCTGTGCTGGTCCCACCATAGGGTGTATCAATTCGTATGGTGGCAACCCGACACAAATTCTAGATGCACAGTGTATACTATGATGCCCAGTGCCTGCTTTATCCACTCCCGAGTACGTGCATGCCCATACTCCGTCGGAACCTACACTGTTGCACCACCTGTCGCTATATTGACAGCTTATAATCAGCCCAGTAATCGTGCCCCACCCTTCCTAGTTCAGGGTACCGTGATACATCTATGTGGGTTACTGCTGAAATGGGTCCCCGTTACTAGGGTTTCCTAATCAACATGTTATAACGGTTAACTGTTCTCACATTTACCTATAAACACCCATCTGTTTAACTAACATGTTGTATTGGTTAAGAGTTACCTTAATTAACTTAATCCTACCATTCTTATCCTGTCTGTTCCTTAGCTTTAATTCATTCATTAAAGCACCAACCTCTCACATTTGATCTATATTGTTGCGGTCGATGGAGGTGCCAGGTAGTTCCGGGCAGTCTTACACCGCAACTCAATCTAACCTCGGGTTTTTGGGCTTAATGCACTAACATCTCACATTAGATCTATATTGTTGCGGTCGCTGGATGTGCCCGGCGGTTCCGGGCAGTCTTACACCGCAACTCAATCTAACCTCGGGTCAGGCATGTTCATCTTTAGCCATTTTACATATTTGTCATATGTGTCCAAGATTTATGTCAATATTTCCTAAGTGTAGTCAGTATAAGTTTTATGCCACATTCACATGCTATGCCAAAATTTACTCAATTAAATTATACCCAATTTTCCCGTGTTATAATCGCACGTACGACGAGATTTAATCTAAGTTCCGAATGAACTTAGTATTCACAAAAGAAAATAAAAAAAGGAAAAATAGAGAAGGAGCATAAGAATTGACATAAGGAAAATTAGGCATGTAAAGGTATACCCAATTCAAGAATCATGTTTCAACACGCATGTTGTACATTAATAATAAGTGTAGGCAAGCTAAGCAATTTAGACCATAGGTATAAATTAGATAGGATTGTACTTAAGAGTATCGCTAATTTCGATGTACAACATGGTAAGTTCCATTATATCAATCACAATAGTCTCATAGGCATAGGATGCACAACATGATAAGTTCCGTCATATCAATCACAATAGTCTCATAGGCATGATAGGTTCCATTATGTCAATCGCAACAGTCTCATAGGCATGATAGGTTTCATTATGTCAGTCACAACAGTCCCATAGGCATGATAGGTGTCATTACATCAATCACAATAATCTCATAGGCATAGGCACTTCGGATTTGACAAAGGGATAAGCATGAATTAGAATTAGGCATAGTTCTAAATCCGATTATTATAGTTATGATTTCTATTAGGTGTTTAAATCGGAATAATAACTGAACTTACAGAAAAAGGACGGATCTTGTATTCTGGGATCTGATTTCTGAATTTGTTAAGTTATCCTTTGATGTAGACGTTGGATTCTCTATTTTGGATGGTTTGGAGCTTTCTAACTTGATTTCTAATTTGGAGAAGATAGAGGCTATGCTAGCTTAGGGTTGGACGGCATGACAGCTTCATAGAATGAGATTGCGAGGCCTAGGGTTGAGGTTTGGGGTGATTATATAGAAGTCTAGGATTAATTCTAGCCTTTAGATTAGTCTAGGAGAAATCAGAGCCATCAAACCAAAGATATGTGTCATCCAGCCAACCATAGCATGACACATAAGCCCTAACACCTCAGAAGTTAGTCATCGACCAATCAGGGAAGGCCACATCAGCTCAGGGCTATAAAAGTTCGTCACAGGAATTGGATCTCAAAGGGGTCGACTCCGTATAGGGGGTCGACACCTATGTCGACTCCCCTTGGGGGGTTCGACACCCCTAGGCGGGAAGTTTCCCGCCCAGCTGTTCTGGCCGAATTTCGAATTTCAAACTGAATTTATTATTTAATTATTATTTCTGTTTACACTAGAAATCTTCTAACCTCCATTACTTCTTCATACGAAGTCCAATTCATGCAAATTCGGACTCTATCTCAAGAAGAATTTCGAGACAAATGCAATGGCGTAACCCGTTTCACCCAGTTCTTTTTTAAAAATTAGGTGTTCTTAGATTTGTTAATTTTAATATTCACAGAAAATACAGGGTGTTACATTCTCCCCTCCTTAAAGGATTTCGTCCCCGAAATCTCTAAGTTAAGAAGAACGTATCCTAACATCCAACGTCCATCTAATTAACCATCAATTAGAGGCATCCATTGTCCTTAAAAGATTTCTAATGCTTTCATGATCATATGCATAGTGTGTGTATATGTCCTTATCTAATGCAAAATCAGGCGGGCTACTGATTCAGTTGACCTCCTTGATGCGAATCATGTCGGTGCTATGAGTCCATTGTAACACCCAGCATTTGTAATATATGTATATATATGCATAGATAGGTTAATAATGGTGATGTACAATGGAAATTAATTAATGCATGAAAGAGAAAGAAAGATTGATTCAATAACAGTGTGTGCAACGAAGAAGATAATAAAATAAGGATACTTAATTTAAATATCAGGAATTAAGTAAAACGGACATCACCATTGCGTTCCTCTCGAAATTCTGCTTGAAATAGAGTCCAATTTTGCATAAATCGGACTTTGTAAAAAGAAGTTATGCCCTTCGGAAGATGCAAGAAAATTTAGAGAATCAACCAGCTAAGAAAAAAAAAAGAGCAGGTTGACCAAAAGGTCGACCTCCCAAGGGGGAGGTCGACCATGGTGTCGACCTACCCCTTAGGGAGGTCGACCTATTTGGTCCAGGTCGACCTATTTTGGTCGGGAAAGCCTCCTTTTAGCTACAGATTCATTTTTATGAATCCGGACTTGTTTCTCGACATCGTTCTTTGACTCTAAACCTATTTAAACATCCCCTAGTCCTTGCTTTCTCTCCACACCAAGTCATTGTAACTATATGCTTCCTCAATCTTGAGAGGATTCTCTTCTTCTTCCTCAATGGATCTAAACAATACTTCTTCTCTACCAAATCCTAGATCCATTTTCTCTCTTCACAAATCTATTCCAAAATTAAAAAGAATGAGATTTAGGATTTCAACTACCGCAAAAAGAGAGATTCATATCTAAAATACCGCGCAAGAAAAGAGAAGGGATTCAGATCTGCAACCTACGCCGCAAAAGGAAATCAAAGGAAGATCAGATCTGTAAATTGGGGCACGAAATCAATCAAAGTTAAATCAAATTCATGAATTGAAGAAGAAAATCAAAGATCTGCGAATTGGAGCGCAAAAACACTGTGAATGGAATTATAATAAATTTGTTGCATAATAGTATTATTATCGTTCATCATTCCCTAGTTATTAATTTAATTCAAGATTCATGTTATAATAATTGTTCTTTTATTCCCCTTTCCCTTTTTAAATTTTGGATCTAGGTTATCTCGAACCTGGACGACAATCCTAATATACATACGTACGGTTGGAATAAAGGGAATATTGGGCATAATCTATTTTATGCAATCGAGGAACATAATCCGTAATTTGGATTTTGTGGCATAACAATTATCATTGCAAATATTGGGGAATCATTGTGATATAGTTGTAATCGGTAATTTTGGAGTGTAGTCCATACTGAATCTTTGGATATGATTTGGGAGCGTGAATAGCGCATAATCATTAATTCTGATATATAATGTTGACATGAAATTATGTAAATTTAATTGGAATTGTTGAATGCGGGATAGGATTGGGAAAAAGGTGATTTATTTCAAATCTAAATATTATGGGATTGAGGGTTTAAATTATAAATTGAATTAGAATAATAGGTATAGCCTATTAACGGGATTATAAGCATAAACATAAATTGGGATTTTTGGGTAAAGCTTGAATTTGAGACTTAAAAATTGGATATGCCATTGAGATACTAGAAACATAATTAAAAATGGAATATATTGGACAAACCATGCTTTTTATTTAATTATGGAACTCGACGCATAACATGAAATTAACAATAGCGGTATAACTTGAGCGTGAACATGCTTGTGAATTGGTAATTGACATTTGATATCTAGAATGAACATGAACATGCCTGTAAATTTATAATTGGCCTATGACACCTAGAATAGACATGAATCGTAATTAAGTTGAATTAGTAACACATGACATGAATTTGTGGTTTGGGTGAAAAACGATTATTGAACGCCTATGACACGAGGTTAGGCGCGTTTGTGGTGTAAGACTGCCCGGAACCGCCCGCAAATCCAGCAACCACAAACGGACGTCTAATGTGAGAGGTCAACGGCAAGAACTAGAGGCGTAATGGTTTATGACACGAGGTTAGGCGCGTTGTGGTATATGTCTACCCGGAACCGCCCGGTAAATCCAGCAGCCACGAACAGGCATCTAATGTGAGAGGTCATACATCGTTACGGCATAACAAGTAAATTAAGAAATACTAACCATAATAAGACATGTTGGTGACATAGGTATGGTTAGAGTGTTAAGTGGGTGATATAAATGACATGTAAAACATAACTAAGGTAGACTTAACCGTAGTAAGACATGTGTAAGATATGGAAAATATAATAAAGGGGGTTAAGTGGGACACGAGTGACATGTGAAAACAAATTTAGATATGCTTAACCAAATGGGACCCGTGACGGTATCATAAGTTAATTGAATTGGGTAAAGTTTAAGTAATGGGTTTAGTAAATGGAAGGGTTAAGTAAAATCTAAAATTATTGACTAGAAATGGGGAATGATAAATAACCTATTTTGAATAAATTTGAATAAGGCAAGAAAGAATAGTAGGTGGAAATTATATAACTTATGGGACAAGATAAGTTATAGGAAACGATAAGGAAGATAAGATAACTTATACGTAAGGATATACTTAAATTAAATGGTTTGGGAAGGAGAAATGTTAAATTTAAAGTGATATAAGTTATATGAGTGGGAAATAAATAAATTAGAACCATATATGTTGGTTGGGTTGAGTAATTCTCTGGATGCCAGTCTGATGTTGATTTCGGTCTTCGGGGCTGGTGTTTAGGGGATTATTCTCCTAATCAATATATATGTGGGATAAGACATACTTAACTATGAATTAAGTATAACATGTTGTGGGATTATTAATGGACTTAAGTGGGCTAAGTATAAATTGGATTAATAAGTAAGGGTAACTTGGTAAATATGGAAAAAAGGAAGCTAGTGTGAATAACCAAGTTAAATGAGAAAGTTGACGAGGTGGCACAAGCGCGAAAAAAATGGTTTGACTTAGGGCCTAATGACATATAAGAACTAAGGCGCTTGAAGCAGTACATACGTTGTAAGATGAATAACCCAACGAGGTAGATCATCACGGTGTCATAAGGCACGAGGAGAGCGCACGTTCGTTATTTTGGCGGCTCCAACGGACTGGAAGGGGAAGCACACGGCTTCCTGAGACGTTAAAGGTGCTCCTAGTAGTCCTCTGTGTGGTGGCAGATGTTTCAGGCTGTGCCCACAGAGGTTGGGTCTGTGCGTAACTACTAGGTGGGTGGGCCTTGACTACAAGAATAACTTGACAGTCAGAATACTGTACGAGGTGACGGAAAAGGTGATTCGGCGGCTGCCTCAACAGAGGTGGAGGATCAGGACCAACAAGGATAGTAGGTCGTCGAGTGCCTGTTACCACAGCCTGTAGGATGCGGGAAGACTAGAGCTAGACCGAAGATACCATTAACCATTCACTATCGTGGGACGGTGGTTGAGGGGAGACGCCGCATGGATGTTTATATTATTTGCTTAGGGGCTTGTTGCTTAGCTCTCGTAGTCTTCACTGGTTAAGGGAGGGGCCGAGGTGGGGCTATAGCCACCATGGAAAACGGACCCTAGGGATATTTGTGCTAGAGGATCTTAAAGGCGAGCCTTACACAGATATGAGGAAAGCTCCCGACTGAGTTCCATGTTTCTTGTGTAGCCCTGCCATGGAACTCGGGCATGCACACACGATGGGTGTGCGGGTTAGGCATCGAATACGCTTGAAAATACGTACGTGGGAAAGTCTAGGTACAACCATGTCTGCTCTGGTGGTGTATCGTAGACTAGAGGGCATTATTCGGTGATGGAACCAAACCCGATCGAATAGTTTGAGGATAGCAGTCATTACGCTTACGTAGCACAACGTTAGTGGTTCTATGCGGATGTAGGATTGTACGTTACTATGGCATAGGATGAGGGACTGCGCATATTACTGTGGCGATACGGAGGAGACCATGCGAGTGGGGTATCACGGGGTGTACCTCAGTTTGGGGGAGGGTAACTAAATATACACTATATTAGGTTAATCTACTAGGGAGTAGATGGGTGCGACCTGTGTGTAAGTTTTGAGAGCTAACATTGTTAATAACCTAATAACCAAGAAAATATAACTGAACGGTATATGTAGGATTATACAAAAGTTTATTCTAAGTCCAATCACACAGAACTTATGTTCTGACCCCCTCCTCATTACAAACTTCCAGGTTAGGTTCATGACAGAGATGGTATAGCTTTGGATACTGGTTTAGCAGTATTGTTAATAAGGTAAAGCAATATTTGAATAATATGCATTATTTCCTTCCGCTGTGAGACGCTTTACGAGTTCTGACATGTTTCTTTATCTCTGTCTTTTTCTGCAGGATACCAGAGCACCCAACTCGAGTCTCGATGGATAGAATTTGAAAAAAATTCAGTCTGTCGGAATCCGGGTTGTTACATCTGGTATCAGAGCTTCGGTTTAGTGATCTTAGGGAGATAATGAGTGAACGTATTTGTATTTTCAAAAATATTACTATTATATATATATATATAAAAACCTATATCCATATAGTAGCCCACTAGACATGGAAAGAGTTGGGATATCTAGTTTGTACACTAATGGAGTGAACATAGGAATTTTGTGACCCCTAAGAGGATTGGTTGGAAAGTGTACAATATGAGTTGATGTTAGAGAAAGAAAATATCCCATAAGATGGAAACTGAAATGTTAGTATTTCAGAGTAGTGGGTTTAGTAGTGTAACCTTATTGAAAAATGAAATATGGATTAGGAGTATATATAGTCAAGAGAATTGAATTCGCGAAAGTGCCTAGGAAATCCTAGTGAGTTGAAGACCCGCTTTGAGTCTAACCCAATGATAAGCTTTTAAGAACTTGAATCTGTAAAAGAGTTTGTGGTATTTTTCCAAGTTTTGATCTTAAAAGTATTTTGATATTTTTAGTGCATGATGGGTTTTAAAGTAAAGTGGGGTATATTGTGTAAAACAATGATTTCTTGTTTTAAAAGATTTCTCTCATGAAAAGGTGCATATTATAGAGCATGTATATCTCGCTAGTTTTCATATATGAAAGGATTGAAAAGAAGTTTTGAAATCTCTATTCTGTTAACAATAAATTTTGATTATTGTTTTAAAAAGAAATTTTTGTTGGATGAACAAAATAAGCAGTAGAGTGTAAGAATAGAATTGATATTTGCACCTTAGCAGCCGAAATTAACATTGTAAATAGGAACAGTGTAACCTATTAGTTGTCCTTGTCTACTCCAGTTTTGTGATTTGGAAAAAAATATTTGCAATTTTACTTTGTAACATGTTTTTATGGTTTGGCAAAAGCATGATTTTGAGAAAAGAGAATAAAGTTTTAACACTTTTAATTTTTGAAAGAAAAATGCAATGAAAAGAAAGGAGGCCAAACCATGTTTTAAAAAGAATGGAGTAGGTAAGGATTAGTGCCTAGAATAGAACGAGAGAAAGTTAAAGCTATGAACTAAACAATTGGAACCAACTAGAGATTGGTTGAGTTGAGTGATTCTCTGAGTGTCAATCTGATGTTGATTTCGGTCTTCGGGGTTGATACTTAGGAAGTTACTCTCTTGCCAATTTACAGTCAGGGATTAGATAAATTGAACTAATGGAAAATTTCCCGTAGAATGCATAAGCATTGAGAAACCTAGATTTGTTGCTTGAGGAAAAGAAAAAGGATTGTTGCCTGAAAGAGAAGTATAAGCTAGTAATACACAGCATGGACTAGTGGTGACTACTAGGTAGTGAAGGGCAAGCAAGTGTATAGATCCTGTTGAGTGGACTCGTGACATAAGTCATAAGATTCTTGGCCCATAGTAGTAGCTGTGTAGGATGCTGTTTAAGTTGAAAACGAAAAGGCTTATTTGAAAATAATAAACTTAAGAAATTTGATTAAGTCAAATAAGCTAAGAAAGAAACTAGCCTAACTAACAAGAAAACAACTGAATCAATCAAGCAACAAAATGTGACGGGAAAAGAAAATGAAAATCTTAAGAAAAAGATGAATAAATATGAAATTACTCCAAGATAAGATGAAATAGAAAAGAAAGCTTCCTAATGTGGTTGTGCTTGGACAGGAAAATAGAAAATCTTTATAGAATAGTTATGTAAAAATCCAAGTACAATTAGGAAAGAAAAACGGAGGATGTGGGTTTTTCCATTTTCATAACATAAGAAATCGAATTTGGAAAATTAGATTTTTCTAAATTTTGAATTTAATGATGGTTGGTAGGGTTTTGGATGCGAAAATTGGATGAACTATGCGCTTACTCTGTAAGAGTGTAGGAAAATTTAGATGAAAAACGTTTTTATTTTTCAAAAATATTGCATTAATATAGAATTGCAAGTATATTTAGGATGTGAGCATCATGTTTTGAAAGAGTTTTTAAAGTTTGCATATACATAGGTGGATCCAAATTAGGCATACATGATTTACTATGATGTATCTCACTTTGCACATGTGCACAATGTCGCAACAATTGGATGAACACTAATTGGATGTTGCGAGGGATTATCTATTTTGCTCTTATCGAATTTCGGGGACGAAATTCTTTAAGGGTGGGAGAATGTAACACCCCGCATTTTTAATATATGTATATATATATGCATAGATAGGTTAATAATGGCGATGTACAATGGAAATTAATTAATGCATGAAAGAGAAAGAAAGATTGATTCAATAACAGTGTGTGTAACGGAGAAGATAATAAAATAAGGATACTTAATTTAAATATCAGGAATTAAGTAAAACGGACATCACCATTGCGTTCGTCTCGAAATTCTTCTTGAAATAGAGTCCAAGTTTGCGTAAATCGGACTTCGTATGAAGAAGTTATGGCCTTCGGAAGATGTAAGAAAAATTAGAGAATCAACCAGCTCAGGAAAAAAAAGAGCAGGTCAACCAAAAGGTCGACCTCCCAAGGGGGAGGTCGACCATGGTGTCGACCTACCCCTTAGGGAGGTCGACCTATTTGGTCCAGGTCGACCTGTTTTGGTCGGGAAAGCCTCCTTTTAGCTGTAGATTCATTTTTATGAATCCAGACTTGTTTCAGGACATCGTTCTTTGACTCTAAACCTATTTAAACACCCTCTAGGCCTTGCTTTCTCTCCACACCAAGTCATTCTAACTATATGCTGCCTCAATCTTGAGAGGATTCTCTTCTTCTTCTTCCTTAATGGATCTAAACAATTCTTCTTCTCTACTAAATCCTAGATCCATTTTCTCTCTTCACAAATCTATTCCTAAATTAAAAAGAATGAGATTTAGGATTTCAACTACCGCAAATAAAACAAAAGAGAGATTCAGATCTAAAATACCGCACAAGAAAAGAGAAGGGATTCAGATCCGCAACCTACGGCGCGAAAGGAAATCAAAGGAAGATCAGATCTATAAATTGGGGGCATGAAATCAATCAAAGTTAAATCAAATTCATGAATCGAAGAAGAAAATCAAAGATCTGCGAATTGGAGCGCAAAAACACTGTTAGTGGAATTATAATAATTTTTTGCG
This sequence comes from Allium sativum, assembly GCA_030737875.1. Lineage (NCBI taxonomy): Eukaryota > Viridiplantae > Streptophyta > Magnoliopsida > Asparagales > Amaryllidaceae > Allium > Allium sativum. The sequence goes on along the minus strand of CM060921.1, from coordinate 573,236,526 downwards.
TAATAGTCTTATGATCGTTCATCATTCCCCAATTATTAATTTAATTCAAGATTCATGTTATAATAATTGTTCTTTTATTCCCCTTTCCCTTTTTAAATTTTGGATCTAGGTTATCTCGAACCTAGACGACAATCCTATTATACATACGTACGGTTGGAATAAAGGGAATATTGGGCATAATCTTTTTTATGCAATCGAGGAACATAATTCGTAATTTGGATTTTGTGGCATAACAATTATCATTGCAAACATTGGGGAATCATTGTGATATAGTTGTAATCGGTAATTTTGGAGTGTAGTCCATAATGAATTTTTGGATATGATTTGGGAGTGTGAATAACGCATAATCATGAATTCTGATATATGATGTTGACATGAAATTATGTAAATTTAATTGGAATTGTTGAATGCGGGATAGGATTGGGAAAAAGGTGATTTATTTCAAATCTAAATATTATGGGATTGAGGGTTTAAATTATAAATTGAATTGGAATAATAATAGCCTATTAACGGGATTATAAGCATAAACATAAATTGGGGTTTTTGGGTAAAGCTTGAATTTGAGACTTAAAAATTGGATATGTCATTGAGATCCTAGAAACATAATTAAAAATGGAATATATTAGACAAACCAAGCTTTTTATTTAATTATGGAACTCGACGCATAACATAAAATTAACAAAGTGGTATAACTTGAGCGTGAACATGCTTGTGAATTGGTAATTGACATTTGATATCTAGAATGAACATGAACATGCCTGTAAATTTATAATTGGCCTATGACACCTAGAATAGACATGAATTGTAATTAAGTTGAATTTGGAACACATGACATGAATTTGAGGTTTGGGTGAAAAACGATTATTAATGAACGCCTATGACACGAGGTTAGGCGCGTTTGTGGTGTAAGACTGCCCGGAACCGCCCGGCAAATCCAGCAACCACGAACGAACGTCTAATGTGAGAGGTCAACGGCAAGAACTAGAGGCGTAACGGTTTATGACACGAGGTTAGGCGCGTTGTGGTATAAGTCTGCCCGGAACCGCCCGGCAAATCCAGCAGCCATGAACAGACGTCTAATGTTAGAGGTCATACATCGTTACGGCATAACAAGTAAATTAAGAAATACTAACCATAATAAGACATGTGAGTGACATGGGTATAGTTAGAGGGTTAAGTGGGTGATATAAATGACATGTAAAACATAACTAAGGTAGACTTAACCGTAGTAAGACATGTGTAAGATATGGAAAATATAATAAAGGGGGTTAAGTGGGACACGGGTGACATGTGAAACAAAATTTAGATATGCTTAACCAAATGGGACCCGTGACGGTATCATAAGTTAATTGAATTGGGTAAAGTTTAAGTAACGAATTAAGTAAATGGAAGGGTTAAGTCAAATCTAAAATTAATGACTAGAAATGGGGAATGATAAATAACCTATTTTGAGTAAACTTGAATAAGGCAAGAAAGAATAGTAGGTGGAAATTATATAAGTTATGGGACAAGATAAGTTATAGGAAACGATAAGGAAGATGAGATAACTTATACGTAAGGATATAATTAAATTAAGTGGTTTGGGAAGGATAAATGTTAAATTTAAAGTGATATAATTTATATGAATGGGAAAGAAATAAATTAGAACCATATATGTTGGTTGGGTTGAGTAATTCTCTGGATGCCAGTCTAATGTTGATTTCGGTCTTCGGGGCTGGTGTTTAGGGGATTATTCTCCTAATCAATATATATGTGGGATAAGACATACTTAACTATGAATTAAGTATAACATGTTGTGGGATTATTAATGGACTTAAGTGGGCTAAGTATAAATTGGATTAATAAGTAAGGGTAACTTGGTAAATACAGAAAAAAAGGAAGCTAGTGTGAATAACCAAGTTAAATGAGAAAGTTGACGAGGTGGCACAAGCGCGAAATAAATGGTTAGACTTAGGGCCTAATGACATATAAGAACTAAGGCGCTTGAAGCATTCTGTACGTTGTAGGATGAATAACCCAAAGAGGTAGATCATCACGGTGTCATAAGTCACGAGGAGAGCACACGTTCGTTATTTTGGCGGCTCCAACGGACTGGAAGGAGAAGCAAGCGGCTTCTTGAGACGTTAAAGGTGCTCCTAGTAGTCCTCTGTGTGGTGGCAGATGTTTCAGGCTGTGCCCGCAGAGGTTGGGTCTGCGCGTAACTACTAGGTGGGTGGACCTTGACTACAAGAATAACTTGACAGTCAAAATGTCGTACGAGGTGACGGAAAAGGTGATTCGGCGGCTGCCTCAACGGAGGTGGAGGGTCAGGACCAACAAGGATAGTAGGTCGTCGAGTGCCTGTCACCACAGCCAGTAGGATGCGGGAAGACCAGAGCTAGACCCAAGATACCATTAACCATTCACTATCGTGGGACGGTGGTTGAGGGGAGACGCCGCATGGATGTTTAGATTGTTTGCTTAGGGGCTTGTCGCTTAGCTCTTGTAGTCTTCACTAGTTAAGGGAGGGGCCTAGGTGGGGCTATAGCCACCACGGAAAACAGACCCTAGGGATATTTGTGCTAGAGGCTCTTGAAGGCGAGCCTTACACAGATATGAGGAAATCTCCCGACCGAGTTCCGTGTTACTTGTGTAGCCCTGCCGTGGAACTCAGGCACGCACACACGATGGGTGTGCGGGTTAGGCATCGAATACACTTGACAATACGTTCGTAGGAAAGTCAAGGTACAACCGTGTCTGCTCTGGGTGGTGTATCGTAGACTAGAGGGCATTTTTCAGTGATGGAACCAAACCCGATCGAATAGTTCGAGGATAGCAGTCAGTACGCTTACGTAGCACAATGTAAGTGGTTCTATGCGAATGTAGCGTTGTACGTTACTATGGCATAGGATGAGGGACTGCGCATATTACTGTGGCGATACGGAGGAGACTGTGCGAGTGGGGTATCATGGGGTGTACCTCAGTTTGGGGGGCTAGCTACATATACATTATATTAGGTTAATCTACTAGGGAGTAGATAGGTGCGACCTGTGTGTAAGTTTTGAGAGCTAACATTGTTAATAACCTAATAACCAAGAAAATATAACTGAACGGTATATTTAGTATTATACAGAAGTTTATTCTAAGTCCACTCACACAGAACTTATGTTCTGACCCCCTCCTCATTACAAACTTCCAGGTTAGGTTCATGACAGAGATGGTATGGCTTTGGATACTGGTTTAGCAGTAATGTTAATAAGGTAAAGCAATATTTGAATATTATACTTTATTTCCTTCCGCTGTGAGATGCTTTACGAGTTCTGACATGTTTCTTTATCTCTTTCTTTTTCTGTAGGATACCAGAGCACCCAACTCGAGTCTCGATGGATAGAATTTGAAAAAAAAATCGGTCTGTTGGAATCCGGGTTGTTACATCCATCATGTATGCAATTATTCCTAATCGTATTTTATAACTTTAATGAGTGCACAATCATTCATACAAATGTAACGTCCACATGATAACACACCAAGTTTAAATCCATATATAAATACATAAATGCATATGCAATATGAAAGTGACTGAGCCGATCTAGTACCTAGTGTGTGTGTGTTTATGCATCCACGAGCAACCACTAGCAACCACTTGCAACCATCAACTATAACATGTTTCAAATACATGTTTACATCCATTGGTTTCTACCTAAGGATCTACTTAAGAGATAGATACAAGCATGCATAAACTTATGGAAAAAGAGATCAAGGATGTACCCTCAAAAAGATAAGTATAAGCTGCGCGTATCTTGTCCTCAGTCTCCCAAGTCGCGTCTTCCTCAGCATCACTCCATTGTACTTTAACTATCTTGACCTCACAATTGCGTATCTTTTTAACTTGTGCACCCAAGATACAAGTTGGAACTCTTCTCACCGTTTCTTCTCGTTCCACTCCTATTTCCTCTAGAATGCTTGGCTCCACGACTTCCGCAGACTCATGTAAACACTTTCGTAGATGAGAGACATGAAAGACATTATGAACTCCAGCCAATTTTTTGGTCAGCTCTACTTTATAAGCCATCTTCCCAATTCTCTCAATGATAGGAAATGGTCCTATTTTTTGAGCAGCTCTACTTTATAAGCCATCTACCCAATTCTCTCAACAATAGGAAATGGTCCTACAAATCTTGGTGCCAATTTTCCTACGGACCCAAAGCGAACGATATTCCGCAAAGGAGATACTTTAAGAAAAACTTTGTCTCCAACCTCAAACTCAAGGTCGGTCCTTCTTTTATCAGCGTAGGACTTCTGTCTATTTTGTACGGTCTTCATTCATCTTCGTATCGAGTCCACCTTCTCTGAAGTTTCTCTGATCATGTCAGGCCCAAGTACGAGCTTGTCTGTAAACTCCCACCAACAAGTTGGTGATCGACATGGTCTTCCATACAAGGCCTCAAAGGGTGCCATGCCTATGGTGGCTTGGTAGCTATTGTTGTACGCGAACTCCACCAAAGGAAGGTGATCCTCCCATGTTCCCCCAAAATCAAGATTGCACAACCTTAAGAGATCTTCTAATACTCTGTTCACCCTTTCTGTATGACCATCAGTTTGAGGGTGATAGGCAGTGCTTAAGCATAGCTGTGTGCCTACAGCCTCCTGCAAGCTCTTCCAAAACTCGCTCGTAAAGATAGGGTCTCGATCACTTACTATGCTAGAGGGTATTCCACGCAGTTGAACTACCTCTTTAAGATAAATGGATGCTAATGATGAGGCAGTCCTCCTACTCTTAACAGGTATAAAGTGTGCGCTTTTAGTGAGCCTGTCAACTATTACCCAAATACTGGTATTGCCCCTTCTTGACCTAGGCAACCCATCAATAAAGTCCATTGAAATGCTATCCCATTTCCACTGTGGGACCTCTGGAGGATGAAGCAGACCACCAGGCTTCTTCTTCTCTGCCTTGACTTGCTGGCATATCAAGCATTTAGAGACAAACTCAGCTGCATCCTTCTTCATGCCATTCCAGAAGAAACCCCTTTTTATGTCTTTATACATCTTGTCCCCAACTGGGTGTATGGTCAACTTAGAATGGTGTGCTTCTTCGAGAACGGTTTTCACCAAGTCCCTTGCTTGTGGGACGCATAGTCTTCCGTCCCGTCTCAACCAACCCTGGTCATCGATGGAGTATCTATTGAGGTGACTAGAAGTCTCACCTCTAATTAGCTTATCCATCACATCAACTAGTTGAGGGTCACGTTGCGCGGTTCCTATTGAGTCCAAAAGAGTAGGCCGCACCTCTAGCGATGCTAACAAACCAGGTACAAATTCAAAGTAAGGTCTAAAGTCAAAGTTTGCTATGTACTCCAAGCTTTGCCTTTCTACAAAGAGAGGACATAAGGTCAGCTTTTTCCTACTGAAGGCATCTGCTACCGCATTGCCCTTGCCAGGGGTATAAGCAATCTCAAAATCGTATGAGGCAAGAAATTCCATCCACCTTTGTTGTCTTAAGTTAAGATCTTTTTATGAGAAAAGGTACTTTAACGATTTATGATCAGTAAACAATTCAAACCTTTCTCCTAGTAGGTGATGACGCCATGACTTAAGAGCGAAAACAATGGCAGCTAGTTCTAGATCATGAGTTGGGCAGTTTTTGTCATGTACCTTCAACTGCCTTCCTCCATAACAAACTACTCTGCCCTCTTGCATCAAGACAGCGCCCAATCCTATACTGCATGCGTCTGTGTATACAGTAAACATCTTACTCCCATCAGGCAATGTCAGAACTGGGGCTGTTGTCAGAGCCCTTTTCAGTCGTTGGAAAGCAATATCACAATCCAAACCCCAGGCAAAAGTTAGGTTCTTCTTCGTCAACCTAGTAAGTGGGGCTGAGATCTTCGCAAAGTCCTTAATGAACTTTCTGTAAAAGCCCGCTAGCCCGAGAAAACTCCATACTTCGGTTGCATTCCGTGGAATCTTCCACCGCAATTATTTTTGCGGGATCCACAGCTATTCCCTCTTTGGACACCACATGTCCAAGAAACCTTACTTCTCTCCAAAAATGGTATTTGGAGAATTTTGCTTTCAGTTGATGTGCACGAAGAGTATCCATGACTTCCCTTAAATGCAAAGCATGTTCTTCCTCACTTTTTGAGAAAATCAAAATGTCGTCCGCGAAGACCGCTACAAATTTATTAAGGAACTCTCTGAACACCCTACTCGTCAAGTCTATGAAGTAGGAGGGTGCGTTTGTCAAGCCGAAAGGCATGACAAGCCATTCTAAGAAACCATCCAGGGTCCTGAACGCGGTCTTATCTATGCTGTCTTCAGCCACTCTCAGCTGATGAAATCCGGTGGCCAGATCTAGTTGGGAGAAAACCGAGGCACCTACGAGCTGGTCGAACAAGTCGTCTATTCTAGGAAGTGGGTGCCAATTCTTCTTGGTCAACTTGTTTAGCTCCATATAGTACACGCACAGGAGAAGTGAACCATCTGCTTTGGTTGCAAACACCACTGGAGCACCCCATTGAGAAATACCCCGCCTTATGAACCCCTTTTCAAGCAACTCTTTAACTTGTTTGCTGAGCTCTTTCCTTTCCCTTGAAGCTATGTGTCTAATGGGTAAAGCAACAGGTTTTGCATTATCGACAAGGTATATGTGAAAGTCTATCTCTCGCTCGGAGGTAAGCCCTTTACCTCTTCAAAGACATCCGAGTATTCACGGACTACTTTAACAGATTGCAAGTTTTCAACAGACGCATCAAGAGATTCTAGATAGCTAAGCATAACATAATCCGTGGGATTACAAGAGATTTCGAGAGTGTTACCGAGGTGAGTCATAAGTCTAACCACTCTCCTTTCACAATCAAGGATGGCACCATTGCTGGATAACCAATCTATGCCTAGAATCAACCCATAGCCCGTGAAGCCTAATACATAAGCATTACATCTAAACCCAAAGCTTAGTATAGAAATTTCCATATCCAAACAAATCATTGATAAATAAGCCGAACCCCCAATTGGATTTGAAACAACCATGGGATCATCTACTATACTGGTATCTAGGTGCAGAGATTCAACTAAAGCAGTAGATATAAAAGAGTGCGATGCGCCAGAATAAAAAAGAGTGTGAACTAGATTATCAGAAAGATAAACTAAACTCTCAACAGAAATATTTCTACCTCTTTATTGCGGAGGTGCCATGAGAGCGTGAATCTGCCCTCCAGAAGTAAATCCAGTCCTCTTCCCTTGTCCTTGCCTTTTTGCCAATCCTTAGCCATATGTCCTGTCTCGCCGCATTGAAAGCAACCACCCATCTTCCTCTTCATCTTCCTGCAGTCTTTAATCAGATGTCCAGGTATGCCACAAAATTTACACTTCCTCTTGTCATGGGGTTTGTTATTCTTCCCGCCTTTCTTGGAATTCGTCTTCTTATTCTGCGATCCCTCCACTTTCTTGTCTAGAGGTTCTTCCACCTTTGCCTCTTTCTTGCCATCCTTGTCTTCCTCTTGTAACAGTGCCATGTCCACCAGTTTCTCGAAAGTCGCGCCCATAGGTATATGGTACATAGCTAGGCTGTGCAGTGGCTCATTCAACCCTTTAATGAAACGGAGAGCCTTTTTATGTGGAGTGTTTACTAACTCCAGTCCGAATCTAGCCAGCTGGTTGAATTGGTTGACGTATTCCTTAACCGATAGGCTTCCTTGTTTGAGTGCTAAGAATTTCTCCATCTGTAGGCTTCGTTCAGCTTGCGAGAGGAACTTCATTTCAAATCTCCTTCTGAAATCCTCCCAAGTTTCAACTAGTCTCTCAGCATTAGTAACTTCCCACCAGTAAGAGGCTTCGTCCTTAAGTAACCATACAGCCAATTGTATCTTCTACCTATCGTCCACTTCGAAGATAACAAACAAATCTTCTGTTTCCTTGAGCCAGTTTCTTGTTTCCACAAATGACTCAGTCCCATTAAAGTTCTTTCTGCCCATAGCTCGAAAGTCTCTACATATCTTCGAGAAAGCATTCACATGCGGAAGAGGAGGAAAGGCTGCAGCTGGGGGAGGAGGAACGTCTACTGGGCCTGCGTTATTAGCCCTAGCCTCCAGATACCTTCTGAACCAGCCAGGTATCGGTACGCCCTGGGAAGATTAAGATCCCCAGACATGCTAAAACGAAAAGAAAAGGTTCAAAGCAAAGGATAGAAAGATAGTGCATATGGCTTTGGGGATTATGCCTTTAAAATAAAACAACACTTTTCTTGAAAATGCTTCTTTAAATTTCTTTTTGAAAAAATAGTTTTCAAAAACTTCTATTTGATCTGGTAAACCATCACTCTGATACCAAGTGAAACACCCCACCTCCATTAAGGTAACTCACAAAGGGAATGCATTAACTTTGGTGAAGAATTTTAGGTAAAAGGCACAGATAAATTTACAAGACAGACATATGAACAGCGGAAAAATGAAATCATTTCATAAATAGCATGGTTCAGTCAAAACATTACAAGCATTGTCTCAAAACCCAACTTCTAAATTATTACAATAAAACATCTGCCTTGATTTAAAACTCCAAGTACATAAAGAAGCACGAATCAGTAGTAAAGCAGCATAAATCCCCAATAAAAGTGCAACCACAGCCATAGCCCAAGAAAAGAGAATCCAAGCAATACATCTACTCTCTTCAAGATGGAAAAGGTCTGCACTAAGCTGAAGTATTCCCTCCCTACGGACCGGGAGGGGGGAACGGAAGAAAAGAAGGCGAAAGAAAATGGGTCAGACATAAGTCTGGTAAGTCTAGTGATTATTCAGCATGTAAACAAGTAAAATGATCATGACATGAATAAACTGAATATAGGACAATACCATAGAAATAAGATAACATAAGATAAGGCAAGATAAACAGAATATACTATCGCACTCATTTCCATTACTCTGCACCTACTAACGAATGTTTCAACTACCATCATGTGTTCATAACAAAGTGATCCCTTTTTCCGATCGGCTTCTACTCGCATGCATTCATTACTTGCGTCATTCGGCCCCGGTTGATTGTAGATATCTGTGCTGGTCCCACCAGAGGGTGTATCAATTCCTATGGTGGAAACCGGACACAAATTCTAGATGCATAATGTATACTACTGATGCCCAGTGCCTGCTTTATCCACTTCGGAGTACGTGCATGCCCATACTCCGACCGAAACTACACTGCTGCACCACCCGCCGCTATTTTGACCGCGTATAATCAGCCCAGTAATCGTGCCCCACCCTGCCTAATTCAGGGTACCATGATACATCTATGTGGGTTACTGCTGAAATGGGTCCCCGTTACTAGGGTTTCCTAATCAACATGTTATAACGATTAACTATTCTCACATTTACCTAACCCCACTCATCTGTTTAACTAACATGTTGTATTGGTTAAGAGTTGCCTTAATTAACCTAACCCTATCATTCTTAGCCTGTCTGTTCCTTAGCTTTATTTCATTCATCAAAGCACCAACCTCTCACGTTAGATCTATATTGTTGCAGTCGCTGGATGTGCCGGGCAGTTCCGGGCAGTCTTACACTGCAACTCAATCTAACCTCGGGTTTTTGGGCTTAATGCGCTAACCTCTCACATTAGATCTATATTGTTGCGGTCGCTGGATGTGTAGGGCGGTTCCGGCAGTCTTACACCGCAACTCAATCTAACCTCGGGTTAGATATGTTCATCTTTAGCTATTTTACATATTTGTCATATGTGTCCAAGTTTTATGTCAATATTCCCTACGTGTAGTCAGTACAAGTTTTATGCCTTATTCACATGCTATGCCAAAATTTACTCAATTAAATTATACCCAATTTTCCCACGTTATAATCGCACGTACGAGGAGATTCAATCTAAGTTCCGAATGAACTTAGTATTCACAAAAGAAAATAAAAAAAGTAAAAAATAGAGAAGGAGCATAAGAATTGACATAAGGAAAATTAGGCATGTAAAGGTATACCCAATTCAAGAATCATGTTTCAACAGGCATGTTGTACATTAATAATAAGTGTAGGTAAGCTAAGCAATTTACACCATAGGTATAAAGATTAGATAGGATTGGACTTAAGAGAATCACTAATTTTGATGTATAACATGATAAGTCCCATTATATCAATCACAATAGTCTCATAGGCATAGGATGTACAACATGATAAGTTCTGTCATATCAACCACAACAGTCTCATAGGCATGATAGGTTCCATTATGTCAATCGCAACAGTCTCATAGGCATGATAGGTTTCATTATGTCAGTCACAACAGTCCCATCGGCATGATAGGTGTCGTTACATCAGTCACAATAATCTCACAGGCATAGGCACTTCGGATTTGACAAAAGGATAAGCATGAATTAGAATTAGGCATAGTTCTAAATCCGATTATTACAGTCATGATTTCTATTAGGTGTTTAAATCGGAATAATAACTGAACTTACAGAAAAAGGACAGATCTTGTATTCTGGGATCTGATTTCTGAATTTGTTAAGCTATCCTTTGATGTAGACATTTGATTCTCTAGTTTGGATTTGGTTTGGAGCTTTCTAACTTGATTTCTAACTTGGAGAAGATGGAGGCAATGCTAGCTTAGGGATGGACAGCATGACGGCTTCATAGAATGAGATTGTGAGGTCTAGGGTTGAGGTTTGGGGTGATTATATAGAAGTCTAGGGGTAATTCTAGCCTTTAGATTAGTCTAGGAGAAATCAGAGCCATCAAATCAAAGGGATGTGTCATCCAGCCAACCATAGCACGACACATAAGCCCTAATACCTCAAAAATTAGTCATTGGCCAATCAGGGAAGGTCACATCAGCTCAGGGCTATAAAAATTTGTCACTGGAATTGGATCTCAAAGGGGTCGGCTCCTAACAGGGAGGTCGACACCCCTATACACCGATGTCGACTCCCCCTGGGGAGGGGTCGACACCCCCGGGCGGGAAATTTCCCGCCCAGCTGTTCTGGCCGAATTTCGAATTTCAAACTGAATTTATTATTTAATTATTATTTTCTGTTTACACTAGAAATCTTCTAACCTCCATAACTTCTTCATACGGAGTCCAATTCACGCAAATCGGACTCTATCTCAAGCAGAATTCTGAGATGAACGCAATGGCGTAACCCGTTTCACCTAATTCTTCTTTTAAAAATTAAGTGTTCTTAGATTTGTTAATTTTAATATTCACAGAAAATATGGGGTGTTACACTCTATCTTCGATTGTCTTCAATACTCTTTGAATTGTAAGATCAAATTGAAGTGGAATATATATATATATATTCTGGACTCTTCAAAACGATCAACGTTAATATCTTTTAGGGTCAAGTGATACTTAAGTGAAACAAATTATTTTATTCAAATCTGATATTTCATTTATTTGTTGTTGATTTGATTTTAAATTTTCATTTACTGATTTAAAACAGTTATTGACCTAAGCTGATTAAATTAATTAGATTCAATGTTACTCTCAGAACATTATGACTTACTGTAAATGAATCATCACAAACAATCGATCACACTCCAAGGGTTACATCGTCCATTAATACTCAACGTAATTGATACGTTTTATTATTACATATATATATTAATTAAACCACTTGGATTTTCTATCATACAGTATCTTTGTTGTTCAACCACCTTCCCATCTCACAACATATCGTCGATTTTAACACCTCAGCCTATAATTACTTTCTCAGTTTTGAGTGATTTGAATATATCTCCTTTCCGTTTATATAAATTATTCAAAACGAATAATTTTAATTACTACTTAAATTGATTACAACTTGGATTAATAAATCATAGATAAATTTTTGACTTCATATTTATATCTGATGACTTCGATTTACTATTTCATTTGGTTATTCCAAAGTTAATACAATATTTTATATTGTTATTGTACTTAAACAAGCAACTAAATTAAGATATATAATTTAAAGATTTTTAAACAAAACATTGGTTTAAGTATATCAACATTGATTAACTTTTCCTATTTTCTTTCCTTACCTTACTTCTCTTTTACTTCTATTTATTTCTTCTTTTCCTTAATTTCTATCCTTTTTGTTTCTTCTCCCTAAACTAGCAGCCCAATTTCTTAGCCCAAGCCTGCCTCCTCTTGTTTGGTCTTTCTTTTGTTTTAGTTTTATTCTTTTATTATTTCAAACAACCTAGCTCACAGCCCCAAACCCTTCTCTCCTTCTTTCTGTTTGTTTTCTTTTATATTTAAATTTTTCGCGTGGGCTAAGCTCAGTAGCCCATTGAAATCATGCCTAAACAAACCCTGCTATACCAATAATGTAGTGGCCCGAAAATCCATACCAATTTGAGTTGACTAATATCCTACACATCCAACTCAAAGTGCACGAAAATTCAGATCATTAATAAAAAGAAGTTAGGGGGTGAGAAAGATAAGATAGAACTAATAGAATAGAAGAAGAAGAACACAACTGAACAGAATCAGAGTAAACACGAAATCTCACAGCGGAACGAATAAAATATATTAATCATAACTTTGAAATACAAATCCGACTTTGTATATACATACCATATCAGAGTATAACTCATATACATTATAGCGGAATATAATCTCTAAATAACTAATGGTGAAGCCTCCTGCTTTGAGCTCCTCCAAGTGAATCTGTAAAAGCCTGAAACACTTGACTGCCCATACAAATTTGGGCACCCAAGAGTTTAGGGAAAACACAAACAAAACAAACTCTGGGTCAGTCATGGGACTGGTGTGAGTAAACTCCAACTTTGTAAAATCCTTTTGAAATAAAGGATAATAGTAAGTCCAACCCACACATAAACATGGACGGTTTATACCTTACTATAACCCAAAACACTTTGATATCAAAATTCAGTGATATTATAATAATGTCTAATCAAGTAAATAACCAAATAGTAGAACACTTACATCTTGTAACAACCCGTATTTCGATAACACGTTAAGACAAGAATCAAGGCAGAATTTAATTATAAAACCTGAATCAGGATAAACGGGTTGCGCCATTGCGTTCGTCTCGGAAAAATACGCGAAATAGAGTCCGAAATTTCGTAAATCGGAGTTCGTATGACCGAGATATGGCCTCGCAAAGTTTCACGAAAATTCAAATCCGAAAACAGATTTGAAATTCAGCCCAATTAAGACACCACTCCATTTTTAGGCCTGGTTAAGACACCACTCCATTTTTTAGACTTGACTTCTTCCCCAAGACATGCTTTAAAGGCTAGGATTGGTTCTAGGGTTTATCCTATGGCTAAAACTATCCTAGTCTTCTATAAAAAGACCCCTAACCCTCTCCTAAAACCCTCATTATTCATTCTAGTAACTAAACTATGGCAAAATTTTACCTCTCATGGCCTCCACTCTCTTCATAAAATTTCTAAATGGTTTCTATGAGAGATTTTCCATGCATACAAGTGTTTTCAAGCTTGTATGAGTGTCATTAGCTTGCATTCAAGTCAAGTTTCTATCTTTGCATCATAAAGCAAGGGTTTTGATCATTTTGGCTCAAGGGTTTTTATGTTAGAGCTTGCATTTTGGGTCTATTTGATTGCATAAGGGCTTTGTCATATCTTTTGTGCCTTCATAGCAATGTAAGCCCTTTCCCTACTCTTAGATATTAACTATGAAGTTAAATGTTCATGTTGCAAGTTTGGGTTTGATCATTGAGTATGATACATGCTATCATGTCATGCAAGTTTATGAAGTCATTATCTTGATCTTGTGGGCTAAAAGCTACAACCTTTATGTTGAAATGTTGCATTATGCAACATGAGAACCCTCATAACCTTTATGTCAACTTGCATATGAAGTCATAACCCTTATATGATGATATATGCGAGTTACTAGTCATCATTCCATATCTTTTGTCACCATGATTCGCTTATGTGCCAAGTTTGGGTTTATGCATGTTTTGAGGCTTAAGAATGTAACATGCAAGTTAATGAACACATTTGTGCCTCATTTGCCACCATGATTAACTTGTGGCTTAATATCCATTTTTGTCATGCCTTTGCCAAGTCTCTTCTTTTAATCCATTACGTTGTCGCGAACGTATATGCGAGTTTAAAAGCGTTGGGTTATGTTATGGGTAATTTCTAATGACATGAAAATACAAGTTGAAAACATGACTTGAAATATAACCTGGAAGTTGACATGTAAGTATGCATAAAAACATAAGCTTGGGAATTTACCTATTAAGTTAGGTCTACCCTTTGGGAATTTACCTATTAAGTTAGGTCTACCCAAATGCTTGAAAACTTGTAACATGTTTTGGGAAACATGATGGACATGACACTTAGATAATATAAGTGTGGCCAACTCGAGGTTGGGTTGAGTTTGCAACGTAAAACTACCCGGAACCGACCGGCCTAACTAGTAGTTGCAAACAATAGGACCCAATGTGAGAAGTTGGTCATGTTGTGCTTGAACCCGAGGTTAGACCAAGTTGTGGTGTAAAGCTACCCGGAACCGACCGGCTTAACTAGTAACCACAACAAAGTCTAATGTGAGAGGTGAAGGTGCATTAAGTAATTAATGCCACATGATAGGGTTAAGTTAATTTGATTAATGACTCTTAACCAAATATAACATGGACAAATGGGTTAAGCAATTTGATTAGGCTAATGATACTTAACAAAACATGACAAGGTTGGGTAGGTTAAGTAACTTGATTTGCCTAATGACACTTAACCATTTTTATACGACTAGTGGACGGGGTTAAGTTAACCAACACTTAATCAATCCAACACGATAACTTGGTAAGGTTAAGTAAGTTTTCTTAATGACGCTTAACCGAAAAATACAGTTAATGGATGGGGTTAAGATTGGACTCAACTAGTCTAAGCATGGAAATCAGATGGGGTTAAGTTAGCCTAGACTTAATTAATCCCACTTGGTAGTTTAATGGAGTTAAGTTAAACACTTAACTAATCTAACATGATGATTTGAGGTGGTTAAGTGACCTATACTTAACCAATCTAACTCGTGAATTTATTGAGGTTAAGTTAACCTATACTTAACCAATCTAACGTGAAAACATGATAAGGCTAAGTCACGAATCGCTTAAATACGCTTGACCGATTTGAGTCAGTAATTTGATAGGGTCAAGTTAATATATACTTAACCAACTTGAGCATGGTTTGTAGGGTTAAGTCTTGAACTTGGATACTTAGCCAATTTTGACATGATTTGTAGACGGGTTAAGTCATGAACTTAAGTGACACTTAATCCATTATGTAAACCCTAGTTCTGAGGATTAGGTGGATAACCGTAGTTAACAAGGATAACGGGAATAAGGCTAAGTGGTAAACCTTAGTTGAAGAATAACTAAGTAATGATTCTTAGTCAAGAAAATTTAGACAGTTCATAGATAGATGAGTAACCTGATACGGTAGGTCATCGTTTAAGCACACGAGTAGGAGCAAGTTATCTGATTTAGATAAAGGCTCCAGCGAACTGGGTAACGAAGCAGCGGCTTCGGGGAACGTGAGGATATTCTTGGTATCCCTCTGTGAGCTGCCAGGTCATCATACTAGGCTCATGAGAGGTTAAGGTCTGCGTTAGAAGAACCAAGAGTATGCCTTGGTTGCTATACGAGCGACCTAAAGACGGGGATGGATAGGGGATAGTCGACGATACACGGTCGTGCCCTAGATAGCATTTCGTCAGGCTACCTACCATCTTTGGTCAAGCGTGTACGTACGGAAAGGCAGAGAACACCCAAAAGACCATAATTGCTATCTAATTATGGTTGCGGTAAGGCTTGGATGTGGGTTGGCCAGTGTTGTGTTCTCATACAGGATTTATCCTGTCTTGTCTTTCACTAGTTGAGGGAGTGGTCTCGTGGGACCATAGCCACGTATAAGAAAAACAGACCTTAGCATCTGCATCGGCAGATA
This sequence comes from Allium sativum, assembly GCA_030737875.1. NCBI lineage: Eukaryota > Viridiplantae > Streptophyta > Magnoliopsida > Asparagales > Amaryllidaceae > Allium > Allium sativum. The sequence goes on along the minus strand of CM060921.1, from coordinate 573,220,645 downwards.
AATCGAAAGCTCCCGACCGAGTCCTGTATTTCTTGATTTGCCCTGTGACAGGACTCGGATGGCACGATGTGATACATGTGCATACAGTCATGGAAAAGCGATTCACGATGAATGCGTGGGAAAAAGGGCGCGGTTGGCGGTTAGCGTAATCCCTAGTGGCCCTAGGTGGTTGAACCCAAACCGAGATACGAAAACGTGCAATAGGTAAGCATAATCCCTAGCAGCCCTAGGTAGCATAAGTCCTAGTTGTACAAACAATAATTCATGTTGGAAGACCCTAGCTAGGTTTAGGGTAACAGTCCAAACCGGTCTTAAGGATCATGGAACTATGTTAAAGTAATATAGAATCTCATGGGAAAGCCCGTATGGTCTACGGCAAGGGACTAAACTTATACACGGAAAGGAACATATGAGTTGAGTAACCTATATATGCGGCATATTAGGTTGACATGGACCATTATACGACTTTTGAGTAAGGGTCATTCACGGATAACACATGATACAGTTGGGATACTAGTACGGTAGGTGCAGAGCTAAAATACAGGATAGATACCATGGGACGTTATACGTGATAGATACCTTGGGGATATTATACTTGATAGGAACCTGACGGAGGGATACCTTGTTTTATCTTGACATTGTAATTTATCATGACACCTTAGTTTATCTAAGTTCAGTAGTTCATCATGTTATTTTGATTTAGCTTATCTATCTTGTTATCATGCTTATGTTCATCTCAGTTTCTCATGTCAGTTAACTTTACTAGTTTTTATGCTGATAGTAGATAGGGCTTACTCAGTCTTTTTGACTGACCCGTTTTGTTTCGCCTCTTTTCTTCCGTTCCCCCCCAGGTTACAGGGAGGAAATACTGTTGTTTAGTTCGGACTTCTTCTGCTTGAAGGTCATCATGGATGGCTTGGACTTTTCTTGGCTATGGCTACTTTACTGCTTTTACTGGGGGAATAATTTATGAAAAAGTCTTTATGCTTCTTTACTATTGCAAGACAGGTTTTGATGTACTCTGATGTAAAAGGCTTTAGACCTTAATTATTGATGTTTATGAAAGTTCGATTTTACTTCCGCTATTTTATATGTTCTGTCTTGTGATAATTATGTGCATGTTTACCAATAATGCCCCTCTAAAGCTAGTGCATTCCTTTGCGAGTGACCCTAGCGGAGGCTGGGTGTTACACATCTCACGCTTCACATATATATAGTATAAAGTCATAAACCGCAGGGCGCTTATTGGATAATAGATTCCAACAGACATGGTATGGGAGCACCTTCCGATCAGTGTACTCTAAAGGGTATACACTGGGGTTCAATAAGAACGTCTTGCAACCCGGCCACACATGACCGACCACTCATTTAGCTTGAGTGTATCGAATATATTGCCACCCACGGTTGTTGGCCATCCAACCGTAATCCGAAGATACAGAATCGAACAAGAAAAACAAATATGAATTTTCTCTAGATCGGTGACAATACACCCTGCTTGGGGATGACCCAACTAGCCATGCTGCCTAGCCCAACTTTTGTTACTTCCTGGTTCTGAGGCTAGAGGCTACGTCTATCTTCAGAACATCTGATCACCATTCACTCTGAATGCCATATCGTCAAACCTGTCAATTCACTGATCGATTTCCAAAAATATCACGGGTATAAAAAGCTAAGAGGAACGAATTCCTCCGCCACCAGACGTAATACCTTTAAGAGATCAACCATACGTGATTTGTTAGGTATACTCCGTCAAACACTCGTCGATACAAGTTGTCCTGGGACTGGACAAATAGAAAGCACCATTCTGGAACAGTACGACCCTTGCATTTCACTCCGTCTTCAATTATCTTCAGCATAATCTAATTCGCAGCGCTTATGCCTATACAGAGTGGTTTTCGGATAATATATCCAACCGGTCTCTCCGTATTGACAACGATGGTCAAAACACTTTGATAGTCGGTTATTTAACTATCGAAGTAAAAACAAACGTCCATTCTAATGTATAACTAAACATCATACAATCACGGGCGCTTTTTATTTAACATTCGTTTTATTATTCAAATTCCCATATCTTACTAAATATTTCTCAAATCCCGTTTTACCCTTTCGTACTTTTTGGAAAACATTCCCAGTTATTTATAAACCCTTATTCTCCCATGTTCCAGAAAATATACGATATTAACGTTTAAAATATTTACATTCTTTTCACATTCTTTATTTTCTATACTTGGATAATATACCCTATCTACATTGGAAAAATATTCCAATTTTATTATAAACATTTTAATCTGCCCAGCGTTCATTTTTAAAACATTATTCACTTTAAAATGTGAATATCATATCTATTATAGAAATCTGAACACCTTTATCAACTAACCCATTATTCGAGTAATAAATACCCTTATCTCGTTTACCGAAATCTCTTCATAATTTTATATTTCCATTTCTCTTTATAAACTCTGTTTCTAAGTCAACTTCTTGTCAAGATCAAGTTTATAACTAAATGTTGATTACATATCCTTATTCTAGTATATTGCTTTAAACTAATGATTAACTATCCTGTCAGATTATGATTCCGAAAATAATTTACTTAATACATTCGACATCATTAAATTATAGTTCCAATTCCTAATAGTGTTATATATAAAAATCATGCTTAAGCTTGGTCAACAACGTTAATTTATCGTTATAGTTCAAAAACTTGTCAAACGCTGTAATATTCCCCTTTATAACTAATCTCGACATAACAGTCACGCTTAAGCCTAGTCAACAACGTTATTTTATCGTTATAGTTCAAAGACTTGCAATACGTTACTATATTCCATTTTCTTAATCGATATCGTTTATTGATCAAAGCAAAACAAGTGTTGAATTTCCATTCAACATCAATATTCACACGGGGTTTTAAATGGTATTTGGGTTCAAACAGTGCATATCTAAATAATATAAAACAAACAGTACATATAAATATTGAGGAATCCGGTCGGATTCCTCCAACCGGTTTTCCGCATCCACAGATGTTAGTCAACACAATTAACATTAATTCCATACCAGGGAATATTATAATCAGTGGAATCAGTATCCAACCGATGATGTGTACATATGCAACGATATATATTATTCGATCAATTTTATTGTAATCTACCTAAACGACCATCACACAACATTCAACCAATATTTAAAATATAATTATAGTAAATTTACTCACCTTTGCGCGTCAACCTTTAAATAACGATTTGCGTTAGTTGATTATACTCGACGCTTCAATTTCCTAAAAGTGTAAGGTGCTCCAGCTCACTACAGATCAGTTCCCGTATCCAGTCTGCGACCGTACGATTCTAACAAATCCGATTTCTGTTGAATTCACTTGTAGCTAGCCCATGGTGGAATTCTAACCCGCACCTTTTTCACTGTGCTTCTACCTCCCATCTTAGAACCGTCTCTAGTATTCACGCAACAGACAAATGCCAATTCCCGAGCAATTCGTCTTCCTCTTGTACTCGCCACCTCGGTTCACCATCGACCTGCACTTCGTTTCCTCCACAATTTTATCATTGTGGCTTCCACTTTCCGTTGCACTCATCATCTACATATCAAAAAGCTTCAACTCGTGCACCCTCTATTTCCCCATCATCCACCCTTCCTCCCTTGCTCCACGGTTTGAGCCATGGTCACGGTCATTTCCAACATTTCGTCTTCACAAAACAGTACAACGGGCTCCTGTAAAGAACACGCATCCTATATTTTAACATTGCCTGCGCCTTTGTGCAACCATACCCCCTTCAATATATACCAACGTAAAACGTATACTGTCTTCCATGATCCCTGCCACCCCATATAGACTTCTAACTACTCTTGCTTTGCTTCGCTGTATATCATGTCCACCGCCCCTGTACAAACTATACTCCACCTTCAACCATTTACGCCTTCTCCTCCACAAATATCTCCCACCATACCGCTTCTCTCAACCCCTACAACCCGAACTTAATCCCCATATTTTCTTCACGTTCATTACTACAACAAAACAGACGACTTCCTTCTATTTCTTTTGGTCTGTCTCGAGCCTCATACACCGTGCATATGCACAATGCGTCTCCTTCCCTCTCATTCACCTCCTCCACTGTTTCCGACTGTTTCGGAACCTGCACGCTACAACACAATGCCCCCTTCATGCTACCACTTTATCCGCCAACCCGCAAAAGCTTTCCTTAATTATATTTAAACCTTAAACCCTCTAGATAAATTCTTGCTTTTTCCCTTGTGTCCACTGCCATACCACCGAGCCCTCTACCGTCTCATCCACTTCTTTCCCCGCGTATAGAAACTACAGCACCCGCCTGATATTACATCCACTAATACATTCAACAACTAAGAATTTTTTGCTTCTCTTTTAGTTTACACAATATGCCTCTTCGTTCTCCATAACATGAAACCACCAAAAAAAACCACTGCCATGTCACTGTCACAAAACAGTTCGCCACTTCCTCCTTAATGCCGCCGAAACCACTCCAGCAACTCGCCAACGTCCAGTCACCGGAATAACTACACTTTGCTCACCCCAGCACCGATGCCACCATCCTTTTTCCGCCGACTCCAGCTCACCCACACTGGCTAGAAAACGAATGGCTTCGGTCTCCGTTTAGTTGAAGGTTTCTACCGCCATCGTTTCTGTGCCCTTAGTATCGACACTGTTGGGAAAAGGGCAACCCAGATTTTCGTATTGAACAGTGGAAATTGTATGCCAACATGGAGAGGGAAAACTATCTAGAAGCCAACTATTTTTGTTTCGTGATCTGTGGTGAAGAAACGGATTTGTTTTAAATTTGATTTGAAGCTTCAAGTGCTTAGTTGTTTTGTGGAATTACTGAAGCAAATGAAGTTGCATTATTTATTTATAGAGGAAGGCTGGCTTTGATTGTAAGCAATAGGGATGTGGTATAGCCGTATAGGGTATGGTTAATAGGGTATGGTTTGTATGAATTACACTTTGCTTTGCCCATTCCTTCTTTGGCATGTATGAAAATATCTACTACGCGTGCTTTGTTGGTAGCCTGTGTGAAGGGTAGAAGCTATACCTAATCCTTCATTGGTAAGAAAATATATTCTTATTTTATAGACTTTTATTTGTATCACTCAATCTTGGCTCATGCATTTTCTTTTCAGTAAAGATTTAAGATATAGGTACATATGCCTTCACATAGGTCGGCTGAATGGACCGAAAATGAGGGTTAATTATATATGCACATTTTGTTTTCAGTCTAGATAGTGAAGTTTGACGGTTTTTATTTACACAAAATTCCGTTTGTTTACGGACTGCCATGGACAAAAATAAAAATACCATCGTATCCAGCGAGGTGCCATGATCCCAAAAATATAATAATATTGGTAGGTTAACTCATATTGTGAAACCCCAAAATATTGATATAGGGTGCAAAATACTCCAAAAAAAGTTGTGAATTTAATTAATTAAAAATTATAGTAATAAAATTAAATTATCACTACGTCTCAAAGGTTTTGTCCAAAATCGAAGCCAGTATGTAGTTATATCAAATAAACCGTTACGGTCGATAAACGATTCTATAGCGACTATTTGGATATTTGATTTGGATATAACTCGCAATCGATAACGCGAAATCTTGATTTTTCACTTCTATTAGAGAAATACAGTTTAATGGATTTGAACGTTTCTCATTTCGAAGAAATCCGATTAATAACGGGTCCTATACACTCGGTTGAAGTTCAGAACGTTATATTACGAACTGTCGCGATATTACGGGCTCGATTATAATTTATATATAATTTTATACGTTCAACTCCGTTTTAGTTAATATATAAATCCACATATATTATGAATTCAATATTTAAACTGATTTTAATATTCAAATACAAACAAATAAAAATGCGGGACATTACAAATAATTTTCTTCCCCATCTTTCTTTTCTTTTCCTATCGTCTTTTTTTGCTGTCACTCGCTCCTTCTTTCTTCTACTATTTTTTTTCTTTTCCTTTTCCTCTTTTTGCTTGATCTGTCCTAAACATCTCAACCTAATACCCTTATCAAGGTATTTCTGGTTCCGAAATGATACCAAACAGTTCAAGCAAGCATACCGAAGCATCTTATCATTGTGGCACGGTTCATCCTATGTAAATGAAAATAGTTGTAGATCCAAAACCATGGTACAATTAAGTAACTCGAAAGTATTGGTGTAATGGTGCTGTAGGAATGAGGCAGAAACAATAAACTAGCATTTAAGATTGCATGCGTAAGCATCAAGGTCAGGATGGTATTGGTTTTCAAAACTTATACCTGGAGATGCTTCAAGTTTTTGTTACCTGTATCAAAGAAACAATTTTATGAAGTTTCCACTAATTAAATCGCAACTCAAATCCCACTTTGCAAACACTTATCATGCATATCTAAATATAAACTACTACGTATTTTTGCACTCTGCAGATCACAATAAAGATGAAATGCCTCCTTCAGTTATCACTTTCCTTTCTTCTCTATTTGATTTCCCTACTGCCTATTCTTCCCAATATGTAAAATGCACATGTGTGCATATGTGCATATGCACACGCGATCGACTCGCCGAGCACCGGTCACAAACATTTCCACAAGTGTATTTTCATCATCTAAGTCAATCCATGCACCCAGATTAAACCCTAATCATCTCGGCCAAAATCTCACTGTCCAACTCAGTTTTCAAAACAGACATTCCCAAAACCATTATTTTGAAAATACTTACTGCTACCCCATGTTTAATCCTGTTAACCCAAAATTCTTTAATACCCACAAACACTAACTTGATCCAACATATAAAAATTGCAACTCTGTTTACTCGAAAAAAACATCAAACTTAGAACACTAAATGCTATTAACTGTAGGGCCTAACAAACCTATTCCAATCCCATTATTCACAATTTCAAAAGTGATTTACAGACAACTCCTACCTAACAAAAAGATAAATTATGTAACACCCTACCTCCGCTAGGGTCACTCACAAAGGGAATGCACTAGGTTTGGTGAAGCATTATCGAGGTAAACATGCACAGAAATATTACAAGACAGAACATATATATAAAACAGCGGAAGTAAAACAAATTTCATTACCTTATAAAATAAGGTCTAAAGCCTTTTACATCAGAATACATCAAAACCTGTCTTGCAATAGTAAAGAAGCATAAAACCTTTTCATAAATTATTCCCCAAATAAAACAGTAAGGTAGACATAGCCAAGAAAAGTCCAAACCATGCATGATGACCTTCAAGCAGAGGAAGTCCGAACTAAATAACAGTGTTTCCTCCCTGAAAACCTGGGGGGGGGGGGAAACGGAAGACAAAGAGGCGAAATAAAACGGGGTCAGTCATAAAGACTGGTAAGTCCTATCTACTTCCAGCATAAAAACAGGTAAAGGTAACATGACATGCATAAACTGAAAGTAAACATAAGGATGACAACAAGATAGATAAGCTAAACCAGGATAACTGGATGAACTACCGTAGCAAGGTAAACCAAGGTATCATGATAAACTACGGTGTCAAGAATCAAGGTATCACATCGTCAGGTTTCTATCAAGTATATTATCACAAGGTATCTATCATGTATAACATCCCACGGTATCTATCATGTATATTTGCTCTGCACCTCTCGTACTAGTGTCCCCACCCGCGTCATGTGTTAACTATGAATGTCCCTTGCCCAATGTCATGTAATGATCCATGCCAACCTAATATATAGCATATGTAGGTTTTCCCAACTCGTATGTTTCTTTCCATGTATAAGTTCAGTCCTTTGCCGTAGGCCGTACGGGCTTTCCCGTGTAAATCTATACCACCTCGACGTAGTACCATTTTATCCTTGAAGTTATTTTTGGACTGCTACCCTTGATCTAGTTATGTTTTCTTACCATGAATTATCGCGTGTTCACCTAGGGTTTATGCCACTTAGGACCGCTAGGGATGATGCTACCAAATGAACGTTTCCGTATCTCGGTTTGGGTTTTGGCCACCTAGGGCTACTAGGGATTATGCTACCCGTCAACCGCGCCCTTTTTTTCCCACGTATGAATCGTGAACCGTTTTCCATGTCTAGACGCACATGTATCTCAAATGTGCCATCCGAGTTCCGTGCCAGGGCAAATCAAGAAATACGGAACTCGGTCGGGAGTTTTAAGTCGTCTGCTGATGCAGATATCAAGGCCTGTTTTTGTACCCGGGGCTATGGTCCCACGTGACCCCTCCATCAACTACTGAAAGGCAAAACAAGAAAAGTCATGTATGAGAACTATGCTACAGCCATCTATGCCCTCTTTCCAGACGGCTAACCTCACCCATACCTAGATAGCAAGTATGGTTTGTTGGGTGTTCCCTGCCTTTCCGTACGTACACGATTGACTAAAGATGGTAGGTGGCCGAAGAATGTGCTATCCAGGGTTACCGTGAAAATATCGCCGACCCCACGCTAATCCACCCCAGTCTTTAGGTTGCTCGCGCAGCAACCAAGGCATACCCTTGGCTCTTCTACCGCAGACCTTAACCTCTGTGAGGCCAGGTTTCATGGACCATCCGCAACCTCACAGAGGGATACCAAGAGTATCCTCACGTTCCCCGAAGCTACCGCTTCGTTACCCAGTTCGTTGGAGCCTTTATCTAAATCAGATATTGCTCCACCTCGTATTTTAAGCGATGACCTACCATATCGGGTTACTCATCTATCTGTGAACTGGTCCAAATCCCTTGACTAAGAATTATTACTTAGTTCCCTAAACTAAGGTTTACCACTTAGTCTCCTTTTCCGTTATCCTTGTTAATCCCCTTTTTCCACATAGTCCCCTGAACTAGGGTTTTGTCTAATGGGTTAAGTATTGTCATTTAAGTTCATGACTTAACCTGCCTACGAATCATGTAAAGATTTGGCTAAGTATTCAAGTCCAAGACCTAGCCCTACAAGTTGGTTAAGTATACCAAGAAGCTCATGACTTAACCTTATTCAATCATCAAGTCAAATTGGTTAAGTATTTGTTTATCTTAACCCTATCATATTATCGTGTTAGATTGGTTAAGCATAGATTATCTTAACCTCATCGGATTATCGAGTCGGATTAGTTAAGTATAGGTTAACCTAACCCCATCCACTAATCGTATTAGAATGGTTTAGTATATTTAAACGGTCTGGTTGCTTAACCCTATCAAGTTCTCATATTAGATTGGTTAAGTATGGTTGCTTAACCTCATCCAAACATCATGTATAATTGATTAAGTATAAGTTACTTAACCTCATTAAATTATCATGTTAAGTTGGTTAAGTATTGGTTACTTAACCACATTGAATTACCAAGTTTAGATTGGTTAAGTGTTTAACTTAACCCCATTGAATTACCGTGTTTAGATTAGTTAAGTGTAGGTTACTCAACCCCATCTAATTACCGTGTTTAGATTAGTTAAGTGTAGGTTACTTAACTCCATCTAATTACCGTGTTTAGATTAGTTAAGTGTAGGTTACTTAGCCCCATCTAATTACCGTGTTTAGATTAGTTAAGTGTAGGTTACTTAACCCCATCTAATTACCAAGTCAGATTAGTTAAGTGTAAATTACTTAACCCCATCCCCTAATCGTCTTGTATGGTTAAGTGTCATTAAGAAATCAAGCCCGGTCCCACTTAACCTACCCATTCGTGTCATATCGGTTAAGTGTCATTAGTTAAATTTACTTAACCTTATCATGTGGCATTAATTTAATTAATGCACTCTCAACCACTCACATTAGACCTTGTTGTGGTTACTAGTTAAGCCGGGTGGGTCCGGGTAGTTTTACACCACAACCTAGTCTAACCTCGGGTCTTAAGCGCGACATGACCAACTTCTCACATTGGATCCTATTGTTTGTAGCCACTAGTTAAGCCGGGCGGGTCCGGGTAGATTTATGCTACAAACTCAACCCAACCTCGAGTTGGCCACTTTCATGTTTGGTCTAGTGTCTTATTACACTTACAACACACCCATGTCTAGTTCAAGTTCCATGTTTTCCCACGTGTCATGACCATATTTATATGTATCATGAATGTCATGTTCTCGTGTAAACCCCATGTCAAGTTTTTCATGTCATACCCACGTTTTTCCTAAACTACCCAAACGTATTTCCAACCCAAGTGGAAGCGAGTCACATAGTAGGGTATTATGTCAACATATTGGCCACAAACATGCATAGTATCATAAGAGAACTTGGCCACAAACATGCATAGTTTCATAAGGGAATTTGGCCACAAACATGCATAGTTTCATAAGGGAATTTGGCCACAAACATGCATAGTTTCATAAGGGAATTTGGCCACAAACATGCATAGTATCATAAGTGAATTTGGCCTCAAACATGCATGATACATAAGGGGTTTGGGTTCATTTACATGCATAAGCCCCAAAGTCAAATCTTTGCCAATGTTTCACAAGTCAAATGGTTCCCAAAGGTTCATGCTAGCATTCCATAGATAAAGATTCAAACTTGCAAGATATACTAGGTTAAACATAACATGAATAGCATGATTTAGTCACTACGCATAGCCAAAAGTCATAGGTTCAAGCAAAAGAGGCATGACAAGGTTCATATAGGCTAGCATACTTAGTTTAATCTCGTTTTATTCCATGCCATCATTAAAACTACCGTTTAGATCTAGAAGTAGCTAGAACTTACATAGCGAGGCTTAGGGAAGGATTATGCATCGTCGTGACGAAGAAAGGTGGCTCCTTTGATGAAGAACCGTCATGAAATTGCCGTAGCAACGTTGATCGAGCCTCGATTTGGTGTAGCAAGCTTGCACCTTTCGATTTGAATCCGATTTGAATGCATAGTCTCTAGGAATTGGAGATGGAGGCCATGAGCACTCGGCATTTGGGCAGCACTTCGTGGCATGAGTGATTTGTGAGGGTTTAGGGTAGGCTTAGGGGTCTTTTTATAGAGTTTAGGAGCATTTTAGGCCATAGGATTAACCCTAGATCGAATCCAAGCCATCCAGAATCGTCACAAGCCTCCAAAACCGAGCCAACATGACAAGCAGGTGCACCAGGTCGGGGTTCTACAGGGGGGGGGGGGGTCGACCCAGGGGTCGACACCCATGTCGACCCCCTGGAGGGGGGGTCGACCCAGGGGTCGACACCCTGTGTGTCTGGCGGGAATTTTCCCGCCTTCTCTTTCTGGGCTGAATTTCAAATCTGTTTTCGGATTTGAATTTTCGTGAAACTTCGTTGGGCCTTAACTGGGTCATACGGACTCCGATTTACGAAATTTCGGACTCTATTTCGCGTATTTTTCCGAGACGAACGCAATGGCGCAACCCGTTTATCCTGATTCAGATTTTATAATTTAATTCTGCCTTGATTCTTGTCTTAACACATTGTTTAAAAATTCGGGTTGTTACATTCTCCCCTCCTTTAAGGATTTCGTCCCCGAAATCTCCAAGTTAGGAAGAACGTATCCTACCATCCATCATCCATCTATTCAAAACATCATCCACAGGCAACCATTGTCCTTAGACGATTTCTAATGCCATATGAACATATGCAGAACGTGTGTGTATATGCTCCTTAGCTAATGCTAATGATCAGGCCTGAATGATCTTTCTAATGCAAAATATGTTTAGTGCCATGAATCCAACATGTATGCAAATGGTCCTAGTCATATAAGTACTATATGCGTGCACAAACATTCATTCATATGCAACATCCACATGACAACACATTTCTTTCAAACAAGTATAAATACTCGTGCATATGCAATGCAAAATGTGAGTGCGTCGATCTAGTATCTAATGTGTATTCGCGCATCCACGAGCAACCACTTGCAACCATATCAATCATAACATGTTTCAAATACATGTTTACATCCATAGACTTCTATCTAAGGTTCCCAAGATAAGATCGAGGAGATAAACAAGGTAAACTCCCTACGGGGTTTGAAACAGGACTGAGAGGATATTCACCAAAAGATAACATGCGAGCAAGCTCTACATGAAAAACCAGGGATCCAGGATACACTCTTTAAAAAGAGGTACGATGCGCGTGTCTAGCCTTACGTCTTCTAAGTCGTGTTTCCTTGAGCTTAATTCCTCGGTGCCTTGACCATCTTTTTAACTCCATGATTTCGTAGCTCCTTGATTCCTATTTCCAAGATATGAGTTAGAACTCATTTCATTGTCGCCTCTTATTCCACTTTCACTTATCCTTTCCTTAGTATACTTGGCTCAAACGTATCCACTTACTCATGCAAGCTCTCCAAAATTCACTAGGGAATTCTGGATCTCGTTTGCCGATGCCAATCCATGTTGCCAAGAGTACTTACTAAGGTGATTCCCATAACTCATGCATAAGCGAAACGAACCATCCGACTTAGCGGCGAATTCTACTCGAACGGATTACCAACAACTGCATCATGAGATTCTAGGTAACTAGCCATGACAGAACCTAGAGGGTTACACGAGACTTCGAGGGTATTACCAAAGCAAGTCAAGAGTCTAACTACCCTCCTTTCAAAACCGAGAATGGCACCCCTTATTGGGTGACCACTTTATCCCTAGAATCCATCCGTAGCCGAGACATGTCATTCTCAAATCCAAACAAGTCATGAAGAAATGGACCAACTCTCCAACCAGATTTTTTGGGACAAAAACTGGGATCCTCTACCATGCTAGTACTAAGGTGCAGAGACTCAACTATCCAAGCAGACTTAAATGATACGATGATCAAGACAAAGTCTGGACGGGATGATAGAAAAGAACGACTAAACCTTTACCAGAAACGGTACCATCTCTTTTAGGTACCCTAGAAATGGGAACGTACAATTGCCCTCTCCGATGATCTTGTCCTTGTCCTCCTTGATGGACCAAGCCATACCAATAAGTTGCTTATCCTTAAGCTTGCGTTCTTTATCCTTACTCTTATTATCCTTCCTTGTACCACGGCAACAGGTCTCTCGAGAACCACCTCCATCGTACGGAAAACACCTACGTGGCTAGACAAAGATTAGTCACAGTTAGAACTACTGTGACTACAGATGGAGGAAAGAAAGGAAAAGAGATTCGATCAAGGAAACAAAGGACAGTGCTAATGGCTTTTGGGGAATAGCCTTTAAAAACTTTTCTTGAAAAATGCTTCTTTGTAAACGGTTTTTCAAATAGTTTTCAGAAGGTTTTAAAAACTTTTGCCCAGTCTGGTAACCTTCTGCTCTGATACCAAATGTAACACCCCTCCTCCGCTAGGGTCACTCACAAAGGGAATGCACTAGGTTTGGTGAAGCATTATCGAGGTAAACATGCACAGAAATATTACAAGACAGAACATATATATAAAACAGCGGAAGTAAAACAAATTTCATTACCTTATAAAATAAGGTCTAAAGCCTTTTACATCAGAATACATCAAAACCTGTCTTGCAATAGTAAAGAAGCATAAAACCTTTTCATAAATTATTCCCCAAATAAAACAGTAAGGTAGCCATAGCCAAGAAAAGTCCAAACCATGCATGATGACCTTCAAGCAGAGGAAGTCCGAACTAAATAACAGTGTTTCCTCCCTGAAAACCTTGGGGGGGGGGAACGGAAGACAAAGAGGCGAAAGAAAACGGGGTCAGTCATAAAGACTGGTAAGTCCTATCTACTTCCAGCATAAAAACAGGTAAAGGTAACATGACATGCATAAACTAAAAGTAAACATAAGGATGACAACAAGATAGATAAGCTAAACCAAGATAACTGGATGAACTACTGTAGCAAGGTAAACCAAGGTATCATGATAAACTACGGTGTCAAGAATCAAGGTATCACATCGTCAGATTTCTATCAAGTATACTATCACAAGGTATCTATCATGTATAACATCCCACGGTATCTATCATGTATATTTGCTCTGCACCTCTCGTACTAGTGTCCCCACCCGCGTCATGTGTTAACTATGAATGTCCCTTGCCCAATGTCATGTAATGATCCATGCCAACCTAATATATAGCATATGTAGGTTTTCCCAACTCGTATGTTTCTTTCCATGTATAAGTTCAGTCCTTTGCCGTACGGGCTTTCCCATGTAAATCTATACCACCTCGACGTAGTACCATTTTATCCTTGAAGTTATTTTTGGACTGCTACCCTTCATCTAGTTATGTTTTCTTACCATGAATTATTGCGTGTTCACCTAGGGTTTATGCCACTTTGGACCGCTAGGGATGATGCTACCTAATGAACGTTTCCGTATCTCGGTTTGGGTTTTGGCCACCTAGGGCTACTAGGGATTATGCTACCCGTCAACCGCGCCCTTTTTTTCCCACGTATGAATCGTGAATCGATTTCCATGTCTAGACGCACATGTATCTCAAATGTGCCATCCGAGTTCCGTGCCAGGGCAAATCAAGAAATACGGAACTCGGTCGGGAGTTTTAAGTCGTCTGCTGATGCAGATATCAAGGTCTGTTTTTGTACCCGTGGCTATGGTCCCACGTGACCCCTCCCTCAACTACTGAAAGGCAAAACAAGAAAAGTCATGTATGAGAACTATGCTACAGCCATCTATGCCCTCTTTCCAGACGGCTAACCTCACCCATACCTAGATAGCAAGTATGGTTTGTTGGGTGTTCCCTGCCTTTCCGTACGTACACGATTGACTAAAGATGGTAGTTGGTCGACGAATGTGCTATCCAGGGTTACCGTGAAAATATCGCCGACCCCACGCTAATCCACCCCAGTCTTTAGGTTGCTCGCGCAGCAACCAAGGCATACCCTTGGCTCTTCTACCGCAGACCTTAACCTCTGTGAGGCCAGGTTTCATGGACCATCCGCAACCTCACAGAGGGATACCAAGAGTATCCTCACGTTCCCCGAAGCTACCGCTTCGTTACCCAGTTCGTTGGAGCCTTTATCTAAATCAGATATTGCTCCACCTCGTATTTTAAGCGATGACCTACCGTATCGGGTTACTCATCTATCTGTGAACTGGTCCAAATCCCTTGACTAAGAATTATTACTTAGTTCCCTAAACTAAGGTTTACCACTTAGTCTCCTTTTCCGTTATCCTTGTTAATCCCCTTTTTCCACATAGTCCCCTGAACTAGGGTTTTGTCTAATGGGTTAAGTATTGTCATTTAAGTTCATGACTTAACCTGCCTACGAATCATGTCATGATTTGGCTAAGTATTCAAGTCCAAGACCTAGCCTTACAAGTTGGTTAAGTATACCAAGAAGCTCATGACTTAACCTTATTCAATCATCAAGTCAAATTGGTTAAGTATTTGTTTATCTTAACCCTATCAAATTATCGTGTTAGATTGGTTAAGCATAGATTATCTTAACCTCATCGGATTATCGAGTCGGATTAGTTAAGTATAGGTTAACCTAACCCCATCCACTAATCGTATTAGAATGGTTTAGTATATTTAAACGGTCTGGTTGCTTAACCCTATCAAGTTCTCATATTAGATTGGTTAAGTATGGTTGCTTAACCTCATCCAAACATCATGTATAATTGATTAAGTATAAGTTACTTAACCTCATTAAATTATCATGTTAAGTTGGTTAAGTATTGGTTACTTAACCACATTGAATTACCAAGTTTAGATTGGTTAAGTGTTTAACTTAACTCAACCCAACCTCGAGTTGGCCACTTTCATGTTTGGTCTAGTGTCTTATTACACTTACAACCCACCCATGTCTAGTTCAAGTTCCATGTTTTCCCACGTGTCATGACCATATTTGTATGTATCATGAATGTCATGTTCTCATGTAAACCCCATGTCAAGTTTTTCATGTCATACCCACGTTTTTCCTAAACTACCCAAACGTATTTCCAACCCAAGTGGAAGCGAGTCACATAGTAGGGTATTATGTCAACATATTGGCCACAAACATGCATAGTATCATAAGAGAATTTGGCCACAAACATGCATAGTTTCATAAGGGAATTTGGCCACAAACATGCATAGTTTCATAAGGGAATTTGGCCACAAACATGCATAGTTTCATAAGGGAATTTGGCCACAAACATGCATAGTATCATAAGTGAATTTGGCCTCAAACATGCATGATACATAAGGGGTTTGGGTTCATTTACATGCATAAGCCCCAAAGTCAAATCTTTGCCAATGTTTCACAAGTCAACTGGTTCCCAAAGGTTCATGCTAGCATTCCATAGATAAAGATTCAAACTTGCAAGATATACTAGGTTAAACATAACATGAATAGCATGATTTAGTCACTACGCATAGCCAAAAGTCATAGGTTCAAGCAAAAGAGGCATGACAAGGTTCATATAGGCTAGCATACTTAGTTTAATCTCGTTTTATTCCATGCCATCATTAAAACTGCCGTTTAGATCTAGAAGTAGCTAGAACTTACATAGCGAGGCTTAGGGAAGAATTATGCATCGTCGTGACGAAGAAAGGTGGCTCCTTTGATGAAGAACCGTCATGAAATTGCCGTAGCAACGTTGATCGAGCCTCGATTTGGTGTAGCAAGCTTGCACCTTTCGATTTGAATCCGATTTGAATGCATAGTCTCTAGGAATTGGAGATGGAGGCCATGAGCACTCGGCATTTGGGCAGCACTTCGTGGCATGAGTGATTTGTGAGGGTTTAGGGTAGGCTTAGGGGTCTTTTTATAGAGTTTAGGAGCATTTTAGGCCATAGGATTAACCCTAGATCGAATCCAAGCCATCCAGAATCGTCACAAGCCTCCAAAACCGAGCCAACATGACAAGCAGGTGCACCAGGTCGGGGTTCTACAGGGGGGGGGGGGTCGACCCAGGGGTCGACACCCATGTCGACCCCCTGGGGAGGGGTCGACCCAGGGGTCGACACCCTGGAGGGGGGGTCGACCCAGGGGTCGACACCCTGTGTGTCTGGCGGGAATTTTCCCGCCTTCTCTTTCTGGGCTGAATTTCAAATCTGTTTTCGGATTTGAATTTTCGTGAAACTTCGTTGGGCCTTAACTGGGTCATACGGACTCCGATTTATGAAATTTCGGACTCTATTTCGCGTATTTTTCCGAGTCGAACGCAATGGCGCAACCTGTTTATCCTGATTCAGATTTTATAATTTAATTCTGCCTTGATTCTTGTCTTAACACGTTGTTTAAAAATTCGGGTTGTTACAAATTACATCATTAATGAATGAAATGTCAAAAGACGCTTACTAGGGTTGAGTGCAAAAGGATTGACGAGAACATAAAAGCTTTGCTTGAACAATGAAATGAGATGATGCGGAATAGGGATTCTGGAAGCGAAATAATTGAACATGATCATTTACAACTCCAGTTCTTCATTCGGAAATAAATCCTACCGTTAGCCTAAATTTTATTTGAATTTAAATTATGTATTTTTATTTCTCAGTAGGGTGTAATATTTTGTTCCTGTTCATATAAACAGAAGTTTGCTTAAGGGTCTATATTATTTTATGTCAACTTAGATTAGTATGCAGAGGTTATAAATGATTTATACATGCTAACCACTTGTAATACAATCAATAACAACAAGGTAAAGATTTACAAAGAATAGAAGGTGAGTTTACTTATCAGTCAGGTGACTCTGTTCTTTGTATTTCCTGGGTTCTTTTCCTCAATTTCTATTCAAGTTTTGTTCGAATGTTTGTGAATGAATTGTGAGAGAATTGATGTGTGTGGTATGTATTTATAGGTAGAATTAATGAATAAAATAATTTATGCATTTACTTGCTGGCCTAGGAAATGAAATAACATAGGGGAGGGGTAGCTGCAACTATTCTTAGCTGTGTGAGTTGATTGAAAAGGGGTAGTTGAGTTGTTCTTTCATGATTGTTCATCCTGATTGAAAGCAAGTAGTGTAAAGGCTTTTTATGTTTGATTTCACTCTTAGGTTTATAAGGCCAGGTCGAAATGAAGTGTACATTTGTACAGGCATACGCAAGAATTTTATTCTTAAAAGACCAGATCTGGTTTTCTAGTATAGTAGTTGAAAACATGCCTATAATTTCCACTGTTCCAGAATTCGATTGTGTAAGCTTGCCTAAGCGTATGATTATAAACACATGCTTCATGCATAGAAGCCACAACCAGCAAATATCAGAGTTCATATATAAATATATATTGTACTTAATCATGAGGATGGAATAGCTTAAAAGGTGTGCTAGGTTCTCAGTCGTGTATAATCATTTGAATGGGTAGGCTGTCATAGATGATATTAGTTTTGATTTCATAGATGCAGGCTAAAAATACAGTGTATATACAAGGCCATGTGCAAGTTCACACATACTTGGTTCTTAAGTAAATACAAGGCAGTCTATACATATTTTTGATTGAAAGAAAGAAAAGACTTAACTAGTATATTAGCTTGTTATTTTTCAGCTATGTATCGTCGTCCATACTCGCAGCATATGCATTAAATGATTTAAGAACCTATGTTTCCATCTTTAAGCTAGTTTGATTAAATAATATAGCCAATTTCTATTGCTTAGACATGTATACAGCTTAAGGACCAATGAACATGTATGCCTTGCTTTTAGTCTTTCATTTCCTATGCATTTTGCTGATTCAAACAACATATGTATATGCACATCAAAAAGATTTCATTCATGGACTTGATCCTGAGTACATAAGGTTTTAAATCTTCATATATCCTTTTGTTTTCTTCTATAAGAAGTAAGGCAATGTTTTACATATAATATTGATTTACATTAGCTAAAGATCTAATAAAAATGTAAAACAAAAGTTAAAACAATATTTATTATATTAAATATTTTTATAACAAATTTATATATAGATAACATATATACACATACCTATATAAATATACATAGGATAAAAAATCAACTTAAATCTTTCTCAAGTATTAACTCAAATTATAATTAATTTAATTAATCATTGATATAATCAATAATTTATCGCTTAACAAAGTCCGTAAAAATCTAGAATTTTACATGTGCAATGACTTAAAACCAACAATTCAGAGAGTTTTCGGATGATTTCACTTCCACAAATACATCAAATTATACAATCATATCCCCAATTCAAGTAAATTCAGCCCAATTCTCGGCAACATCAATCCAAGAGATCCAATTCAAACTCAAGCCGTATTACAAATACTTAGTTTCAAATCTTAGACCTCTACAAACCAAAAACAATGCGAAAAAGAAAAGAAAATCACCTTTGGAAAGTGGGGAGATTCAAGTTCAAGAATGATAATTGTTCCAAAGTGACTAGAAATTAGCTTGATTTTGTTGCAGGGTCGAGCGAGCTTCACTAACCAACAGCTTAGGATCGAATTCAGATTCAAATCTAAGAAATGAAAGATATTGAGGTGCTGGGGACTTTAAGAGGAAGACTCAGCCGCCATAATTGTTCTTCTCCGGAAAAAAATGGAGAATGGAAATGAGGAGTAGAAGTATATATAAAGAGTGGAAGACGAACAGACACATTCGACCTAGAATGAATGGTCGGCCCAAATGTTTGTTCGACCCACGATGGCCGTCCGATCCAAATTGCCTGTTCGATCTAAAGTGTCTGTTCGACCAGATTGGTACAATATTGACCAATTTAAATATTTGATGATCAACTCGCATTAAATCCAGACTTCTTGACCTGTGAAAAACCAAGATTCGATCTATTAAATGGTGTTATATTTCGAAGCTTTCAATTTTTTACAGACTAAAAATTACTAACTACGAGGGTCAAATGTTTATCCATAAAAATCATGCACCCATTAATGGATCGAACATATGGGTCGAGCACGAGTATTGTTCAAGCAATGAAGCCACTCGAACATCACTCATGGGTCGAACAGGCATTAGAACAATACGTAGGGTCGGTCATCATAGGGTCGAACACCTTTTTGATCAGTCATATTCCACATGTGAGACTCGAACACAAAGTACTCAAACATGATAGGGTCAAACAGGTATGGGTCGAACGTCAAGGGTTGGTTGTTCTTTACATGGCTCGGCCGAGAAACATCATCGTCCAGGGTTGAACATTGTCAAGGATCGAACAAAATGAATAAGAATCTGAACATGTCAAGGGTCAGTCGCACACACACAGGGTCGGTCGAGCATGGTGTTACAAACAAGGTCGGTCAAACGTGGTGCTACCAACAGGGTCGGTCGAGCATGGTGTTGTAGACAAGGTCAGTCGAATGTAGGTTGAACAAACAGCTGGATACAGCTGCCAACAACTAGTAGTGGAATTTTATTAGTTACTTATATGTTCGACCCATAGCCTGCATATACATATCTCAGCTCACCTCTTCACTCCAACTTCTCCTATAAATAGGCCATGGCTTCCATGCTTTTAGGGATCGATTTTGACCACCCCAAAGGGCCGCCGAATTGCATCCTCTCCTATTTCAAGAGATTCTAACACCATCTACCATCTCAAAGCGAAGATCAAGAATTGAATTCATCATGAAATCCGCCCAAAAGCGCTCGAGTATCTTAAAGATTAAAGATCCTCCGCCATTTTTCATTGCATTTAGTGAGATCCGCCTAATTCTTCGCTGATTTGTATAGATTAAAGAGAACTCTTTGTACAAGAGAGAATATAAATGTACTTTTGAGTGATTCTAGGTTTGTAACTCTCGAATTGCTAATGGAAATCTTAGCCAAAGTGGACATAGATCTTTCCTAGATCGAATCACTAAAAAATCTTTGTTGTCTTTATCTTTTTATTGCGATTGTGGTCTTGTTACTTACTGATTGGTGAAATGCCTTTTTGGCATCTTTGGTGTTTAAGCAAATTTCAGTTTAAACAGTAAGGAAGGGACGTCCAAAGAAGACATTGTGGGGGAAATAATGTCGATAACCACGAAAGTGAGGACTCGTACCTGACTCCGATCCCCATCCCCAAGTTCAACAAGTAGGTCTATCATGCCCACTGTGTGACTGGAATATCCGTCAAAGCCGTGGACCGTGGCATGGCAAGATTTAAAGTACTTGGTTTCCAACCTCATCTGATCATAGGCGGCTTATAAGATGATGTTGACTGAACTCCTAGAGTTGATCAATAACCTTCAAACGAAAGCAGAACCGATCTGATCTGTGATCACGAGAGGGTTTGTGGTTGGGATCTCAATTATCATAGACTCTCTTTTGTGGAAGACGATGTCGTCTCGCGTTGTTTTGTGAAGTTTGGCAGGGATGGACTCATCAGAGTGGAGCAAGCTTCATAGGTAGAATGCTTTATAGAGCTCGCGTACTTCTCCATTTTTCGAAAGCTTTCGTGCGTTGGGTAAGGCCCGCCACAAATATTGTTGATTAAAATGGCCCGTCTTTGGTTAGACGGACCAAGAGTCGCTTTGGCGGGTGTTGGAGGTGTGGGCGCAGGGTGACCTGAGTTTGCTTTGGGAGGAAGAGGGCCTTGAATGTACTTCTCAAGGCGCTTTTTACGGATAAGCTTTTCGATTGCGACCTTGAGTTGACGGTAGTCATTGGTATCGTGCCCATACATGTCGTGGTATCGATAGTACTTGCCGGTGTTCTTCTCGCGGCCAGTGGACTCCGTAGAGTGTGGTTTCTTATACTGTAGTGTATTACTTGTTTCCAGGTAGACCGTCTCCAAGTCTTCATCCAACAGAGTGTAGGTCTCGTAAGCTTGGAAGCGGCCTGGCTTCTTGGGATCCGCTGGAACCTGGTTGGTTTTGCGGCCACCCTGCCTATTGTTACTTGGCTTTGATTTGTAGGGACCTGCCCCCTTGTCCTTACCGAAGGGTTCTCCAACCTGTTTTCCTTTGATTTTATCGTCGATGGTATGAACATGCGGGTTGTCGGAAGGGTTTTTCTGGGAAATTCGGTTACACCTCGATTCTTCCTTACATAAGAAATGTCCGGCCTTTTCGTAGAAAGCGTCGAGACTCTTGGGTTGCTTTCTGTCGATCCAAGCCCCGAATTCAGAAGTGGGGAGGACGCCTTTTGCAAGTTAGAAAAGCACGATACAAGACTCTGGGTCGTCTACTTGGCAAGGGCGGTATTAAACCGCGAGAGGTAGCTCTTGAGTGACTCGGCGGGTCCTTGTAAAGAATAGAGAGAGTAAGGGTGTTTTTAAGAGTTGGGACGTGCATTCTGAATTGCTTAACCAACTCTGTGGCCAATTAGCCAAATTTGTTGACAGAATGGAGCGGAAGGAGAGAGTATTAGAGCAATGCAGTGCCTGACAAGAAAACTAGGAAACACTTGCACTTAACCAAGTCGGTGGTCCAACTAAAGTCCATTTTCCACTCATAGCGGTTTAGGAAGGCACGGGGGTCAGTCATACCATCTCAGAATGGCATCTGTGGCATGTTGAAGCGTCATGGTCATTCATCTTCGTGCACGATCCTAGTGAATGGATTGCGTCTTACATGGGTTTCCCATGAGTCGTTGGCGTACCCACGCATTTCTCCCATGATACTTCAGACCATGTCGGGAGAAAGGTCGGATGCGAGTCTGCCGGTGAAATCCAATGGTTTTGACGAACTTAAAGAGTTCTATTCCGCGGTCGCCTTCTATGATGCACATATGGGTCATCCTCTTCCATGTCATCAACATCTATAGTCGGGTTTTGGTATGGGTGGTGAGGCTGAACAGGTTGGCGTGCGTCTTGATTCGGAAGTACTTGAACCTATGGAGCCGCGTGGAGAGTAGGCCCCAGATTCTGAACAGGACAGTTGGGTTTTGTCGAAGAAGGGGTAGGTTACTCGGACCTGGTTCGTCATTGATAATTAATCGGGAAAGGTCGCTGTACTGTGTTCCCTCGTTGTACGTGACAGTAGTTCGTTCGTCATTCCCGTTTCCATTGTCGTTACCGTTGCCATTGCAATTGTCGTTGGCATTAACGACGGAATAGATGGCAACATTGTTGATAGTGCTGAACCTTCTTCTTTGATGTGGGCCCCTTGACTCGAAAGAGGAAGTTTCCAAGATAGTACGTCGTGCTCGGGCGTTGTTCTGAGCGAGCTAAAGTCGAGCGATGATGCGTTGACTTTCTTGGAGTTGACGCATAAGGTCGATGTTATTTCTAATTGCTTAATAGAGTTAGAGTATCAGACTCTCATATTTCTCATTAAGCACACCACTTTGTGCTTGTATTGCGGGAGCTTCAGGTTCACATGAGGAAGGGAATCAGTTTCGGCTGGGGTATCTGCTGGATGAGGTTGCTGAGATGTTCCAGCTTCGGCTGCGACCGAAGAGCCAATCATTGCATTCTTTGGTCGCTTTGCCATCGTAAGCGGACTTGGTGGAAGGTTAAATAAAGAACCTAAAGCACGTCGGAGTCGAGATGGTGATGTGCGATAAAGAAGCGAATTTTGAGTTCAATTCTCAGTGAAAGCACCAGAATGTTGATGACAAAATAAGTCATAAACACCCAAGATTCTAGTTACTTAAGAATTATAGTTTCACGTGGAATTGTAAGTGCGGAAAGCAGTAAATGACACAAGAGATTTATAGTGGTTTGGTCCCGTGAGGGGCCTACGTCCACTTTGGAAGAGTCGCTAGAATATTACTGATAACAAAGAGTTATAAGCTTGGGACTATCACGTGACATCCTTTTACATACATTTCTAAGTAATATGAGGTCATAATTGTCATATATGAATATTAGGGAAAAAAATTGCTCTTCTTCTTCTTCCTCCAAGCATGGATGCCATTAAAGATGTCACTTGGAGCTCTCAAGAGTTGTCAAATCAACTAAAATCCAACCCCTTTGAAGTGTGAGATGGGGGGGTATTTATAGTGGAGTGGTTATGTGGGAGTAGGTAGGAGTAGGGGAGCACATCAGGAATCTCAGATCCCGTAGTGCATGCCACCAAAAACTCGGACTCCCCTAGCTCCTTCCCAGAAACTCGTACCCCTCAGTGGGGTACGAATTTTGTACCCCGTGGGGTACAAAACTCGTACCCCGAGGGGTACAAGGGATTCTGAAATGAGTCGAGGTTAGTGAGACTCGAGGCTTTCTGGAGTTCGGGGCATTGGTTTGGCTATGTTTTGAGGAGTGGTGAGGTTCATGTCTGGGCGACCCCTTCTCGGCTCGTTTCCTTAACTCCTTGGTAACACTTCCGGCTTTAACATCATGCGATACGTTGATACAAGCGTGTCTTGCGACTTTTGGGAACCGGACCAAAAGGTCGATTAATAATAACTAATTTTACTTTTAGAAATTCTTAAAAGACATAATTATATTTTACAACATTAAGATGTGAACGCATAAACTTGATTTAAAAAATATTAATATTCCCTCTTTCAATTCATTACAAACCGTACTCAAATCACAATTCACCTTGATGCTACATAACATTATTTTGCAATTATCACAATTATAAGCATGATCCTTACAATAACATGAAATATATGGTTGAGTATAAAGAAAAAATTGTATAAAAACTAAAATTAAGTAATAAATAAAAATTCTTCACAATTACAAACATGTACAAAGCTTTTCATAGTTTTTTTCCAACTGCATTACATTCAAATCTTTAATTAAATTTGTTATGTTGATTATAAAATATATAAATGACTTAAATTATTTAACATTCATTTCTTTGTTTATATATCTTTAAAAACATGAGAGTTGAATGTACATACAAATTACTATACAACAAGAATGATAAAGTTATTCATTCATACATATAATAATTATCTCATATAATATACATTATTCACATCTCCATTATTAAGAAATTTAGTTTTATCCAACTAAGACATTAATATTTAGAGATATACAAGGTTTTAAATCTCGGATATCGGTCACGTTTCGTCTTGGGGATTTTATAGACTCGGTCTCGTATCGGGGGAGATCTCGGACGAGATGAGTCTAACTCAGGAGTTCGTCTCGGATTTTCATCTCAGGTCTTAAAGTTCATATCGGAAAAATCTCGGGGTACATGATATGTTAAAAATGATATTTAACAAAATGATTTTTAAGAATGCTATCAAAAACATAGTAACTTAAACTTAAAATGCAAAATAACTTTATTATTCTTTATTTTGTGAAAGATCATTCATACTCTAAATCGTAATATGCTTAAAACATGAATATTGTTAGATAGGAAACATTAAAAGGATCCAAAACATTAAAAAATTCAGCATAAATAGACCATAAAATACATAATTTCATAAGTAACATGTATGTAAAAAGATGAACATGAAAATCATAAGCATTGTAAAACATATACGAACATACAATACAATCATTTAACATGCAAAATGTAAAATAACAAAAGATTGATATGGCTAGATTTGAGTTTTTTTATTATAGTTCTAATTCAGGCACAAATTTAAATTTTAACCAAAAAAACTAAGATCTCAGACGATATTCCAGTATTTCCTCTCGGTCGATATATCATTCAATATTGCAATATCTCGGGCGATATATTCGAAAGGAGATTTAGAGTGATATTTGCTGTTTCATTTCGGAAGGAGCCCAAAACGAGATCTAGGAGGAAATCTCGGGTGATATTTGTGAGGTTTGAAACAATGGAGATATACGTAGATAGCTATAATTGAATATCACTTTTGTTTGTATTTGATATATCATAATTAATTTTGAAAAAGCTGCATACGACATACTACTTGAACAATAAACAAAACATAATTATTATTGTTAACAACATTATCGTGTGCAACACACGAGTTACACACTAGTTTATTATATTACGCCACAAGGTTGTTGTTGTTATATCACCTTAGCTAAGACATAGTTACCAATTAATTGACCGATAATAATATATTTTAGTTAGAAATCTAATTAGAAAATTAAATGAAATATTAATCTTAATCTCTATTTCATAATTGAATTGTTAAATGAGTCTTTTTTTCTCTAGTCGTACAAACTCGGTTCTTGTTCTCTAACATCACACTCTATAATTATTAGCACTTTTCTAACTCGTTTATTTTCAATATTTAAAATGTAATATTTTTTGTAAATAATTCATATTTAAGATCGTTTTCACAATTAAATCACAAATTTAATTAGCTATTCAATAATATCCATTCTTTTTTAAAATCAAAAATATTTCTATATCCAAAAAGGAGAATCAAACTTTTTTTTTTACTTAAATCAAAATGATTTCTATATTCAAAAAAGGTGAATCAAGTAATTCTCTGAAGGCTCATAAAAACCAATCTAAAAAATCAATAATATATTAATATGCATTGCTGATTTCTAAAAATAATATTTTAAAAAACATAATGTAAAATGGTAGTTTTTAGCTACATTTGTGAAATACAAGTAATAGTCACACAGTTTTTAACTGCATTCCATACCGGGAAATTAATTTACAAGGACAAATTGTTTGAAAATTTTAACCACAAGGACAAGAGATTAAAAATTTATTCAAAATGACAAAACATAGCCCAAATTTATTCAAAAGGACAATACACATAAAAAAAATTAGAAATTTATGTGTATTGTCCTTTTGATTATATTTGGGCTATGTTTTGTCGTTTTGAATACATTTTTAGTCTTTTGTACTTGTGGTTAAAATTTTCAAAATATTTGTCCTTCGGATTATTTTTGTAACAACCCGGAATTTCAGAACCAATTTAAAATTTTTATTTTAGCTAATTTAATGGATTTTGAATATTTAAAATGATTTATTTTAAATAATAACGACTAAAAATTTATTTAAAACGAAGTTGGAACGTATAAATTTATATTAATTATAAAACGAATTCGAAATGACACTGTAGTTTGAAAATTCAATTTTAAATTTCAATTGAATGTACAGAATTCAATATAAGTCAGAATTGGATGAAACAAGAAATGTTGGAATCTATTTAATTATATCTTTCTAACGAATGTGAAAAATTGAGATTTCACTTTATAAATTGAAAGTTATGTCCAGTTTAAAATTTAAAAAAGTCGCTATGGAATTTATATGTATTCTAATATAATATATAGCCCTTATAATTTTTGGAATTAATATGTGAGCATGGTGAATTTAAACGTGTTTTGTAATCTAAATTCGAATTTAATCGACCGAAAAAGGCCATTTTCCAAACAGTCTCCAAATTCAATGAAATTAGTTTTGTTAGGACCGTACCATCAAAACATAGCTAGATTTATTTTTCTGTAATTTTTGGAGTCAGTATGCGGCTCCGGTAAATTAAAATGTACGTTAAAATTCAATATATATTGATTTATATTTTAATTTTGATGAAAACTGATTGAAACAGTCGAATCGGCTTATGAAACATATCCCATTGTGTCCGGAATGGGGTTTTTTTTTTTGCAAGGCTTACGGGGTTGAGTGGACCCCTACCACTTTTATTAAAGAACCGAAGAAAAAGAAAAACAACGCACACAGAAAAACATAGTAACACGGTTCTCCAAACACAAGAAGACAAACACAACACAAGAACACAAAAACACAATTAAGCAAGGCTGATCAGAATGCCCGGGTCGAAAGTGAAGTTTAATTGGCGAATTCCTTCCCTAATTGCCAGACGCACACATTTGTTAAACTGCTCCTTGGTCTTCACATTGTTATAGTTGAAAATGTGGTTGTTGCGCTCAATCCAAACCATATACATGAACTTTTTGAGAACATAGCAAAGAAGTCTACCTCTCTGAGTCCTCCTGCTAATCTGATTGCGCAAAATGTTCCATTGAGAAGTGGCATTTTGTATTGCATTGCCACTGCCAATTTTGCTCAACATGTCACTCCAAAGGGAGAAGACATATTGACATTGGAAGAACAGATGCTCTGTAGTCTCATTTTCAGAAGAACAGAACACACAAACCTGGTTACTTTCGATACCCCTACGAGCGAGCTTATCTTTTGTAAATAAAGCTAGGTTTATAACCTTCCACATGAAGAGGTTTTCCCTTTGACTGTTGTCTTTAGACCAAATCTTTCTACTCCAACCACAAGTTTGCTTAACATTTAAACCAGAAATGCATTCGTACAATCTGTTGATACTGTATTTCTTTTGACAATCACACCACACCGTCACATTATCACCGACAATATTTATTTTCAGTTTACCAGCTTCATTCCACAACTCATTAACCCTTGCAACATGCGAAGGAGGTATGCACATTTTGCCTTCACGAACATAATCACTAGTTCTGGCGTTACAAGGAATACCAGAGGACAGTTCTTCAAGATGCGTGAGGACATCTTTAAGGATAAAGCCATTCTTAAGCCAAGGATCATCCCACAAGCGAACATTAGAAGCAATAGAAATCGAGTACCTGAACCAAGGAAGAACAGTGGCACGCAACCTGAAAATGCACCTCCAGGTCCAACTGATTTTCTGCGGCTCATTCATATTCCAAAAGTTCCTTTCTTTGACTACATTACGCTTAGACCACTGAACCCATAAACTGCTGGAGTCGTTAAGGAAATCGTCGATATGCTTAACGAACGCAGCTTTGTTCCACTGCTTTAAGTTGACGATTCCCAGTCCGCCTTTAATAATAGGACATTCAACTTTTTTAAAAGAAATTGGCGATAAATACCTTCCTTCGGTCTTTCCATTCCATAAGTATCTCATAAAGGCGGTTCTAATCATAGACACTAATTTTGTGGGGAGAATAAAAGTCCGAGACCAGTATACTTGCATGGAGAAGATTACCGACTTAATAAGAGTAAGTCTCCCAGCTTGGCTGAGCAGTCTGGAAGTCCAAGAATTCAATTTAGCCATAATCTTATTAAAAAGGGGTAGGCATTGGCTTACAGTGATCTTGGCAGTCGTGAGCGGTAGACCAAGGTAGGACAAGGAATCTAAGCTATTGGAAAGACCAGATCTATTTTGAATGGCTATAGTCTGAAGATCAGAGAAGCCCGCAACTCTCATATCCGACTTCAGCAGATTGATTTTAAGACCCGTCATAGCATAGAAATCATGTATCGTTTCAAATATTGTGTTGATGGTTTGCGGAGTAGGATTGCAGAAAATGACGAGATCATCCGCAAACATAAGAGAAGAGACACGCGGCACATGACACATTGGGTGTAACTTGAAAAGACCTTTGTCAATCTTTTCATTCAACATTTGCGTGAGCATCTCCATAACAACAATGAATATATAGGCGGAAATCGGATCGCCTTGTCGAATTCTCTGCTTGCTGTTGAAATAACCAACATTAGATCCATTTATGATTAGAGAAAAGTGTGCAGAAGAAATACACGCGAGAATCCAAGCAATAAAATGGGAGGGAAAGTTCATAAAACCCATAATACGGACAATAGAATCCCACTGCAGCGTGTCAAAAGCTTTCATGATATCGAGCTTGAACATTGCCCTTGGACTGATGTTGGAGTAGGAGTATCCATTCAAGAGCTCGTGAAATAAGAGGACGTTGTCCAAAATATTACGACCTGGAAGGTATGCAGCTTGATTCGGTGAGATGATGGAAGGGAGAACCGATTTGAGTCTCGAAGCAATATCTTCGCAATACATTTGTAAACGGTGTTGCAACACGAAATGGGTCTAAAGTCAGTGACTCTGGTGGCATTTTTCAACTTCGGGATTAGAGCTAAGTTGGTAGCATTGAAGGATGGCAACATATAGGATTTGAGGAAGAAGTGTCTCACAGCTTTGCAAACATCATGAGCAATAATGGACCAGCATGTATAGTAAAAGAAGGCATTGAAACCATCCGGACCGCTAGAAGAGTTCCTGTTGAGCGCGAACATAGCAGCTTTAACTTCGCCGTCCGTAACTTCCAAACACAAGGAAAGGTACTCAGCAGATGACAGTTTAGGAAGTATGTAGGGGTCGACTAAATCAATTTTAGGGATGAAGTTGCTTTCATTACCAAACAGATTAGAAAAATGCGAAATGAAAGTATTTTCAACATCACCTTGGTTGTCCATAGTCACACCATTCTGGTCAACGATACGAACTAAGTTCTCCTTACATTGCTAGTTTTTAAGAGACGCATGGAAATAGGCCGAGTTGCTATCATCGTCAAGCTTCCATCTAATACGAGCCTTCTGCTTTGTCATCGTGTCTTCAATATTAAGAGCATTATGATACTGCCTCGACATGTTGCTCTCAGTTTGAGGAAGAATAGGGTTTGACGGGTCCTCCATCATAGCTATTTGAATTTTCCTCAGCTCCTCTTTCCAAAACGAGCTCTGCTTGCTCCCACTACCATACTTTTGCTTAGCCCAGACTTTGAGTTTGCTCTTTAAACACCTGAGTTTAGCCTGCAAAACAATAAGAGGATTGCCAAAAGAAGGTCTCACCCAAGAAGCTTTCACAATTTCAAGGAACTCAGGGTCATCAACCCAGTTATTAAAAAATTTAAAACTAGATTTTCCTTTCATGTCAAGCTCACGTAAGTGAAGTATAATGGGTGAATGGTCAGAGAGGAGTGGCTGGGGCATAGTACAGTGAAGGGCAGGCCATAGGGAGAAGGAATTTGAATTGCTGAAGGCGTGATCGATTAAGGAATAGGTTCTAGGACCATCTCTTTTCTTATTATTCCAGGAGAAAGGCATACCGGAACATTTGATGTCAATAAGGTTAGCCTGTTCAAGCGTAGTCTTAAGGGGAATAATTTCGGGGAGAGAGAGGGGATTACCACCAAATCTTTGGGAAGTGTCATAACAACAGTTGAAGTCGCCCAAAAGGAACCAAGCATGAGAAGTTTGTCTGAGCGAAAGGACAGATTTGAACAGTCTCTGCCTAGGAAGGATATTGTTAGCGGCGTAGACGAATGTAATGTAGTAGGAGGAGCTGTCATTGAGGTTGATAACATGGCAGTGTATGTGCTGGTCAGAGGAGTGAACAGGGTTTTGACTTAAAGTTTTCGGGTTGTAAAGGACAAGAATACGACCGTAAGGAGCTTCGACAAGGTTGTGAAAAAAATTCCAAGAAGGATTGATGTACTTAGCAGCCCTTTGAGTCAACTCATGGTTGAGTTTCGTCTCGACAATAGCGAGTATACTTAACTTGTTTTCAGAGATCAGAGCTTTATATTGATCGAGCTTCGTGTCATGGTGGCATCCTATGATGTTCCACACACATATAGTTTTCACCATAAATCAAACTGTCGGGGGTGGGGCTCCCTTATATTTCATACTCCTTAACAAGTACTGCTTTTGTGCAGAACTAGGAGTGGTTGAGCAGGTGACAACTGGATTAATATCAGGTGGTTCGGCCGGAAAGGAGTCAAGGGGAGGGGCTTTGAAGGCTAGCGGTGGAGGTATTTTATTGTAAATGTTGATTTATTTTAGCAAGGGAGGAGAAGGATCCGGATCAGCAGACGAATTGGAAGTTGTGTTGATCTCAGCAGAGAGATGTGTTGTTCTTAGCATGCATGAAGTATCATTGTTGTTAACTTGATTGGGCACGACATTTGGGGTGGGGGTATCATCATTTATTACTATAGAAGTTGAGTTGCCTTTGCCTTTACTGTTCGAATTAAATTCCTTGCCTAACTGGACGGTTGCCTCATCCACTTTAGTTTTTCCATTCTTAATATCTCTTCTTCGATCTTGAAGACATTCCTCCATAATTAGTTGATGGTAGAAATCGAAGACTTCAGACTTAGCCAGCGTCGTTTCAATAGGTTCCTCATGAACATCAATGACAGGATCACTCGCCAAAGTGTGTTTCTTCTTATTGTTCAATAGTGTTTCAAGCGAGGGCATTGGCATATTGGCGATATCTTGCATGTCAAAGTTTTCAAATTCATTTTCTATGACATTAGGCTCCTTTTCAGGTTCCTTTTCGTTTTCAATCTCGCCTTCGTCAAGCACATCAAAGCTGTTTGCCTTTTCTATGTCCGTGACCCCTATTGCATTTTTTGGAACCCAACTTCCTTGTCTTGGCTGATTTACTCCTTTTCTCTTATGTTAACAGTATATTTGTTTCTTCTGCTGCCTACAAAATGCCAATTTTCTTTGTCTTGATTGTTTTGCACTGGAATGGGGGTATTTAGTTAGGAACAATAGTCGTTGGGTTTGATTTAGAGTTCGAATAGATAATCAACTATTTTTAGAATTAAATAATATTTAATATATATATATATTATCACCAACCCTAAGCCCTTAACCACATAACGCGTTGCCGGTCGAAATGGAGGGCTGCGATTTACGATTTTTGATCCCCAATTTTCTTTAAATCCAAGCAATGAAATTCTAAACTTATTGAACAAACTTGCTAAAGCTTCTTGGGCTCTTTCGATCCATATGAGCAAGATCGTTTCTCGTGAAGGAAGGAGCAAGAATTTCGAGCAGGAAGTTCGCGCCTTTGAGCGTGAATTCCGAGGTACTGACACCACCGAGTGTGGCGAGGTCGAAGGTGTGGATGGGCGAATCAAAGTCGCGTCGTAGGGAGGGAGTTGATCGACGTCCGACGGCGTTTGGTGAGTGCGGTTGTCAGATGGAAGAAGCAAAGATGGTGTTAATTGTCATGAGTTCCAGAACGATGGTTAAGGTTTGAACGATGAATTAGGAAATAAAATTAGTTTAATTCTTTATTTAATTATTTATTAATGTAATTAATATATAAACTCGTTTATCTTTTTCATACGAGTTCTGAATTCAACGAAACAAGTTGTAATGCAATCGTGAAGACGAACACTACACAATGGAACTGACCAGAATGAAAATGGAAGCAGTTGCATTTTCTTGATAAAATTAAATGACCGGTTTTATTTTATTAAAACAATTCAGAAATAAAGAATAGCGGAGTGGAACCCAATGTAAGAATTCTCTCACTGAAATTTTGTACAGTTATTTAATTTATTTTACAATTGTAAATTTATAGAAATTGCCAGTATTGATTTTTATCTCTTGTATGGAGTTCAACACACGAATTCGCACAAATCACATAAATTGGAAGCGATGTATGGATATTAGCGACACTCGCATTTCATACTCCGCGAATGTCCACTTATGGCGCCGTAAATGGCATTGGGCAGTTGAGTATTTATTTATTTGGATGATTTAGTGATTTATGATGTGATTGTGATGATTAACATATTAAAAATAATGTTAACATTAATGTGGTAGTTGAAATTAAATTATAAATATCCAATTATAATTTAAACAATGAAAATTGGTTAATTAGAAAATTATTTCAAACCGAATTTGAATTGGTTAAATTTATTAACCAGTGATTTCTTTAAATAGATTATTGTTGTTTGAAAACCCCACATGGGTATTGGGATGATATTTGACATACACTAATCCCAATATTTAGTTGTATGTCAATCGATGGGTTGACAGACTGTGATAAGCATTATTTATTTATTTTAATGCTTATACAGTTATAGAATGCACTCTGGATGATTTTTGAATGTGTAATGATTATTTATCATTATTGTTGAATACATGCGATGTATGAAATCCATATAACTGAAATTATATAGTAATTGATTGAGTCTGATTCTGATTCAGAATATAAAGGGATATTTTAAATTAATATTCAATGAAAAATCAAAATATGATTTTTGATGTCCGATTTTGGATGGAAACAAAAATATTGAAAAATATGGAAGCCGAGTTAAGTAGCTAAACGCCATTTTAACCTGAAATGGTTTATCGATCGATTTTATTCATTTTATAATGAATACGAAAAGGAAATGGATTTCAAAATCAGATATTTTGAAAATATTATCATTTTAATATTATAATGATATGGAATATTCAATTTTGATTAAAAATTGAAAATGAAGTTGAAATCGTTTTGAAATGAATTTATAAATGATTTATAAAATACATTTTAAATGGAAATGGACGATATATATATATATATTTAAACGGCCTGAATAGAATGCGCCACGCAACGACTATTCGCGGATTTCGACCATTAATTTCAAATTGATGTAACGGGAGATTCGACTCTCGGATTCTCCTAAAACCAGAACCATTGGGTTCATATCGAAGAGAGTTTTCCAATGAATATAAGAGATTTAAATTTGAACGGTTGGATTTCAAATTATGTCCAAATCAATTTTAGAAAAGGTCGCTATGGATGAAATTCGGTGGCCGTTATTGGAAACCGACTGTAAGGGCCTTAATAAAATTATCAAAAATACGAAAAAATTGTGTAAAATCATAATAAATGATTTGGAAAGATTCTGGATGAAAAATTCCAGTTTTGAAAAGATAAAAATATATTTTTACCTAAATGAACTAGTTGATAACTAGAATAATAATCCAATTATTTTTAGAAATAATAAATTGGATTTGTAAATGGTTCTAATATAACCAAAATTTTCCAATGAATAAATTGGAATGGATATTATCTTCGAAATACTTCGATATTGGATTCTGTGATGATACGGATATTGTTGAGGAATTTGAAAGATATAGATATCGTTATTCCCAATACGATATCCGTTAGTTTCAGAATTTGATATTGAATATAAGCTGATATTAATTTCTATTCAAAGCCTTGTATTTAATATCAAATTGGATTTTGGGCGTGTCGTGAATGATGTCTTAAATAACACTGTTCTTAAACCCAGTTGAGAAGAAAATAAATCTTCTAACTAAGATTTAGAGAAGTTTTCCAATTAGTTAATATTTAATTGGAATTGAATAAAAGAATTGGATTTTTGGGTTTATCGTGAACGGTGTTTTAAATAACATTTGTTGTTTAACCCAATTAACTATGAAAATATGATTTGGAATTTATAATCTTTTAATTAAGATTAAGGGGATTTTCCAAAGTAAAGTTTTCCAGTTTAATATATTAAATTGGAATTGAATGGAATTTGATTCGGTAATAATCGAGATGAGCTTCTGTGAAGGAAGACCGTTACTATATATGGAATTTAAAAGGCTTTGTCATTATTCCATTTATATTATTAGTCTGATATGGGAATTTATATCGATTATACACTGTTATGATTTCCGTGTAGATTCCATTTTGATGGAAGATGATTTTGGGTTTATCGTGAACTATGTTTTAAATGACATTGGTTCTTTAACCCAAGTAAAGATGGGATTTATTTCCTAAATTTGAATAATCATTAAGTAATGATTTTTGGAGATTAAAACTAAGTGGAGTTTAATAAATGTTTAATTAGATTGAAATGTTAATACAGTAATTAAATTTGCCAAATTTGAGAAGTGTTCGAAAATGGAGTATCACCAGTTTTACTTCATGCGATAGTTAAATCTTTAATTAGATTTGAATGTTAAATGGTAACTGAATTTACCAATAACACAGTGGGTGTTAGATATGGAGTACTACCAGTTTTGCTCCATGGGATGAATAGGTTGGGATTGGAAAAATAAAACAAATGATTACTTCAGTAAGGCTCGATAATCTCGACTAGTTTGATAAACCATAATTTGGTTTAAAGTTGTGGAAAGATAATACAAAATCTTTTGAAATGGTTTCCAAGTGAAGATTTAAACAAGAGGTTTAAATGAATTAAATCTTTGATAAGATTTATGGGAATCATTCCCAATATAAAGAATATTTGAATAAAACAATATTCTGGATTGGAATGAGGCGTGTGATGTGTTTTTATAGCACTTGATTATTGATTATAAAATACGCGAGTTATTCGAAAAGACCGGCTTTATCCCATTCTGAATAACTGATACGACAATTAAATGTCGACGATGAAGACGGTGGTCGAAGACCGGAGATCTTCACATCGTATAAATGAATACTGATGTCTTAATTGGGCTGATCCCCCGAGACAAGGTAATAAGTGGTGATCGTCCAAACATACTTGGAGATCGACTGGATATGCGAGGACCTCTCTCCTGTATTGGACATATGGGACGAGGAATAAGGTGCCTTCGGTTTTGTTCAGACCCATTGTAAATGGATGTGTGTATGACATTTTATTTCATCCTGTGTTGATTGATTTTGATTAAATATATCTGTTTGGTGGCAGAGAATTTATT
Organism: Allium sativum; assembly: GCA_030737875.1. NCBI lineage: Eukaryota > Viridiplantae > Streptophyta > Magnoliopsida > Asparagales > Amaryllidaceae > Allium > Allium sativum. Next base: position 573,184,844 of record CM060921.1, on the reverse strand, counting down.
CTCTTGCTTAACACCCTTCTCTAAGAAATACGAGCTTAGAGGTTATATATTGATAGACATCAGTTGCATGATGTGAATTGTCAGCGTGGCATGCTGAGATGAAAATGATCAAGGCTTTTGTTGAAAAGCAGAGTCTTGTGGACGATGATCAAAGCACAACTTTAATTAGCATAGCTTTATGTATAGCATTAATTCGCGAGCTTCACACCCCGGTATGAACCAGAAACGAAAGAGGACCGCAGGGAGGACATGCGTTTCTTTCTAGTTAGGAGTGGTGTCATGGTATGGAGCCCAGAAATTTTACTTATGTGGATGATGGAAGCGAGGTACCTCGGATTTGAATCCCTAGTGGCTCTTGATATTGGTCGACATACTGACCAAATTTTATGCCCCATAGGACAGAGAAACGTATTGTTTAGGAATCACCAATCCACTAAAGTAAGTGTTGACTGGCCCTACCACTCCTGGTACAGTTGCGGCTGAATCCTAAGGCACGGGCTAGAGTGTCTCGAATCGAAAGGAAGATCCCTTCTTTGGTTCATGATGGAAATCCAATTTCAAATACGACATTGTGCGGTTTGGATTGTAAAACTAGTATGACGACATAATATATGGTACATATGTCGTCTATGATTGATACATTTACATTTGAAGTTGATTTTGACACTATGCACTTATAGTAATATCAAAATGATTTGTTTTAAATGTACCAAACCTGTTTGGCTATTCTAAGGGAAAACTCTATCCTCCGGTTTGCGTTGCATTGTGTGATGGGACCTGAGTCTTATAATAGCTTCATTTTTCCAAAAAGCATTGCGTTGTTTTATTTTAAACTGAGATTCATGTGGAGTAAACGCGTTCCGTGTTATACGGCGTGGTCCCGTGATTTCCCAACTTTTAAAGTAAAGATTTAATAACTGTTTTAGTTTTCACACTAGTCCCATGACCGACTTGGAGTTTATTGTTTTAACCTAAACTCTGGGTGCCCATAATTTCCACACGGGCAGTCAGTAGTTTTTGGTTTTCGCGGATATTTCTTTTCACAGGACCTGGATTACAACTGGAGTTATATTCGGAAAGCTTTGTATCCGTGTATTTCATTCAGTTGTGTTAGTTGATGTATTTTCTGTTGTGCATTGTATTTATACAAATGTAATTTAAGTCTCTGATATTTTTCCGCTGTGTAATATTATTTATTTATACTCTGGTGTTCTTGTACTCTGATGTATTTGTTGTAAAAGCAATGAAATGTTCTATCGTTTGTGATCTGATGCGTCGTGTTCTCAAAGCAATCTGGGCTTTCCCATAAGGGGAAGTTTAGGTCGTTAAAGTTGGTATCAGAGCTTTGGTTTACAAAGCACGAGAACAAGACACGTTAGAACCAAATGAAAGAATTCATCAGAGATAGGATTAGAAATATCCTATAAGAATAATTCGTTAGAGATAGGGTTAGTATACCCTAGAATGAGTTTGAAGAGTATTATTTCAAAAATGAATTTAATTTTGAAAAATATATCTTATTATACGTATTTGAGTATTTTAATTTATATTGAATTTGGACTATTGAGTATAAGAAGATTTTGCATATACGCGTCATGAACGTATATTCGAAGTCTCAAATATGCTGGATGGATATAGAATCACACTCTAGTCACCCGGAGATGATTCTGATGATAACAGCTGCATCATCAGTATTTATGTTCAAGTTTCGAAAGTGGGATATCTATATATTTCCAATTGACTGGTGTGAGAACCAAACTTAGTTTGGATTTATTGTTTGTGATTTGGCACTAAAAATATGATTTTGAGGATATATTAAAGTTATATATATTTGAAAATCTAATCAATTAATTGATTGTTGGTTGTGTTATATGATTATTAGTTGAACTAATAAAAATATTGGAATGATAATTAATTTATCCAATATGAGAATGAATGATAAATTAAGCCAAATCAAATATAAAGTAGAACTGAGTTGAAAATTAATTGGAATTGCATACATAGACATGTGTGTGTATATATATATATATATATATATATATATATATATATATATTGAGCAGGTTATGGGCTTCGTGTTGAGTAAAGAAATAAATTGTGTGCCCGACAAACAGGTGCACCTTAATGAGGTGGTTGCACAATTTTATTATTATATCAACTCCTGTTAATGAAATTAGATGCGTTTTGATGGTTGTTCTATGTGAGATTATAACCCACGCCATAGGATAGCAACAAATAAACTATGAACTACACCGCACAACATACTACATGAAGACAACATATCATATTCCATATAAGCATTTGGCGCTTATATGATGAGGTTTGATTTACCATATGGCCGAGATGCTCGTATGGCAATGACTAAATTACAAGTCGAATAGAAGACTGATTATGGACATAATTAAGGAATACTGTAACAACCCGTATTTTTCGATAACGTGTTAAGACGAGAATCAAGGCAGAATTTAATTTTAAATTCTGAATCAAGTAAAACAGGCTATGCCATTGCGTTCGTCTCGGAAAAATACGCGAAATAGAGTCCGAGTTTTCGAGAATCGGAATCCGTATGACCAAGTTATGATCTGTCGAAGTTTTCAGGGTTTTCAAGTTTGAAAATCACCTAGGAAGTTCAAGTTTTGGGGTAGGCGGGAATTTTCCCGCCAAAGCCCATGTCGACAGGGGAGTCGACAGGGCTGTCTACACCCCTGGACCCCAAGTCGACAGGGCTGTCGACTTGGGTGTCGACTGGGTCCAAAACACAAATTCGTGTTTTGTGGCCTGGTGCACCTGGATGCAGTCTTGGTCTGGTCTGATGGGCCTGTGACGATTTCTGTGGTCTAGATTAATCCTAGATCTAATCCTATGGCCTAAAACTATCCTAATCTCTATAAAAGACCCTAAACCTAACCTAAATCCCTAAAAATCAAACCTAGCAACTAAGTGCTGCCAAAATCAATCTTGATCATGGCCTCCATCTCCAATCCCTAGAGCCTATGCACTCAAATCAAGTTCAAATCAAAAGGTGCAAGCTTGCTACACCAAATAGAGGCCAAATCAACGTTGCTATGCGAGTTCCATGACGATTCTTCAACAAAGGAGGCACCTTTCTTAGCCAAGATGATTCATGCTTCTTTCCCTAGGCCTAACTATGTAAGTTCTAGCTACTTTTAGATGGAAACGGTAGTTTTGATAATGACATGGGATAAAATGAGGCTAAACATGATTATGCAAACCTATATGAACCTTACCTTGCCTCTTGTGTTCATGATTATGATTTTAGGCCATGTGAGTGACTTAATCATGCCTCTCATGCTATGCATAACCTAGTTTAACTTGCAAGTTTGGATCTTTATGCATGAAATGCTAGCATGAACCTTTAGGAACCACTTTATGTGTGAAACATTGGCTAAGACAAGATTTTGGGGCTTATGCATGTTTATGAACCCAAACCCCTTATGCTAACATGCAAGTTTGTGGCCAAATCCTTTATGAGATTATGCATGCTCGTGGCCAATCCCCTCTTTTTAAGTTGTGCATGTTTATGGCCAAACCCTTTTTGATAATATGCATGTTTGTGGCCAAATTACCTTATGACACTATGCATGTTTATGGCCAAACCCTTTTTGATAATATGCATGTTTGTGGCCAAATTACCTTATGACACTATGCATGTTTATGGCCAATCCCTTTATGATGTTATGCATGTGGAAGCCAAGCCCTTTTTAGCATCATGCATGTTTTGAGACCAATATGTGACATAGTATCCTTACTATGTTGACTCGCTTTGCTTGCGTTGGGAAAACACGATTTTGGGTAGTTAGATAAACATGAACATGTCGCGAAATCTTAACTTGATTATGACATGTGTTTATACTTGAAAATATGACTTGGAAGATAACATGGAAGTTGGCATGTAAGTATGCATAAAAACATGAGCTTGGGAATTTACCTATTAAGTTAGGTCTACCCTTTGGGAATTTACCTATTAAGTTAGGTCTACCCAAATGCTTGAAAACTCGTAACATGTTTTGGAAACATGATGAACTTAGATAATATAAGTGTGGCCAACTCGAGGTTGGGTTGAGTTTGCAACGTAAAACTACCCGGAACCGACCGGCCTAACTAGTAGTTGCAAACAATAGGACCCAATGTGAGAAGTTGGTCATGTCGCGCTTAAGACCCGAGGTTAGACTAGGTTGTGGTGTAAATCTACCCGGACCCGCCCGGCTTAACTAGTAACCACAACAAGGTCTAATGTGAGAGGTTAAGAGTGCATTAATTGAATTAATGCCACATGATAAGGTTAAGTAAATTTGACTAATGACACTTAACCGATATGACACGAATGGGTAGGTTAAGTGGGACCGGACTTGATTCCTTAGTGACACTTAACCATGCAAGATGATTAGGAGATGGGGTTAAGTAATTTACACTTAACTAATCCGACTGGGTAATTAGATGGGGTTAAGTAATTAAGACTTAACTAACCTAACCACGGTAATTAGATGGGGTTAAGTAATCCACACTTAACTAATCTAAACACGGTAATTCGATGGGGTTAAGTTAAACACTTAACCAATTTAAACTTGGTAATTCAATGAGGTTAAGTAACCCATACTTAACCAACTTAACGTGATAATTTAATGGGGTTAAACAACTTATACCTAACCAATTATACATGAAGATTTGATGTGGTTAAGTGACCTAAACTTAACCAATCTAACTCGTTAATTTGATGTGGTTAAGTGAACTATACTTAGCCAATCTAACTCGTGAATTTATGGGGGTTAAGTTAACCCATACTTAACCAATATAACGTGAAAACATGATAAGGCTAAGTCATGAATCGCTTGAATACACTTGACCGGTTTGACTAAGTAATTTGATAGGGTCAAGTTAATATATACTTAACCAACTTGTAGGGCTAAGTCTTGAACTTAAATACTTAGCCAATCTTGACGTGATTCGTGGGCGGGTTAAGGCATGGACTTGAATGATAACACTTAACCCAATAAGACAAACCCTAGTTAGAAGAACTAGGTAGAAAACCGTGGTTAATCAAGGATAACGGGAAGGTAAGGCTAAGTGGTAAACCTTAGTTAAGGGAAACTAAGTAATAATTCTTAGTCAAGGAAATTTGGACCACCTCTCAGATAGATGAGTAACCCGATACGGTAGGTCATCGTTTAAGTATACGTGTAGGAGCAGGCTATCTGATTTAGATAAAGGCTCCAGCGAACTGGGTAACGAAGCAGCGGCTTCGGGGAACGTGAGGATATTCTTGGTATCCCTCTGTGAGGTCGCAGATGATCATCCTGGGCTCACAAGAGGTTAAGGTCTGCGTTAGAAGAACCAAGAGTATGCCTTGGTTGCTATACGAGCGACCTAAAGACTGGGATGGATAGCAGTGAGTCAACGAATACATGATAGTGCCCTAGATAGCAAGTTCGTCGATCATCTACCATCTTGAGTCAAGCGTGTACATATGGAAAGGCAGGGAACACCCAACAGACCATAATTGCTATCTAATTATGGGTGAGGTAGGCCGTAGGATGTGGGCTGGCCGGAGTGTAGTTCTCATGCAAGATTTTCTCTTGTGTTGCCTTTCACTAGTTGAGGGAGGGGTCTCGTGGGACCATAGCCACGTGTAGAAAAGCAGACCTTAGTATCTGGATCGGCAGATAAATCTAAAGCTCCCGACCGAGTCCTGTATTTCTTGTTTTGCCCTGTGACAGGACTCGGATGGCACGATGTGATACATGTGCATACAGTTATAGAAAAACGATTCACGATGAATGCGTGGGAAAAAGGGCGCGGTTGAGGGTTAGCGTAATCCCTAGTGGCCTAGGTGGTTTAACCCAAACCGAAATACGAAAGCGTGTAATAGGTAAGCGTAATCCCTAGTGGTGTTAGGTGGCGTAAGTCCTAGTAGTTCAAACGATGATTCATATGGAAGAGCCTAGCTAGAACAAGGGTGACAGTCCAAACGATTTCAAGGATAATACGACATGAGGAAGCCCGTACGAGGTACGGCAAAGGACTGAACTTATATACATGGAAAGAAACATATGATTTGAGTAACCTATATATGCGATATTAGGTTGACATGGACCATTACACGACTTTGAGCACGGGACATTCATGGTTAACACATGACGCGGGTAGGGATACTAGTACGAGAGGTGCAGAGCAAATATACATGTTAGAACTCGGAAGAATATACATAATAGATACCGTGGGATGTTAGACGGGGTAGATACCTTGGGATAATGTACTCGATAGAAATCTGACGATGTGATACCTTGACTTATCATAACACCGTAGTTTATCATGATACCTTAGTTTACCTTGCCGCAGTAGTTCAACCGGCTACCCTGGTTTATCTATCTTGTAGCTATCCTTATGTTTACTTTCAGTTTATGCATGTCATGTTACCTTTACCTGTTTTTATACTGGAAGTAGATAGGACTTACTCAGTCTTTTTGACTGACCCGTTTTGTTTCGCCTCTTTTCTTCCGTTCCCCCCCAGGTTTCAGGGAGGAAACAATGCTGTTTAGTTCGGACTTCTTCTGCTTGAAGGTCATCATGGATGGCTTGGACTTCTCTTGGATATGGCTACTTTACGGTTTTACTTGGGGAATAATTTATTAAAAAGTCTTTATGCTTCTTTACTATTGCAAGACAGGTTTTGATGTACTCTGATGTAAAAGGCTTTAGACCTTATTTATTCATGTTATGAAAGTTTGATTTTACTTCCGCTATTTATATATGTTCTGTCTTGTGATATTTCTGTGCATGTTTACCAATAATGCCCCTCTAAAGCTAGTGCATTCCTTTGCGAGTGACCCTAGCGGAGGCGGGGTGTTACATTTGGTATCAGAGCCAGGTTACTAGACTGGGCAAAGTTTTTAAAGACCTTCTGAAAATTATTTGAAAAACCGTTTACAAAGAAGCATTTTTCAAGAAAATTTTCTTTTAAAAAGAAAAAGGCTATTCCCCAAAGGCCATTAGCATTATCCTTGTTTCCTTGATTGAATCTCTTTTCCTTTCTTTCCTCCATCTGTAGTCACAATGGTTTTGACTGCGACTAGTCTTTCTAGCTGCGTAAGTGTTTCCCGTACGATGGAGGTGGTTCTCGAGAGACCGTTGCAGAGTTATGCATGAAAGGATAGTAAGAACAAGGATAAAGGATATGAGCTCAGGGATAAGCAACATGTTGGTATGGCTGAGTCCTAAAAGGAGGGAGAAAGATGAACAATGAAACCCCTGACGAGAGAGTACCTTTGGCATGGTGAAACGGGACGGATAGTTAAGTATCATGGAACAGGGACAAGATCATTCGGAGGGCAATAGTATGCTCTCATTTCTAGGGTACCTCAGAAGGAGGGTAACGATCTTGTTAAAGGTTTAGCTTTTCTTCTCTATCATCCTGTCGGGACTTTGTTTTGATCACCGCATCTTTTAAGTCCGCTTCGATAGTTGAGTCTCTGCACCTTAGTACTAGCGTAGTAGAGGATCCCGTTTTTGTCTCAAGTCCTATTGGAAGATTGGTCCATTTACTCATGGCTTGTTTGGATTTGAGAATGTCTATATCAAGTGTTGAGCTTGGAAATAATGCTTATGTTTATAAGTTGTGGATGGATTCTAGGGATGAAGTGGTTATCCAGTAAGGGGTGCCACTCTCGGTTTTAGAAGAAGGGTAGTTAGACTCTTGGCTTGCTTTGGTAATACCCTTGAAGTATCGCGTAACCTTTTGGGTTCTGTCATGATTAGTTACTTAGAATCCCTAGATGCCTTTGTTGGAAATTAGAAACCCGATCGAATGGTGTTCGCTAATAAGACGGATGGTTTACTTCGATTATGTATGGGTTATGGGAATTACCCTAGTAAGTGCGCACGGTAACTTGTTTACTTTCAAGAAAAAGTTTTTCTACGTGGAATACCTTATGGTACAAGGTCCAGGATTCACTAGTGAATTTTGAGGGCTCGCATGGAATAATGTGTACGCAGTCCTGTTTGCGCCAAGTATTCTAGAAGGAGAATAAGTGCAAGTGGAACGAGAGGCGACGAAGAAATGAGTTCCAGCTCATGTTATGGAAACAAGAATAAGAAGCTACAAAATCGCGAAGTTAAAAGACGACTTTGATGGTCAAAGACTAGATACGCGCATGATATCTCTTTTTGGGAGTATATCCTTGGTCCCTGTTTTCTGTAGAGCTTACTTGTAGGCTATCTTTTGTGGACATCCTCTCGGTCTTATTTTCTGTTACAAACCCCGTAAGGAGTTTGTCCTGTTTATCTTCTCGACCCTGTTTCAGGGAATCCTAGGTAGAACCCTATGGATGTAAACATGTATTTGAAACATGTTATGATTGATATGGTTGCAAGTGGTTGCTCGTGGATGCGCGAATACACATTAGATACTAGCTCGACTCAGTCACATTTCATATTGCATATGCACGAGTATTTATACTTGTTTATGGATGAAATCGAATGTATTATCATGCGGTTGTCGCATATGAATGAATGTTTGTGCACGCATATAGTATCTATATGACTAGGACTATTTGCATACATGTTGGATTCATGGCACTATACATATTTTGCATTAGAAAGATTATTCAGGCCTGATCATTAGCATTAGCTAAGGAACATGTACACACACGTTTTGCATATATTCATACAGCATTAGAAATCATCTAAGGACAATGGTTGCTTGTGGATGATGTTTTGAATAGATGGATGGTAGGATATGTTCTTCCTAACTTGGAGATTTCGGGGACGAAATCCTAAAAGGTGGGGAGAATGTAACAACCCGTATTTTTCGATAACGTGTTAAGACGAGAATCAAGGCAGAATTTAATTTTAAATTCTGAATCAAGTAAAACAGGCTATGCCATTGCGTTCGTCTCGGAAAAATACGCGAAATAGAGTCCGAGTTTTCGAGAATCGGAATCCGTATGACCAAGTTATGATCCATCGAAGTTTTCAGGGTTTTCAAGTTTGAAAATCACCTAGGAAGTTCAAGTTTTGGGGTAGGCGGGAATTTTCCCGCCAAAGCCCATGTCGACAGGGGAGTCGACAGGGCTGTCGACACCCCTGGACCCCAAGTCGACAGGGCTGTCGACTTGGGTGTCGACTGGGTCCAAAACACAAATTCGTGTTTTGTGGCCTGGTGCACCTGGATGCAGTCTTGGTCTGGTCTGATGGGCCTGTGACGATTTCTGTGGTCTAGATTAATCCTAGATCTAATCCTATGGCCTAAAACTATCCTAATCTCTATAAAAGACCCTAAACCTAACCTAAATCCCTAAAAATCAAACCTAGCAACTAAGTGCTGCCAAAATCAATCTTGATCATGGCCTCCATCTCCAATCCCTAGAGCCTATGCACTCAAATCAAGTTCAAATCAAAAGGTGCAAGCTTGCTACACCAAATAGAGGCCAAATCAACGTTGCTATGCGAGTTCCATGACGATTCTTCAACAAAGGAGGCACCTTTCTTAGCCAAGATGATTCATGCTTCTTTCCCTAGGCCTAACTATGTAAGTTCTAGCTACTTTTAGATGGAAACGGTAGTTTTGATAATGACATGGGATAAAATGAGGCTAAACATGATTATGCGAACCTATATGAACCTTACCTTGCCTCTTGTGTTCATGATTATGATTTTAGGCCATGTGAGTTACTTAATCATGCCTCTCATGCTATGCATAACCTAGTTTAACTTGCAAGTTTGGATCTTTATGCATGAAATGCTAGCATGAACCTTTAGGAACCACTTTATGTGTGAAACATTGGCTAAGACAAGATTTTGGGGCTTATGCATGTTTATGAACCCAAACCCCTTATGCTAACATGCAAGTTTGTGGCCAAATCCTTTATGAGATTATGCATGCTCGTGGCCAATCCCCTCTTTTTAAGTTGTGCATGTTTATGGCCAAACCCTTTTTGATAATATGCATGTTTGTGGCCAAATTACCTTATGACACTATGCATGTTTATGGCCAAACCCTTTTTGATAATATGCATGTTTGTGGCCAAATTACCTTATGACACTATGCATGTTTATGGCCAATCCCTTTATGATGTTATGCATGTGGAAGCCAAGCCCTTTTTAGCATCATGCATGTTTTGAGACCAATATGTGACATAGTATCCTTACTATGTTGACTCGCTTTGCTTGCGTTGGGAAAACACGATTTTGGGTAGTTAGATAAACATGAACATGTCGCGAAATCTTAACTTGATTATGACATGTGTTTATACTTGAAAATATGACTTGGAAGATAACATGGAAGTTGGCATGTAAGTATGCATAAAAACATGAGCTTGGGAATTTACCTATTAAGTTAGGTCTACCCTTTGGGAATTTACCTATTAAGTTAGGTCTACCCAAATGCTTGAAAACTCGTAACATGTTTTGGAAACATGATGAACTTAGATAATATAAGTGTGGCCAACTCGAGGTTGGGTTGAGTTTGCAACGTAAAACTACCCGGAACCGACCGGCCTAACTAGTAGTTGCAAACAATAGGACCCAATGTGAGAAGTTGGTCATGTCGCGCTTAAGACCCGAGGTTAGACTAGGTTGTGGTGTAAATCTACCCGGACCCGCCCGGCTTAACTAGTAACCACAACAAGGTCTAATGTGAGAGGTTAAGAGTGCATTAATTGAATTAATGCCACATGATAAGGTTAAGTAAATTTGACTAATGACACTTAACCGATATGACACGAATGGGTAGGTTAAGTGGGACCGGACTTGATTCCTTAGTGACACTTAACCATGCAAGATGATTAGGAGATGGGGTTAAGTAATTTACACTTAACTAATCCGACTGGGTAATTAGATGGGGTTAAGTAATTAAGACTTAACTAACCTAACCACGGTAATTAGATGGGGTTAAGTAATCCACACTTAACTAATCTAAACACGGTAATTCGATGGGGTTAAGTTAAACACTTAACCAATTTAAACTTGGTAATTCAATGAGGTTAAGTAACCCATACTTAACCAACTTAACGTGATAATTTAATGGGGTTAAACAACTTATACCTAACCAATTATACATGAAGATTTGATGTGGTTAAGTGACCTAAACTTAACCAATCTAACTCGTTAATTTGATGTGGTTAAGTGAACTATACTTAGCCAATCTAACTCGTGAATTTATGGGGGTTAAGTTAACCCATACTTAACCAATATAACGTGAAAACATGATAAGGCTAAGTCATGAATCGCTTGAATACACTTGACCGGTTTGACTAAGTAATTTGATAGGGTCAAGTTAATATATACTTAACCAACTTGTAGGGCTAAGTCTTGAACTTAAATACTTAGCCAATCTTGACGTGATTCGTGGGTGGGTTAAGGCATGGACTTGAATGATAACACTTAACCCAATAAGACAAACCCTAGTTAGAAGAACTAGGTAGAAAACCGTGGTTAATCAAGGATAACGGGAAGGTAAGGCTAAGTGGTAAACCTTAGTTAAGGGAAACTAAGTAATAATTCTTAGTCAAGGAAATTTGGACCACCTCTCAGATAGATGAGTAACCCGATACGGTAGGTCATCGTTTAAGTATACGTGTAGGAGCAGGCTATCTGATTTAGATAAAGGCTCCAGCGAACTGGGTAACGAAGCAGCGGCTTCGGGGAACGTGAGGATATTCTTGGTATCCCTCTGTGAGGTCGCAGATGATCATCCTGGGCTCACAAGAGGTTAAGGTCTGCGTTAGAAGAACCAAGAGTATGCCTTGGTTGCTATACGAGCGACCTAAAGACTGGGATGGATAGCAGTGAGTCAACGAATACATGATAGTGCCCTAGATAGCAAGTTCGTCGATCATCTACCATCTTGAGTCAAGCGTGTACATATGGAAAGGCAGGGAACACCCAACAGACCATAATTGCTATCTAATTATGGGTGAGGTAGGCCGTAGGATGTGGGTTGGCCGGAGTGTAGTTCTCATGCAAGATTTTCTCTTGTGTTGCCTTTCACTAGTTGAGGGAGGGGTCTCGTGGGACCATAGCCACGTGTAGAAAAGCAGACCTTAGTATCTGCATCGGCAGATAAATCTAAAGCTCCCGACCGAGTCCTGTATTTCTTGTTTTGCCCTGTGACAGGACTCGGATGGCACGATGTGATACATGTGCATACAGTTATAGAAAAACGATTCACGATGAATGCGTGGGAAAAAGGGCGCGGTTGAGGGTTAGCGTAATCCCTAGTGGCCTAGGTGGTTTAACCCAAACCGAAATACGAAAGCGTGCAATAGGTAAGCGTAATCCCTAGTGGTGCTAGGTGGCGTAAGTCCTAGTAGTTCAAACGATGATTCATATGGAAGAGCCTAGCTAGAACAAGGGTGACAGTCCAAACGATTTCAAGGATAATATGACATGAGGAAGCCCGTACGAGGTACGGCAAAGGACTGAACTTATATACATGGAAAGAAACATATGATTTGAGTAACCTATATATGCGATATTAGGTTGACATGGACCATTACACGACTTTGAGCACGGGACATTCATGGTTAACACATGACGCGGGTAGGGATACTAGTACGAGAGGTGCAGAGCAAATATACATGTTAGAACTCGGAAGAATATACATAATAGATACCGTGGGATGTTAGACGGGGTAGATACCTTGGGATAATGTACTCGATAGAAATCTGACGATGTGATACCTTGACTTATCATAACACCGTAGTTTATCATGATACCTTAGTTTACCTTGCCGCAGTAGTTCAACCGGCTACCCTGGTTTATCTATCTTGTAGCTATCCTTATGTTTACTTTCAGTTTATGCATGTCATGTTACCTTTACCTGTTTTTATACTGGAAGTAGATAGGACTTACTCAGTCTTTTTGACTGACCCGTTTTGTTTCGCCTCTTTTCTTCCGTTTCCCCCCCCCCCCAGGTTTCAGGGAGGAAACAATGTTGTTTAGTTCGGACTTCTTCTGCTTGAAGGTCATCATGGATGGCTTGGACTTCTCTTGGCTATGGCTACTTTACGGTTTTACTTGGGGAATAATTTATTAAAAAGTCTTTATGCTTCTTTACTATTGCAAGACAGGTTTTGATGTACTCTGATGTAAAAGGCTTTAGACCTTATTTATTCATGTTATGAAAGTTTGATTTTACTTCCGCTATTTATATATGTTCTGTCTTGTGATATTTCTGTGCATGTTTACCAATAATGCCCCTCTAAAGCTAGTGCATTCCTTTGCGAGTGACCCTAGCGGAGGCGGGGTGTTACAAATACATGTAATGGTGCTCGGAGCAGGATTTAATAAAAACCCTGCACAGGTCAAGAGATGACAAAAATTAATGTCTCTTTTTTTGTTAATTAAGGCACATGGATTATTTATTTTCCAACACTGGGCAAGGTAGTGAGATTATGATATTTACATGTCCCTCTTGGCCATAGATAGGTCACAAAAATTGTACATGTTTTTTATTGATTTATTGGGTGCCTAATACGGCCCAATAAAATATTCAAACCCTCCCCGTACAAACGAGGTTATGGCAAAAAAATTCGAAAATTTAGGGTGTTAGCCAAATTTTTGAGAAATTATAAAATTCTTAGAAACTGAAAAGTTGAAGAATGAAAGCCAGAACGAAAGTTGAGTTGCTTGGATAAACAACTTTCAGCTCCGTTCCTTTTCGAGGACGAAAAGTGTGATGGCCCGCTCCGCACCAACCGACATTTCCTCCATAAGTGCGTTGTACACATGTCCAGTTAACACGGGACAGTCGTCAGAAGAAAAGGAAGAAGACGAAGAATCAACAAAGAACCTGTAGAATGTCTCACAACGCATGGAACAAAATATAATAATAACATACTTGACATAAAACAGGCGAGACAGTGCATAAGCTGAAAACTAAAACCAACATCAACATCATCATCAGAGCAGCGGAAATCCAAATACAGCTTATTATAACTTTCTGAATTACTGTCTCTAAACAAAAGAAAGCTAAAGTAGGAGATGCACTACTAATGCTCAAGCAGTGATCTTCAACAACATAGGGAGAATACTATATGTATCATACGAAGAAGCCTCCTGCTCGTCTCTGGATCAGCTACTCGTGCATACCCAGCTAACCTGTCTCTAGTATGCTCGTGAGAGCACCCAGAGTAATAAGAAGAGACATAAAACTCTGGGTCAGACAAAAAGTCTGGTATGAGCGATAAGCAGCAAAACAAAACAATAACAGGTATAATCCAATCATACCTGGACCTGCAACCAAAGAGTTAGCACTACATACCGTACAATACTCTAAGGTGCCACAAAACAAATGGTGTAAAGATAACGGGGGTGGGGTGTGCATGTCATAATGATGGTAAACAAGTCAATCATAGCAACCATCCTCACATCCCTCGCTCAGTGCGTAAAGCATACGATATCCACTACCTTGGTCACCTAATCCTTTGGGCCATGACGGAATCCAATCCCGTACAACTATCACGACAAGCCCACTATCCGTTTCTCAGTGGTGAACCAAAGTTATGGATACCGACAACCCCTTTGCACGCGTCCCGCAGCAAAGCCCAATCATGAAGTGAATTCATTGGTTCCCAACTGGATCCTGAGCTCTAAATCCCATTTGGACTACCTTTGCATCTCGGGCTTTGGTCGAATTGGAGTTGGTCTTCAAAAGAGTCGTCGCGTAGTAGTAATATCACACGTACGGTTCGGTTCGGTGTTCCTTTTCTAGCCATCGGTTCGGTGTACCCTTGCTCCATCGGTTCGGTTCGGTGTACCCTTGCTCCATCGGTTCGGTTCGGTGTACCCTTGCTCCATCGGTTCGGTTCGGTGTACCCTTGCTCCATCGGTTCGGTTATGCCCTGTGCCTGGTTCGGTGGTTGCTCCCTCCTAGATGTCCCGATCCGATCCGGTGCTTCGCTTCAACACCAGCTCCAAGCTTGGTCCTCCGATCCGATCCCTATGCCCTTACCTCCGATCCGATCCCTGTTGGTCTCTCCGATCTGATCTCGTCCTCCTTCATTCGTCGACCCGATTCCAATCCAACCATAATGGCTTTCCTTCTCGCCATGCATTATTCTGTGCTAAGTTCCAGTTCGGTTCGGTGCTTCCTTGCCCAGTCCACTATCCAATCCGAGCCCCATATCCGATCCGATCCGAAACCCTACACAACTTTCTGCAACTTTTTCCAGCAACTGTTTTACGCCATTGGCGTTTTCGACCAATCTATCTCTTCTAGTCAATCACAAAACATATCATACAGTCATAGCAACATAGCAAACTAACCACAAACACCAAAACAATGAATTAACATGTCAAAACGGATCAAATATACCCAAAAACCCATATTTTCCCTTAAGCATGTTTAGGCAAAACTAATGATATGATTAGCAAAACTTAATCAAATCAAACCAAATTTCTAACAGAGGTCTAAACATTATTTTCGAATTTATAAATATTTTTCCAGATTTTTATCATGTTTAAATTCGCTAATTAACACTAATTACCCTTAATTAACCATAATTAGTGAGGAACTATGCAAATCACTCACCTTAGCCACAATAAACCTTAGATCTGAAATAAATCTCTATTTGGGCGCGAATAACAATGCTAAACAGCAACTCTAATCTTGATTTGGTGAAGATCTCCCTTGATTTGATGTTGTTAAGCTTAATCTTTGATTAGAAAGTGATTTGGAGGTGATTTAGAGGTTGGAGACCATTTTTAGGGTTTCTAAGAGGTAAGTGGAGACTAGAAAACTGAAATGGAATGAAACCCTAACTCTTTTCAGCCTCCCCAGAACCCTAATCCCGAAATGGGTTATGGGCCCATTCACTAATCACCTTATTTGGCCCGGTTAAGCAGTTTTTCACCTTCCAAACCTTGTTTCAGCCATATCTCCCAAACGGTAAGTCCGTTTCTCACATGTGACCACTCTACGGAAAGGTAAACCATCATCTGAAACCAATGGAAGTGGTTTCAGGTCAAACCTCCTTTCCAATCAAAAGTTATGGCCGAAACAAGATCATTTAGGGGGAAAATAGTCATTTAAAAATCGGCAAAAATCATGAACATGGGAAATGACCCCAATAGTCGTTTACCAAAGTTACATGATCATACGACTTCGTATAAGAAATAAATAAATATTCTACGATCCTCCGATGCGTAGAATGCAGGTTGTTACATTCTCCCCCCTTAAGAAATTTCGCCTCTGAAATTCCCTAACCAAAACACACAAAGGGTCCCGCATGCCTACCAATCACTTACAACAACCAAACATGCAAAACAAACAAAACAAACCTATCCTAGCATGCGGATAGACTAAATCGAAGCTGTAATCTTACCAGGCAAGGAGCTTTGGATACGACTTTCTTATGTCATTCTCTACTTCCCAAGTACAGTCGTTCTCTCGCCATCGATTCCCATCTCTACCCTAGAGGTAATTTCTAATAGGTTGGGATCGTCCCTCTGAATGGAACCGATCCACTTAATCTAGATCGATCTAATCGTCAAGCTTACTAGCGTTTCTGAATCCAATTCACACTTAGGTCTGAAGTCATATCCCGTGATATACTCTAGTTGCTTCCATTCCAGAAAAATAGCCTCTAAACTGGCATGTCTCCTACCCAATGCATCAGCTATCGCACCCAGTCTGGTACTATGGCATTCGTCTATACTGTCATCTTATTAGGTAATCCAACCCTATATGCCAAATTTCAAACTACATTCCAAATGTCCTTTCAAGTCCAACTTGAGTCCTTCCTACATTCGTACTGCACGTCCAACGTACATTCACCTCCCAGAGGCAAACTAGACCCATCCAATGAACCTAGGTACTCCACTTATACTCGTACTGCACGTCTAACGTACATTCACCTTCTAAAGGTGAACTAGACTCATCCAATGAATCTAGGTACCCTACCTTCAAGTCCAAGCCCAAATTGAAGCTCCTATATCCGCTGAATCTCCAAGGTCAACGGACGCTCCACAATGCCCAACATACTTCAAGTCTAACGTAAAGTATCTTACACCCGTCATATCACCATGATCAACGAACTTATACTATTTCCATTCAATAGGATCCTACAGGTGATACTCAAGAGAAGAAAGGTAGGAACAAACACAATAACCCTAACATCCCTCAAACAAATCCTATCTATCACCCGCTAAAGCCATGAATACGTCGATACCTGTATGTCTGGTCCGACCAACATCAATAACTAATGGAAACTCTGCCTCCAAACGGACTACCATACGTCCAACGTACGTTTATCCTCCAAGGATAACTAGATCACGTCCAACGGATCCAAGGTAAATGGGCGTCCCTAGATACCCCTGCTTTTAGTCCGCCTGAAACACTCGAGTCCCACCCAAGTCTATCCATTATCTTGTTGCCCTCTCGAGTCCAACTCGAGCTAATCCAATTCCTTGCAGCCTTCTCGAGTCCAACTCGAGTCAATCTATTACCCATAAACTCAGACCCAGTCTTGAGTATCCATTACCTACAAACCCTAGTCCAACGTGAGTCGTCTCCCTATTCGTTGCATCTCCAAGATCAACGAACACCCATTTTCTTTTACGAGTTCAAGTCCAACTTCAATCGTCCCAATCTTCGTTGCATCTTCCATGATCGACGAATACATCCTATTTCTTCAAAAAGAACATCAACATAAGGTCCTAAACAATCCATTACTTTGCATCTTTCTCGAGTCCCACTCGAGTCATCTCATAACCCTATCGAGTCTAACTTGGGGCAGTCCATACCATCGAATAGTCTTATCCTGTCACAGCTACCCATTACTCCTCGAGTAAACCAAGATATTATCCAATGAAAATCACAACAACTACTTATCTCTCACGCAAACCATCCTAGTCGAACTCGACATTCCCCAAGCACAAGCCCCAAAGGCCTAAACCAGACAAGCACCTAAGAAACATCTCCTCCGAATTCGGACAATCCACGTGAAGTGATACTAGGAAAACAACTAAGCACCGGAGCACTCATTTGCCTCCCAGAGACAACTAGAACTTAATACAACGATAACCTCTCAACTTCCTTAACTCCAGTTATTATCACCATCACTAGGTAGGTACCTAATACCACCCTATTCCTTTAGAGTAGATTAACTCCCCAAAGTAATGCTAAACCCAGTAAAGCCCAAAACAAAGTAATTACAAACATACATCCACAACTCGATAAGACCACGTTACGACAAATCATAATGAGGCTAGTCGAACCACCAATCGGGTTCGTCACTACTAAAGGTCTATCGACTAACTCAGGTTTGTCAAACAAAACTCGATCAAAAACATCTTAAATAGAAAGCATACCTCAAATAACGACACCTTTTTCCATCTGCGCCGCAGTTGGGGCATTCGACGAAGAAGGAACAACGTTGATAGCATATGCTTTCACGATCTGCTTCTCCCTAGGAGGTTATGGACATTCATTCTTGTGATGTCTCGCTTGGCCACAATTAAAGCACTTCCTTTCCCCAAGCTTTTCCCGACAATCTCTGGCATAGTGGCCCTTCTTGCCAGAGCTAAAGCACTCGCCATCTTTCTTATTTTTCTTATTCTGACCATCCATGGTTTGCTCTTGTTTCCTCTTATTCTGGGAATTATTCTTGCCTCCACCGCTTGCTTGCGGCTTTGGCTCCTCTGCAGATGCAACCTCAGTCTTCGACTTAGGGTAAAGACTTTCTGACCTCAATGCTTTCCCCACGATCGATTCAAACGTCTCATCGATGTGGTTAATAAGCTTTTCCCCTAAGTACTGATCCAAATCTGTTATAAACTTCTCGTTCTTCTTCTCGGCGGTATCTATTAGGGAAAACCCATATTTCAACAGAGTGTCGAACTCAGCAATATACTCCGAGACAGCTCTGCCATTCTGCTTGAGTTCCAAGAATCTCTTAAACAACACTGACTTCTGAGCAGCTGGAATAAACTTATCACTGAAACGAGTTCTAAACTGATCCCAAGTGACTTGATCCTTTGGAGTTTCTGCCTTAATAGCATTCCACCAATTCATTGCCCGTCCTTGCAGCTGATGGGACGCTAACCTTCTTTTCATCGCATCCTCGATACCCAAGTTTATGAAGATACGCTCGCAGCTATCCAACCAATCCTGAACATCCGTAGCCGACTCCGTTCTGTGGAACGGCTTCCCACCAAGACTAGTATAATCCTTATTTAGCTTTGCGAAATCGGCCCTCGGCGCCTGCACTATTGGACCACCACCATTACCAGCATTGGGAGCTACCCTCTGCACATCCCTAAGCATTTCTCTCATGAGGTCAGTAAACATCGTCCTCATGTCAGCAGCAATCCCATTATTGGCTCCCCTACCGGTACCCCTTGCATATCGGCTCATCGTTCAATCTGTAAAGAGAAAACGATTAACCATCTCCATAGTGGTGCTAGTGCAGTGCGACTTCATCCTTAGCTATACTAATAGTATATATATATATATATATCTCTTTTGAAAACCAAAATAACCACAAATTCGCGCTCTCATATACGTATACTGTCTCTCCCCGATGACTTCCCTAGGTTAACTACGCAACCTAGAGCTCTGATACCAAATGTGACGGCCCGCCCCGCACCAACCGACATTTCCTCCATAAGTGTGTTGTACATATGTCCAGTTAGCACGGGACGGTCGCCAGAAGAAAAGGAAGAAGACAAAGAATCGACAAAGAACCTGTAGAATGTCTCACAGCTCATGGAACAAAATATAATAATAACATACTTGACATAAAACAGGCGAGACAGTGCATAAGCTGAAAACTAAAACCAACATCAACATCATCATCAGAGCAGCGGAAATCCAAATACAGCTTATTACAACTTTCCGAATTACTGTCTCTAAACAAAAGAAAGCTAAAGTAGGAGATGCACAACTAATGCTCAAGAAGTGATCTTCAACAACACATGGAGAATACTATATGTATCATACGTGGAAGCCTCATGCTCGTCTTTGGATCAGCTACTCGTGCATACCCAGCTAACCTGTCTCTAGTCTGCTCGTAAGAGCACCCAGAGTAATAAGAAGAGACATAAAACTATGGGTCAGACAAAAAGTCTGGTATGAGCGATAAGCAGCAAAACAAAACAATAACAGGTATAATCCAATCATACCTGAACCTGCAACCAAAGAGTTAGCACTACATACCGTACAATACTCTAAGGTGCCGCAAAACAAATGGTGTAAAGATAACGGGGGTGGGGTGTGCATGTCATAATGATGGCAAACAAGTCAATCATAGCAACCATCCTCACATCCCTCGCTCAGTGCGTAAAGCATACGATATTCACTACCATGGTCACCTAATCCTTTGGGCCATGATGAAATCCAATCCCGTACAACTATCACGACAAGCTCACTATCCGTCTCTCAGTGGTGAACCAAAGTTATGGATACCGACAACCCCTTTGCACGCGTCCCGCAGCAAAGCCCAATCATTAAGTGAATTCATTGGTTCCTAACTGGATCCTGAGCTCTAACTCCCATTTGGACTACCTTTGCATCTCGGGCTTTGGTCGAATTGGAGTTGGTCTTCAAAAGAGTCGTCGCGTAGTAGTAATAGCACACGTACGGTTCGGTTCGGTGTTCCTTTTCTAGCCATCAGTTCGGTGTACCCTTGCTCCATCGGTTCGGTTCGGTGTACCCTTGCTCCATCGGTAAGGTTATGCCCTGTGCCTGGTTCGGTGGTTGCTCCCTCCTAGATGTCCCGATCCGGTGCTTCGCTTCAACTCCAGCTCCAAGCTTGGTCCTCCGATCCGATCCCTATGCCCTTACCTCCGATCCGATCCCTGTTGGTCTCTCCGATCTGATCTCGTCCTCCTTCATTCGCCGACCCGATTCCAATCCAACCATAGTGGCTTTCCTTCTTGCCATGCTTTATTCTGTGCTAAGTTCCAGTTCGGTTCGGTGCTTCCTTGCCCAGTCCACTATCCGATCCGAGCCCCATATCCGATCCGATCCGAAACCCTGCACAACTTTCTGCAACTTTTTCCAGCAACTGTTTTACGCCATTCGACGGCATTTTCGACCAATCTATCTCTTCTAATCAATCAAAAAACATATCATACAGTCATAGCAACATAGCAAACTAACCGCAAACACCAAAACAATGAATTAACATGTCAAAACGGATCAAATATACCCAAAAACTCATATTTTCCCTTAAGCATGTTTAGGCAAAACTAATGATATGATTAGCAAGACTTAATCAAATCAAACCAAATTTCTAACAGAGGTCTAAAACATTATTTTCGAATTTATAAATATTTTTCCAGATTTTTATTATGTTTAAATTCGCTAATTAACACTAATTACCCTTAATTAACCATAATTAGTGAGGAACTATGCAAATCACTCACCTTAGCCACAATAAACCTTAGATCTGGAATAAATCTCTGTTTGGGCGCGAATAACAATGCAAAACAACAACTCTAATCTTGATTTGGTGAAGATCTCCCTTGATTTGATGTTGCTAAGCTTAATCTTTGATTAGAAAGTGATTTGGAGGTGATTTAGAGGTTGGAGGCCATTTTTAGGGTTTCTAAGAGGTAAGTGGAGACTAGAAAACTGAAATGGAATGAAACCCTAACTCTTTGTAGTCTCCCCATAACCCTAATCCCGAAATGGGTTATGGGCTCATTCATTAATCACCTTATTTGGCCCGGTTAAGCAGTTTTTCACCTTCCAAACCTTGTTTCAGCCATATCTCCCAAACGGTAAGTCCGTTTCTCACATGTGACCACTTTACGGAAAGGTAAACCATCATCCGAAACCAATGGAAGTGGTTTCAAGTCAAAACTCTTTTCCAATCAAAAGTTATGGCCGAAACAAGATCAGCTAGGGGCAAAACGGTCATTTAAAAATGGGCAAAAATCATGAACATGGGAAATGACCCCAATAGTCGTTTCCCAAAGTTACATGATCATACGACTTCGTATAAGAAAGAAATAAATATTCTACGATCCTCCGATGCGTAGAATGCGGGTTGTTACAAAAAGATTTTAAGTGGGGGTGATTGTAACAACCTGGGATTTCATAACCAATTTAAAATTTCTATTTTAGCTATTTTAATGGATTTTGAATATTTAAAATGATTTATTTTAAATAATAACGACTAAAAATTTATTTAAATCGAAGTTGGAACGCATAAATTTATATTAATTTTAAAACGAACTCGAAATGGTGCGCTAATTTGAAAATTCGATTTTAAATTTCAATTAAATGTACAGAATTCAATAAAATTCAAAATTGGACGAAACAAGAAACTTGGAATCCATTTAATTATATCTTTCTAATTAATGTGAAAAATCAACATTTCACTTTATAAATTGAAAGTTATGTCCAGTTTAATATTTAAAATAGTCACTATGGAATATATATATATATATTAATATAATATATAACCCTTAAAAATAGCCATTTTGCCAACGACCTTCATTTTCGATGAAACCACTTTTATTGGATCCGGAATGTCAAATTATAGTCAGGTTTCAAATTTTATAATTTTTGTAATTAATATGTGAGCGTGGTGAATTTAAACGTGTTTTGTAATTTTAGTTCGAATTTAATCGACCGGAAAAAGACCATTTTTCAAACGGTCTCCAAATTCGATGAAATTAGTTTTGTTAGGACCGTATCGTCAAAACATAGCTAGATTTATTTTTCTGTAATTTTTGAAGTCAGTATGTGGCCCCGGTAAATTAAAATGTGCGTTCAAATTTAATATATATTGATTTATATTTTAATTTTGATGAAAACTGATCGAAACAGTCGAATCGGCTTATGAAACATATCTCATTATGTCCGAAATGAGGCTATTTAGTTAGGAACGATAGTCATTGGGTTTGATTTGGAGTTCGGATAGATAAACAACTATTTTTAGAATTAAATAATATTTAATATATATATATATATTATCACCAACCCTAAGCCCTTAACCTCGGAATGCGCCGCCGGTCGAAATGGAGGGCTGAGATTTACGATTTTTGATCCCCAATTTTCTTTACATCCAAACAATGAAATTCTAAACTTATTGAACAAACTTTGTAGGGCTTCTTGAGCTCTTCCGATCCATATGAGCAAGATCGTTTCTCGTAAAGGAAGGAGCAAGAATTTCGAGTAGGAAGTTCGCGCCTTTGAGCGCGAATTCCGAGTTGCTGACGCCACCAAGTGTGGCGAGGTCGAAGGTGTGGGTGGGCGAGTCGAAGTCGCGTCGTGGGGAGGGGGTTGATCGACGTCCGACGGCGTTTGGTGAGTGCGGTGGTCAAATGGAAGAAGCGATGATGGTTTTAACTGTCGTGAGTTCCAGAACGATGGATTAAGGTTTGAACGATGGGTTAGGAAATAAAATAAGTTTAATTATTTATTTAGTTATTTATTAATATAATTAATATATAAACTCGTGTATCTTTTTCATATGAGTTTGGAATTCAACGAAATAAGTTGCAATGCGATCGTGAAGACGAACACTACACATTGGAACTAACCAAAATGGAAATGGAAGCAGTTGCGTTTTTTGATAAAATTAAACAGTCGGTTTAATTTTATTAAAATAATTCAGAAATAAAGAATGGTGGAGTGGAACCCAATGTGAGAATTCTCTCACTGAAATGTTATACAGTTATTTAATTTATTTTATAACTGTAAACATATTGAAATTACCAGTATTGATTTTTATCTGTTGTATGGAGTTCAACACACGAATTCGCATAAATCACATAAATTGGAAGCGATATATGGATATTAGCGACACTCGCATTTCATACTCCGCGAATGACCACTTATGGCGCCGTAAATGGCATTGGGTAGTTGAGTATTTATTTATTTGGATGATTTGGTGATTTGTGATGTGATTGTGATGATTAACATATTAAAAATAATGTTAACATTAATGTGGTAGTCGAAATTAAATTATAAAATCCAATTATAATTTAAACAGTGAAAATTGGTTAATTGGAAAAACAATTCAAACCGAATTTGAATTGGTTAAATTTATTAACCAGTGATTTCTTTAAATAGACTGTTGTTGTTTGAAAACCCCATACGGGTATTGGAATGATATTTAACATACATTGATCCCAATATTTAGTTGTATGTCAATCGATGAGTTGACAGGCTATGATAAACGTTATTTATTTATTTTGATGCTTATACAGTTGTAGAATGCACTCTGGATGATGTTTGAATATGTAATGATTATTTATCATTATTGTTGAATACATGCGATGCATAAAATCCATATAACTGAAAATGGTAACTGATTGAGTCTGATTTCGATTCAGAATATAAAGGAATATTTTAAATTAATATTCAGTGAAAAATCAAAATATGTTTTTGATGTCCGATTTTGAATGGACACGAAAATATTGAAAAATATGGAAGCCGAATTAAGTAGCTAAACATCATTTTAACCCAAACAGGTTTATCGATCGATTTTATTCATTTTATAATGAATACGGAAAAGAAATGGATTTCAAAATCAGATATTTTGAAAATATTATCATTTTAATATTATAATGATATGGAATATTCAATTTTGATTAAAAATTGAAAATGAAGTTGAAATCGTTTTGAAATGAATTTATAAACGATTTATAAAATACGTTTTAAATGGAAATCGACGATATATATACTATACATATTTAAATGGCCTTAATAGAACGCGCCACGCAGCGACCGCTCATGAATTTCGACCATTAACTTCAAATTGATGTAACGAGAGATCCGATCGTCGGATTCTCCTAAAATCGGAACCGTTGGGTTCATATCGAAGAGAGCTTTCCAATAAATATAAGAGATTTAAATTTGAACAGTTGGATTTCAAATTATGTCCAAATCAATTTCAGAAAAGGTCGCTGTGGATGCAGTTCGGTGGCCGTTATTGGAAACTGACTGTAAGGGCCTTAATAAAATTATTAAAAGTACGGAAAAATTGTGTAAAATCATAATAAATGATTTGGAAAGATTCTGGATGAAAAATTCCAGTTTTGAAAAGATAAAAATATATTTTTATCTAAATGAACTAGTTGATAACTAGAATAATGATCCAATTATTTTTAGAAATAATAAATTGGATTTGTAAATGGTTCTAATATAACTAAAATTTTCCATTGAATAAATTGGAATGGATTTAGAATGGAAATTATCTTCAGAATATTTCGATATTGGATTCCGTGATTATATGGATATTAGTGAGGAATTTGGAAGATATAAATATCGTTATTCTCAATACGATATCCATTAGTTTCAGAATTTGATATTGAATATAAGCCAATATTAATTTCTATTCAAAGCCTTGTATTTAATATCAAATTGGATTTGCCTTGCAAAAAAAAAAAGGATTTTGGGCTTGTCGTGAATGGTGTCTTAAATAACACTGTTCTTAAACTCAGTTGAGAAGAGATTAAATTTTTAATTAAGATTTAGGGAAGATTTCTAAATAATTAATATTTAATTGGAATTGAATAAAAGAATTGGTTTTTTGGGTTTATCGTGAACGGTGTTTTAGATAACTTTTGTTCTTTAACCCAATTAACAGTGAAGATATGATTTGGAATTTATAATCTTTTAATTAAGAGCAAGGGGATTTTCCAAAGTAAAATTTTCCAGTTTAATATATTAAATTGGAATTGAATGGAATTTGATTCGGTAATAATCGAGATGAGCTTCTGTGAAGGAAGACCGTTACTATATATGGAATTTAAAAGGCTTTGTCATTGTTCCATTTATATTATTAGTCTGATAAAGGAATTTATATCGATTATACTTGGTTATGATTTCCGTGTAGATTCCATTTTGATGGAAGATGATTTTGGGTTTATCGTGAACTGTGTTTTAAATGTCATTGGTTCTTTAACCCAAGTAAAGATGAGATTTATTTCCTAAATTTGAATGATCATTAAGTAATGATTTTTGGAGATTAAAACTAAATGGAGTTTTAATAAATGTTTAATTAGATTGAAATGTTAATGTGGTAATTAAATTTGCCAAATTTGAGAAGTGTTCGAAAATGGAGTATCACCAGTTTTACTTCATGCGATAGTTAAATCTTTAATTAGATTTAAACGTTAAATGGTAATTGAATTTACCAATAACACAGTGGGTGTTAGATATGGAGTACTACCAGTTTTGCTCCATGGGATGAACAGGTTGGGATTGGAAAAATAAAATAAATGATTACTTCGGTAAGGCTCGATAATCCCGACTAGTTTGATAAACCATAATTTGGTTTAAAGTTGTGAAAAGATAGTACAAAATCTTTTGAAATGGTTTCCAAGTGAAGATTTAAACAAGAGGTTTAAATGAATTAAATCTTTGATAAGATTTATGAGAATAATTCCCAATGTAAAGAATATTTGAATAATACAATATTCTAGATTAGAATGAGACGTATGTTGTATTTTTATAGCACTTGATTATTGATTATAAAATACGTGAGTTATTCGGAAAGACCGAGTTTATCCCATTCTGAATAACTGATACGACGATTAAATGTCGACGATGAAGACGGTGGTCGAAGACCGGAGATTTTCACATCGTATGGATGATTACTGATGTCTTGATTGGGCTGATCCCCCGAGACAAGGTAATAAGTGGTGATCGTCCAAACGTACTTGGAGATCGACTAGATATGCAAGGACCTCTCTTCTGTATTGGACATATGGGACGAGGAATAAGGTGCCCCCCGCTTCGTTCAGACCCAGAACGGACTTGTAAATGGATGTGTGTCTGATATTGGATTTTACCATGTGTTGATTGATTTCTATTAAATATATATCTGTTTGGTGGCGGAGAATTTATTCTCTTGCTTAACACCCTTCTCTGAGACGTACGAGCTTAGAGGTTATATATTGATAGATATCAGTTGCATGGCGTAAATTGTCAGTGTGGCATGCTGAGATGCAAATGATCAAAGCTTTTATTGAAAAACAAAGTCTTGTGGATGATGATCAAAGCACAACTTTAATTAGCATAGCTTTATGTATCGCGTTAATTCGCGAGGTTCACACCCCGGTATGAACCAGAAACGGGAGAGAACCGCATGGAGGACATGCGTTTCTTTCTAGTTAGGAGTGGTGTCATGGTATGAAGCTCAGACATTTTACTTATGTGGATGATGTATAGCGAGGTACCTCGGATTTGAGTTCCTAGTGGCTCTTGATATTGGTCGACACACTGACCAGATTTTATTCCCCATAGGACAGAGAAACGTATTGTTCAGGAATTACCAATCCGCTAAAGTAAGTGTGGACCGGCCCTGCCGCTCCAGGTGCAGTTGCGGCTGAATCCTGAGGCACGGGCAAGAGTGTCTCTAATCAGAAGGAAGATCTCTTGCCTTGGTTCATGATGGAAATCCAATTTCTAATACGACATTGTGCAGTTTTGATTGTAAAACTAGTATAGCGACATAATATATGGTACCTATACCGTCTATGATTGATACATTTATATTTGAAGTTGATTTTGACACTATGCACTTATAGTAATATCAAAATGAATTGTTTTAAACGTACCGGGCATGTTTGGCTATTATAAGGGAAACCTCTATCCTCCGGCTTGTTTTCCATTGTGTGATGGGACCTGAGTCTTATAATAGCTTCATTTTTCCAAAAAGCATTGCGTTGTTTTATTTTAAGCTGAGATTTATGTGGACTAAACCCGTTTTGTATTATATGGCGTGGTACCGTGATTTCCCAACTTTTAAAGTAAAGATTTAATAACTGTTTTAGTTCTCACACCAGTCTCATGACCGACTTGGAGTTTATGTTTTAACCTAAACTCTGCATGTCCATAATTTTCACATGGGCAGTCAGTAGATTTTGGTTTTCGCGGATATTTCTTTTCACAGGATCCTGAATTACAACTGGAACTATACTCGGAAAGCTTTGTATCTGTGTATTTCATTCAGTTGTGTTAGTTGATGTATTTTCCGTTGTGCATTGTATTTATACTTTTGAAATGTAATTTAAATCTCTGATATTTTTCCGTTGTGTAATACTGTTTATTCGTACTCTGATGCTCTTGTACTCTGGTGTAATTGTTGTAATAGCAATGAAATGTTCCGTCGTTTGTGATTTGATGCGTCGTGTTCTCAAAGCAATTCGAGCTTTCTGGTAAGGGGAAGTTTGGATCATTAAAATTTTCCTATTCCATATACACAGTTCAAGAACTGCAACATATTAATGCATTTTCTAACTTCATTTGTGAAATAAGATTAAAACTGTACTGGTATATAGCGTAGATTTTAACCGCATTTCACAACAGTTTTAAATATTAACAATCAATTAGTGCGTATTTCCGGTAAAGGTGCGAGAGTAACACACTTGTAAAAAAAATGCACATCGATTTAATATGCATAAATTTTCAAGTACAGCTGATTTGCATATTTTAATAAAAAACAGTGACTTGTCGTAAGAAGCTACGATTTTAAATTACTATCGTTCTACCGAAAAGACAGATGCCAAATATTACATGATTAAGTGTTATAATATACATGGATAGCAGTAATAAAACGAAAATGACGCAATTGCCGTCATAGATTGGTTATAAAAACCATCGCAAGAAGGAAGATGAGCAGTATACGGATCTGATATAAATTTACAGGCATGCGTTGAATTAAGAAGGAATAAGGAGAAGGTTTACTTCATTAGTAATATTAAAATGAGCACACTTTCGTCATAGTATACCGAATGATAACAGATAATTTATATGAGTATCCTATATCCATATTACCACTTTAACAATCATTGTTAATCGCTGTCAGCTAAATTGATACCGAATAAATGATAATCGATTTGATTGGTTCATTCCTATAGAAAATGGCAGACGTAAGAATTCACAATAAATTATGTCCTCATTATTAACCTCTACCGACCATTAACAACCATAAACCGAAGTGTTAATTTTCGATAACTTTAATTGATAATGGTATGATTTTTCTATTATCATTTAAGTCGATACGGTAATAGTATTTAATACAAAGTTCCGATACCGAACCGAATCAATTTCTAATTTTAACCGCCTTGCAACAGAAGTAATTGAAGAGTTGCCAATAAAAAAAAGTTTTGCTTCAAATATTAATATTTTTTATGTGATACAAACTGAATTAGTAAATAAATAAAATAAATATAAATATAACAGAGATAAGAACAATTAAACCATCTTATAATAGCAATTTCAGCACTGAACATTGCAAACTTTCAAGTAAACAATCATTTCTTTAGAAAGTCAACATGATCAACTGACAGGCAAGTTCAAGCAATGCACGCAGTAATAACCAAAGCCCATTTTCACACAATGAAAAACTGAAAACCTCGCATGATCCAATGCACATTAGAATACCACTTCAAGATTATTTCTTAAGTTTTCAGGCATATCCTTTCTTCCTTTCTTCCCATGTACATCAGTACATGTGATGTGCATTTTTATATGGTGATATGCACAAGCTATCCTTAAAACCTTAGTTCTACCATATCTATCAGATGATCTAAATTCTAAAACATACAAATTAGACCAGACATATATCATGTTCAATGTTCAAATATGCATCCAAGAATTTAACCAAACTTTGCCTGACCAGAGACGAAACTGGTTTTGTTTGACAGTAGACGAAGCTGTGGTTTCACTTACACAATGTAAGCTTTAACGCAAATTTATGCAGATACATGGCTAGCCAAATCTTGATGTAAAACACTTATCACATAGATGAACACAGCATTTTGAATTTAAAGTGTATTAGTTCATCGATTACATAAATATTATCTCCAAGAATGAAATAGAACACACCTTTCTACTTGTGGAAGCTTTTTCTCCTTACAGCATCCCCAATTCTTCTCATCAAACTCTTTTTCTTCTTCTTCGTCGCAATCATATTCTCCAGCCCATCTGAATTTGTCATTGAAATGCTATCATAGTCTACAGCATTCATTGCTTTATCATCAGTAAATAGTGATGAAGGCACTTTAGAGTCTGATAGAGTACTCATTGATGGAAATAAATAGTTCTTCTTTTCCAATACTAATTCAGTGAACTTCTCTGATCCTCCTGAAGAATGTCTCCTTCCATTAGAAACCTTAACAAGTGATGGCAAATTTGCTATTATCTTGCTTTCATTCAAATCAATGGTTGAAAGTTTTTGTGTAGAATCACGCAATGATGAAGTCGCAGCAAGAAAGCCTTTCAACTCTTTTACACTGCCAATTGCTGCAGCTTCACTAACTTTTAAGCTTTCATAGTCTTGCCTTATGCTTTGTAGACTATTCTCTTTTTCCAATAACAACTCCTTAAGTTGAGAATTCTCAGCTCGAGCTATCTCTAAAGCATCTTTGTCGGCTTTTGCTTCACTTAATGCTTGTTTCAATAAATCTCTGAGTTTACAGGTCTCTTCTCTTGACCCTCTTAATGCTCCAACCAATCTACTATTCTCTGACTTCAGATTTTCCATATCTTCTTCAGAAGCTTTCGTGCAATTCATGAATCCAATCTGTTTCTCTCTCAGAACCGAATTCAGGTCCTCGAATTCTACTTTCAGCTTTTCATATATCTCCACCGAAGCACGTAGTTGGTCTTCTGTTGTTTTGAGCGTTGACATATTTTTAACTGACTCATTTCTAACCTTCTCTAATTCTAACTGTGTCAATGAGAGATTTGAATTCATTTCTGTAAGTGCAATCACCAAATCGTCCATTGCTTTCTTGCTCGTCTCTTCAGATTCTACAGCCATCTTGATCTCTTTCTTAAGAGCACGAATTTCTTCACGAGCTTGGATTATTTCTACAGGGTTTTGTTTGCCGTACTCACGGCTATTTTTAGTGAAACTATCTTCCAAGAGTTTTATATTGTCACAAAGTGATCTTATCTCGAGCTTTGATTCTTCAAGGGAGATCTTTGTCTGTTCAAGTTGTTTCGTTTGTGATATCAAAGACTCCAACATTTTTCTTTCTGATTCCTTGGCTTTCTCTACTTTCTTCTCAAGCATTGTCATTTCTTCTTTACTACTAAGAGCAGACATCTTTTTATTGGTTCTTAATTCTTCGAGGTCTTCGAGTGCTTTTGTGATCTCATCCCTTGCCTTCTTCAGCTCGTCCTGAAGCTGGTGCATCTGAGGTTGCATTTCTGATCCTCTTCCTACTCGTTTCTATATTAATATGACCTTATTATCATCATAAAATTAGGAATAATTTTGCTAAGCCTATATTTTCATGCTGCTTCTATATGATGGAAATTACTTATAAGAATAAAGAGATCAATACATAATCATGATCATATCTAATTATCAATGCGAATAATCATGAATAATACCTCTTGCATATTTGCTGATCGAGACGAAGGCTTCCGATCAAAGGACTTGGATTCATTGGAAGTATTTGTAGCCTTCACAGGGAAACTAATCCCTCCTATCGAAGTCTTTTGCCCCAATTCAGAGGACCCGGATCTAAATATATAAACGACAGAAGTTAGTTAATGCAAAAATCATACAACAAAATTGCAAATACAGAAGAACATTAAAAAAAAAATCATCAGAATTGATACCGATAATCAAACCACATGACAAAGTCTTTCGATCAAAAACCCGGTTTTCAGAATTGAAATGGATTTTCGACAAAGACCAATCGGTGAATATACATATTTATTGTACCTGAACTTAAAATTTTGCATTTCTGGAAGCAGCCTAATTTTAGCTTCAAAAGACTGTCGCTGACACGTCTCCTAAATCTATACAGCAAGCGTGAAAGAGGGTGAAGGTATCCAGATAATAAACCGCTAAAATAATTCGTAGGAGAAGATACTCAATGAACCATTAGAGAAATCAAAATTCGCGGTCGTTTTTGTGTACGCAGTTCAAAGAGAAGCGATGGGTATGTTTTACTTTTATATCATGGGCTGTGTTGAAAAGGAAATTAATTTGGATTACGAGGATTGATTAAGCGACTTTAGCAAAGTTTTAATAATTCAATCAATAGCTTGAAGCCTATGTATAGAGCAGAGAATGCAACAGAAATACATAACTGATATCTTGAATGAATAAAAGTCTATTTTTTTTCAATGAATTCTAATTTCTTTAATTTGTAACACGTTATCAACACAATAACAGATTAATTAAATATTTCCTATATCCATGTTAATTCCTTCTTTCCAATGTAGATTTTAAATCTATAGTAAATCCCCTTTAGATCTTATTTTGTTAATTTTATTTCTTTTACATTTCATTGTATTATTGATCTACTCACTATATTTGATTCCTTTTGTACATCTTTTTTTATTTGTATTTTAGATCTCGTTTTATTGTTGATTTCATTTTTTTTATTTTAAATTATATTTTCAGAAGAAATTGTTTTATTGTTTCTTGAAGAAACATATATAAGAATAATACGAATCTAGAACATTGTATTAAGTTTAGATCTAATATTCATATTGATCGAGGACACCTGAAGTGAATGGAAATACGTTATAAACTCAATTTTTAGCATTCGAATTAGAAGTCCAGAACCTACAGTTTCTATGATGCTAAAAGAAAGTTTTCGTAGATAATTAATTTTAAGTTTCTTTGTAATAAAGGACTAGAAGTCCTAAGAAAATTTATTAGAAATTCAAATAATTAGAGGGAAATATACGAGATATATTGTTCATATTTATATATATTACATGATTAGAAGACTATCATTTTCTTAGTAAAAAATCGTTAGCATAATTTGTTGGGTATTCCAGCCCATATTTGGCATAATTTTATACAAGCATATTTAGCATAATTTTATGCAGGCTTATTTGGCATAATTTTATGCAGGCATATTTGGCATAATTTTATGCAGACATATTTGACATAATTTTATGCAAGCATATTTGGCATAATTGTATGCAGGCATATTTGGCATATCTTTTTATGCAGGTCATGCTTAATTCGTGGGAGAGATTTATTGGTTTTGTCTTTTTCATAGATTTGTTGTGCAAGCATGCCTTTTGTGCAACAATATCTTTTCTTTTAAGGAAAGACATTTGGGAGATTACTCACAATTTTGGTATGCACATTAAAAGAAAAAGGGTTAATATAACCAGATCTGGTCACATAAGACAGCAGCAGTTTTTGGTCATTTATCATCTTCTTCAAGGTGTTTTGGTCTTCAAGATTGAGCTTCATTCTTGCTCGATACACCGCTGGCCTGAAGTGCACACATAGGGTGTTCTCTTACACCTTTTTCATCTCTTATTGTTTTTGAATTCCGGTGATTAGAAGAGAATCTTTTGTAAACATTTTGGGGCTGTTTTCCCCTTTTGGTTTATCAATAAGAGAAGAGGGTAGACTCCTTAAGAGGTCTCGTGGTTTTTACTCTTCACATCGAAGAGGTTTTCCACGTATAAAATCTTGTGTCTTGCTATTTTACTTTCATCGTATTTTTTTTGAATGGTGTGTTGATTGATTGTCTTGTGTGTGATATTGTGGGTGTAGCTTGAAGTAACCCCTAATCGATCCTATCAAATTGGTATCAGAGCTTGGGTAGGTTATTTATCACACTATGGAGTCGAGCAGTCATAGCTCAATGATTAAGTTGACATCAACCAACTATTCTATTTGGAGACCTATGATGGAAGACTTGTTATATTGCAGGGATTTACATGACCCAATTGAAACCGTCACTAGTTCGAGTGGTATTATCTCTAAACCTTCTAAACCCGATAAAATGGAAGAGAATGAATGGATAAAGTTGAAAAGGAAAACTTTAGGAACCATTAGACAATGGGTTGACATTAGCATTTTTAACCATGTGTCACAAGAGACCGATCCATATGATTTGTGGAAGAAATTAGAAGGTTTGTATAAGAGGAAAACAGCCCATAACAAAGCTTCATTGATTAAAAGGCTTGTTAATCTAAAGTTGAAAGGTGGAAAGTCAGTTTCTGAGCATCTTAGTGATTTCCAAGATATTATTAACAAGTTGACAACTATGAAGATCATTTTTGGTGATGAATTGCAAGCTTTGTTCTTATTGAGTTCTTTGCCAGATAGTTGGGAAACTTTAGTTGTGACCATTAGTAATTCAGCTCCAGATGGTGTGCTATCTTTGGATGTGATCAAAGAAAGCATGTTTAATGAAGAAATTAGAAGAAAAGAGATTGGAGTTGACAATTCACAAGCTCTTGTTGTGGAGAATAGAGGAAGAAGCAAGAGCAAAGGACCCAAAGGCCGTGATAACTCAAGAGGAAGATCCAAGTCTAGTGATGGAAAGAATCACTTCATATGCAACTATTGCAAGAAGCCTGGCCATATTAAAAAGTATTGCTTTCGTTGGAAAAGAGAACATGGGAAGAAGAATGATTTTCAGAAAGAAGGCGATGATAAAAATGTTGCAGCAGTAGCCTCTAAAAGTGATGATGATGTCACTTTAATTTGCGCAACTAGTGAATGTCATCATGTTAGCAGTACAGATTCTGAGTGGCTGGTTGATACAGGTGCTTCATATCATTGTGTTCCTAAGAGAGAGTATTTTTTGAATTATCAAGCAGGTGATTTTGGCAGTGTCAAAATGGGTAACCAGAGTCAGCAAGCATAGTTGGGATTGGTGATATTCGTGTGAAGACTAATGTTGGATGCATGCTTACATTGAAAGGTGTATGTCATATTCCGGATTTGCGTCTTAATTTGCTTTCAGCTCATATTCTTGATCAAGAAGGCTTTCGTCACACATTTGAGAGTGGCAAGTGGAAATTATCCAAGGGATCCATGACAATTGCAAGAGGCGAGTTGTGTTGTTCTTTGTACAAGACATATTTGACTGTATGTTTTGGTGAGCTCAATGCAGTGGAAGAAAAAGATTCTCCTAATTTATGGCATCGAAGATTGGGACACATGAGTGAAAAGGGTTTAAAATATTTAGCAGGTAAATCTCTTATTCCTGTCAATACTACAATTTCACTTAACCCTTGTGATCATTGCTTAGCAGGAAAACAACATAGAACTTCTTTTGCTAGAAAGTCTACAAGAAAGCAGGCTAAGTTGGAGCTTGTACATTCGGATGTATGTGGTCCTATTGAGGTTGAATCCAATGGTGGCAACAAATATTTTGTCACTTTTATTGACGATGCTACTAGAAAGACATGGATTTACATTTTGAAGACCAAAAGCCAAGTGTTTGAAACTTTTCAGAAGTTTCATGTTATGGTGGAAAGGGAGACAGAAAGCAAGTTGAAGTGCCTTCGTACAGACAATGGTGGAGAGTATACCTCACATGAGTTCAAGAATTATTGTGCGCAATATGGTATTCGACATGTGAAGACAGTTCCAGGCACTCCCCAACACAATGGTGTAGCTGAGAGGATGAATAGAACCATTGTGGAGAAGGTGCGATGCATGTTGAAGATGTCCGATCTACCAAAGTCATTTTGGGATGAAGCAGTGAATACAGCAGTTTATCTGATCAACCGTTCTCCATCTATTCCATTGGGGCTTGACATTCCAGAGAGAGCATGGAAGGGATGTGATCCTGTATATACACATCTTAGAGTATTTGGATGCAAGGCATACATGCATGTGCCAAAAGACCAAAGATCAAAGCTGGATTCCAAGACTAATCCATGTGTTTTTGTTGGTTATGGTGATGAAGAGTATGGGTTCAGGCTATATGATCCAGAAAAAGGAAAGGTAGTAAGAAGCAGAGATGTAGTGTTCTTTGAGCATGAAAAAGGTGCAGAACTTTTGAGTGCAAGGTATCATACTAGCTCAGATTTTTTTATTGATACTACTGATGTTTCTTTGTCCCCTACTCGTGGTTTTGTTGAACAGCCAATACAGGCTGATATTGATGCAACACATGAAGGTGTTGATGATGCACAGCTTGATGGTGCACATTTTGATGATGTTCATGATGATGTTCATAATGAAGCTCAACCAAATGGAGAAGTGGCTTGTGAGCAGGGGGAGCAAATTGCCCCACAAGTGGATGATGCTCAAGTTAAAAGGTCAACCGGAGAACATAAACCATCTACAAGATATCCAAGCACAGATTATATCTTAATTACAGCTGATGGTGAGCCCGAGAGCTTCCAAGAAGTGTTGTCTAGTTGGGACAAGAATCTTTGGCTTGAGGCTATGAAAGAGGAGATGAATTATTTGATGAAGAATCAGACTTTTGAGCTAGTGAAACTTCCAAAAGGCAAGAAGCTTTTGAAAAACAAATGGGTTTTCAAGAACAAGAAAGATGGTGAGAAGATAGTAAAGCGCAAAGCTAGATTGGTAGTCAAAGGATGCAATCAGAAAAAAGGCATTGATTTTGATGAGATTTTTTCACCAGTTGTCAAGATGACTTCTATCAGAACCATTTTGGGTTTAGCAGCAAGTTGTGACCTTGAATTGGAACAACTTGATGTAAAAACCGCATTTTTACATGGTGATTTGCAGGAAGAAATCTACATGGAACAACCTGAAGGATTTGAAGAAAAGGGAAAAGGAAAACTTGTTTGCAAGTTGAAGAAGAGTCTTTATGGACTTAAGCAAGCACCAAGGCAGTGGTATCACAAATTTGATTCATTTATGACAAGCAATGGTTACAAGAGGACTGTTGCAGATCCTTATGTGTATTTTAGAAAGTTTCCTGGCGATATCTTCATTATTCTTCTTTTATATGTGGATGACATGTTGGTAGTTGGACAAAACTTAGAATTGATTAGCAACTTGAAGAAAGATTTGTCCAAGTCATTTGACATGAAGGACATGGGTCCTGCAAAGCAAATCTTAGGCATGGAGATTGTTCGTGATAGAAAAGCTAGGAAGTTGTGGCTATCTCAAGAAAAATATATTGAACGTGTGCTTGAAAGGTTCAATATGAAGCATGCTAAGCCGGTTAGTACACCACTCGCATCTCATTTTAAGCTAAGTAAGAGGGATTGTCCAACAACGGAGAAGGAAAAAGAAAGTATGTCTTCTATTCCTTATTCATCTGCAGTTGGTTCATTGATGTATGCTATGGTGTGCACTAGGCCAGATATTGCATATTCTGTTGGTTTGGTGAGTAGATACTTATCCAATCCTGGTAAAGTTCACTGGGATGCAGTAAAGTGGATTTTCAGATATTTGCGTGGTACTTCAAGATTTTGCTTATGTTTTGGAGGTAGCAAACATGTTCTTGAGGGGTATACAGATGCAGACATGGCTGGTGACATTGATAGTAGAAAATCTACCTCAGGTTATGTGTTCACATTTTCAGGGGGAGCCATTTCTTGGCAATCCAAGTTACAAAAGTGTGTGGCTTTATCTACAACCGAGGCAGAGTATATAGCAGCTGTGGAAGCAAGTAAAGAGATGCTTTGGTTGAAGAGGTTCCTTCAAGAGTTGGGTTTGCAACAAGAAGAGTATATAGTATTCTGTGACAGTCAGAGTGCTATGGTTTTGAGCAAGAATTCCATGTATCATGCACGCACTAAGCATATTGATGTTCGGTATCATTGGTTAAGAAATGTGATTGAAGAAAATATGCTCAAGTTAAAGAAAATTCATACAAACAAGAATGGTGCAGATATGTTGACTAAAGTGGTTCCAGGAAACAAGCTTGATGTTTGTAGCAAGCTTGTGGGAATGAGTTTCAAATGATGATTGAAGCATGCACATCTTCCCCAAGTTGGGCTGGAGGGGGAGATTGTTGGGTATTGCAGCCCATATTTGGCATAATTTTATGCAGGCATATTTGGCATAATTTTATGCAGGCATATTTGAATTTTATGCAGGCATATTTGGCATAATTTTATGCAGGCATATTTGGCATATCTTTTTATGCAGGTCATGCTTAATTTGTGGGAGAGATTTATTGGTTTTGTCTTTTTCCTAGATTTGTTGTGCAAGCATGCCTTTTGTGCAACAATATCTTTTCTTTTAAGGAAAGACATTTGGGAGATTACTCACAATTTTGGTATGCACATTAAAAGAAAAAGGGTTAATATAACCAGATCTGGTCACATAAGGCAGCAACAGTTTTTGGTCATTTATCCTCTTCTTCAAGGTGTTTTGGTCTTCAAGATTGAGCTTCATTCTTGCTGGATACACCGCTGGCCTGAAGTGCACACATAGGGTGTTCTCTTACACCTTTTTCATCTCTTATTGTTTTTGGATTCCGGTGATTAGAAGAGAATCTTTTGTAAACATTTTGGGGCTGTTTTCCCCTTTTGGTTTATCAATAAGAGAAGAGGGTAGACTCCTTAAGAGGTCTCGTGGTTTTTACTTTTCACATCGAAGATGTTTTCCACGTATAAAATCTTGTGTCTTGCTATTTTACTTTCATCGTATTTTTTTTGAATGGTGTGTTGATTGATTGTCTTGTGTGTGATATTGTGGGTGTAGCTTGAAGTAATCCCTAATCGATCCTATCATAATTTCCTTATAGCTATGTAGTATGTCATTTATTAAAGATCTATAAAAGAGCAAAGTTGCATGTTATTCGATTGCTTATAAGTCTGGTTTCATTGTTCACGTAAGATCGGAATTAAAACGCAGCAGAGTTAAATAAGCTGAACCATGAAAAAAAATAGTATCCAAGCAAATCATCAAATGCAATAAATTTGGATAAAAAATATGAAACAAAATTATGATGAAAATCAAGTTAACGTTGGAGGTGACATCAATGATATCATCAAACTTAGACAAAAATAACTATTAATGTAATGGCTCGCTTGACCTGAAGATCAATGAATAATAAGATTTCTGCTCCAATCATTAATTTGATGGAACTGAAACCCAAAAGATTTTTATATTGAAATAGTTTACTGATAAAATATTCTGCTACAAGCTAGAGTCAACAAATAAATAAATAAAAAATCAATGAGAGAAAAAAATGATTTTTTTAATGCTTATTTAAATCTCTAGAAAAGATTTTTCTAAAGTTGATAAAAACTTTCATTGAATTTAAAATCTCTATAAAAGATAAAAGGATTTATGTCCTTGAATATTTACTCTTTATTATTACATATTGCTAACATGAATTAGTTTGCTTTTATTTATTTATTTTGCTAAGTTGTAAATACTATGAAGGATTAGTTTATTTCTATGCATATAACATTGATTACATTAAACAAATATAATGAAACACTTGATACTTATTCTATTGTCATCTAAATCAAGGAAAAATCACTTGAAATTTTAGTTATTTATATTTGTCATTTTTGAATCAAGATGAAAGGTGGAACCTTAAGTGAATTACTTGAGTCATTTTATTTTATTTTCATTTAATATGAATTGATTTGAAACTCAAAAAAATTGTGATCATTTCTTTAATGTTTTTTTATACATTTAATATAACTTAAACTGGAAGTTTAAGTGAGTACTATAAAAACTTAATAAACTTGAATTTTACTAGTCATATTATGTTATAAAACACGAAGTTTTGATAGATTATTTTTGTGTACATATGTTTAGCTATATAGCTAGAGAAATACATTTTTATATTATTCGAAAGAGATAACTCATATACAATACTGTGTTTGTTTATGGATATTTTTGTTTATATATTAATCTCTTAAAGAGATGTTTTAAAGCTGTATTTATATATTTGTATTAAAAAATCCAACATCCTATAAGAGATGTTATAAAAAATCTATTTTGTTGAATTGTCAAAAGAGATGTTAAAATTTTATTTTTATTGAATTGTCGAAAGAGATCAGGGCCGGTCCTGGCCTAGTGCGAGCCGTGCGACCGCACAGGGCCCATTAGGTCAAGGGGCCCAACAAAAAACTGTATTACCTTTACTAGAGCTGCTTGTATGCTTGATAGTAATTTATCTATGCCAAAGTAGATATGATTGTATGCTTTGTTGACATCAATTAATATATTAAAATGGAGATGTGGCTTGTGTGGACCTCTAGTTGACTGATTGAAAATGTGGGTAAAAACTTTATGAATTTGCTGAAACACGCAATTTTCTCAATGGAGATGCACAGTAGAAAAAACACATTTTCACTTAAGTTCAATTTCATATAAAAAAAATTAAGGGCTCAAAATTTTGGGTATGCACTAGGCCCATAAATACTCAGGGCCGGCCCTGAAAGAGATATACAACACTCTAGAAGGGATGTCTAAAATGTATCCTCAAAAGTAATATTATATCTTCTTATAACACAATAAAATAATTGTTGTGAAATATTTTCACATAAGATACTACACTTCAAAAAGTGATATGGTAATAAATAATCCAAAGAATTTGTGAATCAAAATACAACTATTAACGATGGGTACAAAATACATTCACAAAATTCAATCTATCTTTATTGTGGACTTGTAGCTCCATTAGATTATTTTAAGAGCAAATAGTGATTAGTGATCTATTATTTTTTGAAAAATTTCTATGAATTGCATATCTTATGCATAACTATTTCTTGAAAAAATATCTTTAGATGTTCTCCTGAAGAGATCATGAATATGTCATATCATATTGTTGCGAAAGCTATAAATATCTTCTTGAAAAGATCTGTATGTGCAACTAATTTATTTTTATAAATTTTAAATGTTTGGAAGATGCTTTTGTTTTGTTATAAGTATATCACTTTTATTTAATTCTCTGCTAAGTTATCAAAATTAATGTTCGAAAGTAATCCTTATAGTATAATGGAGGAATAAAATTCAACAAATTGAAGTTGTTTGTATATTTTATTTGAAACTGAAGTTCAATACAATTCCAAACCTAATGTTTAGAACATTATCATGCAATTTCAAAGGATTCACATTGACATTGATCTATAAATAGAAATTAATAGTTTGGATCTTTATAATAGTTTATTCTAAAAACCACCGACTCAAACGAAAATAAGCAAATTTATAATATATATATATATATATATATATCTGTGTGTGTAATACATGAATGCATATATATATATATATATATCCATATACGTAAATATTCCACAAACAATCGAAAGTTTTTTATTGGCTCATTTTTTAGATTATGCATAGATATTATTTAGTAATTCAAAAAGACAATCGTCATAAATATTGAATGGCCTGAAGTCACGTGTGTATTCAAATGATCTATATAACTAGAAAATTCCTCTAAGTTACTAGATTAATGAAAAAGGATAAGTGATATAATATGAATGCATCTTATCAACTAATAAAAGCACTATTCTCCTAAATTTAAATACATATAATGTATTTGCTAGTAATAACGTGATAATATATCAGAAATGAGAATCAGAGAGGGTTGTTATTTAATGTGAAATGTTTGTTAACCTTGACGGGGAGGATAAAGGGATACAAGTTCATATTGATCATCGGTGTTAAATATTTGCTAACATATACAATGATACAAAAATATTAAGCAACTTGAATAAATTATCAATTATATCTCTAATGGACTTTCTCCAGTATAGATTTGAATCTCTTGTTAGGGAATGCAGAATGAATCATTAAGGCAAAACTAACACTAAAGTGTGGTGAATAGTGTTTTCAAGGAATTTAAGAAAATATAAAACTAATATGATCTACTATATGAATAACACACCACAAAGATGATCACAGACACAGAATCAAACATAAACACAGAAATAAACAAAAATAAAATGCAGAAAAGGAAATAACGCACCGGATTTTATACTGGTTAGGATTACTCCTACATCCAGTCACACACAACGCTGGATTGCACAGAGTATCAATATCCAAGTACAACACCCTTGATTTCACGGCTACAAGGTTACCACCGTATCCACCACCCTCGATTTCCTCGGCTACAAGGTTAACATCGTTTCCTTCCTTGATTTCACGGCTACAAGGAACACACCATTTTCGAGACTATCCCAAAACAATCCCAAATGATTACAACAACCCTATAACTCTTCAATAGCACTTTGATTCGAAGAGTAATGAGTATAGACTGAGAAAAGAAGAAGTTTTATATAAATAGAATTGAAATCGGCGGAGTATAAGTGTTGAAATCATAAAAATATAAAATAATAATGGAGTAATGAAAAGGGATGAAGATGGAGAAGAAGAACGATTAAAAAGTTTGAAATCAACCCCTATTTATAAGATTTGAAAGGTTGCAACGCTTTTGGAACGTTACAAATGGTGAAAAGACATTTCCATTCAAAATTGAAAATATGATGGTTATATGTCGACATGGCCACATATGTATGTCGACATATGTTGTTCAAAATTTGAAACTTGAGTATTTTTCGAGTGTTTTAATATATAAATAATTCTAGAAATTCTTGAATTAAAACATAGTGATATAATTAAGTATTATAAAGTAGAAAAACATATGAAATCATAAATATATTTTGTATAAACATATTTATAAAATTATAAAGTTTAAAACTATATAAATATATAAGTCTAAATGTATATAACTTATATAAATATGTTTTAACTTATAAGCTTTGAAACTCAAGTTTAAAATAAAAAAATTGAATTTGAATAGAATTTGAACATAGAATTGAAATTCAAAAATCAAATTTGAAAAACATAATTTGAATTTGAACTTGGAGTGTTATTCAGAGTTTTACATAAACTAGACTCTATTACTATATTTATCTTGAAGTCTTGAACTTTTGAAATCTTGATTACTCATGAGTTTTGAATCTTTTCTGAATTCTGAATCTCTTGAATCTCTAAAACTCTAGAGTTGTACAATCCTCAGTATTAATTCCTGTATATAAATCCTACATATATGTACATATATATATATATTCTAGATAGAGATTTTAGTATATATTTTATAATCAATTATTATTGAAATAAGGTTACTGTCATCAAAACTCCATTCTCCAACAATCTCCCCCTTTTTGATGATGACAACCTTAGTTTATAAAATATTCATACCTGTTTATACCTATTGATGTTGATCCTTCTAATACTCCCCACGTCTATATGAATCCTACATATTGTACTTAAACTAAGTCTATATTTTATAATTTCTCCCCGTTTGGCATTATCAAAAATAAATTCTAGAAATACTCCCCTTAAATCCTATATCTATCTATATAATTCCTATATTAAAGTAAAGTACTCCCACTAAATCCTAAATCTATCGATATATATCCTATAATCGTAAAATATTCCCCTTAATTTCATGACTATGCAATAATCAATACTAAGTGTATGAACAAAACAATCCAAATATTATAATTACATTTGTTTTAAGTCATATACACAAATCAATCCAAGCACACCAATCCAAGTAATATTTACA
The DNA here is from genome assembly GCA_030737875.1 of Allium sativum. Classification (NCBI taxonomy): domain Eukaryota; kingdom Viridiplantae; phylum Streptophyta; class Magnoliopsida; order Asparagales; family Amaryllidaceae; genus Allium; species Allium sativum. The sequence continues at coordinate 573,141,662 of CM060921.1, read as the reverse complement.
TATGTTTTACTACAAGTTTTAAGTCAAGCAATCCAAACAAATTCAAACAAATTAAACCAATCAAATCATACCAAACAATTAAACGTTTCTTAGGACTTCTACCCAACCGTCTTGTCCAGTGATTGGGTTCTTCTTGATGTCCTTCCATTCTTCTTTATTGGTGAGTGATGCTTTGTTGTTTTCATCTCTGAAATGAGAAGAGATTGACCAACGAATTACGTCAAAATGTTTCTCTTGATATTCAACCATTCGCATCTGAATTAGTTCTAAATGACGTTGATTACGTAGTGCTATGGAAAGGATGTTCTTGAAAGAATTCGACGTTTCTTCAAGATTTTCACTTAAGTTATGAATTGGATTTGCCATAGATTTGATAAGAATTGAATAGAGAAGAAAGAGAAATAATATAATGAATTTTTCCAGAAGAAATAGGCTTAAATAGGGTCTGGAATTCATTGGATTTGAATGGACATGAGTTAGTTATTTAATTTTAAATTTTGTATTTTTTGAAAAACTGGCAGTTATATGTCGACATAGTCAACTATGTATGTCGACATACTTATTTAAAAAAATTGAAAATTTTCAAATTTTGAATCTTTTGTTCTTATTTTATATTATATTTAATTCTAAAGTTTTTACAGTATCTTAAAGATATTTTTACATAAATAAAACTCCATTGATTACTTCTTGAAAAAACAAATACATCCAACTAATTAAGACACGCTAAATACGAGATTCGAAAGCAAATACAAGAAAATATTAAAGATTACTTAAACTAGATAGGCTAGTTTCAATGGATGATGAAGAGGAAGATGAAATTCCAAGCTTTCTTCCTATCTTGCTCATGAACTTAGTCATTTTGGAAAAGTTCTTTTTGAGCTTCTTTTGATTTTTGACTATCTTCAATTGGTTTTGAATAGTGATCTCTCCGGAAATGGTTCTAATGTTGATTGGACACTCAACAATTTCTAAAGAAGTTTCTTCTTCTTCTTTGATTTCCATAGGCTCTTGTTCTTGTTGCATTAGAGCTTGTTTGTCTTCGAATGTCTCGTAAGGTTTGAAAGTGATTGGAATTTGCATAAGGTGTATGTTTGTGGAGTCAAACACCTTTCTTGGCACAAATTCTTCTCCATGAAGATCAACTCCGAAATAATTGCAAATACGAGTGAGAAAAACTCCACAATAAAGAGAGTTTTCTCTTGATGATGTTTCTATGGGATTGAACTCTCTTAAGAACATGTTAGCCTAATTGATGTTATATCCACCAATAATAGCAAAAAGTGCTTTTTGGACCTTGGAAGTTGGGTTATTAAAATTTCCGAAACGAGAAGTAATGGCATGTTGAAGGAGAAGGTTTACGATTCTTGTTTTTGGGCGGAAAAAGCGATTTTTGAATTCTATGTAAGCATCGCTTTCAAATATGTCGTGATAAGTTTCTAAATCGGTTTCATCAATTTTGAAATTCGAAAAATCGTATCTCGTGCTTCTACAATTTAAGATATTGCCCAGGATTTCGCAATCTAAAACAATTTGCATTCCTTTGACGATACTCCAAATTTGGTTTTCATTTCCTTCGTAAAAAAACGCGATTAAGATTTGCGTAGAACAGCTTGACAAGCTTCGGGTAACACACTTCATCGTTATCCCGAGCGTCAAACAAGCTTAATACTTCATTGTGATTGAAGAGAGACATAAGATCATAGGATGGAAAGTCTCCAAAGACAGTGAATGCATCTGTATTGACTTTTGCATTTGCTAAACAGTCAACATAGGTTTTGATTGCTTCTCTATCATTATGTAGATAACCTTTGATGGTTTTAGTTAACTTCAATTTCTGAGATGAGCTTGAGGAAGCCATTGAAGTGTTTGTTTTGAAGAGTATAGATACGAAGAATATAGATTGAATTATGAATGAGAGGTAGAGAGAATAGATATATAAATAGAAATTGAATGGATATGAATTGAATAGGCACAACTTTTTCAGAAATCAATGACATATTTTCATACCTTGGGAGTTGGTGAAAAGTTAGAGGGTAGTTTGAAAGTTTAAACCTTTGAAATTCAAATTTTGAATTTCAAGTTAAAGGCTGATATGTCGACATATTGACATATGTATGTTGACATATATGTTCAATCTCAAGGGACATATGGTTTTTGTGACTTTTGATTTTAAATTATTGATTTATATTTCAGGTTTAACTATTTCCTAAAATAACACTAATCCTAGCAAACATCCAAATTTATTTTATTATTTTATTAATTATTATTTTGAACTTCAAAATTCAAATTTCAAATTTGAAATTTAAATTTTGAAATTTAAATTTTGAATTTTAAATTTAAATTTCAGAAACAAAGTAATCAATGCATGCATCTATTCAACCAAAAAAAAAGTAAAAATTAATTAAGGCGTACCCGGTTTTTAGTTCATTTTCTTTGATATTTTCTGAATTCTGAATTGCTGTGAAGCACATATTTGAATTTTCGGTTTCTGGCTCCTCATCACTTGATGATGAATCTGAATCGTCTAATGTTACTGCGTATGCTCTCTTTCTTTTCTTTGATGAATTGATGTTGTCCATTTGTTGAACTAATTTGTCTGGATATGGACACATTCTCTTCATTTGGCCTAGTTTATTGCAGTTATAACATCGACCATCATTTCTTCATGAACTTCCTTGGTTATTACTTTGAAAATTATTTCTCTTTCTGTATCTTAGAATTTTTTTGAAATGTCTTGTCATTAAGGTCGTTTCCTCATCGTCTTCACTGCTCGAATCAGAATTATTTGTTGTCGCTTTAAATTCTATGGATTTCTTTTCTTTGGCTTGTTTTCCTTTCTTTTCTGTAATTGGACTTCAAAAGACATCAGATTTCCGATTAACTCCTCAATCCTCATTTCACTGACACTATGGGCTTCTTCAATCGCCAATGTTTTCTGATCCCATTTTGAAGTCAATGAACTCAATATTTTTCTGACTTGGTCTTCTTCAGAATAAGTTTTTCTAAGTGTTGTTAATGAATGCACAATCTCTTGAAATCTGCAATACATATCAGAGATAGATTCATTCTCGTTCATTTTGAATAACTCAAACTGATTAATTAACATTGATATCATTGTTTGTTCAACTTTACTAGTTCCTTTATGAGTAACTTGTAAAGTTCTTCTAATTTCATAAGCAGATTTACAAACTAACACTCTGTCAAATTCATTCCTATCTAATGACCAGAACAACATATTCATGGCTTTAGAATTACTTTGTAAGTAGCCTTTTTTTCATTAGTCCATTGTGCATAATTAGTTGTGGGTTCTACATATTCAGTCTGTGTGATATTCCATGTGTCTAATCCTACTGATTGTAAATATATTTTCATTCTACATGCCCAATATGAATAATTACTACCATTAAACAGTGATGGTCTAACAGTTGACTGACCCTCTACAAAAGAACTATTATTACCAGTGTTGGTTGCCATTTTAGAATTTTCAAAAATCAAATTAAGAACTTTTCGAAAGAACATGCTCTGATACTAATTGTTAGGGAATGCGGAATGGATCGTTAAGGCAAACTAACACTAGAGGGAGGGTGAATAGTTTTTTCAAGGAATTTAAGAAAATCTAAAACTAATATGATCTACAATATGAATAACACACCACAGAGATGATCACAGACACAAAATCAAACACAAATACAGGAATAAACAAAAATAAAATGCAGAAAGGGAAAGAACACACCAGATTTTATACTGGTTCGGATTACTCCTACGTCCAGTCCCACGCAACACTGGATTGCGCAGAGTTTTATTACTATATCAATATCCAAATACATCACCCTTGATTTCACTGCTACAAGGTTACCACCGTTTCCACCACCCTCGATTTCCCCGGCTACAAGGTTAACACCGTTTCCTTCCTTGAATTCACGGTTACAAGGAATATATTATTTCCAAGACAATCCCAAAACAACCCCAAATAATTACAACAACCCTATAACTCTTCAATAGCACTTTGATTCAGTGAGTATTGAGTAGAGAGTGAGAAGAGAAGAAGCTTTATATAAATAAAATTGAAATCGGTAGAGTATAAGTGTAGAAACCATAAAAATATGAAATAATACTAGAGTAATGAAAAGGAATGAAGATGGAGAATAAGAATGGTTAAAAAAATTCGAAATCAACCCTTATTTATAAGATTTGAAAGGTTGCAACGCTTCTGGAACGTTATAAATGGTGAAAAGACACTTCCTTTCAAAATTGAAAATATGACGGTTATGACCACATATGTATGTCAACATATGTAGTTCAAAATTAGAAATTTGAGAGTATTTTTCAAGTGTTTTAATATGTAAATAATTCTGGAAATTCTTAAATTAGAACATAGTGATATAATTAAGTATTATAAAGTAGAAAAACATATGAAATCATAAGTATACTTTATATAAACATATTTATAAAATTATATTGTTTAAAACTATATAAATATATAAGTATAAAAGTATATAACTTATATAAATATGTATAAACTTATAAGCTTTGAAACTCAAATTTAAAATAGAAAAAAATAGAATTTGAGTAGAAATTGAAAATCAAAATTTGAAAATGGAATTTGAATTTGAATTTGAATTTGAATTTGAACCTGGAGTGTTATTCAGAGTCTTACATAAACTAGACTCTATTACTATATTTATCTTGAACTCTTGAAATCTTGATTACTCATGAATCTTGAATCTTCTTTGAATTCTGAATCTCTTGAATCTCTAAAACTCTAAAACTGTACAGTCTTCAGTATTAATTCATGTATACAAATCCTGCATATATGTGTGTGTGTGTATATATATATATATTCTAGATAGAGATGTTAGCATATATTTTATAATCAATTAATATTTAAATAAGGTTGTTGTTAAAACTTCATTCTCCAACATCCCCGATGGATCAAAAGCTGTAAACCACAGCTGTAATGTGGTATAGAAGTCAGTTCAAAATATTTTTGAAATAAATCATGAAGATGCCAAATAAAAGAGGTGAGAACTCTTGAAAAACACTTGAGGGTGCTTCGAAAGAGACTTACAAAAAGTCGGTACGACGATGAATGAATAGTCGCCATGCACTGGATCGATGATGGCCAATATATATATGTAGAATTTGAAGCATAATAACAACAGCAGTAGTAAAATAATTTTAATAGCAGTAGAAAATATAAATCACGCAGTCGATTTATGCTGGTTCGGACATCCCATCATGAAGCTCCTCTTCGTCTTTTTAACTATCAAACCAACCCTCACTTCATTCGGAGGAACATGTTTACAAACAACACTTGATTTCACAGGCCACAAGTTTACCCACTTAATTTCACGGACCACAAGTTTACCCACTTGATTTGAACGTGCTACAGGCTTACCCACCTGATTTGAATGGCCTACAGGCTCAGCGAAACTTTGAATACAAAGTAAGTAGATGACTGACTATATATTGTGTCTTCAATACACGAAGTAGTCGCAGTGTCGTATAACTTCTACAACCTTTAAAAATAATGATACAGATTGAGTGTGCAGTGGCTAAGAAATGAATTTGGACTAGATTTGAATATTTGTGGAGTGATGTAGCGCGAGTCTAATATTTGCTTTGAAATAAATATAGAGTTTGAATATTTGGTAGCAATAAGACCACAAATTAGAAAGGAGAATTGTTGTCTTTTTTATGTGGAGTTATGTGAGACTTGTATAAGGGCGATGAAATGCCATTGAAAAGTTGCAATCCTTCATATATTCCCCTTTTAGTAGATGCATCCATTAGAAGTTTGCACTCAGGGCCGGCGCTGACCCACGTGGGGCCCTAGGCCGAAAATGGTGGTAAAGTTGAATGGAAACCTTTTTGGCCCTGCCAAGATTCGAAGTCAAGACCTCCCACCTGAGGGTAACACAGCCTAACCACTTAACTACCGCATCCTTTCAATACACTATGCTAACAAAAGGTATAAATACGAGCTTACAAAAGATTTACATATTAAAAAAAATTGGAGGCCCTCCTCCAGCCCGAGGCCCTAAGCGTTCGCCTAGTTCGTCTGGGCCTAGGGTCGGGCCAGTTTGCACTTAGTGAATAGATGTATGAATTTGTACATGGCTATTCGTTCGGTTACATTGACTTTCATATCCATTCAATTTCTAATGTAATAGTTACATGGCTTAGACAGTTGAGGCATCCATATTTTAGTAATGAGACCTGAGTTCGGGTCTTAGTAGAGTAGCCATTTTATTTTTGCATCAAAATTTCGCCTTTTGAATTGAAATAAAAGATTGTTGTTTGATTATCAACCGTCATTAGTCACTTAGTTGGGTTGGTAGTTTCGCATGCATCCTTCTGCGTTGGCCCGGGTTTGAATCCTTCCTGTGTCGTATTTTTTTAAATTTTGGCAAATACTTCCAGCTTTTCATGCATGTAAGACTTGTTAAAAATCAAAGTGCCATGTAGTCCATTAATTTAGTTCTTGCGTTCCCACTTGCATTGTCTAGGCTTAAATCTTGCTCGGCACATAGGTTTTTTTCTTCTCATTACTTGTTTTCGAATACATTCAAATTTTGATAAGTTGCGCATGTTTCTTACTGAATACTTCTCTAGGCATTTTGGTGCTCACGCCTTTTGATGCGAGACAACAATTTTTCATGTGTACATAGTTTGGCCTTCTTCAACAATTTTGTCGTTTTATTTTACCTTTTTTTCATCGTCTAAGACTTGATCTGAAATAGAAAAACTCAACAAATACGTTAGTACCAAACGTCGTACGGTTGTCATCGTCAAAAGACTAAAATCGTATTTTCAACATTCTCCCCCTGTTTGATGATGACAACTATACGAATTTATAAATAAATAATATTGTATTACTTCCATTAATATTTGCTTCCTCCAAATTAATATACTTCCACTGTCAATATATCCCCCTTAGTATTTGCTTCCCCCAAATTTATATGCTTCCACTGTCTGTGTGCTCAATTTTCTCTCCCTTTGTCATTAACAAAAAGGATGAAAATAATAATTAAATTTGGGATGTATTTTAAATTGAACGATTTCATAACGCACTATTTTTGACAAAGTAAAATTACAATTAGGACAAAAATTGAAAATACCAACTCCGAAATAAAAGAATGAATTAGATATACTGAATTTTTTGCAGTTCCGTCATCCATGAATGCTCATTTTCCATCGTATGCAAGGAAGTTTTATTGGATTTAATTCATATATCATTTTATTTTTCTCGAGTCCCTTTTTGTTGCCCTCATTCGTTGTAGCTTTGCTTGTACCGGACTTGTTGCTTGCGGTATTTCGACTATATCTCCTTTTGGCCATTATTCTATGATGTTATGACGATCAATAGAATCCCTTGCTTTGATGCGGCGATGAATGTGTAGTCGCTATTCACTGGATCAATGATGGCCAATATGTGTGTGTGTGTGTGTAGAATTTGAAGCATAGTAACCACAACGACAGTAAAATAATTTTAATGCAGTGGAAAATATTAATCTCACAGTCAATTTATACCGCTTTGGACTTCTCGTCCTACGTCCAGTCCCAAATCTCTCCTTAGGCCTTTTAACTATCAAAGCTGAGGAACATGTTTACAAACACCACTTGATTTCACAGGCCACAAGCTTACCCACTTGATTTCATGGGCCACAAGTTTACCCACTTGATTTGAACGGGATACATGCTTACCCACCTGATTTAAATGGGGTACAGTCTCACCGAAACTTTGAATACAAAGTAAGTAAATGACTGACTATATATTGTGTCTTCAATACATGAAGTAGTCGTAGTGTCGTACAACTTCAACAACCTTCAACAATAATGATATGAATTGAGTGCACAAAGGCTAAGAAGTGAATTTGACCAGATTTGAATATTTGTGGAATGATGTAGCTCTGGTCTAATATTTGCTTTGAAATAAATATAAAGTTTGAATACTTGGTAGCAATAAGACAAAAAATTAAAAAGGAGAAGTGTTGACCTTTTGTGTGGAGTGATGTGAGGCATGTATAAGAGCAATGAAATGCCACTGGAAAGTTGCAATCCTTCAGAAATTTCCCTTTGAGAAGATGCATCCATTAGAAGTTTGCACTTAGTGAATAGATGTATGAATTTGTACATGGCTATTCGTTAGGTTGCATTGATCTTTTATATCCATTTAGTTTCTAATGTAATAGTTACATGGCTCAAGTGGTTGAGGCATCCGCATTCCAGTGAAGAGACTTAAGTTCGAGGCTTGGTACGGTTTCCTTTTATTTTGCATCAAAATTCCACCTTTTGAATTTAAATAAAAGATTGTCGTTTGGTTTTCAACTGTTATCAGACACTTGGTTGGGTTGATAGTTGTGCATGCATCCTTCTGTATTGGCCTGGGTTTGAATCCTTTCTATGGCATTTTTTTTTTTTTTTTTTTTTTTTTTTGCAAATACTTCCAACTTTTCATGCATGTAAGACTTATTAAAAATCAAAGTGCCATGTAGTCCATTAGTTTAGTGCTTGCGTTCCTACTTGCATTGCCTCGGTTCAAACCTTACTTGGTACGTAGGTTTTTTTTTTCTCATTGCTTATTTTCCAATACATTCAAATTTTGATAAGTTGTGTATGTTTCTTACTGAATACTGCTCCAAGTTTTTTGATGCTCACGCCTTTTGATCCGGGACAACAAATTTTCATGTGTACATAGTTTAGCCTTCTTCAAAAATCTTGTCATTTTATCTCTACCTTTTTTTCATCGTCTAAGACTTGGCCTGAAATAAAAAAACTCAACAAATACATTAGTACCAAACGTCTTATAGTTGTTACCGTCAAAACACTAAAATCGTGTTTTCAACAACTCGTGATATGATTGTTAAGAAATCGAAGAAGTGATTTAGGTACCTAAAACATGAAGAGATCTCAATAAATCAAATCGAGAACATACAATAGATAATCATAGATGATAAATTTTTAAATAATAAAGCACTTATGTTAATTAGTGGATTAAAAACCTTGAATTAGGGGAGAACATGATTATCCATGATGAATCATTTCCTAAATGAGAAATGTGGGCCTGTAGTCTGCAAAATATAATTAGAAACATGTATATAGAATGTAAAAATCACATTAAAATTACTAAAGCACTATACAGTGTCAACAACATGTTATGTGCCTTGAGCATTATACTTTCATAGATTGTTGAATTGATTAAAGTGTGAAAGTATTTGAAATATTTAGAATACCTTTAAGGTATAAAGATGAAAGTGTACTAACTTCGAAAGAATGTAAATAACTTTGGTAGTGATAAAGAATGCAAAAAACAAGAAATGTAGATTACCATATTCTATTAAGTACTATTATGATGACAATCTTTATATAATTCATGATAAGTAGATTACTTCCTATTTTTAAGAATTGTTGTAATGAAACTCTTAATATTCATTGAAGTGGTAGTTGTGATATGCAAAACCTATTAAAATGTACAAGTGTCTGAAGAATATAAATAACACTTGTGGTTATAAAGAATGACATGGACGTTGATCGTAGATTATTGCGTTCTTCAAAGTATTGTTGTAATAAAAATCTTGATATATTTCAAGATGAGTATATTACTTCCAACTTCTTAATGTTGTTATAATGAAACTTGTCTTCTCCATCAAACGTATATTGCAATATGCAAATCTGGTTAAAGCAAAAATTGTAAGCACATGAAGTGTGTTCATAAATAAATACTAGTAGCATACAAAGCGCAAACAGAAGGTGCTTTAAATAAGAAAACATGCCTGAAGCATGAAAATGCACATGAAGTTCTAAAAACAAAAGTTCATTAAGAAGTATCTATAAACAATTTGAATTATCGAAAGATTATATGAATTTAGAGGAAATTATTAAATCAAGGGAAGTATCCATAAGTATGTTATAATGCACTCTTTTTCTTTAACTAAGATTTTGCCATTGGGTTATTCTTAGTAAGGTTTTAATGAGACAATATCTTGATTCAGAAGTATCAACACTAAAAATAGCATACAAAAATAAGTTATAATGTAGTTTTTTTTCCTTATTCAAGATTTTTTACTACTGGATTTTTCTTATTAAGGTTTTAACGAGGCATTACAATGATATGGAAATATCAAACTCTATTTACTATAGTAAATTATTGATATACGTTGTATTATATTTTACTCTTTTTTTCATTAAAAATTTTCCTATAGGTTTTTTTGTTAAGGTTTTTAATGATGCACTATCCTGATCCAAAAGTATCAAGATGAAATGAAATATTAAAATATGTTATTGTACTTTTTTCCTTCATTAAAATTTTTGCCACTGGGTTTTTCTTAGTAAGGTGTTAATGAGGCACTCTTTTGATCTCGAAGTACCAAACCCTTGAAAGGAATATCATTTTAATATGGTATATAATCTCACATGTTGCACTCTTTTCCTCATTTAAGGTTTTTCCCCAATGGGTTTTCCTGTTAGAGATTTTTTAATAAGGCAACGGATAATAGTTGCATAGACTAAATTAATATATGCAAGAAAAATAATAATAAGAGGACAATCATCATATATGTTTCAAAATGGACAACTTCAAATAAGTGACAATACAAAAGAAATCATGACTTATCTCTCTTAACAACAACCATAATCAAATTCATGATTCATGTAGCTACACTAAGCATAAGTCGTACACCTATTTTCCAAACAAATGGATGATGAAAAACAAAAGTGACAACTTACTAATTGTAAGACAATTCAACCTAGCATCACATATTGAATTTCTTTCCAAATTTAACAAAATTTACTAAATATTTCGACAGCACCTCCTTTGCGCGGCTCAATCCGGAAAACTACAACTCGCCAAATATGACTCATCCCAACAAAAGAAAACAAAAGCCCAAAAATGACTACCCATAAAGGGGCATAAAATCATCAAAAAATTACTAATGAAAAAAAACTACAACTCTACATCTACTACATACCTCTTTTCAAGAAAGTTTAGCATTTAGATGCAAAATAAAAGCGGATAAGTATCCAAATAATAAAATCTTGTTTTTATGTACTTGGGAATGTATGTTAAATAAATAGAATTTATCTTGTATAAACATGTCAAATCATGTATGGAATTTATCTCAAATAAATGGACTATATAATAATACAATTTTCCTGCATGCCTAACAACCATATGAGCATAAATCATCATGTCAAACATCAATAATTAAACACACACATAAAACTAATAGAAATCATAAAAAATAATATTCATATATATCCTATGCACGATACTAACCTAACTAATATAAGACATCTAATAAAATATGAAATCCATATATGACTTGACATTTGGTTGTCATTCTGAAAATAAGGAATGTTAATCTAGCATCTCTCGTCATCAAATCAGGTATTGCTCAAGTGTTACCATACCATTTCCAAGTCTACAATACTAATGGATGGAAACCACCAACAATTATTCCCACATCCATTTGAGAACCACAAATAGTTACAAAGAACTATTTGATTCATCCCTTTCAGTTACATCCATTTACGTTACATTTATTATGAAGTGAATGTGCAACCAACCCTTCCAATGATGTCGAGAACAAACAACACCCCTTTTACACAGAATCAACCATCACAGTCGAGTCCGTACTACATCACCTCGAGTTATGGAATCATAACTAGTAATAAACACAAGCTACGTTCATTAAAGGCCTATCGCTTCCGAATTGGTACATCTCTAACTCGACATACACAAATGATTGACCCTTCCCATTTGTACATTGGGGAATACAAAATCTTAGGAGGCTAGGGGTTCCAATCGTCTTTATTCGCGAACGTAAAAATCTCTCATGGAGTAGAGAAACTCCGATGATACAATGCTTCTAAACAACTCTAACTCCTTTGCTAATAAATAGTGCTTCCAACCCTAAAAAATGAACTCTATCGTCGTTGACTTCGAATGGGAGTTGAATACTCCTTCTTACACGATTTCTGTTGTCTACTAGAACATGACAGTCTTCCATTTGGAAATAAACCTTACCTAAGCCATCCACACTATCAAATGTGTCCTATTGACTTTTCGTTTCTACTCGGAATGAATAATCGATACACCCAAGGGTCAACTTCAAATTCTAAATCACCGAAACTCTTGTAGGACCTATTGCAACATCTTACTGGAGATGATTTGACCCAACCGCTCTACTTCTCTCAACGTACAGCAAAACTCCAACTTATGGTGTTTTCTCAACACGTACAACATAATTGAGATTAAAGAAACATATAAAACACTGCAATTGGCACATGCTATTTGACAACCCATAATCGACAGAATCCTCTTGGGATTCCCAATCGAAAAAACATTCTCGCACTATAGTCAATAAGACAAACCGCCCTCCATCAGGAATAGATATTCGCTCTCTTCTCCCTCCTAAGTTGTCATATGCCCTAGAGGTATGACTACTAGTTCAATACTATAACCAGATCGATACGGAGCTCGACCCATGTATGGTGAAAATCTGGTTACCTCATCAAATGTGCGTAGATACCCTTAAGTTACTAACTCATGTGAGGACTCACTACTAGAGAAATATCTCAGCCCGCAATCATCCAATCATAAACAACTCGCCTAATGAAGATCTAAGTCTTAGTCCATTATTGTTGAAAACGAGGATAACTCACTATTAAGAAGAATAATTTCCTAGCCCACTATCATCAGTAACAACCTCTTACTACCACCAATATTATGTATCCTCCTAGCAAGCGAACTAATGGACTCAGATATTTAGTCTAACTAAGTTCAACAACCAACAACAATAAAACAAATTGGCAAACATGAAATCATGACTCAATGAGATTAAGTTTTGACGAACCATGTATACTTCCAAGTATAAATAATATATGTTGTAACTCTCCCTCACCTCAAGGCCTAAAATTGAATGCATGTATGCTGCAGGCATCAACAATATTTAATTTTCGACGATCAAAAACGGAATGTTACACACATATATAATCCAACTAAGCCCTTAACATGTTAACTCACAATTAAGAAAGACAAACTAATTATCACGAGTACTAATCCTGTTCCATCCATTGAATCGCAAGATTAGATGGACCGATGAAACCTCGACGTCAAAATAAAAAAACATGTATTTGTAAACCCCATTAGTGGTAAACATATATCGCTGGTGATGTCGTTTTACCTTCTTCATCAAGGGAGAACTTGATGACACGGAAACGACGATCATTGCATGTCTCCATGATATGTCCCAACAAAGCAAGACAAACTTCTATACTAGACGCAAGCTCAAACATCTCAAGCTTCCTCAATCGACTCTCCCAAGCAATCATTTACTCATCGAATGAAATCAATCACATTCTGAGTCGATCACTTAACCCAGTCACAAATTCTAGAATTTAGAGTGATAACAAAGAGAATAACCATACTTTGTTAGCGCATCGAATTCGTTTAGGCACTCCAACAAAAACATATCACCTAAATTGGCAAACTTCACATCGACTTCTACGAAGTTGATGCAATTCTCTTAGAAGTGAACCATGGACAGGTCCTAAGCGAGAAATCAAAATATAAAGGCTCTCGACAAGTTCAGGCTCAACCTCGGAGTCTCTTAAGAGTAAACTACTAATTCATTCAACATCCAACTCTAATTCAAAGCATAAATACCTGCAAGAAACCAAACATCTCTCACACCACAATAGTAAACTCCATTCCAAGTAATATTTGCCATATAGACACATAAGTGCAGATTCAGTGCAACATAGTCGACTCACTGCACTTAAGCATTATAAGTAGCTATGAGCATCCTAGATAATGGTGCATACCATTACTGAAAATATAAATAGTAGATCGAGGCTAGTAGCTTTCATTCTCAACCCCATGGATGGAATAATGAGTAATATTTCTCGTTCACTAGATTGTCTCAGATAAGGGGTTAGGATGATCAATCGCTAATAGAAAAAAACTATTCCAATGACACTTATGTGTGAAACAAACAATAGTATATATGTTAATAATATATAGATTTGAAAAAACAAAAATATACAAATATGTACCCTTTTGTATATATTAACTATCTAATTCAATATTATCAGGTTGAACAACGCAACCTTTGCTCTGATACCAAATGTGATCACTTGTTATACACTACCAGTGTTTATATAACAAATATTGCGTTGTACAAGCATCCAATCAATGTAAAGTGATCATCAAGAGAAAGAAATATTAGAAAAGAAGAAAAAGAGGAAAGAAGAGGAGAAGATAGAAGAGAATATAAAGGAAGGAATGTAATATAAACATAATCGCAGAACCTGTCGTATATCTCACAGCGCATCAGATAACATATAATAGCAATAATCACAGACATAAAACATGTGAGACAGTAATAACTATATAAACTATATAATAAGAGTACATCAGGCTTATACAATTATAAGAAATAGTAATAGAGTATATACACGAGATAAATAAACACGACAGATAAACAATCTCTAACAAGAGTATATAATACTGTTAAGGCTCCACAATATCGCACAACGGAATAAAAAAATAAGGATATAAGTACAAATATATGAAATGTTGCCTCCTTCTACTCCACCTGCGTAGCTCTGAATAATACTTATACCTATCACCTAACCTGCTCATCTGCATCGTCGATGAGCACCAAAGGTAATAAGAGATAAATAAAACCTTGGATCAGACAACAGTCTAGTGTAAGCGATAAACATATCTCAAAGTACTATAAAGTTGTAATAGTATATATGTCATCGAGAATCGTACCAGACCTGCATTGCATCCACAGATTTAGCACATAAAAATTGATATATGCTTTACTATTATAATCATAATGTAAAGAAAGTGTGGTAGATGTCTAAGTACTAAATGGTGGTAATAAGTAAATATCCATAGCATTCATCATCCATACTCACATTCACTTATGCAATGCGTTGAGTCTACGATACCCGATACTGTAGCCGCCAAATCCATCGAGGCACTGGTATTTCCTATTGCAACGTACTCTACCAAACTATTGCTATGTCCTACTGCAACATACTATAGCAGATAACCTTATCCAGTTCATACTGCAATTGGCGCTTGTAACAACCCCGCGGAATGCACCAGGGAAACTGAAGAGAAGATTAAGCAAACTCATCCAAAGCTTTGCTCGGGTAATTATTGTTGGAGAATGGAGTTTTGATGACAACAACCTTATTTCAATTATCATTGATTATAAAATATATACTAACATCTCTATCTAGAATATATATATATGCACACATATATGCATGATTTATATACATGACTTAAATACTGAAGACTGTATAGTTTTAGAGATTCAAGAGATTTAGAATTCAAAGAAGATTCAAGACTCATGAGTAATCAAGTTATCAAGAGTTCAAGACAAATTTAGTAATAGAGTCTAGTTTATATGTAAGACTCTGAATGTCACTCTAGGTTCAAATTCAAATTCTGATTTCCAAAATCCAAATTCTAAGTTTATATAGTTTTACTATCTTACTTTTGATTTCAAACATAAGTTTTAAAGTTTATAAGTTATATATATATATATATGTATTTATACAGTTATATACTTTTGTAATTTTATGTTTATATAGTTTTAAACCTTATAATTTTATAAATATGTTTATGTAAGTTATATTTATATTTTCATATGATTTTATACTTTATAGCACTCATTTATATCACTATGTTTTAATTCAAGAATTTACAGAGTTACATATATAGTTAAACACTTGAAAATATTCAAAGTTCAAATTTTTAAAGAGCATATGTCAACATATATATATATATATATATATATATATATATATATATATATACATACATATGTCGACATACAACTGTCACTTTTTCAATTTTGAAAGGAAGTGTCTTTTCACCATTTGTAATGTTCTAGAAACATTGCAACCTTTCAAATCTTATAAATAGGGGTTGAATTCGAATTTTTTAACCATTCTTCTTCTCCATCTTCACCTCTTTTCACTCCTCCATTATTATTTCATTTTTTTTATTGATTTATACACTTCTACTCTACCGATTTCTATTTTAATTACATAAAACTTCTTTTCTTCTTACTCTCTACTCGTTACTCTCTGAATTGAAGTGATATTGAAAAGTTATATGGCTGTTGTAATCAGTTGGGATTGTTTGGGAAATGGTGTGTTCCTTGTAGCCCTGAAATCAAGAAAGGTAATCGATGTTAACCTTATAGCCGTGAAATCAAGGGTGCTGGAATCGATGTTAACCTTGTAGTCGTGAAATCAAGGGTGTTTGGAGCGGTGTTAACCCTGTAGCCGTGAAATCAAGCGATTGTACTTGGATATTGATATAGTTAAAAAACTCTGTGCAATCCAGCGTTGCATGGGACTGGACGTGGGAGTAATCCGAACCAGTATAAAATCCGATGTGTTCTTCCCTTTTCTGCATTTTATTTTTGTTTATTTCTGTGTTTGTGTTTGATTCTGTGTCTATGATCATCTCTGTGGTGTGTGATTCATATAGTAGATCGTATAAGTTTTAGATTTTCTTAAATTCCTTGAAAATACTATTCACCTCCCTCTAGTGTTAGTTTTTCCTTAATATCCGCATTCTGCGTTCCCTAACGATTACTTCCTCTCAAGTTTAGGTTTTTGGTTGCATTACGGTTTTACCTATGGTACATCTTTTTATGAGATATTATATTTTTTCCTTCCGATGTGTGAGATTATGATTTCGTTTATATTGCCTTATGATATCTGTTTTTAGTATTTCCTTATAGGAACCAATGATCCGTTTAGAATAGCTCTAACTTACGATGGGTCTTTTCTGTGTCAGAATTTAGGTCCATTCCAGGCGGATTGTTAAAGCGCTGGGGTCCGGGCCAATCGGTCGATATTACAACTGGCACCAATTTGTCTCTATTCCCCTCCCTCAAAGGTGTACCAAAATAGTAAGAACCGATAACACCTTTGCACACATTCTCCACATCAGAATCCATCCTAAGACTATCCATTGGACTCTCCTATTAAGTCGATCCACAAGTGGGCTATCCCCGACGAACAGCAGTACTATGAGATTCCATCGAATGCCCTCCAAATCATAACAACTACATGTCATCCCATTCTCATATGATAGTCACCTCGGTATGACCTAATATCGTCTTTTCTACATCGCGTAGAAACCATCTGTTGCAGTAACCTCATCTCCATCGTAGAATTACCTTCATCAAATGACGAATTACTACATAAACGCACCATATCCTTGTCTCCTGCCAAAACTATCGATCGAACAACCATTATATCGAAATCACTATTGAATGATCATCATGTCCTGCTCTTGAAATCGCACCATTATCCATATCAAATTAGCCAAAGTAGCCAATAAAAATAGCAGTCGATATTTACCACTCCGTAGTAATCGATAACGTCTACTAGGATCATGTATTTAACCAATATTGGTAAAATGAACTTCCAAGGAAAAACATCTGGAATTTGCTGCGAAATCCATAACTCATTGCCAAGCGCATCTTCCATCTTCAGGTCGACCACCAAGCTCCAATGTCGCTTCGTCTTCAAATCTATCACCAAGCTCCAAATTTGCTCCATCGTCGAAGCCATCCATGCTACCTGAAGCTCCTTCGAGAATTAATCTCATCCGTTCGAGTCTACCATCCTTGTGCGCTCAACCAATGTACACCAGCATATGTGCTTAATCGATATGCACCAAAATCACATGAACAAGATATTTTCTAATATTATATTGCCTACAAATAGTATTTTAAGATAAACTAAGCAAACAATGCAACCATGCAAACATGCAAATAATAGTCACACAATTTCCTAAACTAGCACAAGCATCCATAATAGCAATAATAAACTAAATATAACCTATCTATATCAATCAAAGTAAAATAAGTGTCAAAATAATCTAAATCTATCAGTGTTGTCAAAATAGCGTGTAATAACGCATAAATGGTAAATAGCACATAGTAGCCCTCGAATGGGTAAAATATGATAATCATGGTAAAAACTACTTAGGTCGCTTATTAATCTTTTTATTTGTTATTCACTAGGTTCAACTAACCTAGATAGTAATTAAAAATCAATTTAAAACGTCATGCGCTTTTAGTTCAGTTCGGTAGAACGCGGGTCTCCAAAACCCGATGTCGTAGGTTCAAATCCTACAGAGCGTGATTCCATTTATTTTATTTTGAATCATAATAAAAAAAACTTAACAAAACACGGCTGAATAGCATTTTTTCTCGATTGACCACCTACAAAGAGGAGGTCAATCGAGAAAAAATGCTATTAAATACTACACGGACAACTATAGTTCATTAAGAGATAATGTCACTCATCTCAACCAAATTAACCTAAACCTCTTCCATAGTGTAGAGCTCGCCAATACTAGTTCAATGGATGAAACGCCGTCCAAATCGAACCTCGTACGTGAAAGATACAGATGGTATAAGAAAATAGGTTTTAAACAACTAATAAAACAACTTAATTAATAAATTAATATTAGTTAATCACCTTCATTAAACCCATTACTCATCTTCTCAAACCAAATATCCCTTGCACCACTATCGCTTGTACATCTAAACTACGACTCCAATCAACAATTTCTCTTAAGTCACTCAATGGATTCGCATACCGATTCCGCCAACATGTTTGCCGTTACATCCTCTTTACAACCGTGTTCATCGATCAAAGTTCAATCCCTCACACCGAATAGCATCGAAACCATTCTTGTATGCTTCCCCTGAAAAACCGCGACCATCAATAAGCGTTCAGACCGCCTACAACTTGTGGTGCAGATGCACCTAGCCTTCCACGTCCCCACGCCGACATCATTCCCTATTTCATTGACCATAGAGACTAAAAATCCAAACCCTAGTTTGCAAGTGAAAACTAACGTTTCCAGAACCTTTCGATTTTGGTATGAATGTGGAGACCTCAATCTCACAAGTCTAACGTACTCAGTTTCATGTCTTTTTTTAGTTAAGTAGATGGATTAATTTTAATTTTTGAAAGTTAGATAATGGAGGCAGCTCAATTTTGATGAAAGAGTTAGAAGGGGGACTAGGAGGAAAGTGAATAGTAGCCCGATCAATTATGTTTGAGTGTTTGCATAATATAAACAATTATTATATCCAGTTCATAATTAATCTTTCAACTAGAAACAATAATGCAATTTAGCTCATTAAGATTAAGAGACACGTCCAATCACTGTGAAACTTGACCACATACATCACATAAATGATACGGTATCGATGGCATAAGTTTCTTCATAATCTGAGACTGTCTCAAAATGAAATTTTATGCGTATCTCGAGATTATTTTGACCTTTAAATGACCCAAACTCGAAATATTGAAATTTGTGTACTTTTTCTTCTTGTAACAAACAATATGGACTCAATGGAAACGGTCTCGAGTCCTGATTCGATCATTTGTGTAATTCCATTTTGGTACTGTCAATTGAATAATTAACAATCAAGATTTAAATAAAATATTTAAATATCCAGTTGTGAGAATAGTACCGGGATGAGAGACTAACCTGGGAAGTCCTCTCGCGCTTGAGTACGGGAGCCTTTGGCACTAGGTATCCACCTATTTAAATATCCAGTTGTAAAAATACGAGTCTTATAAGAACCGTTAAATAATGGTCTCATATGGTCGAATTTCATGACCATTGCGATGAACTGCCCGGAGGGATGGTCGGATCAATCGGTATTAAAGTACAAATGAGGACATGAAGCTACAAACAACCGGATTTGAATAACACTATGAGATCAGATAGGTCCGAAAAAGACCCTGGGGAAGCTAGATATTGGTACGGATCTGGGGCGTTGAAAATTAAATTTGAAACTTCAACGAAACATCATCTATAACTCAAAAGCCTAAGGGAGATTAGAGTACCCATGCACATAGATATGAAAGGGAATTATAAGGGAAAAACCTTAGGGGTTTCGCCCTCGTTTGATGCAATCGCTAGGACCAACACTGATCCTGTTAAGTGGGACGATCTGGGCCTTGTATTTAGGACCCAGTCGTCTTACTTTAGTGACCCTCCTAGTGCAGATTTAGGTCGACCTAGTGTCTTCTTCATCTATATATATAGGATCTTGGACACTTGAAAAGGGGATCTCCTTCTCTTCTCCATGCAGGAGGTCTACCATTCCTTTGAGACAAAAACACCATCATCTCCCATATTCTTTCAGAAAAACAATTGTGTTTGTATTCTACAGTTAGATCACTACAAGTGCACATATACCAGATTTTTTCGAAGCACTACAAAATTCTTGTTTTCTCACTACTCTTTTTTTTTTGTGGTTGAATTTATGGAATAAAAAGTTGAATATTTGATCGTAATCATTTTTAATTCATATGGGTGTCAGATCTTGTTTGACCAAAACCAAATCTGACACATACACAACCCTAAAATTTCATTATTTATAAGAAAATTCGTAGTTTAGATGGATGCCTACCATTTTACATTTGTTGCTTGTTTAACCATACAGATAATTAATTTATGCTATTATGGTATTATCTTATTGATACTATTATTTTCTTAAGTTCATATTAGAAAAAATAAATTATGGTTCACAAACAATCAGATAGTAGAGCATACTTTTGTATTCCAACCTTTTTTCGTATCTTTTTTGCGCAAGTGTTATGTACTTCAAGGAGCAAAAGATATACCTCAATAACTAATTTTCAAACAAACCATTTGCTTGTTTAAAAGTTAAAGGCTGAGCGTTGATTGCTTAACGTTGATCGATGAATAATTAAAATATTTTAAATTTTTTATTTTGTACAAAATGTAATAACCCAAATTTTTAGTTAATTTAAAATATGAATTTTAATTAATTTTAATGGATTTTAAATGCTAAATACTGAATTTGGATTCAAGAATAATTGAAAATAAATTCTAAATTTGGTTTTATACTTTACTATGATTAAAATAAGGTTAGTAAACTTTTAAAATCAATTTAAAAGTGAATTTTGAAAACCAATAAATTAATGTTATTGTAATGACAAAAAATGGACCATTTTTGAAACAGTCTTAGAATTCGACGAAACCACTTTTATTGGATCCATAATGTCAAAATGTGGTAAGGTTTCAAATTTCAAGTCAATCGGAGATAGTATGTAAGCATGCGTGGTATAAACACGTATTGAAAAAGTAGTTAAAATTCAGCAAAAGCTAGAAATAAGGCCATTTTTCAAACAATTCGACGAGATCAATTTTATTGGAACTATATTAGTGAAATATAGTAGGATTTCAAATTACCAGTTTAACAAAATTACCAATCGAATTCTTTATTAATTATTCTTTGGCGTAACTGCCATACAAAACACATTTAGTCATTTTATCTTTTGTCATAGAGCATTGTAAAAACCTTTCTAGGCTCCTGCCTAGGCCTTGCTTATGCGCTAGTCTAGCCTGACCGCGCCTACGTTAACCGTCTAGGTTATTGCCTAGGCCTCCTTTAGTCTACTAGATGAGACTAATGCATTATCAAGACATATAAACAAGTTTATATGCTTCATCTATGCATCAATTTTGGCTTCCTGCATTGTATAAACATTAGATTGTTTATTTCAAGCATTTTTGTCCCAATGGTTACTTCCAAATCCAATCAAATCCATGATATCCCATTGTGAATCGATTAATACTAAGCAAAACACCAAAAAAATATCTAAAATACATGTATTATCAAAAAAGCCTAATTCCAATTAATCCTTGATTAATCCTGGCGATTTATCTATAATCTATGTTAGTGTCTAAGATCATCCTAGCTATTTTTACAATATTAGTCGTATATATTTATAATTCTCATGTGCTTAAGTCATATAAGGTTTATGTTAGAGAACTCCAAATTATCACAAAATTAATTGGCAATGTGAAGGGTGGACTCTTAATATTTATGTAGAATTTATTTTATAAATTCTCCGATGTGGGACTTATCTCAGTACGCCCTCGCACGTGTGGCATATCCTAAGCCTAACACGTGGATCTTATTGGATGACATGGACAAATGTGGCAGTTATGTGCACACGAATTAAACCTGGCTCCGATACCATGTTAGAGAACCTCAAATTATCACAAAACCACTTGACAATGTGAAAGGTGGACTCTTAATATTTATACATAATTTATTTTATAAATTCCTCGATATGTGACTTATCTCAACAATTTACCATCAATTTTCATCATTATCGTTGAAGTTTCTAATGAGACTGTATTATCAATTAATATTTTTGACCATACTGGTACATGTTCGAAACAAGCTATTATAAAAATACCACATGATGTTGTCCAATTTTTCATGAATATCTAACATGTTATATTTCACTTATATGCTATAGATTTTGTTTTGCATTTATTTTTAAATGAAGATAAACCAAAATTGTTTAGCTTGTCAGAATTATTTACTTATAATATGTCACACGTGCGTTACATATTTTATTTATTTTTGAGTCAAAGCTATATCATATATTTCATTTCCATTTTTCGTAACCGACTTATAAATTATCATATTGACTTAAAATTATACTCAACCATCACAGTAGGTCGCCACATTTTTGCCGCTAATTTTTAATATAGTCATTCCTTGTTATTGGAAACTACAATATAAATTAAAATCAAAACAAAGTGTAATAACCCGGAAATTCGAACCAACTTAAAAAATAATTATTTTGGCAATTTTTATTTTGAATAGAATTATAACGTATATATTTATTTGAATCATCGTTAGAATATAAATATTTTATTTTAAATATAAAAGGAATTGAAAATGGCGCAGTAGTTCAAAAATTCGATTTCAAATGAATGTACAGGATTCAAAATAAACCGGATTTTAGCGAAACCAAAAATATTAGAATCTATTTGAGAATATCTTTCCAGCGAATCCAAAAAATCAAAATTTCATAGCGGGAATAAAAAGTTATGTCCAGTTGAAAATTCAGAATAGTCGCTATGGAAAATATAGCCCTTAAAAATGAAAATTTTGCAAACGACCTCTGTTTTCGACGAAACGACTTTTGTTGTATCCATGATGTCAAGTTATTGCTAGGTTTCAAAATTCGTAATTTTCTGAATTAATATGTGAGCGTGGCGAAGTAAAACGTGTATCCGTGTATTTCTTTCATGGGATCCTAGTTTACATCTGGAATGATACACGGGCAGCTAGTAGTTTTGGTTTTGCAGATTTATATTCACAGGATCCTGGTTTACACCTGGAACGATACTCAGAAAGCTCTGTATCCGTGTATTTCTTTCAGTTGTGTGTTGTATTATTTTTCCGCTGCTATGTATTTAAATGTAATATAAATCTCTGATATTTATCAAATGTGTAATATTTATTCATACTCTGTATATTCTTATACTCTGATGGAAATTGTTGTAATAGCAATGAAATGTTCCTCTATTTACGTTCCAATTTGTCGTGTTCTCAAAACAATCAGGGGTATCGAACGGTCTTGGTCGGTTTAGCGATCGATTCGGATCGAGCGAAATTCTCAGTTGTTACATTTGGTATCAGAGCTCTGGTTTACAGAGCTCGAGAACAAGACACATTAGAACGAAACGAAAGAATTCATCAGAGATTGGATTAGTAATATCCAATGGGAATGGCTCGTTAGAGATGGGATCAGTAGTATCCTAGAATGAGCCGGAAGAGTATATTTTTAAAATAAAAATGAAAACAAGTTTTTTTTTTTGAAAATTTAAACCCTATTATTCGTATTTGAATATTTTATTTTATATTGAATTTGGACAATCCAATATATAAAGATTTTGCATATACGCGTCATGAACATATATATACGAAGCCTCAAATATACTGGATAGATATAGAATCACACTCTAGTTGCCCGGGGATGATTCTGATAATGCTGTAGCGTTACCAGTATTTATTTTCGAGTATCGAAAGTGGGGTACCTATATATTTCCATCAGACTGGTGTGAGAACCAAAACTAGATAGGGTTTATTATTGTGATTTGGCATCAAAAACATGATTTTCTGTATATATATCAAAATTATGAATTTGAAACGTTAATTCACTAATTGATTAATGGTTGTGTTGTATGATTATTGTTTTGATTAATTAAAATTTTGAACCATTTAGCCTAATGGAACACAATTTAGAACTGAATTGAAAATTGATTACAATTGCATGCATATACATGTGTATCCATTGAAGAGGTCATAGCAAGGAGGCTAGAGCAGAAGAATAAAAATGTTTGCCCGACAAATAGGTACATGTTTACAAATTTATTGGGTTTGGATGATTTTATGAGCCGATTGGCTAGCCGCTTGGCTGTTTCTTTTTCTTTTTGGATTGGAGAGACCTGTATGGCAATTTCGGGATTTTCTCGGTGCTCCCGTGCAGGGGAGGTTATGGCGAAATTTTTCGAAAATTTAGGGTGTTAGCCAAATTTTTGAAAATTTGAAAAGTTCTTAGAAACTGAAAAGTTAAAGAACCTAAGCTATAATGAAAATAATGAAAGTTGGGTTGGTTTGTAAAACAACTTTCAGCTTCGTTCCTTTTCGGGGACAAAAAGTTTTAAGTGGGGGAGATTGTAATAACCCGGAAATTCGAACCAATTAAAAAAAAATTATTTTGGCAATTTTAATGAATTTTGAAAATTTAAAATGAATTATTTTAAATAATAATGACAAGAAATTTATTTTGAATAGAATTAGAACGTATGTATTTATTTGAATCGTCATTAGAATATAAATATTTTATTTTAAATATAAAAGGAATTGAAAATGGCGCGGTAGTTCGAAAATTTGATTTCAAATTTCAAATGAATGTATAGGATTCAAAATAAACCGGATTTTAGCGAAACCAAAAATATTAGAATCTATTTGAGAATATATTTCCAGCGAATCCGAAAAATCAAAATTTCATAGCGGGAATAAAAAGTTATGCCCAGTTGAAAATTCAGAATAGTCGCTATGGAAAATATAGCCCTTAAAAATGGAAATTTTGCAAACGACCTCTGTTTTTGATGAAACGACTTTTGTTGGATCCATGATGTCAAGCTATTGCTAGGTTTCAAAATTCGTAATTTTCTGAATTAAGATGTGAGCGTGGCGAAGTAAAACGTGTTTTGTCAATTTCAGTCAATTTCGATCGACCAGAAAATGGCCATTTTTCTAACGGTCTCAGATTTTGAAGAAATTAGTTTCATTAGGACCGTATCGTCAATACGAAGCTAGAAATAATTTTTCTAGAATTTTTAGAGTCCGTATGTGGCCCCGGTAAATTGAAATTGCGTTCAAATTCAATATATAGAGTTATATTTTAATTTTGACGAAAACTGATCATAACGGCCGAACTGGCTCATGATACATATCCCATTGTGTTCGAAATGGAGGGTAATTAGCTAGGGACGACAGTCGGTGGGTTTGATGTTGAGTTCGAAATAAAAAGTTGCTTTTTGGAATAATTAAATAATAATAAAATAAATAATATAACCCTAGGACAAAGGTCAAACCCACCTTATATCCCGTGGTCAAACCCGCCCCCTTTCAAAATAAAAAAATCTGATGCTTCCTCCCTCCCGTCGCCCTTCGTGAGACCGCTTCCCCCTCCGCCCACACCGTCGCGCCGCCGGCCTCGAGGGCACCGCCACCTTCACCGCTCCCCCCACCCTTTGCTCCACCGAACGACGTCAGCGAGCCACGCCAAATCGAAACAGCGAACCCCTCCTCCAATTCAAACCGCCGTCAGCCCTCCCCAGGCCCCACTACGACCGGCACCACCCTCCACCGCCTAGCCGCGCCTCCCCCCTGACCTACAGCCCCCAACGCCGACACCTCAGCCTCCACCAGCGACCATGGACCCCCTTCTCCTCTAAAAACCTAATTTTGAGTGTTTCTGAATTTGTAAATAACCCCCGAAGCCCACAACACCTGCAAGCATCCCCTCCTTCGATCGAGAAGCAATGTGAGTCTTATTTGTTTGTTTCTTAGATAAAGATCGAATTTTTAATAATAGAAAAATAGGATTTTTATTTTTAATTACCAAAGGTAATATTTTTACATATATAAAGGTATGATTTTTATATATGTATGATAATCAAGATATGATTTTTATATAGTAGAGATTATAAAAATGTGATTTTTAGAAGATTGAGAATATAAAAATTCGATTTTTATATATGTGAAGTAACGATGAAAATTCGATTTTTATACATGAAAAGGAATGATTTTTATACTATAAACCTCGTTATCAAAATATGATTTTTCTATAGGTAGCGTTGAAATAAAAATGTGATTTTTAATATCAACTGCGTGAAACAGAGAGCGATGGAACGGATTGAAATCAAAAAGGAATTCAAACGGTTCAGAAATTCAGAAATGAAATGGCGGAGTGGATCCCAAAGGTGAGAACTCCTCACTATAATTTTCTTTATACAGTTATTTAATATGTAACTGCATATATGAACTGTTCCCCGTTGTCCACAGACCATGGGCGACTTGTTTGTTTGGTTGTGTAGTTGATAGGATTATTGGTTTTAATTTGGTTGTTTGGGTGAAATGGAATTGATTAGATTGGTATGTGTATGGCGCCGGCCATTATTAGACCGGGGATAAGGCTAGGCCTTGTCCCATTTCTAGTATCGTGTCGTTATGCCGCCGGAATTTTCTAAAATAAGTTAGAAAAATAAAATATCATTTTATTGAATAAATGAACTGAATAGAATATTCATAGGTTGAATATAATATTTTGGTCGTTAAAAATATAATTTTTAACGTATATGTGAATAAATAAATATTCATTTACAAATCGAACGATTTGTTTATGTACACCCATTTGAAGGATATTGATTGGGACGATAAATTTTACACATCGCCCAACTGCACAAATAAAAATCTGTGTTTGTTGACTAAAACCCCACACGGGTATTGGGATGATATTTTATGTACACTAATCCCAATTATTTAGTTGTATGTCAATCGATAGGTTGACAGACTGTTGTGTAGTGCACTTTGGATGATGGTTGATTATTTATCATTGCTATTATATACATGTGTTGTATGGAATCCATATAATTAACATTATATGGTAATTGATTGGGCCTCATTCCAATTTGAAAAATAAAGAATATTATAAAATAAAGATTCATCTGTTGAATAAAATAAATAGTCATGTGTTAATGATACTCATGTGTTGAGAATATTCATGTGTTGAAAGAAATATATATTCATGTATTGAAGAAAATATTCATTTGTTGAATAGAATAACGAAGTTATTGAAATATATAAAGCCTTGTTGATTAGATATGCGCCATTTTGACGCGAACGATATTTATATCGATTATTTTCATTTTTATAATAAATATAGAAAAGGAAGTGATTTCAAAATATAACGTTTTGAAAATATTATCATTTATATATTAATGATATGAAATATTCAATTTTGATTTGAAATTGAATATAAAGTTGAAATTGTTTTGAAAACGAATTTAAAACGATTTATAAAATACGTTTAGAATTGAAATCGACGAAATATATATAATATATGTATTATATATATTAAATGGCCTGAATAGAACGCGCCGTGGCAGTTCGCGAATTTCGACCATTAACTTCGAATTGACATTACGGGAGATCCGACCATCGGATTCTCCTGAAACCAGAACCATTGGGTTCGCATCGAAAAGAGCTTTCCAATGAATATTAGAAATTTGAAATCTAACGGTTGGATTTGGAATTAGTCCAAATCAAATTTGGAAAAGGTTGCTGTAAGTGTAGTTCGACGACCGTTATTGGAAATCGACTGTACGGGCCTTGATAAAATTATTAAAAATATCAATAATTTGTGTAAAATCATAATAAATGATTTAGAAAGAATTGGGGTGAAAAATCCCATATTTAAAAAGGATAAAATTATATTTTTATCGAAATGAACTAGTTATAAACTAGAATTATAATCTAATGTTTTTGAATAAATAAATAGGATTTGAAGTGGTTTTAAAAATAATCAGAATTTCCAATTTATGAATTGGAATGGATTTGAATCGAAATTATCTTCAGAATATTTCGATGTTGGATTTCGTGATTATACAGACATGGTTGTGGAAATTTGAAAGATATATTTATATCGTTATTTCCAATACGATATTTGTTGGTTTCAGAATTTGATATTGAATATAAGTCGATATATTTTCTATACAGAGCCTTCTATTTAATATCAAATGGGATTTTGGGTTCATCGTGAATGGTGTCTTAAATAACACTATTCTTGGACCCAGTTTAGAAAAGAATAAATCTTTTAATTAAGATTTAGTGAAATTGTCCAGTTAATTAGTATTTAATTGGAATTAAATTTAAATTGGTTATCGGGTTTATTGTGAGTGGTGTTTTGAATAACACATGTTCTTTAACCCGATTAACAATGGAATGGGATTTTGGGTTTGTCGTGAACCGTGTTTTTAAATGACATTGGTTCTTTAACCCAGTTAAAGATAAGATTAACTTCTTAGCTTTGAATAACCATTAATATTGATTTGTGGAAAGATTAAAACTAAGTGGAGTTTTAATGAATCTTTAATTAGATTGAAATGATCGAGAATGGAGTATCACCAGTTTTGCTCTAAAGCAATAGTTAAATCTTTAATTAGATTTGAACGTGAAATGGTAATTAATATTTACCGATAGTGCCGTGGTGTTAGATATAGAGTATTACCAGTTTTGCTCCATGGGATGAATAGGTTGGGATTGAGAAATAAAATAAATGATTACTTCGGTGTGGTTCGCTAATCCCGACTAGTTTGGAAAACTTTAACATGGTTTGAAATGATATCCAAAGGAAGATTAAAGAATAAATTTAGAAGAATTTATCTTTGATAAAATTAATGGGAACCTTTCCCTAAGAATGTGAATATTTGAATAAAAGAATATTCTGAATTGGAATGAGGCGTATGTTGTGTTTGTGTAGCACTTGTTTATTATATACGCGAGTTATTTGGAAAGGCCGGGTTTATACCCATTCTGAACAACTGATTCGACGATAAGTCGAAGATGAAGACGGTGGTTGAAGACCGGAGGTCTTCACATCGTTTGGATGATTACTGATGATCTTGATTGGGCTGTACACCTAAGAGGAGGGAATCAGTTGGTGATCGTCCAGACGTATTTGGAGATCGATGGATATGCGAGGAATAAGGTTCCTCCGGTTTCGTTCAGACCCCAAACGAACTTGTAAATGAACTGTGTGTCTGACACTGGATTTTATTCTGTGTTGATTGATCTGTATTAAATATACATCTGTTTGGTGGCGGAGAATTTATTCTCTTGCTTAACACCCTTCTCTGAGACGTACGAGCTCAGAGGTTGTATATCGATGGATATCAATCGCATGGAGTGAATTGCCCGTGTGGCATGGCTAAGTGGCAAATGGTCAAGGCTTTTGTTGAAAAGCAAAGTCTTGTGGTTGATGATCAAAGCACGACCTACGTGGCACAGCTTTGTGTATAACGTTAATTCGCGAGCCTCACACCTCGGTATGAGTCAAAAACGGGATAGTGACTGTAGGGAGAGCACGACGTTTCTCTCTAGCTATGAGTGATGTCAGTGACCTACCATCCATGACATTTATATACTTTTTACCTGTGTAGTTGTTGGATGCGAGGCGCCTCGGATATAGGTCTGATAGGACCGGGAAACGTGTATTCAGGAATTGCCAATCCTCAAAAGTAAGAGAGGACCGGCCCTGAAGATCCAGGATCGCTGTGTGTGGTCCTGAGACATTTGCTAGAGTGTCTCGAACAGGTTGGAGCTTGCCCCTTGCCTCGACTCATGACGGAAATCCAATTTCCAATACGTGACATTTCAGTTTTATTTGTAGAGCCTAGTATTGGCGACATAGTAGCATGGGATGCTATGCCGTCTAGGATTGATACATTTATATTTGAAGTTGTTTTGACACTGTACACTTATAATAGTATCGAATGATTTGTTTTAAATGTATCAAACATTATTTGGCTATTATAAGGGAAAACCCTATCCTCCGGCTTGCGTTGCATTGTGTGATGGGACCTGGGTCTTATAATAGCTTCATTTTTTCAAAAGGCATTGCGTTGTTTATTCTATGCACTAGTATTCTTGGGAGGAAACCCGTTCCGTGTTATATGGCGTGGTCCCTTGAATTACTCTCTTTTAAAGTAAAGTTTTAAATAACTGTTTTAGTTCTCACACCAGTCATATGACTGACCTGGAGTTTATTATTTTAACCTAAACTTTGGGTTCCCCTATTTTCCACACGGGCAGCTAGTAGTTTTGGTTTTACAGATTTATATTCATAGGATCCTGGTTTACAGCTGGAACAATACTCGGAAAGCTCTGTATCCGTTTATTTCTTTCAGTTGTGTGTTGTATTATTTTTCCGCTGCTATGTATTTAAATGTAATTTAAATCTCTGATATTTATCAAATGTGTAACATTTATTCATACTCTGTATATTCTTATACTCTGATGGAAATTGTTGTGATAGCAATGAAATGTTCTTTTGTTTGCGTTCCAATTGGTCGTGTTCTCAAAACAATCAGGGGTTTCGAACGGTCTTGATCGGTTTAGCGATCGATTCGGATCGAGCAAAATTCTCAGTTGTTACAATCAGGTCCTCAACATAGAATGAGGTAGAACTAAAGAAAAAATTGGTATTATGTTTATTTTTTATTTTATTTTTTATAGTTTTTTGATATAATAGTAGTGACTTTATGAAACTATTATACATGTTATATATGGGTATGATGAAAAATAAGATAGAATAAGTGGTCATCAATATTGATAAGCAATAATATTTTGCTTATTTATTTAAGTGGCATGAATGCACTTATTTGAAAACAAACATGTTAACCATCACTTATCAATTATTCAACTAAGCATTTAACCCTTAGTCTCTCTAAAAACAAACGCAACCTTAATGCTTCATAGTAATCGTTGGGATATTTCACTCGCCTTTCTTGCTAAGTAGAGATAAGCATTCTTTTGTTAAATATATTAAACCAAGTAAGCCAATTATTTTGTTCGATTTGGACTAAATTGATTTTTAATCAAACAATAACAAAATATTTGTTTGATTGTTGCTTTAATCAAATTAACTGAAGTATTATTGTATTATCAAAATTAACAATGATACAATTATTATTTGTTTGGGATTAGTATGGTGGTGTAAATAAATTTCATTTATTATATATATATATATATATATATATATATATATATATATAACTATTAGCTACTAACTACAAATGCTTTGACCTTGTATTTATGTTTATTTTGAAAGTGTAATGAATGTTCCGGAGATAAAATGTGAATCATTTTCAGTTTAATTAAATCTAATAGCTAATCGAACCAACCAAATTTAATTCAGTTGGTTTAGTTTGATTTATATTTTTATTGGTTAGTTTGATTTAACCATTCTTATCATCGAACTAATCAAACACTTTTAACGTTAAGAAGGGATGACTTTTTTCTTAATATAGTAAATCAAATCCTTAAAATTAACAAATTTTCACCAAAAAGAAATTGTATTTAGATAATAAATTCAATTTGAAATTTTTAAGTACAACAATAACGGACGTATCTTAGCATATTGCTTACTCCGCTGAAATGTGATGTAGAATGAAGCTAAATAATGTGGTAATGGATAATATTTTGAAAACCTATTATTTTATATTAGGGAAAATCTACTTTAACATAATTTGACATAAATTGGATGACATAAATTCTCAATCATTGAATTGCCTCCTGATTTTCACTCTTCACATAAAAACAAATTGATTTGACGGTTGGGATTTTGTGCTCTTTGATTTGTGTCAAATATTTATGTTCAAATAGCGAGTCCTTTTATATTATTTATACGAGTGTTATGGCACACGTTTCGCGCATGAGGTTTTTTTTTTTTTTTTTTTTTTTTTTTTTTTACAAATCTTATACATTTAACCCATTCAAAATAAAATTATTTACATATATATTTTGATGTTAAAATCGTATGTTTGGAAAAAAAATTGATGAAATATATTAAGATTTTTAAGTGTGATCTTCATTTCTATTATTCATTAATGGAAAATGAATTTTTACATATTGTTAGATCCTATTTTAGCTATATTAAGACTTATTAATATTTGTGGATGGATGTTTTGAATTTATAAATATATTTCATGTGTAAAATCCTATTTCTAAGCAATATTATAATCTAATGATATTTATAGATTGACTTGTTGAATTAGTCAGTGAAATTTATTTTTAAAGTCATATATTTTAGTAATAAGTTTATAATATATAATGACATTTTTGGTAGCTTACGTTTACAGCAAAAAAAGTATTCCAACTATTATTAAAGATGTATACAAAATAATATTTCTATAATATAACATATGCAAGTTCTTTTAGTAGACGTAGATTTGAATCTTCTACATGACTAGTATGTTAGTAGAAGAAGAAACTACATGGCTATCTATTTCAGATATCCCAGTATGATCAGGGCCTTGAGTTTTTCTAGGTTTCAGTACCGACTCTAGAAGCTTGTTTTATACTATAGCTAAAATGTAAGATTTATTTATCGTATGGAAAAAATATTAAAAGATTTTCTAATTTTTCCTTTTAAAAGGAAAATTAACATGGCTGAAAATATAATATTGAATGGTCAAAATTATAAAATGATCAAATGAGATAATCTATCTCCAGCTTGTCTGTTCAGTTGTTTTTTTTCTTAAATATTTTTTTACTAAAATAGCGAATTAAGATAACAAGCCGGAGACTTTGTTAAAGTGGGTAAATAAAAACATACTGGTTTTGGGAGAAGTAGTCAGCTATCAAAGACTAACATTACATGTAATCAGAACAGAACAAGTCTCCAAACGAGATTGAATCATTCAACGCGTATAGAAAAAGAACATCAGCAAACAAGGCAGGAAAGTATCTCATTTGCACGTTTGTCATAAAATAGATTATTTTTTAAATTATTTTTGGCCAATGATCAAAATGGTTTGAAAGCATCTCGATGTAAAAATAATAAGTTGGAACATGAATTGGATTCTTCAAAATCGTTGTATATCGGTAACTATTATTTGTTTAACAGGGTTAATGATGCACAAAAATTGAATAAGAGGGAACATGTCAAGAAACTCGGATTTGGTATATTCTACCGTGTCGAAATCCAATTTTAAACTCAGTTACATTCCGATCGAATTTCGTGGATAAATACGACACAGTTTTACCGAATTTCAGCCGAATACCCACTAAATTGGTTAGAGTTGCTTAAAAAAAAAAAGGAAGAAACATGGACGAAGAAAGAGTTGACAGAGCCGTCCCATGCATTCAAACAAGAAATATAGAAAAGGGAACGTAGGATACTAAGGGTGTGTGAATACGACGTGTTATAATAATGATCAATAATTAATCGAATAAATGAAGGGTTTTGTATCAACGCAACGAGTCTAATCTAATGTTGCTTGGATCCTTTCCAATGGACTGTTTTGATAAGTCTTTTCCGAGTGTTCTTTTGCCGACCTAAAAGCATTTGAAGCATTCATGGTCAGAAAATAGTTTCCAACCATACACTTGGACACGGTTAAAAGACTACTAAAAGAAAATATTTTACTCTTTTTCTTGATACCAAGTCATACATTATACGTATATCACTTGAGGCACAATTTAAGTTATATTACAAATAGGAAAATATGCCGAAGAAAAAACATAGATGCGATCGTTACTTTAACATCAAAATTACCTGACTTATATAATTTCTACTGGAAAAAAATCTTTGCAAAAAAAATAAATCGTGTATCTTCTTCGATCTCGATTTCAAATCAACGTACAAAGAGTTAAATCAATCTTTGCTTCACTTTTATTAAATTTCGTCGCTTCATCTATCCAATCATTAATTGATAATTGCCTGGGATGTTGACTAAAAAATGCATGTCACTTTACCATTTCTCTCGAATGAAGATTGAGATCGCTGCTCCTCCATTCTAGATTGCTCAAGTTGAGTTTTCCGTCCTCATTGTGCTTTGTGATGCCAAGAACATGAGATGCTGTCGTAAGCCTTTTCAATCCACCTGACATGAATGACCGTGTCACCTATGGAGTTATGACACGATGTTGATCGTAATCGATGGTTTGACATGTAATGGAATTACTTTTAATTATGGGTCCGTTTGGCATAGATCTCTATTAAGTTTTAAAATTAGGCTCACATCCGGTCATAAACTTATTGTAAATTCACTTTTAAAATTTCGAAAATTCACTTTTTTTTAAAAAAAAAAAATACGTAAATTCATATTTAAATTAAACATGCACTCGACGAAAAACTCAGATTCAAAAACCATCAAACAATGCATCAAAAACCCAAAAAACTGAAAAACAACAAAAAATGCAGTTAAAAGCATAATAATATGCACATATTTATACTTTTTTGCATATATCCATGCATGTTTTCCATGTCGTGCATCTTTGTTGATTTACTTGCATACATCTGTGCATGTATTGCATAATTCTTGCATAAAAGTGTGCAATAATTCGCAGGCCAAATTTCACTTAAAGTTTTCTTCGTGCAAGTACATGCATACATATGTGCAAATATTTCAAATAGTTGCACATATGTATGCAAGTTTCGATTCAGATTTTCAAGCTAAAACAACTTATGCAGTAGTTGCACACATATCTGCAACTGTTGGTAATAATTACATACATGTATGCAACTTTTTTTTTTTAATTTGCGGGGACTTCTGAGAATATTTTCAGATTTTAGAATATATATGTGTGTCTGTGTGTCTGTGTGTGTGTGTGTGTGTTTTACCAGATAGCGCGTAAAATTCTGGCCAAAAAAAGAAAAAGGCGGAAGTTGAAAAATAGGGGCGGGTTTGGATTAAAACTTAGGTAGGGATGTGACTTCAATTTTGATAAGTTTTAGGGACCTGACGCTTATTTTCACTTTAATTAACTAGTATAACTGCGTAACGGTGGAAAAACCGACGTTTTATTATACAATTTAAAAAAAATGTATTTTTGAATAAATTGACAAAAAAAATGATTGATTTAAAAATTTGGGATATTTCTTTTAAGGACACATTTCAAAAAATAAATATATCAAAGGACAACTAAGTTTCATAATTAAATCAAGGACAAAGACCAAATTGTACTATATCAACATGAAATTCACATTGATTTCTCATCATTGCTAAATCAATTAAAGAACAAAAAAAACCTTCAAAATTTTTGTTAAAAAAATGTAATTTCAAAATTATTTTAGTCTATTAATGTAACTATAAACATATAAAAATAACCAGCTCGGAAAGCTAATATCGTTTACACCCAAAAAAAGCTATATGTAAAAAAGCGAAGCTATATTCATTTAGCTTTCCGTCCTGAAATTTTTTTATATTCATTTTTTCTGTATTTGTAAAAAAAAAACATTTTCTAATTAAATTTTAATGTAATAATCACAGGAAAAACATTTTTTTTAGGTAGCTTGCTACTTGTGCTTGGATCTAAATTTTTTCTGAAATGTTTCCTTGGAACAAGTATCTACTAAAAAATTATTGTATTTTCTAAATAATTAATTTGGATCTATAAAAAAATATTGTAATAATTAGGATATTGACGGTAGATTTGAAATGCAGTTGATATTTTAGAGAAAAATTAGGCATTTAAATTTAAGTGGTTAAAAACATTGGAGAAGACAATTCCGAGAAAGGGGAGCATTTTTTTTGGCTTCACAAAAGTTTATTTTAGCCAAGTGATAATAAGCTAACCTCCCTAACGGTCGGTTTGATAATGTTTTTTGATTAGTTTTTTTTTCTCCTATATGTGTTTGTTATATTTTTTATATTACTATGTTATACGAAACTAACATCTGTGTGCATGCTATGCAATTTAGTTTGTTATTGTTTAATTATTTTGTATATGATCTTGAATGTTTGCTCTTATTAACTCTAAATGTTGTATTAGATGTTGATTATATTTCTGCAAATTTCAGGCTCCTGTTGAATTTACTAAAGTGTAATGACACACACACACACACACACACACACGCGTATTTATAATTTCATTTTAATACTTAACTATTTATATCATTCATAAATGTTTTGAAATTTACCGCTATATTAAACATTTTTGGACAAATTTAAGTGCTCAAAAATATATGTTGTTTTTGATTTTAACAGCGCAAACATTGAACATCAAGTTTTTGCATTATACCAGTTGCGAATTACATTTAAGTATAATTGAAAATAATAGAAATAAACAAAGTGTTGTGTGACTAAAGTTGTATTACATACTTTTCTTACTTTTGCAAGTATCCAACAGTTCATCGTTCTAGAAACATGGAATTTGCCTTCATACTTAAATGCCACTTCAAGCTATCATTTCAAATATAATACAAATACCATTGAACACTATAATTGCAATGCTACATTAAACTATAACTTAGAATAATTTAAACAGGCTAGCGGATTTCACTGCTAAAATGCCACAACATAACTTAGTTAGACATAGAAAACTAAAATATTAACAATTAAATATTAACAATAATAGGCTAAAAGTACAAACATTTATTCCATCACGCAGAAGCACTTCCACTATGTTTATAATAGCATTCATAAAAATCATTGTGTAAGATTATCATTTTTTAACATATCATGTACCTCGAGATTGTTCCGATATGAACTTTCAGACCTGAGATGGAAATCCAAGACGAACCCCCGAGTTAGACTCATCTCATCTGAGATCTCACTTGATACGAGATCAAGTCTCTAAAATTCCCGAGACGAAACGTGACCGATATCCAAGATTTAATACCTTGGTGACGGCTCCTCCTGAATGGAAAATATCCCCTTACGGGCCTCTTTCTGATATCGGTTCTGGGCAGCTTGACCATTTTCGGCAGGATATGGCCCTCCATGGATCACATTTATTCGATTTACTGGAGGGTCTGGATTTAGTTAACCCTCTTCAATTAGGACCTCTACCGTGTTACTGAGGTCTTCTATTGTCCATCAGAATGCTAAGTTATTTGTTGTTTGTCTTGGACGAACTCCCTTAGTCGTCCTTCTTGGATAAGCCTATGAATTATACCCTCGAGCACTTTGCACTCATCAGTTTTATTCCCATTCGTCTTACATACTCCCAATATTTCCCTCCATTGAACGATTCAGGGCAATTTTTAGCTTTTAAAGAAATCAGGAAGTTGACTCCTTCCTTCGCTACAACATATATGATCGAGATAAGTTTACTCAAGGCTACAAAATTAGTGTTAGGATCTTCCCACTTTTGCTTCTTCTGACATCCATCAAATTTGAATAATATAGTTCATCCAGGCGGATGAATTTATCTACTTGGAAATTAAAATCTTGTAAGTCCTTGCATCCATGGATGTACAACTCTTTTCAGAATGGAGTATTCTCAATCAAACCTGAATGAACGACGACGAGCTTATCACGGTCGTTCAAGTCTTTCACCTTCAGAGCTTCAATATTAAACCTCTTTAGGTAAGCGCCTGAACATTTTCCTTTCCTTTGCTTTATATTTGCAATAACGTTTCCAGCGTTGGATCTTTGCAAATGCAAAATTGAGCAGAGAACTCATAAGAAAGCTTCTTCCAACAGTAGATGATTTTCTCTCGACATGGGAGATACCATTTAGCAGCTGCTCCTTGGAGTGTCACCAAAAATAGTCGGCATCGAACAGCTCCTGAAGCATTGTAAAGATACATTTGGCTATCAAATGCTATGAGATGATTGTCAGGGTCAATAGTTCTGAAATATTTCATGATGGGAATCTTTACGCGTGATGGTATCACTGTGTTCATGATTTCATCAGTGAAGGGGGCCCCTCTTCATTATTGTTAATCTGCTCACCCTCTTCCTATTTCTTCTAAGTAAATCTTTGTAGCCTTATTTGCCATAACTTTGAAGTATGCTTTCGAGTTATCATAATTTGATCTTTTGGGACTGTATCCTTCAGTAGTCGAGCTTCCAGATTGTTCTTTGATGCGTTAGTTTCCTTGGTGGTCTACCTATGAAAGATTGGTTCTTTTCTTCTTGGAGGAAGTCAAACTGATTTTCTCCTTTTCCCCCGAATTATTGGACGGGTGTGTTTCTCCTTGGAGACTCAACATCGTTCCCTCGACTCAGTCCGGTGTTCTTCGAAGACTTTTGTGCCCAAACAATTTGCAGGAGATTTTGCATTTTAAGAAACTGTTGTTCTAGAGCCTTTATCTTGATGGCATTCTCATCCACAGAATTCGTGTTTGGAGGTTGTGCTGGAATAGAGGGTCTGCCTACTTTAGCAGCGTTCAGGTTCAATGACAAGGCTATTTTTTTTCGAGAGCTATTTTTTCGTTAATGCTGCTTAGTCTTTTTGACCTCAACTTATCCAATCATTAAACAAACATTCATAGATTAATCTATAATAAGATAGGAGATCGGAGGTTCGACCCCTACCTCTAGTGCCAAAATGTTACAATAAAATTCATCAACACCCAATCGAGAGCTGACAGAACATATGTAATGAAATTAGAGGATGATCAATTTAGAGGATGCCTTTAATAGGCATATCAACTTAAGATATGTTGAGTATAAACACGATACCCTGTTAATTAATCGAGCTTCAATTGTTTCATAGAATATCGACGCTTCCTCTTGAATGCAAGTGTTACGCTCTTTTGAGTGTATCAATAGTGCATTTGTAAGTGAAGTAGGGTTATACCGGGGATGACATTGTAAGTACCCCTATTAAGATTTTAGGGTATCCATGTTATGACCCTTTCATATGCATAGGAAACCTTGATACAAAGATGTACCCAAGATTCAAGACAAAATAATGTACATTATGTTAAGAGTAAACATGCTAAGATATCACAACATTCACATTTAATGATGTATCATAGCCTTTAATAACAAAATGTGATACGTCCACATCGATCCAGCCACGAAAGACCTTGGTTGTGTCAGTTATCGAGTTATAAGGCTAGACTAAGTCATTTGAACATTATGGTATGTTAGACATATTTAAAAAGATTAAAGCACAAGTGTGAATCATGAGGGAAGAATCATTGATTTTTCTTGATGATTCTTCTTCTGATGTGCTTGCGCTTGAATCTTTCGTATATGAGATTAGTTGATATCTCCCTGTTAAACCAATTTGTTCACAATATGATTGTAGAATCGAGAATAAGTATGATCACGATCTCCGCTTTTTTATCATGAGTGTATTACAATTGATGAGAAAATCCCTAATTTGATTTCTAAATTATGGTTTTAACTCTAAGAATTGAGTACAAGATTTTAGAGTGAGGAAAATGTCCCACAAAATGTGACCTCTTGGGTCTTATTTGTAAAGGATTTGGACCAACTTTCGGTTGCAATCTCTTGGTGCTGGCTTGCTTTAGTGATTTCTACTTTCGGTGTCGGCATCATACAATGGTATCGACAAGCTTGTTGGTGTGGATAGCTCCCATTTGTTCCAATATATCTGTTATCGGCCCTTGTACTTCCTCTTTATGAATCAGCTTCGGTCTCGCACTTCCAGTTTATGCATCGGATGCCAATATAAGTGCTTCCTACTCTTTGTGCTTGGTATAGCTTCCAACGATACCAATTCTTCAGTATTTGGTTCTGCCTTTGTGCTTAGTATTCTAGCTTTCGGTATCATCTTCATGTTTCAACTCCACTTCTATCAGTATCAACTTTATGTCTTTGCTCTCATTCTTCGGTATCGACACCAAGCTAACTACTTACTGCATATTGGTGTCGATAACATGCTTTTTTGCCTTCTATTCTTGGTATCGGCACCAAGCTTCTTGGCCCCTCATGTTGATGTCGACAGCATCATTGTTCTGGTGTCGCGTTTGTCGGTTCTCTTTATATCCTCAGTGTCGATTATGTCTATCTAATCTTATTATTTTGATTTCGTTGTTATGACTCCACTACTTGGTGTCAGCTTTGCTTTTCCTAGGTCTTTTGGTTTTGGCTCCACTTCTACATCCTTGTGCTTTGGTGACGACCGAGAACTTTCTTTGCTTCCATTTTGATGCCGTCTTTACCATGATGTCCCTTCACCTTGTTTCGGTTTTGGTATCGAATTCTTATGGTAGCAAAATCATGTTTCAAATTGGATACCTATTGTTAGACCCAAATTTGGCACTAACACCCAAATGCAGATCACATATCACAAAAATGCAGAAAATAGTAAATAAGAGGGAACACACGAGATTTTTATAGTGGTTTGGCTGTAGACGTAGCCTACGTCCACTTTATAATCTTATTATTATACTGACAGATTACAAGAATCAGTCACATGTAGACACACAATCTGTGTTTTAATTGAGATTACAAGAGGAGAATTCAGATGTAGAAAGGTGCGAAGTCCTTGCACTTCAGTAATGGTGGAGGCCGCGGAGAAGAATGGCCAAAAGTCCCTTCAAAATTCCATGTAATGGTGTATTTATAGTTGTAGGGGAGCCTTTGGGAGGACCGGTTTGTGATGAGGCACGTGGCACCCGATCGGGAAAGTTGGAGAGCAAGTAGCTTTAAGAATAGGTCAAGATCTATTCGTGTATTAGCAGATCTAGGGATCGGTTCGTGGGTCGTGCATGGGCTCGGTTTGTGAGGGTTGAGGGCGAGCCAGAGTGGGCGAACCGGTGTGTACGAGCTAGGGCGGACGAGCCAAAGGGGCGAGCCGATGGAGGTGCTTCACGAGTCGAGGAGGGTGCATGAGCTAGGTATGCGTCATGAGTCGAGGAGGCTTCACGAACCGGGGGGTGCAACCTGACTGAGGGTGTCATCAATTCCAAGAATCCAAGTTTTGTGCACGTTCACGGAAACGGACATAACTTCCAAACCATAAGTCCGTTTTAGTCAAACGAAAGCTTTAGTTGAAGCTAATTAAGAGGGCTACAAGAGTTATAGAGCAAAAGCTCCGTAATTGATGTTTTCGGGCCCAAAAGAGGTCGTCTGATAAGAGTTTCGGTCCTGTTTAGGTTGCGATTTCGACCAAGTCACTCCATGTCTTCTGACGTTGTTTCCACCGCTTGAGCGTGTTATTATCCAGGAACTCCATTTGTGATAGCTTTGACCAAAAAGTGTGTCAACAAGTTTGCCCCCCAGAACATATCTTGTTGGTTGAAGGAAGATGTGTTCTGGATAATCTGTGAAATCCATAATCTGTACCTGCAAAAAGATAAGACAAACAATGCAAAAATGGTTCCGAGACGGCCTTACCGGGGTAAGACGACCAAGGAAGTGCTATGGTTTCCAAGACGGCCTTAACGGGGTAAGACGACCAAGGAAATGCTGTGAGGTTCCAAGGCGGTCTTACCGGAGTAAGACGTCCGAGGAAAAGCTAATGAAGTTCCAAGACGGACTTACTGGGGTAAGACGGACTTACTGGGTTAAGACGACCAAGGAAATGCTAATGCGGTTTGTTTATACTGGACGGATCCAGTTTGGAGCCGGAGCTCATGTCTGTTTATACTGGACGGATCCATTTGGGAGCCGGAGCTCATCAATGATCTTTACTAATTCATGAAAGCTAAGCGGCGGTTATTCTAGCCCTGAACACGACTAGAGACTACGGGTCGTTTCCATGCGTGTGGGCTGATGTTACCGTGCTTATTACATGCATAGAAAATAAAGAAGGGAGAGAAGTCGCCTTAAAGCCTAAAAAAATAAACTATGCACCAGAGTCCGGTAAACTGAAGAGATCCGCTGAGTGGGATCAGCGAATGTTAATCCCGCGATTGCTTGATCCAGGATCGTTCCCTTTCTGGGGAATAGGTGATGGCAGCGCAAGTGTAGGCGCTATTGGTTGATTCACATACTCGGGTAGCTCTCCTCGTCTGACCTGGTCCTCAATAAGGTCTCACAAATGTCTGCAGTCATCAGTGTTATGATTGTTTATGTCATGAAATATGCAATGTCTTCCGGAGTTACGCTGCGCTAGCGTTGGCTCCCTCTTGGGAGGCCTCGGATAGTAGGTGGTGCCTCCTGTATCCATGTAGATGTTGCTCAGAGTGTCATTCTGTTCAGTGTATTTGTCGTATCTGGACCCTCTCCGGGGTGGAGCATTACGATCATTTGTAGCGGGGGTCTTTCCTTTACCCTTGTCATTGTCAAATGGTTCTCCGTCTTTAAGCATGTTGACATCGGGAATGCGCTTTTCAGAAGTTGCATCTTCTTCCCACAGAAATCTATCTGCTTCAAGGTAGAATTCGCCGAGGTTTCGCGGTGGGTCTCGGTACAAAGATTTTTTGAACTCCAAGTTATCTAGAACACCGGATACTGCTGCCATCAATACCATAGATGGTTCAGGGCGATCAACTGATGTTGCTGCAATGTTGAATCTTTCCAGGAACGAACGTAGAGTTTCTCTGGGTCTCTGCTTGATTGTAGTGAGTGACATGACGTTCTTGGGTCGCGCAATGTGAACCCGAAATTGTTCAATGAAGCATGCGACCAACATGTTCCAACTGCTAATCGATTCTATTTTTAGCCGCCGAATCCACATAGCGGCTATATCAATCAGAAAGAGGGGAAAACATTTTGCCATGATGTTTTTCGATGTCGATTGAACCTCCATATGCCATTTGTAGCGCATCAGGTGCACGGTAGGAGCTGTCCTGCTGTTGTAGGGCTCCAGTTGTGGAAGTTTGAAATACGGGGGATTGCGGGAATTCCTGATTTCCTGAGCGAACGGGTTGTGATTGACGTCATCGACGTCATTCTGGTAAGTGCAGCCTCTCAAGAGGCGTTCAATCAGATCTGCTAGCCGATTTCCTTCAAAAATTTGTTGCAAACTGCCAAGTTCAGAGTTGGTGCCCCCAACGTTGAGTGTGAGAGGAAGCTGCAGGTGAGCTGCTGGGAGTGAGTCGCTGGGACCGGTTCGTGAGCTAGAGGGTGCACCACGAGTCGGGTCATGGTCGAGGGGTTTGCGGTTTGTGGCTCACAGTTCGAGGGGGTGAGTCGATCCTATGATGGGTCGTGGAGGTCGGTTCGTGAGCGAGGGAGGGTGAGCCGATCGAGTCTAGGAGCCTCATAACGAACTGCTTCATGTTGCTGAGCGTAAGCTTGCGTTCTTGTGTTCATCTGAACTGGAGCTGAAGTAGGTCGATCCTGACCATTTCCAAGAGTGAGGGGGTTGCCCCCGAGTCCAGGTGATGCACGAGCCGCTTCCGTGGCTTCATTTCCAATGACTTGAGCGTTGCTCGACCTTCCATCCATCCGAGCGAAGAATCCATCGATCATCTCTTGTTGTTTCCTGAGGAGGTCATCTTGCCTTGCCATATGGGTTCTCAATTCAATGAGAACTCCGTCCATCACTTCTCTGATCAAGTATGCAGAAGGATCTCATGAGAGGATGCCCCTTGGCTTGCCTCGTTTTTAGAGCCTTCCGCATCGGCATCCTCAACATGAGAGGAAATTCCAGTTTTCTTCCTTTTGATTGCCATTGGTAAAATAGCCAAGCAAATCAATTCCTTTAGAGCTAGAAATTTAAGTAGTATCGTGTGGCCCCCCTTCTTGGCGTGCCAAAATGTTCGACCAAAAATTGGCAATAACACCCAAATGCAGATCACATATCACAAAAATGCAGAAAATAGTAAATAAGCGGGAACACACGAGATTTTTACAGTGGTTCGGCTGTAGATGTAGCCTACGTCCACTTTATAATCTTATTGTTATACTGACAGATTACAAGAATCAGTTACATGTAGACACACAATCCGTGTGTTAATTGAGATTACAAGAGGAGAATTTAGATGTATAAAGGTGCAAAGTCCTTGCACTTCAG
Source organism: Allium sativum (assembly GCA_030737875.1). Lineage (NCBI taxonomy): Eukaryota > Viridiplantae > Streptophyta > Magnoliopsida > Asparagales > Amaryllidaceae > Allium > Allium sativum. Next base: position 573,097,848 of record CM060921.1, on the reverse strand, counting down.
TAATGGTGGAAGCCGCGGAGAAGAATGGCCATGTAGTGGTGTACTTATAGTTGTAGGAGAGCCTCTGGGAGGACCCGTTCGTGATGAGGCACGTGGCACCCGATCCGGGAAAGTAGGAGAGCAAATAGCCTTAAGAATAGGTCAAGCTCTGTTCGTGTATTAACAGATCTAGGGATCGGTTCGTGGGTCGTGCATGGGCTCGATTCGTGAGGGTTGAGAGAAAGCCGGAGTTGGCGAACCAGTGTGGGCAAGCCAAGGGGGCGAGCCGATGAAGGTGCTTCACGAGCCGATGAGGGTGCACGAGCCGGGTATGCATCATGAGTCGAGGAGGCTTCACGAGCCGGGGGTGCGACCCGACCGAGGGTGTCACCAATTCCAAAAATCCAAGTTTTGTGCGCGTTCACGGAAATAGGCATAACTTCCAAATCGTAAGTTCGTTTTAGCCAAACGAAAGCTCTAGTTGAAGCTAATTCAGAGGACTACAAGAATTATATAGCAAAGCTTTGTAATTGATGTTTTCGGGCCCAAAAGAGGTCGTCTGATAGGAGTTTCGGGCATGTTTAGGTTGATGTTGCGATTTCGACCAAATCACTCCATGTCTTCTGACGTTGTTTCCACCGCTTGAGCGTGTTATTATCCAGGAACTCCATTTGTGACAACTTTGACCAAAAAGTGTGTCAACACCTATATATTCAAAATCATATCACTACAAGAAATTACTATATTAGCAAGTAAGGATTGCAAGGAAGCTTGACTTGTTATAGTTAAGCAGTTAGTGGTTAACTAGGGAAGAGATGACTTGTTAATGTGTCATGGTTATTAACAATGACGTCGTAGTTACTCACGCGAAAATATTTGTCATTCCCCTCCAAATTTTTTCATTGCCGCTAAAAACTCTTATTCCTTTTCATCTTCACTTCCAATTCACTGCAGTTCCTTCCTCCCTTGAAAACCCTAAATTACTCACTTTGATTTCACAAAAAACCAAATGACTCTTCTACTACATTAAAAAACTCAATATTCTTATCGCTCTCTATCCTGCAAACCCTAGATCAAATGACATCTCACATAAAATTGTTTTACCTACCATTTTCGATCAATGACTACACATCCATGCAGCCCGTCATTATTGGAAATCAAGTATCCATCGTCAATTTGCAACTGAAGCTACAACTTAGCGGGCATCGCAAAAAGCAAAGACACCCATTATATTTCTTCGTCACCTCAGTTCCTCACCCCTGGTTATTCCTTTCCCTCTTTCTAATTTGATGGAATTAAAAAAAAATGGAATCAGGTCCAAAATCAAAGACAACAACAACTAAGCTTTGCCTGCAATTCTACAGCAAATCAAGTTAATGTATGACAGTAGAGAGTTTTGGTATGCCTTTTCTACTTTTTGTTTAATTTCAGATAAAATTTTCTATTTCCAACAACGACCAAAATATGCAGATTTTCTTTAAAATCATAGTTAAACTGAAAATTCACTATGTTATTCCTTTGTATTGTCTTATATTTCAATGATAATTGGGATAGAAAGCTTAGATTTATGTCACTACACCGAAAACAGCTTTTCATAGCGTTTGAAAATCGTTGTTATATGATATCACAAAGTTATTAGAAACGTTGTATAACGACTTGCTGTCGTAAGTTCAGAACTTTTATCAACATAAGAACAAACACTGTTGAAAACTCTATTTTTCAGTGTTTATAATGAGCTGTTAATAGTTTTCAAGCGTGTGTTGCTTACATTTTCATCAGCAGTTGATAAATGCTGTTATTAAATTTAATAGTGTTTTCATTTTTGTTGTCAAAAGTTTTCATAGATGTTTCTACAGTTTCATCAACATTTTGTAAACGCGGTTATTATGTGTTCAAAGTAATGGCAACATCGAATAAACATTGTCTTTTGATATTTACAACATTTATATTTTGTTGTATTATCACAGTATTTATGCATACACATATCAACAATATTTAAATATAATTCAAGCAATCGATATTCATAACATGTTTGAATCAAACACAAAAATTACCATATAAACACATAACTATTAACCATTCACATAAAACTATATACCATATAATTCATAAACAAAGACATTGTCTATAAATCATATTTACATAAACAAAAATAACACCATAAACGAAGTTCACACAATATCCATTAAACAAAAATACAACATCTACAAGAAGTAGTTTTACACTAAATAATGAGAACAAAATGGGTAACCAATATATTCCATATGCATACCATGGAGGAAGAGCGCGTCATCTTTTATATTTTTGCAATAATGGTCTTCAGTTAGCGACAACGAAGAAATTCATGAGTTAATCATTCTATTAGTAGCACATGACATGTTCTAACCTTGGCTAAAATTAACATATTGATTTTGCTAATAGTAAATGACATGTAGAGCAAACATTTTTTCTAATTTACCATTATTGATTTAATAATCGTATTATTGACCCCTTGTTTATAATGAAACTCGGTTAACTTGGTTAAACATTTATAATACTAGTTAACTTTTATTGGCTTGTAAATCTCAACTAATTTGGTTTACATGATTAATTATTATTATTTTATAATATTTAGTTTATATTTTATAAAACTTAATTAATTTATTATTAATATTTATAATACTTAATTAACTTAGTTTAATTATTGTTATTATTATAATAAGTTTAATTATTTATTGTAAAACTTCGCTAACTTGATTAGTATTTTATGATTTAATATTTTTTTTATTGTAAAATTAGTTTACTATTATTATTAAAACTTGTAAATTTTTAGATAACTTAATTTATAATTTATTATCATTATTATAAACTTACTTATTATAATCATCGTCATCGTTATAAACTTAATTAATTATTATCATCGTCATCGTTAGTACAAGCTTGGTCATTTTTATAAAACTTAGTAAAATATTTATAGTACTTAGTTAATTTTTATAAACTTATTTTACTTTTATAAATATTAACTATTTTTCATAAAATTTAGCTAACTTAGTTAAATAATTATTATTTTTATTATTTCTATTATATATATTTAATACTTAGTTAATTATTTTATTAATTTATTTAATCCATTATTGCTATTAGTTATAAAAAATAATTAACTTAGTTAAATTATATTTTTTATAAGTTTAGTCAATTTTAATAAAACTTAGTTAGCTTGGTTAATAAAACTTAACTAACTTGGTTAATATTTACAATTCATTATGATTATAGATTTGGTTAATCATTATTATTTTAAAACTTAGTTAACTTCATTATTATTTTATAATTTAGTATTATTACTATTACAAACTTAAGTGATCATCATCATCATTATTATAAAGTTGTTAAACTTAGTAACTTAATCAAAAAATTTCCATGCTTATTTAAATTTTATAAACTTATTTACTTTTATAGATCATAATTATTTATATAAAATCAACAAATTAGTTAGTTTTTTATAGTACTTTTTAATTTTTATAAACCTAATTTAATATTCATAAGCTTTATTTATTTATTTATTTATTATTTATAAAACTTAATAAAATTATAATTATACAATTTACTTAATTTTTATAGACTATAATTAATTTGATTTCTAGGCAAATGCGTCTCTGTCACGTTTCTGTTTGCAAATAGATTGGAGCCCGATGCATTTCATCATCTCATCAACAGCTCCATTATGATTGGATTAAAATGATAAGAAATCGTTTATAGAGCATAGATCTTCAAGAGTAATTCTTGCAGTTATCATCATATATATTGTACAAACAGATATATAATACAATGAATACTGAAAGATGGTAAGCCAAATTACCTGCTAATTTCGATGCCCATGTCGACAGTCATTCCCTTAAGCTATTCTAAAATGTCATTCAAATCATTATGCCCATCATCTTGATTTGCCATCTCAATCTACAACAATGATAACACAATACAATTTTAAAAATTAACAAATGCATATGTTTTTGTACCATTTAAAACTATTGAACCTGTCATTTGCACTTCCTTCTTATATTCAATAGCTACAACCACACACCACTACAAGTGTTAGTATTCTATTCATCTAGCATGGAAGCTCTAGTACATTTGAGTATGGCCCTATGCTCCGCAGCAGCAGGTGCTGCTATAATAACAACATATGGCTGTTGTTGGAAGCATCTAACACAGGGGTTGTTGTCAAAACTCTTACACTAATGGCTTCAAGTATGTTCATCAACACAAAAGCAACACAAGATGAGGAACCGAGAACTGGAAACAGGGAACTTGAGACACAAATGAAAACAGTGATGGAGAGAGTAGATATCATGAAGAAAGAGCTTGAATAGATGAAGAAACAACTCAGGAGATAAAAGAGAGATTGTGCTCTGAGCTTGGTGAACTTGAAGTAGAGGCACTGGTACAAGCAATAAATTATAGTGTATAGATTATGTTCCTAACAGAGCAGTTAATGCTCGCTCATAAGTTACAAGAATCTCAATTGCAATTTATTTTCAAAAAAAAAATAACTGTGTATTTTGGTTTATGACACCAATTACCATCAAGGTCACATAGAAACACATTACTCATTTTCAGTTATATCTATTTATATTATTAATTATTAAAGGAAACAGTTTGTATATGATTCTTCCATGCTCACATTACTCATCAAGTCATAAATGAAGCTATTAATTACTAATTTAACAACAGAACATCAAGCGGTTCATATTTATGCATGCATGTGAAGTGTTAGTAACATGGTTTCATTAAGTGAATTTTATCAGCCCTACATTCAAGCCCTATAATATAAAAATGTTAGAGCAAACAAAGTCAAAACCCTTCTAAAAAATGGTCAAAAGCTCACGATGACTAAAAAAATGTACTTCAATGTGCATCAAAATAAGTAAGCATTACCTGTTTTGATGAAACCCTGTATTCCTAAACAGCAGTTTCTCCAGTGAATAAACCAGTTCCATAACCCAATAATATTTCTTCTCCAATTCTTGTAGCTAAATATAACTGAGAAGTAATGCCAAAACTCAATTTAGAACGCTAACTATTTCTACGATATTAACTCAACGTAAATGATGCTATAAAAACAAGGCGAGAGAGTTGGTGCTATTCTTTCAAAAAATCAAATAAAAATGCAAAAAAAAAAAAAAAATATAAAGCATACAATCTCTTATATATAAGTTATACCAAACTTTATTAAGTTGGAAGTTTAAGATGAGCTTACGATGCTTTAAGTTTATATCCATTATTATTTTACACAACAATCGAAAACAGAAAGAAAAAAGTGCAATATAAGAACTGTGTATTTCCTCAGTTTGGGTGTCTGATGGAAAAAATATGGTAAAAGGGGTAATAACAAGTTCCTACCTATGCTATATATGAATTAAAAGAGAAGTAAATATTGAGCATACTAAGACATATAATCAATACCTATTGAATTGAAAACACAAACACATTTTCATCAAAATTCGCCCTAAATAATGGAAAAGGCAGTCTTCATTCTTATTAATTAAGCATTCTGTTACAGTTGCAGATAGTTTAAGAAATTAGTATAGTAAATTTGGTATGTCAATATACTATACATAATATACACTTTAACTGGAAATCCTATACTGTTAGAGAGTAAAGCCAATATACAAATTAGGCTTCATTGTTAAAATGATTGTTATCTATAGTGTATAGCTCAAAATGACTTTGGTAGTACATCGAGAAAAACTGAATGCATAAATTTTTTAAAAAGAACAAAATTTAATACTAATAGAAAACAGGTTGCAGTGTTAGTTTATCAGCAACGAACGTAAAATTTCTCAAAATTGAACTATAAAGGCATACATATGCATGTGTCTAGGGTCTGTTTTCTTTCCAATTAAAATAATAATTCTTGAAGTTAAATTGAAAACTTAAGCTCGTTATCGTGATTGCCTAGCGTCTCTTTTCTTTTAACCTAAAGCTCTATTTTACTAGAAAGGCTGTGTTAATATAAGTTTATGATTTACTATAACCAAAACAAAGTTGGCATGGATAACAAAACTTTTTCAGCATAGCAACTGCTGACAATTTGAATGTTTTTCTTGTTAGCAAATTTTAGAAGAAGAAGAATTTTTGAGAAAATAATGTACGAGGAGGAAATGCTTATTTTATTTTATTTTATTTTCTTCAAACTTCATTTCATACATCAGAAGAGGAGATACAACAATCTTTTATAATGCAATACGTTCTTTGGAATATTCTAGGCAATGCCTTATCTTGAATTCTTTAAAATGACATACATAGGAACTCCAGATATATCCTTTATTCTTAAATTATTCCCTACATTAATACAAATGCAAATTTGTCAATACAATTAATTGTTGCTTTAAAACCAAGATTATTTCCAACATCCCCCCATAAGCTTGGTTTTTTGAACTCCAAGAATGTCTCGCAATCTTTTAAAATCATCATGCTTTAATGCTTTTGTGAAAATATCTGCAACTTGGTTCTTTGAATTAATGAACTTCACTTGTATCTCCTTTTTGGCAATCTTTTCTCGAATAAAATGGTATCGTGTGTCAATATGTGAACTTCGATTATGGAAAACAGGATGCTTGGCAAGTGTTATGGCTGGCTTGTTATCCATAAATATCTCTGTTTCATTATGCTGTGACATGTGCAACTCCTTTAATAGTCCTCGAATCCAGATTGCATGACGTATACAATCTGATGTAGCAACATACTCAGCTTCACAAGTTGACAATGTAACAATTGGTTGCTTTTTTGAGCTCCAAGTAAATGCCGTGTCTCCCATGAAGAAAGCAAATCCAGTTGTACTTTTACGGTCATCAACATCTCCAGCCCAATCACTATCACTGTAACCAATCAACTTGAAATTATTAGAATGTGAATACAACAACCCAAAATTAGCGGTACCTTTAATATATCAAAGAATTCTTTTCGCCGTCTTCAAATGCAATGTAGTAGGAGCTTCCAAGTAACGACTACTAAGGCCCACACTATAGAGTATATCTGGTCTTGTGCATGTTAAGTATCTCAAACAACCAACCATGCTCTTGAATAGTATAGGATCCACCATCTCTTCTTGCATACATTTTGAGAGTTTTGTACCACATTCTACTGGTGTGTTTACAGGCTTGCATCCATCCATATTGAATTTCTTCAATATTTCATTTGCATATGATTCCTGAGAAATAAATATACCATGCTCACTTTGAATCACTTGGATTCCAAGATAGTATGACATGAGTCCAACGTTCGTCATCTAAAATTCTAAACTCATTTTCTTCTTAAAGTCATCAAAATCTTTTGGATTATTTCCTGTAAAGATCAAGTCATCCACATATAAACATACAATTAAAATATCTCCATTTTCATTTTTCTTTATGTAAAGAGCATGTTCATGGGGGCATTTTATAAAATTATTTCCTAAAAATTAATTATCAATTCTTTTATTCTATGCTCTTGGGGCTTGCTTCAAACCGTACAACGCCTTCTTCAATCTTAGAACCTTGTCTTCTTGTCCTTCAACTTTATAACCAGGTGATTGCTCCAAATAAACTTCCTCCTCCAATTTACCATTTAGGAAAGCAGATTTCACATCCATTTGATGTATTTTCCATTTGTTTTGAGCAGCTAAGGCAATTAATAACCTTATCATCTCCAAGCGGGCAACATGAGCAAGCACTTCATCATAATCTATACCTGCTCTTTGCTTGTATTCTTTAGCCACTAACCTTGCTTTGAATTATATGAGGTAACACCAATTTTTGATGATACTACTTTATTTTGTCTTTTTGGAAATTGTGAACCAACAGGTTATGAAGAAGCAAAACAAGATAAAAGACGGAGGAAATATATGGATAAAGAAATCAAAGCTATTGTAAAAAACAATACATGGGAGTTGGCTACTTTACCAAAAGGACATAAAGCAATTGGTGCAAAATGGGTGTACAAAGTGAAGAAGAATGTGAAAGGAGAAGTTGAAAGATTCAGAGCAAGGTTCAATAATCAAGGAAGACGGCAAATGGAACATCACTCTTTCAAGTTCCTTCGTTGCATAAAGATAATTATGACAATTGGAGCATCCGCATAAAGGCGTTGCTTGGATCGCAAGATGCATGGAATATCGTACAAAATGGGTATGAAGAACCCGACGATATTTCTGTCTTATCCCTAATTAAAAGAAATAATTTGAAAATTTTGAAGAAGAAGGATCAAAAGTGTAATGTCCAGTATTTTTTAACGGTTGAATAATTAATTTATTTAATTATTAAATATTGATTTAGCGACATCGATAACTTGAATTAAATAATATTGAATATTTAATTAATATAAATAATAGAATAATATAATTATTTCTGAAATAATCGGAAATAACAGAATTCACAATATTGCGTGAATTGGACAATTCAAAACATATAATTCAGTTTAGAATTGAATTAGAATAACGAATATATTATTCAAATGACAGTTGAATGTATAATTTATATTATAATTATAATCGAGCTCGAAATGGTGCTGCAGTTCGTAATTCGGCGATTCGAACTTTAAACGAATATACAGAATCCGTTTTAAGTCGGATTTCTATGAAACAAGAAACGTTGGAATCTGTTGAACTGTATTTTTCTAATGGAAGAGAAAAATTGGGATTTCGTCATGTAGATTTTTATTTATGTCCAAATCAAAATTTAAAATAGTCTCTATGGAATTCGTAATAATTTATAACGTTTATTTACGTTATAAAAGGTTTTTAATATAAACCGCATAGAGATATAAAATGAAATTTTAAAATATTGAGTTATAAACCCAGATATGTATATTTTAGAGCTGTATGATATCATATGTGAATATATACGATAATATTAATTTATTAATATTTAATTTTATTATTTTTAAATATATTTATATTTAAAACGATCTATTTAGAGCCTTAGAAAATAGCCATTTTGCAAACGACCTCCAAATTCGACGAAACCAATTTTGTTGGATTTGTAATGTTCAATTATTGTTAGATTTCAATTTGCGTGATTTTTGGAGTCAGTATGTGGCCGTACGGGATTTTAATGTGAAAAACAGTCGATTTTCTAACTTTAAAAATACGATGTATGAGCAAACGAAGTCGGAATTCGACGAAACCAGTTTCGTTGGGTCCGTAATGTCAAACTGTAGCTAGATGCAAATTTTCATGATTTTTGGGTATTGTATGTGATCATAGGAATTTTTATAGGACGAATGGAAATAGCATAAAACAAATAAAATAAGCAAATAAAAAATAATATATCTATCCAATAAATACCGTAATTTTTCCTAAACCCTATCATACCTTTCTCTCGGGTCAATTTTATGCGCCGCCGCATTTTCCTTCTTCCAGTTAAAATTCCCAGCTTCTTAAATTCATATTAATTCTTTTAAATCTCAAACCTAGTCTATTTATAATCCTCATAGTATTCTCTTCGATCTGGTATGCTAAAAATAGTGTGCGGCACCAATTTCTATTCATGGGTTTTAGCCAGCGAAAATTAGGGTTGATCGATTAACGAAGTTGAAGCCTTGATTGAGTAAATGAAGTTTATACTTAGATTTGTGGTGTTATTGGTGATTTGTGTGAAAACTTTTGTTGAATTCCAAAACAAAAGGTGTCGATGGTTTCAGGCTTGGATGCCATGGACCTGTGCGACGTGATGGAGAGGGTATGACCAGCTGTACAAAATGGTGGAGAGATTTATACGCTCTCGAAGTGGAGAATAATGGTGAAAGTTTGGCTCGATTTTATAAAGAAATGAGTGAGCGGTGGAAGCAAGAAGTGGCATTAATGTCTGGAGAACTCACAGTTGTAGGAGGAAACTATTTTGGTGAAGAAGGACTGCGATAGAAGGAGCGGGCCTGGGAATTTAGGAAGGGTAGTGGGCTTTATTTAAAGAGTGACCCCATTTATATTTTAGAGAATAAGTTTATTTTAGTTTAAATAATTTTATTAACTTGTTAAGGTTATAACTTTAACACACGATATCAGAATTTCATGAAACAAGATCCGCTGGGATCGTATGGACGGTGACTACGTCATGGAACTGACCAGGAGTGAATTAGGACTCGTTTGGGTTTATGGTGAAATTAAACACCTGAATCAAATCAATGACCAATTATCGTTATTTAATGATAACCATCTAATGTGAGTAACTCTCACTAACTCTGCTCAACTTATATTTTTGTAACGTATTTTTAGAAATGATAAATAAGGGTTGTTTGCTGTGTGTTGGCTGTTTGGTTGAACTGCTAGTTAATTGATTGAAATTTAGATAAAGATGTATATAAATTTGTTAATCGAATATTAATCCTGTTTATCAGAATACTTCATATTTGTGTTATTTATGTTGATTAACATATGTGGTTGCAGGGAAACAAGTCGGAGGGACCCAACTGGGTTCCTCAACATTTATTTTACTGTTTTTCATATATTGTGATATATGATGTGATTTATAATCTGTTGTTGATTATGTGTGTTTGATCATTGTTATTTGGTACTTTTAAATACCAAAGGAAATACTGGAGTGTGAAAAGGGAAATTTCAAACTATAATTTGAAATAAAATATTTATTTAAAATCAAAGAATTTTATATAAAAAGGAAAATTTCAAAGTGTGTATTAAAATAAAAATATTCATATAAAATCAAAGTATTTTATAAAAAGAAATGTATGAAGTGAACATGGGATTTTGGAATTTTATAAAATCAAATGGACTTATTAAAAGGAGATATTTGAAAATTAAATAAAAGACTTCTGTATGAAGTTAACAACAGTTATATGGAAGTCTGAAAGACCGATTTGGTTAAAATACTAAATGAAAGTAATAAGAAGTAATTAAAGAACTTTATGGAGTAAATATAATATTTAGGAAAACAAATAGAATTGAAAGGAAATATTTCGGAAATCAAATTGAATTATAAAAGAAATTATTTGGGGAAATAAATAGAATTATAAAAGAGAATTGAGAAGAAAAAAAAGAACAACGAGGAGATGGTTTCAAAGTAGATTTTAAATAGAAATCTGTTTTAACAGATAAATTGGGAAAATAAATTTATAAACGATGTTTCTAAATTAAAAAGAATATTTATCTTTTGATAAATGGAATATATAAGTCTGAACTTCTATAGAGAAGTAGAGATCGGTTTTTAATACCGATATTTTAAATAAAATGTGAACTCAGCATTTATAAAGGGAATTTTAAATGAGATTTAAGTGTTAGAAATAAAAAGAAGATTTCATATAAATAAATCTATAAATAGAAGTTAGAATTGGGATATTGTTTTAAAATACGAAATCAAACTAAAGGGATTGTATAAAAGGGATATTATTCACATTCAACGTGAAAAATGGAATTAAGTAAAGATTTTAAAATAAAAACATTTGCAAAGGAAATTGGGTTTTTGAAATAGAAGTTAAACAGAGATGGGATTTCAAATGGTTAGAAATAAATAACTTGTTAAATAAGGAAAACAAGTGTTGTGATTTATAAAAAAATGTTCATAAATGAACAAAAATATAATTATCAGTGGATAATTGAGATTTCAAATTCAACGGTAAATAAAATGGGAAATTTGGAGTTGTTTTGAAAAGGGAATATTGAAATCCATTTCGATACTTGAAATGTAAAAAGGGATTAAATAAAATCCGTAAAGATTTGTAGTTAGAATTCAACTAAGCCAATGTTTTAAAAATGATTTATTTGAAGAAACTATATATTGAATAAATCAGGATTTTACAAGGAAATTAGTATTCGGTTGGAAACCGATATTTGATTATCGAATATAAGCTATTCGCGAGAGATTATCGAATATAAGTTATTCGAAGAAGAGAGTTAATCGAATATAAGCTATCCGAAAGGAAGAGTTATCGTATATAGTTTATTCGAAAGAGAGATTATCGAATATAGTTATTCGAAGAGAGGTAATCGAATATAGTTATTCGAAAGGGGAGTTATCGAATAGAGATTATTCGAAAGAGAATTGTAAGTTGAAATTCGATTATATCGAATTAGGGAAAGTACTAATTACTTTCTGTTTTACAACCAAGATTTATTTATTCATTAATAAATTAGTTATTTGTTTATTTATCCAAATTAATAAGGAAGAGTTATATTTAAGTTATTTTATTTCGGAAGTATGGGATTATAACACCATCGTTATAATCAAATGATTTTGGTAAAAGAAGTGGATTCGTAAATAGAATCCGAGTTACGTAAGGAAGTTGGTTAAAAGATTTAAAAGGGTGAACTTTGTCTATTCCGAGATTAAGAATGTTGTTCAGTTAAGGTCTGAGAGGTAATTATACCCCAACTTGATTGACTTCATTTTTAACTAAAAAATGGATAGGGTTAAATAGTGAAGGTTAGTTAAGTAAATTTAGTTAATGAGCGTAATGGTTTAAGTTGGCATAGCGAGGTTTTATTTAAACATCTGTTAAATCCAATAAAGGAGTATCGGAAATGTTTTCCAAATAAAAAAATCAGAAATGTTTTCTAATATAGAAAACAAGAAATGGGAGTAAATATGGAGATGTTTTCAAATGATTAATAAAGTACATTTTCTAAATTTAGAAAATAAGAATTTACAAATATATAGAAATGGGAAATGAATAAATTAATGATAAATTAAATTAAAGGAGATCAGTGTTGATTGATGATTGATCGATCAAATTTCTATCTGGAAATAAGATCGTTGGTTGTACACCTATTTTTCTTTGATAGTTAAATCACCGACTGTCGAAGTTTTTGACCATTTTTCCATCGTTAATACGGAGAGACCGAGATCAGATTCATTATCTGAAAACCACTCTGTATGGACGTTAGCATTGCGATCAAATATGATGAAGATAATTGAAGACAGAGTTATGCAAGGGCTAACCTGTTTACAGAATAGTGCCTTCAATTTGTCCAGTCCTAAGACAACGTGAATGGACGAATGTCTGACAGAGTATATCTAAGTTGATCTCTTCAAACGTACTTACGTTTGGTGGCGGAGGAATTCGTTTCTCTTAGCTTTATACCCGTGGTATTTTCAGGGAAATCAAACTGGTGATTTGGCGGGTATGACGAGGTGGCATTCAAAGTGAATGGTGGTCAGGTATTCCAAAAGATACGTAATGACCTCAAGCCTCATCAACCGGGAAATGACAGAAATCGAGCAGGCAGCATGGCTATGTGGGTCGCTCCCATTAGGGTGTATATCACCTATCTAGAGAAAATCCATTTCATTCTTTTATCTATTTTCGATGTTGTCCCTTTTCGGGAAACGGTGGGTAGCTCCCAACTGTTGGTAATATACATTCGATACACTCAAGCGAAATGAGTGGTCGGTCATGTGTGGGCTGGGTTGCAAGACGTTCTTATTGAACCCAGTGTATTCGCCTCTAGAGATACACTATCGGCAGGTGGTCCCATACCTTGTCATAGTCGGAATCCAATCCCCAATAAGTGCCCGCGGTTTTGTTTGTATACTATATATGTGGAACGTGAGATGCAAGCGTTCTGCTAGATTGTTAATTACTTGTGATTAGACACTATTATAATATCAGAAAAGTATTGATTTTGATAGTGCTTTGGGTTATCTTAAGGTAAAACCCGTCCGTGTTTATGTGTGGATCGGTCTTACGATTACTTTTCTTTTGAAAAGGGTTTTGAAAAGTTAAACCAAATGATCTGAGTTTACTCACACCAGTCCCATGACTGACCCAGAGTTTATTTTGTTTTGTTTTCCCTAAACTCTTGGGTGCCCAAATTTGTACGGGTAGTCAAGTGGTTTAGGTCTTTACAGATATACTTGGAGGAGCTTGAAGTAGGAGGCTTCAGGATTATATAGCTATTGTTATTTCCACTGTGGGTAAGTGTTGTACTCTGAAAAGGTTATTGTATATATATACTGCTAGATTGCAAAGTTATGTTATATATTATATTTATTTGTTCTGCTGTGAGATTTGTATTACTCTGATTCTGTTATGTGGTGATTGTTGTATATAACGGTGTTGTATACACAATTATATGATTTTTGTTTGATGATAACAACCAAATATATTTTTATTATAAATGTGTTTGGTACTGTACTGTTATATATATACATCACAGCAATGAATATAATATTTATATTTAAATAAAATACGACTGTACAGAAATTCAAATATTAACACAGTATTTTATTTAAATAGAATATTTTATTTCAATATTCAAACAGTACAACTATTTGTAACTCCACTATTTATACATTCACAGAATATTTGTACTTGTATAAACAGAATAAAATAGACAAGTTCGTTTGACAACAATAAAATGATATTTTATTTCAATCAAACTTGTTTATTACAGACATCAGTACATTTCATATATACACAGCTCCTCACAGCAACACTCATACATTCATTCAGTTTACATTTCATATATATCCATTTTTCACTTGTATATACAGACTCATACATTCATTGACACCACACACTGTCTTCTTGTCTTCAGCTTGTCAGTCCTGTCATCACAGTTAGTCCAGTCATCCCAGCTTACCTGTCACACATGAAACAGAAACACACAGTATACTGCAATAGAAATAATACTGAATATATGCAAATATAAATTTTATTTGTAAAATTTTATTTGCCTCAGTTTTCTGGTGTGTTTCTCATCATTTTTCATGACTTGATCTGAATTATAAAACCATCAATCTGTGTCTAGACAGCTTGTGATATTCACAGTGATACACTGTAAATACCACAAGGCAGACAACATATATCTCAATGCATGGACAGGGACAACTCGTTTGATGGCTGCATGTACACACGTGTACACGTGTGCACTGCCACGCCAATCAGATTGCAACTGAGGAGTAGCCACATGGACCTGCTCGACTCAGTGCACAACATAAAGGGACAAAACAAATTCAAGCAAAAATGGCCGAGCAGCATAAAACATTAACAATGAACAGAGTGGCATGGCAAAAGTTTCAGCAAGTACAAGTATGGAATGGCCGAGCACAATACAATGGACAAACATGTATGAAAGCAATAGGGTTCAAAAATTTCAGAAATACAACAAATCAAATGAATCAATTCAATGTGGTCGAGCTCTTTTCAAGATGACACAGCAATAGTGTAGTGTAGCACTGACATGTGCGTGTCAGTATGGTGAAGCATGGATGGTACAAACAGCAAGTGTTCACATGAAGATAACAACATAGAATGGAGCGTATACAGTGACTACACAAGTGCAAACAAATGTCAAACTGATTTCAAGAATGGCATGTATGCAGCAGCATTTACATATGATGTGTACATGATGAAGCATAAGGTGAAGCAGAAACAAATATGGTGTGCCAAGATAGGACAGAAGCACACATGAATAAGTGAAATATAAATGGTGCAAGTGTACAATGGTACAACAAATTTACAAGTGCAGTTTCATGGTCAAGTGTTTATTCAACAATGCAGCAAGTATCTTAAGCATCACAGGCAATATGGAAGTGTTCAACTCAAACTCAAAATGCACAAGTCCGCACTAATATGGTCAAAACATTTCTGTGCATTGGTCAAGGCAGTTCAAAGCTACATGACATAGTTTAGCATAGTTCAGAAATCAGCAACATATACACAAGTGGGTTCACAAGATCATGGTGAAATGGCCAAAGCAGTAATGGAGAAACAACAATTGCATGGTCCAGCAAGACAAGTGACCAAAGTGGCACAAGTATATATGGTCAGGATACATGACTGATCAATTGATCATGCAGACCAACAAACTTGTTAAACATATATGTATATAATGCATATATATATATATATATATATATAGAAACAAAGCATGGGGGAACTACATGTCAGGTACATGATCATGTTTAAGCAAATAGCAATTCACAATGACACGGCTTAAATTCATTTAATCAAAGTTTGGTTTCATGGCAACAAGAAATTTCAAGAATATCAATATTTGGCAACTATCAAGGCATCAGTTTCAAATGGGAAATTTCTTTCCAGTTTTACAATGCAGAAATGTCCAAAAAAAAAAAAAAAAAAAAAAAAAACAATTTATTCTCGCATTGATTTGCTTCCAGAAATGAAATGAAACAGTGAATCAAATGATTGGTCAAGAAACATTGTTTTGATAATCAGTTTTTTTTTGCAATACAAAATCATTTCGAGAAAGTCACAAAGGTTCCAGTTTTCTCATCAACCATTTCATAATTCAGCAAGAGTTAAATGTGGCAAGTGTTTTTGCTATTCAGGGCAGAAATCAATTCGCAGGAATCAATCTTTTGGCAAGTATTTAAATTCCAGATTTACAGCATGGAATCTATGGGAAATCTTAAAGCTCTCCAGAATTTGGGAAAGTAATTTTTGGCAATAACAATTTTTTGAAATCATTTTTTCAAAATGGGCAGGTCTAAATCATTTCAAGTAAGGCAACATTTTAAATTGCAAATTCAATCAAAACCGACTTTGTCAAAAGATTCAAAGGAGGAAATCTCACAACATTTTCGCAAGCAAAAGGGGAAACCACAAAATTATCTGGCCAAGCCATTTATCATGAAATCAGAGTGTAGGTTTTTATTTTACCCTATATTACACACAGATTCATCACAGGCAAGCACATAGAGAATCGAAAATCAACCCAACAAATTCAGAGCACAAATTGAATCAAAATCAGAGAACTTACAAAAGATTTTCGATCGCAACTCAAGACAGTCATTCGATCCAGAGCAACATCAAGTCGTCAAGCTTCAGAGATCAATTTCCAAGAATAACATCAACGATCGATTGATTTGGAGTCAACAGAGAAAACCCTAGCTTTATTTTAGATCGCCAGCCGCCATTTTTATTCTCAGAGGAACAATTTCCAATCAACAACGAAGAGGAAGACATCAGACTCGAGCTTCAGAGATTACCCAATTCCATCAAACAATGAAACGATTTGGGGATTCCAGAGAAACCCTAGTTTCTCAGTTTTGAAGCCGCCATTTTTTTCCAGAGAAAAGAATAAAGAGATCGGGCAAAGAGAGTTTTAGAAAGGGCCGGCCTACTTATTTGGCTAAGCCTAATCAAAAGCCTTTTTAAAGGGGATAACCCCTTTAATTAATCTCCCTAGGGTTTTCTTTGTTTATTTAATTTTGTTTTGTTTTTAATTTTTCTTCTGAAAACAATTCTGAACAGTTTTTCTAGAAGTCTGTAAAATTCTAGAGTTCCAGTCAGGGTGTTGACTGACAGTCCACTAGAGTCTGTAAAATCTGGGTTACGAGTTACAGGGTTTGTAATTCGGGAAATCCGATCGAGTGAATATCAATCAGTCTAGGGTTTTGAGCGTAGGGTTAGAATAGGAGCAGGGGTTTGCGAGTGTACATGGTCTTGTATGCGGGAACTGTTCTATCACCTAGTAGAAACCTTAGAAATGCAGCAGTAGGCAGGGTTTTGCCGAAGCTGGGTATATCTGTGTGTGATTTATTTTCTGCATTTCAGTTTCTGCTATTTTCTGTGATCAGTTTATTATTATATATCTCGTTAAGTTTTTAATTTAGTTAAAAACTGTGAAAAACCCTATTCACCCCCCTCTAGGGTTATTCTAGATCCAACAAGTGGTATCAGAGCCTGGTAATTTCATTAACTCTAGAGTCATGGGTAACCCTTGCTGTCAGTCCACAGAGAGTCAGTCCAGTTCATCTCCAACTATTTTCACTGGAACAGATTTTTTAAATTGGAAATCCGAAATGGAATTTTATTTAAAATCTGTTGATATTAAATGTTGGGATGTTGTTATCAATGGTTTTGACATGGTAGATAAAGCTTCTAATTCTCGTGCTACACATATTCTGTATTCTCACCTTGATGATAATCAATACAGTCTGATTTCTCATTATTTAACTGCGCAGGAAATTTGGACAGCTCTAACTACAAGATATGGAAACGACAGCAACTTCTCAAAATCCTCAACTGTCAACTCAGATTCAGATCTTTGTTCAACAGATGAATCAGCTGATGAAGACTCAACAGATGATGAGATAAGAAATTTTTCATATGAAGATCTGGTTTATTTTAGTGTTGATTTAACCAAGTCTGTTGACAAACTCCAATCGAAAAATAAATCTCTGAAATCTATAAATTCTGAGTTGACCAACAAGATAAATTGTTTGGAATCGAAATTGTCAAATGTCGTGAAATTTGAAAATTCTAATTGTGAAAATTGTTTGAAATTAAAAACTGATCTCGTTCATTTCAATAATAATATTCGAAGGCTTGAAGAAGAAATTTTAATTTTAAAAGATAACGAGATTGAGCTGAAAGATGCAAACAATTGTTTACAAAAGGAATTTATAAATTTCAAGGCTATCAAAAATTCCAAACATGAAAACGCTGAAAATGATAGTTTGTTGAAAACAGATCTGATTTTGAAAGAGCTTGAAATCGAAATTGAAAATTGGAAGAAACTTGAATCTGAAAGTCGAAAATATTTTGATTCTGAAATGGCTAAGTCTCAAACCAAAATCAAATTGCTTAATGATGAAAATTTGGTTTTGAAATCTGAGTTTGAAAGATGTAAGATCACTAAAAGTCGTTGTTCAGATTTAATAAAAGAAAACGATGATCTTAAAACTGAAATTCAGCAACTTGAAACAATTTTATCTAAATTTTCAAACGGTGAAAAATCTTTGGATATGTTGTTGAAAAACCAACTTTCTGTTGGAAATAAACGTGGTCTTGGTTTTGGGAAGAATAATGTTTTTGGAAAACAAAATTCAAATGATTTGAAAAATCCCTCAAATTGCTTTGGAAAGAACTACGTTGAAAATTTGAACTCTGAAAATTTCAAAGGTTTTTTGAATCGAAATTGTGATGAGAAATCGTTTTATAATAAACCATTTAAACAATCTTGGATCCCGAATAAAAATAAAACGACTTTGACTAAATTCAAACAGATTTGGGTTCCAAAGGGTACAAAGGTTAATTCTGATGGTTTGTTATACAAACAGGTTTGGGTACCAAAAGTGGTAAACGTATTTCAGAGTGGTTTTACAAATTTTGTTAGACCACTTAATTCACTCAACTGCTAGGTACCAGTGAAGGCTGAGGAACTGCTGTGCTGAAAAGAAATTTGAAATCAAGATTGTCTATAATTCTGTGTCATTTACAGTTCCTTAGGCCAACATTTGTTGAGTTAGAGATTCTGCTTTACATTGGATTCTGGTATGATCTCTAAACTCACCTTTGTATATTCTCTTTGTTTTTATTGTCTGTTTTTATTCCTTCCTCTATCTCCTTCTGCTTTTTGTTTTTGATTTGACACTGTCATATTCTTCTTTGTCTGTACTTCTTAAACTTCCAGTTGCAGAATTCATGACCTTTTTGGAAATATGCTTTATTTGTATAAAATCATCGTGTGTTAATCATTTCTATTTCCTGAATTTAATTTTGTAAATATCTGCAATTGTTTTTGAGATTTTTTTTTTCTGAATTCATAACAGTGTTGATGTATGCTTGTCATATCTTGAACATTGTTAATTTGAATTCTAAATATTTGAAGATCTGAATATCTAATGAAATGTCACACACCTTTGTTGTTCTGAGTTTATTCTAATTCTTTTTAGAAAAGCTCAAAATATTATACTCATTACAACACTCTGTTATTTATCAGTTGTGATAATTTCATTGATTTTCAGATTGGCTTGTATCAGTGATACATCTTGGAATTCATCTTTATTCATGATCATTATATTGAAATATGTTTGTGTGAAATCATCTGAAATTCTAGATATTTTGAATATCACACACCTCTTATTTTTTTTAAATTGTCAATCTTGTGTGACTGATTCATTATATCCCAAAACTTTACATTGATTCATGTGATTTCAAATAAATTATCCCGATCATGAACATTTTCAAATTTGATGTAAATGACCTGAAATTTCTCTTGGGCTTGTCAGAAATAGTTTTGAGAAATTCTTGAAAATGTTTTTTTTTAAATGGTCTTTGAAAATCATTGTTATTTCATGATTATTTGATTTGAATATATGTTTGTTTAAAATCATTTGAAATTATTGATTTATTGGATCTCACTCATATCTTGAATCTGAAATATAACCTGGTGTGATTGATTCATTAAATCCTAATACTTTTACATTTCTTCAAATGATTTAAAATAGAGTATATTTGCAAATCTTGGATCATGAACCACCTGTGACCAACATCTTGACAAGTCTGTTGTGATACTGATTTCTCTGTGCTGCCCTGATACTGTTTTTGAAAAATGTTTGTTTTGGAATCATGCTGCTCTGATTATAAGAAATTGATTTGTAAATATTTTTTTGGACTGCTTGATTTGGTATCAAAGATTTATCGTGCTCTGATAAATGAAATTTGTGTGCTTGAGTTGCTTGCTTTGTAATTAAGTATTTTCTGTTGACTGAGGTACCATTTGTTTGCCACCGAGGTGTCATTAAAATCCTCGAGAAAGAGAGAACAAGTGGTATCAGATTAGGAAGTGCTGAATTTTTTGTTCTCATCATGTATATATTCTTCTTTTCCCTCTTGTGCTTTGTATAGCTCTTCATATTCCTCTTGTAATTGATCTTCAATTTTAAAACTATTTATTTTTTATTCATTCACAAATTGAAATCAATATCCATATTGTTCTGTATTCATAATTCATCAAAATATATTAGAATTTGAAATTGTGATGAATTATGACTACAATATATTTCACAACAAGAGGAGATTTTATTTAGATTTTCATGACGGTTGAATATTTATTATAATATCTTTGAACTGGGAATGATTTCACGAACATCTTCTATGCCTCTCATCATTCTGTCATCCATTATGAGTTTATGTTAATGTGGAGAGCTTATATTTTTAAAATAATCTTAAAACAGTGAAAATAGTTGTGATGGAAATGTGACTGCATTATTTTTTTTCAGAATTAGTGACAATTGAAAATTTTCAAGAATCCCGGTACAGTTCATGCATATCTCATAATATAATTAATTTAGAAATTTATTTCACAGTCCATCTCTGTACTTACCACATTTCTATCATCCATATTGGTTTTATATATCGAGGAGTTTTTCCTTTTTAAAAGCTGAAAATGATGAAAATATAATTAATATATAAGTGTGTATCTAACCTCATTTAAAAATCCAAGCTCTGGTCATGAATGGTTAAGAGACAACTTATAATTTAAGCTGCGACTGACTTCATTTAAAAATCCAAGCTCTGGTTATGCGTGGTCAGTGTGCTCTTAAATAAAATAAAAAGAAAAAGGAAAATTGTGCTATAAATTGAAATTAATTTGAAATTCTTCTTGGTGTTTATAAAAACCAGCCTATCAATCCATCTTTCAAATCTGTGAAATGTGTTGAAATCTTATGAAATATTATGTTTTGTTGATTGATAGCTATTGGGATTTGAGATTATCTGTTTTTGTCACTTAAGTTGAATTTATAATTATAGTCCAAATCCACCACTATATTTTGTGCTTTATTTGTTATAAAATTCTTTTGGAAAATAATTGAAAAATATTTTTTTTAACTCTCTCCATAATATATAAAATTCATCGTAAATCCGTCATTTTTCTACAAATGTGAAATATGCCACCTATTCTTAGTTTATTATGATTTTTGTTTGACTGATTGAGATTTATGATGACTGTTCTTCCTCTT
This sequence comes from Allium sativum, assembly GCA_030737875.1. Classification (NCBI taxonomy): domain Eukaryota; kingdom Viridiplantae; phylum Streptophyta; class Magnoliopsida; order Asparagales; family Amaryllidaceae; genus Allium; species Allium sativum. The sequence continues at coordinate 573,076,192 of CM060921.1, read as the reverse complement.
AAGCTGATATAGTATTTGTAAGTCATTTTTCATCTATATTTTAAATTCTGTATCCTTTTGATGATAACAAAAGGGGGAGAATGGGTTTAGATTTTGATTTATGAGTGAATATTTGATAAATATTTTTAATTTTGAAAATTCATTATTATTCATACATTTATATTTTTAATTTTGAAAATTCATTATTATTCATACATTTCATTCATGCATAGTTATAGGGGGAGTTTCTGTTGTAGGGGGAGCATTTAAATAGGGGGAGTTCAAATATCCACAAACAAACACATTTATTATATTCAAAATCTTTTATTTGTTTGTCATCATCAAAAGGGGGAGATTGTTGTATATAACGGTGTTGTATACACAATTATATGATTTTTGTTTGATGATAACAACCAAATATATTTTTATTATAAATGTGTTTGGTACTGTACTGTTATATATATACATCACAGCAATGAATATAATATTTATATTTAAATAAAATACGACTGTACAGAAATTCAAATATTAACACAGTATTTTATTTAAATAGAATATTTTATTTCAATATTCAAACAGTACAACTATTTGTAACTCCACTATTTATACATTCACAGAATATTTGTACTTGTATAAACAGAATAAAATAGACAAGTTCGTTTGACAACAATAAAATGATATTTTATTTCAATCAAACTTGTTTATTACAGACATCAGTACATTTCATATATACACAGCTCCTCACAGCAACACTCATACATTCATTCAGTTTACATTTCATATATATCCATTTTTCACTTGTATATACAGACTCATACATTCATTGACACCACACACTGTCTTCTTGTCTTCAGCTTGTCAGTCCTGTCATCACAGTTAGTCCAGTCATCCCAGCTTACCTGTCACACATGAAACAGAAACACACAGTATACTGCAATAGAAATAATACTGAATATATGCAAATATAAATTTTATTTGTAAAATTTTATTTGCCTCAGTTTTCTGGTGTGTTTCTCATCATTTTTCATGACTTGATCTGAATTATAAAACCATCAATCTGTGTCTAGACAGCTTGTGATATTCACAGTGATACACTGTAAATACCACAAGGCAGACAACATATATCTCAATGCAGGGACAGGGACAACTCGTTTGATGGCTGCATGTACACACGTGTACACGTGTGCACTGCCACGCCAATCAGATTGCAACTGAGGAGTAGCCACATGGACCTGCTCGACTCAGTGCACAACATAAATGGACAAAACAAATTCAAGCAAAAATGGCCGAGCAGCATAAAACATTAACAATGAACAGAGTGGCATGGCAAAAGTTTCAGCAAGTACAAGTATGGAATGGCCGAGCACAATACAATGGACAAACATGTATGAAAGCAATAGGGTTCAAAAATTTCAGAAATACAACAAATCAAATGAATCAATTCAATGTGGTCGAGCTCTTTTCAAGATGACACAGCAATAGTGTAGTGTAGCACTGACATGTGCGTGTCAGTATGGTGAAGCATGGATGGTACAAACAGCAAGTGTTCACATGAAGATAACAACATAGAATGGAGCGTATACAGTGACTACACAAGTGCAAACAAATGTCAAACTGATTTCAAGAATGGCATGTATGCAGCAGCATTTACATATGATGTGTACATGATGAAGCATAAGGTGAAGCAGAAACAAATATGGTGTGCCAAGATAGGACAGAAGCACACATGAATAAGTGAAATATAAATGGTGCAAGTGTACAATGGTACAACAAATTTACAAGTGCAGTTTCATGGTCAAGTGTTTATTCAACAATGCAGCAAGTATCTTAAGCATCACAGGCAATATGGAAGTGTTCAACTCAAACTCAAAATGCACAAGTCCGCACTAATATGGTCAAAACATTTCTGTGCATTGGTCAAGGCAGTTCAAAGCTACATGACATAGTTTAGCATAGTTCAGAAATCAGCAACATATACACAAGTGGGTTCACAAGATCATGGTGAAATGGTCAAAGCAGTAATGGAGAAACAACAATTGCATGGTCCAGCAAGACAAGTGACCAAAGTGGCACAAGTATATATGGTCAGGATACATGACTGATCAATTGATCATGCAGACCAACAAACTTGTTAAACATATATGTATGTAATGCATATATATATATATATATATATATATATATATATAGAAACAAAGCATGGGGGAACTACATGTCAGGTACATGATCATGTTTAAGCAAATAGCAATTCACAATGACACGGCTTAAATTCATTTAATCAAAGTTTGGTTTCATGGCAACAAGAAATTTCAAGAATATCAATATTTGGCAACTATCAAGGCATCAGTTTCAAATGGGAAATTTCTTTCCAGTTTTACAATGCAGAAATGTCCAAAAAAAAAAAAAAAAAAAAAAAAAAAAACAATTTATTCTCGCATTGATTTGCTTCCAGAAATGAAATGAAACAGTGAATCAAATGATTGGTCAAGAAACATTGTTTTGATAATCAGTTTTTTTTTGCAATACAAAATCATTTCGAGAAAGTCACAAAGGTTCCAGTTTTCTCATCAACCATTTCATAATTCAGCAAGAGTTAAATGTGGCAAGTGTTTTTGCTATTCAGGGCAGAAATCAATTCGCAGGAATCAATCTTTTGGCAAGTATTTAAATTCCAGATTTACAGCATGGAATCTATGGGAAATCTTAAAGCTCTCCAGAATTTGGGAAAGTAATTTTTGGCAATAACAATTTTTTGAAATCATTTTTTCAAAATGGGCAGGTCTAAATCATTTCAAGTAAGGCAACATTTTAAATTGCAAATTCAATCAAAACCGACTTTGTCAAAAGATTCAAAGGAGGAAATCTCACAACATTTTCGCAAGCAAAAGGGGAAACCACAAAATTATCTGGCCAAGCCATTTATCATGAAATCAGAGTGTAGGTTTTTATTTTACCCTATATTACACACAGATTCATCACAGGCAAGCACATAGAGAATCGAAAATCAACCCAACAAATTCAGAGCACAAATTGAATCAAAATCAGAGAACTTACAAAAGATTTTCGATCGCAACTCAAGACAGTCATTCGATCCAGAGCAACATCAAGTCGTCAAGCTTCAGAGATCAATTTCCAAGAATAACATCAACGATCGATTGATTTGGAGTCAACAGAGAAAACCCTAGCTTTATTTTAGATCGCCAGCCGCCATTTTTATTCTCAGAGGAACAATTTCCAATCAACAACGAAGAGGAAGACATCAGACTCGAGCTTCAGAGATTACCCAATTCCATCAAACAATGAAACGATTTGGGGATTCCAGAGAAACCCTAGTTTCTCAGTTTTGAAGCCGCCATTTTTTTCCAGAGAAAAGAATAAAGAGATCGGGCAAAGAGAGTTTTAGAAAGGGCCGGCCTACTTATTTGGCTAAGCCTAATCAAAAGCCTTTTTAAAGGGGATAACCCCTTTAATTAATCTCCCTAGGGTTTTCTTTGTTTATTTAATTTTGTTTTGTTTTTAATTTTTCTTCTGAAAACAATTCTGAACAGTTTTTCTAGAAGTCTGTAAAATTCTAGAGTTCCAGTCAGGGTGTTGACTGGCAGTCCACTAGAGTCTGTAAAATCTGGGTTACGAGTTACAGGGTTTGTAATTCGGGAAATCCGATCGAGTGAATATCAATCAGTCTAGGGTTTTGAGCGTAGGGTTAGAATAGGAGCAGGGGTTTGCGAGTGTACATGGTCTTGTATGCGGGAACTGTTCTATCACCTAGTAGAAACCTTAGAAATGCAGCAGTAGGCAGGGTTTTGCCGAAGCTGGGTATATCTGTGTGTGATTTATTTTCTGCATTTCGGTTTCTGCTATTTTCTGTGATCAGTTTATTATTATATATCTCGTTAAGTTTTTAATTTAGTTAAAAACTGTGAAAAACCCTATTCACCCCCCCTCTAGGGTTATTCTAGATCCAACAGTGATCTTCTTCTTCTACTCTAATTTTTTTCTATCTTATCTATTCTCACCCTCTAACTTCTTTCTATTAATGATCAAGTATTTCCGATGTTCGAATAGTCAACATGGCAGTTGTGTGTTGATTTTCGAAGTCGAAAATCCCCGTTCGTTACAAAAAGGCCCTTGCGCTCATCTATCAAAGTTTGGATGATGCTATGATCGAGAAGACAGCTAATGCAAAAAACAGTAAGGAAGCATGGGAAATCTTGGAGAATGACTTCACTGGAATTACTAAAATGAAGAAAATTCAATTTCAAAATCTGCAAAGTAAGTTTAACTCTTTACATATGGAATCTTCAGAATTAATTGATGATTATTTTTATCGAGTTTTTTCTCTTGTAAATCAATTGAAAAAATATGGAGAAAAATTGGAAGATTCTAGAGTTATTGAGAAAATTTTACGATCTCTAGATTCCAAATTTGACAACATAGTTGTAGAAATTGGAGATTATAAGGATGTAAAATCCATGAATATTGGTCAACTTTTGGGGAATCTTCAAGTTTTTGAAGAAAGATTAAATAGGGAAGTTGAAGAGAAGATCAATCAAGTTGAAGAAACAAGTTCGGAAGATGGTGCACTGCTACTAGCTCAAAAAGAAAATGAAGAAGAGGAAAGAAAGAAAAATAGCATTAAGGAAGAAATTTATGGAGCATCTAAGAATGTGGAGCAGGACATAAATAAAGTTTGCAAGGGTGTTGATATTGACAAAGCATCCGGTAAGGAAAATATGAAGAGCACAAAAGAAAAATGTGTATCTAAAGGCGTGATTGTTGAAGAAGAAACCGAAGAAGCAGAAAGGATGGGTAATGAAAGCAAACTGAAATGCGAGGATGTTGCTGACAAGCAAAAAGAAGAAAAAATGGATATTGAAGAAGGAATTGGTACCGTAAATGCAAAAAAAACTAACAAGACAGAGGAGGAAAGAAGTGGGAAAGAATTGCAAAATGATGACAATAAAAACAAAAATGAAATTGAAAGAGAAAGAAGAAAACAAAGATAAAGCAAAGAAAGTCAACAAAGGTGATAGCAAAAGAGATGGAAATGAAGAAGTCAAAGAAATTCAATATACTGTTAGAGATTTTAAGTACAAGCAAAATTTGGAAGTTATGAAAGAATGGAAAGATGACTTATTTGACTCATTCAAAGTTAATGACACCGGAATAAGATGGAAGCAATATCAAACAATGTATTTAGCTGATGTAAGCATTAATTGAGTTTGAATAAAATAAGTATATTTCCTCCTCATATTAATTCCTCAAACTTCTTCTTATAAAATAGCTAACAGTGATATCAGAGCTACAAAATTTTGTAGCTCTGATACCACTGTTAGCAAATTTTAGAAGAAGAAGAATTTTTGAGAAAATAATGTATGAGGAGGAAATGCTTATTTTATTTTATTTTCTTCAAACTTCATTTCATACATCAGAAGAGGAGAAACAACTATCTTTTATAATGCAATATGTTCTCTGGAATATTCTAGGCAATGCCTTACTAGAATTCTCTAAAATGACATATATAGGAACTCTAGATATATCCTTTATTCTTAAATTATTCCTTACATTAATACAAATGAAAATTTGTCAATACAATTAATTGTTTCTTAAAAACCAAGATTATTTCCAACATTTCTGTTAATAGGAGTCTTAGCCCAATCAAAAAATAATTCAGCTTCAAAAAATGATAATTAAATGAGTAATTACACATCTTTCATTAGAAACAAGCAAAACTAATAATAAATTAGATAAATGTATTTTATTTTATCTACTTAAGGATCTAAAACAACTTGAAACAATTCAACTTTGTTAACAGTTCGACTCCATCGAGTTTTTAAAAATTATTTTGTCAATCGATGATCAAACAAAGTTTAAATAAGGGCAGTCAACAAAGTGACATACTTAAAATATGAAAATAAAAACCAATCAATGAAAATAACCTAAAAATTGATGAATCAAGTATACCTAAAGAAGGAATTAGAGATACCTGAAGCATGACCAAGGAATTAGGCCCAGAGATGAACAAATTCACCATAAGAACTTGAAAAATGAAGAAATTTTTAGGGTAATCGGAAATAAAAGAACTGAAAAGGGAGCGGCAACATAGATAAAAAGAGGGAAAACAAATTATTTCTCGAAAGTGAAAGGAGAGAAGCGGCAAGTAGTAAAATTTTAGACAAGGAGTATTGTCGGCGTTGGGATGTGAATTATGTTCTTTGTGAAAGGAGGTTTACAACATTTCAAGCTTAAACACTGGCAATGCTTGCTGTCAAAACCAACTTTTCTTGTAGTGTGTTTGTATGCATAACAAGTATAGCAACAAAAAGTTTTCGTAAGTGTAGTTCTATTTTGTTTCAATTTAATTTTAAATCTCTCTTTTTTGTTTTAATGCTTACTTTATGTTGGCCTTTATGATTTCGTTAACATATATTCTCTTATGTTTCTATAAGACATTGTTTGGATCTATCGAACAAAAATTATTATCTATTTTTATCCACTTTATATGTAGATTGTACATTTCTGAGCTTAATTTGCTTTATTTTTGTTTGACTATTGTCAAAACTAATGACTTTATGGTATTAATTACATATTGTTTTAATTAAATTTTGGAATTAAGTCCATTATTTAGTGCATGGTAAAATTATCTATCAAAATTTCTCCATTTTGTTTATTTTCATGTATGTTTATTTTCCTCCACTGGCAGAAACAAATATTCTTCAAATTTTTTGTTAAACTGAAGACCGATGATGTTATTCCTCTATACTATCCTATACATCAATGACATATGATGTAGAAAGCTTATATTTATATTTGTTAGACAAGTATGGCAACGAGAGTTTGGGTAAGTGTAATTCTATACATTTTTCGATTTAATTTGAATTATGTTTTTGGTTGAAACGCTTACTTTATGTCAGCATTCTTCTTGATTTCATTAACAAATATTCCCTTTATGTTTACGTAAGTTTTTGTTTGGATTTAACCATCAATTACCCATTTTCATCCACTTATATGTAAATTGTACAATTCTATATGCTTAACTTACTTTCAAGCTTGCGTGACAGACTATTGAAAAAATTAACCATACAATGATATTAATTACACTGATTTAATTAGAATTTGGGATTGAATCCGTTAATTATAGCATGATATAATTATCATTTAAAATTTTAATTTTTGTTTTGATTTCAAATAAGTTTTTTCCTTTTCAAATGGAAATTGAAATATGTAGATCTCCTTTAAAATTATAATTAAACTGAAAATTCATAATGTTGGTCTTTTTTATTTGCTTATATTTTAATGACATTTTGTGGTTAAAAAAAACTTAGATTTCTGTTTGTTTGCAAGACATGTATGGGAACAAAATGCTCGGGTAAGTGTAATTCTGCCTAATTTTCTATTTGATTTGAAATTTATGCCTTTTTCGTTCAAATGCTTACTTCATTTTGGCCTTCATGATTTCACTAACATACGTTCTCCTATTATAACAACATAGATTTTTGGTTAATTAATTTTAAACATTTTAATATTGTTTTAAATGTTGAATTGATAATATAAATGGATTTTTATATGGAGTTTAACGATTTAATAATCGAATATGATTTATAATTATATTATAAACTCACTCTCTGGATTCATTTATAATATATTATAAACGAATTTTTATTTAAAATAATTATTATATGTTGTTTGTTGATTGTTTAGATGCATTGAATAATTATTGATGAATTGTGGCTATTATATATATATATATATATGTTAGTTATAAAGGCTTGGTGGTTATGGCTATTATATATATATATATATATAGGATATTTCTCGCAATAGCATTAGTGGGTAACCCTTTGCGCCCCACAATATGTATAGTGGATGACCATCATACCGCAATATCCAACCTTGAAGCAGAATGGGTATTATTTATGTTGGCTAACATATGTGGATGCAGGAAAACAAGTTGGAGGGATCCAACTAGATTCCTCAAAATTTAATATTGTTGTTTTCATATATATTATCATATATGATGTGTTAGAAAAGCTGTGATTGATAATTAGGCGTTTTGGATGTTTGAATATCACTGGCCCTAAATATTGGTATATAAAAATATTATGAAAAGGAATTTTGATATTTAAAAGGGAAAATCTATATTTCTAAAGTAGAATTTGAATTTTGAATGGGATAAGAAATAGTAACTAGTTTTGAATAATAAAAAAACAAGTAGTGAATTTATAAATGGTGTTTATAAATAAAATGAAATAATTTTCATTGTATTTTGTGGGAAATGTAAATTTAAATGTGAATTTAAAAAGGAGAATTGAAATTAGTTAAAAAAGAAACGATGAAATCTATTCCGATGTTCGGAATGTTAATTGAATTAAAATAAATCCATATGAATTTATGACTGGAATTTGACTATATCGAATTCATAAAATTAAATTATTTCCAAAAAGGATATTTATATTGTATTAGATAGAAACTATAATTTAATATGAAAATAGAATATATATTTATATATATAATAATAAAATATTCCAAAGAAGGAATTGGGTTTCAAATAGATTTTAAAATGGAACTTGTTTTAATATATAAAACAAGGAAGTTGAATTTATAAACAATGTTTAAAAATCTAGTGAAATAAATTATCATTCGATGATTTATAAGTTTAAATTCAAGTATGAATTTAAAAGAGAATTGGAAAACGTTTTGAAAAAAGGAACGATAGATTTTGTTCCGGAATTTGGAATATAAACCGAATTAAGAAAAATACAATGGATTTATAATTGAAATTCAATTATATCAAATTTTATAAAATAATTTATTTCAAAGGGAATTGGAATTCAGTACAGAAGATTGAATTATAAATAAATTTAAAATAGAATTATGAAAAAATCGACGATTAGGGATAATCAGAAATATTAAGTTGGGTTGGGAAAATTGGTTTGATATATATTAAAATATATAAGAATGGAGTTGAAATTTATTAACAAACGAAATTTAAACATTTATATTTAAATATAATTAAAACGAGCTCGCCGCAACGTATTAGTTCATAATTTGATGATTTGAACTTCAATTGAGTATATAGAACTCAATTTAAGTCAGATTTCTTTGAAACAAGAATCGTCCAAATCTATTGAATAATATTTTTCTGATGAAAGAGAAAAATATGGATTTCGCCTTATAGATTTTGAGTTATGTCAAAATCATTTTTTTAGAAAAACAACGGTATAATCATTTAAAAATTATAATGATTAAATAAATAAAATCGAAGGATTTTAGGTTAATAAAATTTGTTTTTTCATTATAAAAATCCAGACTTGAGTTATAAAACAAATATGAACTCAAGTAGAGTAAGTGAATTGGTTTTTCAGACAGAAATCATATTTTTAATTATTGAATAGAGTTAACTAATTTGAAGAATAATTATTTAATGGAGTTTTAGAACGAAATTGGACAATGGGTAAGTAAATTGGATTTGTTAATTTATATTCGAAATCGAATATGAAACTTGAGTTGGAAATGGCATTCGATTGATTTAGAAGCAAATAAAAAAAATTTATGAATGTGATATGTTCAAATAAAAGTAAAATAGGCGAAAGAGCTAATTAGAGAATGAATTAGCAAATTGAGTTAAAAAATGATTGGGTTGAATTTGAGTAAATTGGAAACGGATAGCTATGTGTTAAGCAGGTTTGGAATGAAGTGTATGAAGAGATATAAATTGAATTCCCGACAAAAGAGGTACGTATTCAGTTTAATATGAGATTTTATGAGCCTATTTGGCAAGCTGCTTGGCTTCTTGGTTTTCTATTTGAATGGAAAGGGCTCAGAGAGGCAATTTGTAGTTGTACCTAGTGACCCGTACAAAGGAGACACTTGCGAAATTTTTCCGAAAATCTAAGGAAATAGATTTTTTTTTTAAAGAAAATTCGATACTTAAAATTTACTTATCGATTATATATAAACCTAGAAACCAAATCGGTTAATAAAATTTAAAAACATTGTAATACAGGTTTTCATCTATAGTAAATGATGTTCGGAAAGGAAATAAATATAAGATTTTAAGTATAGTCGGTTAAATACAATATTTAGGTTGTTGTAACGATGTTTTACACAGCATCCGATTCAACCCAAATAAGTGTAAATTTGGAAATATAATAATGAATATTCCCTATTTATAGAAATAAATGAGTTCGGGAAAGAGATAATTAACTGGAATGTTTTCCAATTATAAATAGAAAATATTTTTTAATTATAGAAAATAAAAGAAGGTGACATATGAAAATGTTTTCCAAATAGCGTAAGAGACCAAGATGATTGTTGAAAGTATTAGGTTAAAAAATATTGTTAAAGAAATGGAGAAGTGATTTAATTAATGAAATATTAATTAAGGTTCCCAGTGACTATTTGATGCTTTGGATGAATGTTTGTTTTTCTTCGATAGTTAAATATCTGACTATTGAAGTATTGGCCAATATCGTTGTTAATACGGAGAGACCGGTTGGATTATTATTTGAGAACCACTTTGTATTGGCACTAGCGTTGCGAATTAGATTATATGAAGACAACTGAAGATAGAGTAAAGTGCAAGGGCTTTGTCTGTTAATCCTAGGTAGAAATTGCCTATGATGGATTAATGGAAATTGTGCCTTCGGTTTAGTTCAGTCCAAGAGCGAACTTGTATGGACGAATGTTTATTATCAGATTTCCTTGGAGGAGCTTGGAGCAGGAGGCTTCAGAGTGAGCCGCGTACTATTTATTTTCCACTATGTTGTAGGTTACTACCAAAATTTGCATCGAGACAGACTGATAGTGAAGGGGTATCGGACTATAACAGAAGAAGAAGAGTAATCTGTGGGCAAAAGCTAAGTACAGGGTGAAACTGAAAGCCTAAATGAAGTATCCATAACTGGTAGACAACCGACACCCTCAACAAGGACAGAACCTCAAATCTAGTACGAAGAAAGATTACCGGTAGGGTAATTCTGGTAGGAAGAATAACCAACAAGAAGTCATTCAACACCGGGAGCTAATAAGGAGAAAAATTAAGGACACCGCAACCCGGAACCTAGAAGAGTCAAAGGGCTATCGGTATTAACTTTCTTAATGACGATACATTAAGATAACAAAAAGTACCGAAAACACCATTCCGAAAGGCCGAGACACACTTTAGGAACCCACCAAAAGGCAAGCTGAAACCTCAAAGAGAGCTATCCACACTAATTTGCTTAGTGTCGATACCGAAAAGGGGTGGCGGACCAGGTAGCCATCCACGTGAATCATGAAGATAAATTCTATAAGGAATTAATAGCAAGACCGAAAGCTCGTGACCGGAAGCGCATGGCTGAAAGCCTAAACCTTCCGAAAGCAACCCGCGCTGCTAGACTTAACATCAATACAAAGAAGACATGTTTGACATTAGAAAGAAGTTCCAAAGACTGGGATCATCCCTTCGAAAGCCAGAACCGACACCTTAAAAACCCAAGCAAAGCCTAAAAGCGGCCGAGAGCCAAAGCAACTGAGACTAAAGGAAAAAGCGGCCGATAGGGGGCTTCTACTGTCCCAATAGAAAAAGGGGACTCGATTTGTCTATAAATAAGACCCCAGGTGTCTCATTTTGGGGGCCGAATTTTCATTTCTCAACCTAGTTCTCTTTCTCTCAGAAGCAAACCCTAATTTCCAAATTGGATTTTGGATTTCTTCAACTCTTGTAATATATCCGCAATTAATAAAAAGGAGAAGTCCACGACTTAAGCATTTCTTGATTTGATAATCATATTGTGTCTATAATGATAAGACAGGGAGTTAACACTAAGCTTTTTTATGAAAGAGTTGATCATGGTTCTTTCGCGAGAGGAAAGGTCTTGAGTAAAACCAAGGCTTTCCCCTTTTCAAATGTTCATTATGTGACTTAGCTCTTCCATTGTAAGCCTAAAGCAACCCAAACTCAGAAGGGATCCTATTGTGAGCTTGAGACTTGATAACTGATGCAGCCAAGGCTTTCCCGGTCACGTTCAATGCGGAAGTATCATATAAATTAATGAGCATTATAGCATGAAAACAAATCCGAATGTTGCGAGGCATTAGCCTGTTTCCTCTTAGCACAATGTATATTATTTTGTCCAGGATCTAAAGGTGATTATTGCATACGGTCTCAGTTTTATTTAACAAGTAAAAACCTTTCTCCAAGGTTATCCTCGACTTCGTAGTCGCTGTGCAGTTTATGCCCCGCTGTTACCCTGCCATATTCCCGCTATATCGGGTAGCGGATTTCTACCGCTATGCTATTTACAAATAGCCTCTGAAATAGCCTCTCCGCTTTAAGCCTCACTATATCTCGATATTCCCGATATATCCTTTAATTTCTGCTATATTCCGATATTTCCGCTATATCTTCTATAAAAGAAATGAATTTAAAAGTGACATTTGTACATTATAAATCTGTAAAAATATTTGTTTTAATATAATTTTTTTAATATATATTTTTCAGAATAGAAAATACTACAACATGCTATTAAATTTAATCAAGCTAAGAAAAAGTTTACATTTATTTACATATATTCGAATATATTTTTATTTGAAATTAAGAATATACTAATTATAATTAAGTTGAATGTAAATTATCCATTTATTTATCATTTACATGTTTATAAAAGAATATAATATGAGTTTTAAATGCTATTTTAGATTCATCAACTATATCCCGCTATTTCCTCGCTTTATCCCCGCAATAACTTTTTACATCTTCGCCGCATTGGATCCGCTGAATGCTTTAACTGCACAGGTAGTCACGTAAGCGTGATACTCATCCCCTGAGGGAAGAGTAACTAATCTTAGGACTAAGGGTCTGGATGCCTAGAAATTGGTGGAATTAATTAGAAAGCACTAATCCAGGACTGCATTTCAATAACCTTTAGATCACCCTTGTATCAACCTTCTATGCATACGCATTGTTGATCCTAGTTCGGGTGTTGACAAAAAATATCATTAACATTTTGGTGCTAGAAGGAGGGTTTAAACCTCCGACTTCGTATTTATCTTATCAAAAATTAATCTAGTAAACTTATTGCTCTATTGCAAGGGAAGATGAAATAAAAAAGATTGGAGGATCGAAACAAGGAACCAACTCCTAATGCAACCCTTGAAAGGAGCATGGATCTAACTCTCAGTATAAACAACAATGAAGAAGGAACAACTTCCAACCCAGTGCAGCCATTGAACCCAAATGCCATGGAGGAAAATACCACCAAAATCATCGCTTTGGAGAAACAAATCCAAGAGATGCAAGCTCGAATGGAAGCAAATCAAGCTCAGAAAACTTCAAAGGTCATTAAGTCTAGTTAGAGAGAGGTGGATGAATCTCTGAAGAGAAAATCTCCCATCCAATAGTCTGAAACAAAAGAGAGGCTTAAGGCTGCTACCTCTAAAAAAGAAAAATCCAATTTAACGAGGATAGATCATCAAGGAAATCAATGTGAATAGGAGCAATTTGGAAGCTCTACGTCTAAAGGCTATGATCCTAAAAGGGAGAATTATGACAGTACAGAGTCTTACCTCAAAGCTATTGCTAGAAAGACCATTAAAGATTTGTTGGGAAGCAAAGGAAAAGGAACCCAAGATGACAGGGTTAATGATAACGAAAGGGTAGCTCCTTTCACTGACGAAATCATGAGTACTATAATACCATCTAGGGTAAAGGTTCCAACTATAAAATACCTCTAAACAACTGACCCTGATGATCATCTAATAGCTTTCGACAACCAAATGGATCTCTATAACGCTTCAGGAGCCGTTAGGTGCAGACTCTTTCCATTAACCCTCTAGGGAGCGGCAGCTAAGTGGTATCATCAGTACAAAGAAAATACCATATACTCGTGGAAGTAGTTCGCCTATGAATTTTCCGCATGATTTTGCATCTGCAAGAATCCAACAATTGGTTACACGGTTACTGCTAACATCAAACAGAGGCAAGAGGAGTCCCAAGGGGATTACTTGAAAAGGTTAATATGGAAGCATTGAAGGCAAAGGACATGAATGATCGTGATAAGCTAATCGTTGTGCATTCGGGGTTAATTGAGAATACCCCATTCTGGAAGGAACAATACATCCATGGTTGTAAAAATTTACAAGACTTCCATTTTCAAGCTGATAAGTTCATCCGTATGGGTGAATTGTACTTCACAAATAAGAAATTCGGACCTTGAGGGGAAGGGAGAAAGCCAAGCTTTGGTAGAAAGCCTCAAAGTGGAAGATTCAGTTTGGATGGAAATCAGAAAAGGCCAAGGTAAGAAGATTCTAATTCCAACGCAGTCCCCTTAAGCAAGCCCATTTCCTTTGTGTATGCCATGGCAAAAGAAAGAGTCAATAACTTCCCCGTCTTGTTCAAAGCCAAGAATTTCCCTAAACCTCAAGCCGGTGGAAAGTATCACTACAACAAAATAGGGTTTTGATAGCAGTATTTAAGAGCGTTTCCGCATGTCCACTCCAAAAGCTTCAAAGCGGAATGTTTCCAACGCTAACTAAAAATAATTCCCGTGTATAAAACGCTATTCAAGGGAAGAAGCGGGAATAAAATTCGTTGTGCAGGAACTAAAAATAAGGAATGCCTTTTCCTTCAAAAAAACAACTTTCTTCTATTCTTTCATCGCTCCCAAATGACAAACAAAATTTTAGGTCGCAGAACTCTTAATCCCAACATCGAACAAAAAAATCCATTGCCCACAAAATAAAATTGCGAAATCACCATAATCACTCCTTTAATCAACAGCCGATTTCTCATCTCTTTTATTTAAACGAGGTTGAGAGGTACCGCTAATTTTATTGTATATTTTTTCCGCTAATTTGTTAGTTAGAATCTAAATTAACATCTCCCCCTTCTCCTGCATCGTATATAGTCAAACCGGCCGACTTATCTTGGAAATCGGCTGGCTTCCTTCATCAAATTAAATTAGGCGGGTGGTCCTGGAGGTGAAGCGAATCCGTCAGAAATTTGGTTTAATTTTTAGTTCAGATCTCAATATTATTCCATTTTTCAACGTACTGGAATTAAATTAATATTAACGAAGGAGATAAGATGATTATGCGTTCAGATCTGGCCGAACAGTTGGACGAATATCAAATCTGATCCAAGTATGATTGGGCTTCCATTTCTTTCTTTTCCGCCACTTCCAATGTCTCCTCAAGGGTGGATGGGTTGTATGTGAAGTGGGAGTTGTTGATATTTGCTTTCCTGGTATTTTCTGCTGTTTCTTTGTACTTTTCCTATATGAAGGTAGCTTTCTCGTTAATATGTCTTACCACCATCTTCCTTATGTGCATGAAGATTATCAAGCATGTAAGGCAAAACAGGAAGAGTAAACGTACAATGTTGCTTCTTTTATCAAATGTAAAGTAGCAATTCAATTAGCAGGTCTCATATGCTTTTTACTACCTGTCTTACCTGGAAAATGTAATTTTGTTCTAAGTATGGTAACCGTTTGGTAATGCTTTTACTTGAAATTAATCTATGAAACATAATATATCTGGCTCCTGTGCAAGTTTTAGAATGCACTGTGAGTGCTCGTAAGGCCTTCTCAAACAGCCATGTTATAAAGGACGCAATCTTAAAGATGTTGATATTGAGCTCCCTAATAATAGGCTTACACACTATAATTTAACTTAAACCCAGTTTAGATATACTTATATAAATTGCTTTTCCATTTTTTGGAACTGAAAATGAATTGATTTTAAAGTTCATAAGGTTAAAACAACTTATTCTAATGAATTGATTTTAAAGTTCATAAGGTTAAAACAACTTATTCTAATCAATCTAAACAAGTCTCTAATGTTTCTGGAATAAACATTTCTCTACGGACGTTTATTTCAATAGTATATGTTTCTCCTCCTTTTTCCCAAAAAGTCTCTTTCTTAATTTCTCAAATTATAATGTGGTTTCTGGTTTTCATTTTCCTCTCTTTTTCTGAAAAGGGAACTTTGTTATAAATTTACAATGTATGCATAGAAGTCTTATTCATTTTCTTGTTTCCTTTAGAAATTTTGGAACTGTGTTGTAAAATGAAGCAAACTAATACAAATTATTAGAATTTCAAATTCATGTCTTTTTCTAAATTCGGTGGTTTTGTTTTATATTGTACTTGAATAGTTGTGAATTTAGTTAGAGTATGAACTCTATGCTGTAGTTACAACAGTATTCCAGACTACAAAGCTCGCTCTTAGCATAAAATATAATTTTGTAGCAATGAGTCAAAAAAAGATAAGCCACAATCAATTGTTGATTATCACCCAATTTCATGTGCAATGTGTTATACAAGATTTATTGTAAAATTATTTATGCCAGAATTAAGTATTTTCCATATTTTCTTATTATAGAAAATCAGTCCACTCTTGTGCCAAATAGAGCTATTGGTTAAAATATATTACTTTCTCATAAATTGGTATGTGATTTTAATAAAAACAGGAGAAGGTAAGATGCGTATTTTAATTGATATATAGAAGGCTTATGATATGTTAAATAGGGAGTTGGTGTGTCACATGTGCAAATGTATGTATTTAAAAAATGGCTTTTGGAAGACTAAAGAGGAAGCGGGAAAAGAATATGAACGGGAAGAAAAAATAAATTGGGAAGAACATTTGTTTTGATTTTGTCTTTTACTTACAATGGAGGGAAACATCCACTTAGATTTATCTTATCATGATCTATACATATATATGTAAAAAACAGAAAAAGGAAAAAAAGAACAAATTTAATCTCATGATTTGAAGCAACCAAATGATTCATCTACCTTTCTTATAATAGTATAAATCCTGTGTCCACTAACTTCATTGTCCACTTCCTTATTTCATAAGACGTTGTCAAAAGCAGGACACCAATTTACTGGTATACTGCGGACTGCCTATTAAACTAAGAATGATTTATTTATTTCAGTCCGTTTCGAAATAAAAGGACAATAATAGCATACTAAAATACACATAATGGCTGTGTCAGACTGTCTGTTATAAGGCCATTTATAGATTGTAAAAGGGAACGATAAATTAAAACATCAAAGGAGAGGTTACAGTGCCTTATCTCAAAAGCAAGATAGATAGAGATGTTTGTGTTAGAAGTACTGGCATAGATATCTGGATATAACGATTTAAGTGTAACACCCTCCAACCGAGGCCAGACCGGAAATTAGTTCTTTTGTCATTACCCACCACTATAGAAGTGATGATGTAGGCTGTGATGATATTTTTCCAAAACATGTGCGCATGCAAAGTGATGTGGGTACCATAGTCTTCAAGGTTGAAGTTGCCATCGTAGCAGCATGCCTTGATCCAAACGACCCAAGGCAAACTTCCTGCTACTATAGACCAACTCTATTTCCCCAACAGCGGCCTGTTGAAATGTGTGAGGTTGGTGATCCCTAAACCTCCAAGCTTTTGTTGTCCAGTGGATTTTTCTTGGATGTCAAGACTGTTGCTTTTGTCTACTAGAATCTTTACATAATCTATGATTATGGCTAATTGGATACACAATAGATAAAAAGATAAAATAGAGGGACATAGCTTGGAGCATCAAACTTCAAATGAAACTGGATTAATATATTATTTTTATAACATATTAATTAGCCTATTAGTACTCCATATTAATTTTGTGTTAGTATCCAGTGAATTTAACCAAGTGTTTTTTCTCTTTGAGTTATTAGCTGAAATGTTAAATGGATTGTAATGGTTGATCACATAAATTTTAATCCTTCGAATCTTTTGCGGATTCAATTTTGTGTTTATTATGGATCATGGGTACATATATTTTTGGAGTAAAGGATTTGATTTTATATACTTTAAATTATCTAATATGGTTAATGACCAGTTATGCTTTTAAGTTTAGTAAAATTTCTTCGGGAGGGATCCTTTTTTAACTGTTTTTGCATTTATTTGTTATCTTTAAGATAGCTTGTTAGATGTATCATGGTGCCTTCTCCAAAATTCAAACACGCATTTTAAGTTGCATGGTATTAATGATACCAATTATGTTAAATAACATATATTGGAAAAACTTATATTTCAGTTTCTTTACAGAAACTCTTCCAATTTAGATATGCACATATACTTATATAACAGTGTTCTACAGTTTGTTGACATATCATATCATCAATACATTGTATAGGTGCATTAATACCTGCCATGAGTTTTTCAGGACTATCAATGGTGAAATAACTGTAAAGAGGCTGCCTTTGTCTAAAGTTCTTACAATACCTGAAAATACAACCATCCAAGAGGCTTATAGAAGAACGGCTGAGCAGCAAAGTTGATGCTGTGCTCTCGATTAATTCCATTGGTCTTTTATGCGGTATATTAACTAATAAGGTGTTATTTTCATTTTATTTAATGAACTTTAACTAATTTTGTTTACTGCAATTTGTACTCAAAAAATGGTTTTTTTTTCTTCTTTTGAATATTAGGATATATCAAGAAGAGTATTGCTTGTGAAGTCAAAATTGTAGAAACTTGTGTTTCCAAAGTCATGACCAGGATTGCTGTTTTTGTTCTGTCAAAATCTCTAACTATTGAAGCATTGCAAAAAATGGTGCAAGGTTTGTAAATACTATATTTTGTCATTAGCAGGGGCAAACTTTTTAGAAAAATGGAATCTTGTGGGAAATAACTGTCTTTATAAACTCTATTTGCAAGATGCTAATCTTCGCTGTTGAACATTGTCGTCCCCAAATTGTCGTGCAAAACTTAGATACAATATATTATTTCCTTCTTCATTGTGAATTGAGATGGATTTAATTTTCTATCCCTTTTTCTATATGCATCATCTATGACCATATTTTAGAATCTTTGTATTCTCCTTGGCTACAAGAAAACAAACAAAATTAACGTGAAATTTGATAAAACAAATGGTTTCTTTGCCATAGAAAGACTGATTAATGTATTTTCCCCAAAAAAAATTAAAAATTGCTACATATATGCAAGGTCCTTGTATTAAATCCAATTACTTAATACATAGTCAAAAGTACTAATGACCAACCATTGGACAATGTTCGGAGCAAATAAAAAGTTTATGCTATCTATATGTAGGCATTATTATTTCAATCAAATAGATATGCTGGTTCAGTTTCCTACATCTAGATATGAGATACCCAACATGTAACCAATCATTGGACAACTCTTTTTTTTAATGACTAAGTATATTTCTGAACTTTGGTTGTGGATATAGTTAAGCTTTAAGCTTGCTTGGCAAAGAAATATTATAGTAACAATGTTTATTATTTTGACAGGCAAGAATCCTGGTGCTGGCCATGAAATGGAGTGGACACATGTATTGACATCGCGTATGAAGGTGACATTCATCTGTGGTGCAAAAATATATATATATGCACTTGAGGTAGATGTGGTATGATTTGATGCTGCACTTTTGATGACACTTCAAGCTTATCAAAACTTTTGTATAAAATGGTTATACTTAGTTATCTTGCATATTTTTTTATTTTATGCTTATATATAAACAGGAAATTTTCAAAAGAATTGCATGTTATATGATAAAAGGCAACAACAAATTAAATAAAATCCACGTTGTGCTTGGGCACCCGATTTCTTGGGTCGGCTCTGACTGACATTTAACGCATTGGAAAATTGGTAACAAAAAATTAAATAAAATGCATGACTGTCATTTAGTGCATTGCAAAATTGGTAACCTCTTTTGTAAAGGTACATTTAATTCATATATTATTAATTTATTTCATGAATAATATTTATTATTGTTGCTGACAGTACCAAATTAATGGTAATTTTAGTTGAGACCAGTAGATACTTACTAATTTCACCCTATTTTCTTTTAATTATTTTTATTGCATAATATACAGGCAATTAACTTTATTGCAAGCAGATTGATGTCCATTACCTTATAAACAGATGCAACCGCTATATGTATGCATATACTTCTTCATTTATCATCTCTATTGTTGGGTAATTAAAATCCGTCTAGGTTTTAATTGTACATATATAAATATCATCCATTTTTATTTTGTCAAATTTCAAACTTGGCGACTATATATTTTGGGTAACAAACTATTATGGTGCATTCATTCACATATTAATTCCTCACTCAGTGCTATTCATTCCTTTACTTAATTTGTCGATCCATCTTGTGTTTGAATTGTCTATATATCTTCGCCCCTTTACTTAATTTGGAGCCGATTTTAACTTCCATTTCATATTTCATCTGTATACACTTTAAGCATTTAAATGTTTCTTTTCAACTATCGTTTCCCTAAGTTAGCATTCATATTTAGTTAGAAATGGGAGAAGTCTGTATAATGAGTTGGTTAAGGAATGATGCAATAAATAGACTAACGCAGCAAACCGGTTTTTTTTTTTTTTTTTGTGGAAAGGAACATCGAAAAATTTATGCATATTTATTAGTATATATTATAACTATATTAACAATGTGATGATAGATTATAGATGAAAGGATCATATCCTAACAAGAGCATGAACACTCTTAAATTTTTCAATATTATATTTGCAGTGAAACTTGTACATATTTTCTAAACAGTCTATGTTAAGCATTGGTTTACTTGGGTTTTGAACAGATAACTCTTTTGTCCTCTAAAAGATAACATAATCATAACAAAAATATTCAGATCCATAAAAGAATTTCCAGGGTTATTCAGTTATGTTTTAGATATGAGACATGTTTGGTTGACCGCTGCACCTCTTGGAAAAGATTGGACATAAAAGACATGTTTTGAACTCAAGTTTTGCCTTAATAATTGTCTTTGATCAGCTTAGGATGTAAGCCTTTTTTGGAATCCTGAGAACTTGAATCTTCAGAAAAATAGTTTGTACCTACTGCTAAAAAATAATCAGGTTCTACTTGAATTACATAGAACCAACGGGATAAATTCGTTTTCCTATCAAATAAGGCTCACTACCCTTTACCAACTACACTAAATTATGAAGACTATATCTTAGACAAATAAGTGTTTGGCAGTAGAATGCTAAAGTTATGAAATTTTGAAACCTGTTACTATTGAAATGCTGATACTAACTATAAAATTCTAGGCGATAATATGTAGATATGATGCAGTCTCTTGCATGCAAAGCCAAGCAAGGTAGAAAGTTCAAACCAAAGCAGGATAGCATCATTGTATGCGACCTATTACATGCGGTAGGAAACTAAACCCGAGAATGGCGTTCCAATAGACATACTGAAACAGGGCAATTGCTTGATAAGTGTGGCTGGAGAGTGATATACTTGGGATGGATGGAGCTGTATAAAAGTGTTCATTACTTTGCAACATGAATGAGTTGTGTCATTGAACCACTTATTTTGTACTTTAATATGCTTAGTGCTAAAAGTGAATTATTGATGTTTGGCTACAAACCTTGAATTACAGCAACTAGCAAAATAGATGGAAACATCAACATCCTCCCATTGCTCAAAAAGATTCTAGCAATAAAATATCTATTCCAGTATTCAGGTACCTATTCTTTGTCAACGTTTTTAATCATTTTTGGTACAATGTACATATAATGTGGATAATACTTCACATTAGAAAGTTAGCATACCATTTTATATGTTACCGACTTTGTGGAACAAAAGTTCATTATATTTGAAAAATGTGCGAAAAGCTTGATTACACAAAATTGTTTTAACTATTAGACAAGCATTATTATTTTGGCTTTTATATTTCTTAGTGTCAAGAGCATCATAGTGATCTAAGGTGTATAATTTTTTATAGAGTAAACATATATTCGAAGAAGCAGAGTTATGGAACTAGAGTGTTTTAACATTTGTTACAATGTAGAAGAATTGCATTTTTGGTTTGTGTAAGGATACAAGGCTTTATAGTATCCTGAACTGATATGAAAAATGCAAAATGCAAGGCTTTATAGTATCCAGGTATATTATACATTTGTCATCATAATGGAAATACGCAGTTACCTAAATAGGCAATTATATTTTGTAAATATGCATTAAATATAACTATATAACAGATTTAAACATTATCCTGTATGTATATGCATTTAATTGCTATAAATTTTACCCAGTGTAAGATAATATGTTTGCTCATAGAATTTATATTTAAGAATTAACTATAATTAATGAATATTAAAGATCTTTCATAGGATTTTGAGAACTGAGTTTTCAGTGCGTTTAATTCTTGAACATATTCAATGAACATTACTACAAAATACAAGCATATATTTGAAACTGAACCAGGCCTAACTGAACAATATCTATTGTGTGCATACAAATCTCAATAGAGCATGAGAGAACAAAATCTGAACAATAGCTAGTATTCAGGTCAACTCTTCCTTATCCAGCTAATGACTTTTCTGTTTTTGAACCTTAGAGGCATGAATTCTCCTACAAGAAAGTATGATATGCTCGACAATATTTCTCGACTTAAATTTTTATTGTTGCTCTATCAGAGCACAAAGCTGTCTAATGAAGATATGGGTGTGTTCGTGACTAGTTTTCTTCACAATTAGTCTTACTATATTCATGATTACTTAAAAGAAAAAAGTAGGATCATCATTATGTGGAATTCGTCATACTGACAATTCAAACGTTATTTTCAAGGATCAACAAGTGATAACTGGCATATTACAAAATAATGGGGGTCTTCATTTGTTATACATTGTTGTTTATGGACCGCATTTGACAATTCAAAAGAGTAGTTTATGGGATCATATTAAACAGGTTGCAACTCATGGTTCTATTCCCTGGTTGACGACAATGGAATGATTGATCGAATTTTAGCTACAAATTTGTTATATAATTTTTTTTATTTGCGTCTCAACATTGATATGTATTGCAGGCTTTGGAGGTGTGATATGGATGCATGTTTTTTTTTCCAGACCATACACAACCAGATGAGGTAATATGAAATGATTGTTCATGAATTTTATATAACATATAGCACATGCTTGTCATATATTGTAATATGGATGCATGTTTTACATTTTATTTTTTTATAAACAAGTATTGAATGTAGCGGCTTCAAACCTGAATTGTTGTTCCTTTGCTCAAAATGTATTAAACTAAAATTTAAGGTGTAAAGTGCTACATTCAATAACATAGAAGAATAGAGAATGCAAATTAAAATTTCTTATTAACTTACATTTTATTATCAAAAAATTTGATGGTGAACTAAGCTAGAACTTGTATATGACACGAATACCTTAACACGTATACAATTTGAATATTATATATTTCTGTATGCATCCATGAAAACAAAACAAAACAAAATATAGTGACGGTTGAAGCGACATCAACTGGCTATAGGGGTGTGTGTGTCTATATATGTATGTATGTATGTATGTATGTGTGTATATATATGTATGTGAGTGAGTGTATACACACATACACATATGTATGTGTATATATACAATAAAACATGGCATTGAAAAAATGTCACTACAATGCAATTGTTTTCTTCATCACACCACCACCTTTCTTGTATATGTTACCAAAACAGATGCAGAGGAACTATTTATAGGTGAAGGAAACTAGCAATACTAAAATTCGTGTTATCCTTCTGATTATGTGTTTCGGTTAGATGATTTAGTTGTATGCATTTTGTGGAATATCAAAGTTGATGATCAATCAACAATAATTTATAATTACATTTATTTCTTTATCTAGCAACAATGATAAGTTATTTATGAACCACACAGGATTTTTGGAGCTTGATTTTTTTGCTTTGTCTATATATGATATAATAATTATTAATACCTTGGTTGTTTATTTGACATTAACAGGACCACCGTGGTTGATGTTAAGGAGAAAACATCAGAAGCAAAGAAAGATTAAATCTATCGTTTTTATATTTTGTAAGTAATTTATTAATGCAAAAATGTATGACGTACTGTGTGTAGATATGAAAAGTTGATAAAACGATGTATAAAATACTAAGTTTTTTGAATGATATATACGAAATATTATACAGTAATTTATATATTTGTTGTTTGTAAAAATTTGTTAGACTTATATGTAGTTAAGAAATATTTAGATATGTATATTTAGGCATGAAAAAGGCTCTGAAACGATGACAAATAGTCTGGAAATTAATATTATAAACAATAGCGTTTCGTAAACGCTTTAGAAACTGGTATAGGAAACGCTATAGAAACTTACCAACAAACGCTATAAAACATGTAGATAAAACGCTATAAAAACATACACATAAACGCTATTGAAAGTAAGTACCAAATCGTATATTCTATAGCGTTTTTGTTTGATAGCAAATAAAAACGCTATAAAAAGTTATTTTTTCATAGCGTTTTTCTTTCTGCTATTTAAAGTAGAAGGTCTAACATAGCATGTCGTTACATAGCGTTCTCTGAAACGCTATGTTATGATATGATAGCGTTTTTTAAACGCTATTAAAGCTTTATTTTGTTGTAGTGTATTGTGAGTATCACAAAAAAAGGACATAAGACTGACGAGTACAAGGTTTTGGACATGATTATTCAGAAGCTTATACGAGAGGGACATTTGAAAGAGTTTATTTTGAACAAGTCAACATCAGCCCAGCATACGAGTGGATAACAGAAGGTTTCAGCTAACGCGGTAGAAGCTGTTGTGGAGGAAGGTCATCCAGACTTGGGTTCGCCAATAAACCGAATCAATGTAATGCATGGTGGCCCACATCATACTGGAAATTGCCCAAAAGCCAGGAATCAGTACCTAAAGAAGGCTTGCGAAGGGATATTCTCCATTCGAGAGGAACCCTCATTAAAGAATGCCTGTTACACTCCCAAGATGCACACCTTAGTGTTTTTGCCAGAAGAAATGAAGAAAAGAATCCGTCATCTGCATAATGACCCTTTCATGATAACAGCTCAAATTGGACTCTCTGTTGTTTCTAAGATCCTTGTCGGCACTGGGAGTGTCGTCAATGTCATCTTTAAGCATGCTTCCCAGTCGGACAGATCAACCTCTTGGTCAAGTTGGGTTATCTTCTCTCCACCAGACCTTTGAAACACTTTTCATCGTAATTGATCAACCATCCTACTACAACGCTTTTTTGATCAACCTATTCTAGAGGAAATGGATGCTTCTGTCTCTTCCAAATATCTTATGCTAAAATTCTTGATGAAATAGGGATGGGGTACCATCAGGGGAGAACAGTTTAGTTCTCATGAATTGTACTTTGCAACTATGGACAAATACAAAAGGGAGTATTCTTCGTACTTTGATTCTTCTACTATTTTTAAACCTTCGGATGATGGATTCTTACATCCAACATTTGAAGCTAGAGCAAAATTAATAAAGCTGACAAGCATACAAATGGTAGGTACACTTCTTTGAGGCGAAAAAGAAAGAGAGTCGATAACATAAATTAGGCAAAGGAAGAAGAAATTGTCACAGACTTGGATTCCAGAGGAGACACTGAAAGGATAAAACTAATAGAGGATTTGGAAGAAGTGAACGTTGATCCAAAGGATAAGGCCAAAGTCATCAACATACGGAAAAGGTTGACAGAACCCCTGAGGAGCGACCTAGTTCGGTTCTTGCAGCTCAACAAAGATGTTTTCGCTTGGACCCATTCAAACATGGTCAGAATCAATCCTAATATCATGAGCCATGCCCTAAAATTAACCCTTTTGTAATCCCGGTCCAACAAAAGAGGAGGCAACACAAGAAGATCAGTCAGAGACTTTAAAGGAGGAAGTCAAAGGTTAGAGACAAATGGTTCATCCAAGAAGTTTTTTATCCCAAATGATTAGCCAATCCCATCCTAGTAAAGAAGTCTAACGGAAAGTATAGGGCATGCGTCAATTACACAGAATTAAACAAGACCTGCCCAAAAGATTGCTACCCACTTCCGCAGATAGAACGGTTGGTTGATGCAACAAGTGGTCATAAGATACTATCCCTTATGGATGCTTACTCAGGGTATAATCAAATTCCAATGCATAAACCTGACAAGGAGCATACAAGCTTTGTCACTGATTAGGGAACATTTTGTTACAAAGTAATGCCCTTCAGATTGAAAAATGCGGGGGCAACATACTAAAGGCTAGTTAATAGAATGTTCCAAGAGCAGATAGGGCGCAACATGGAAGTATATGTAGATGATATGCTAGTAAAATTCGTCAAAGCAGAAAGCCACTCAAAGGACCTGGAAGAGATGTTCAATGTCTTAAGAAGTTACCAAATGAAGTTAAACCCACAAAAGTGCTCTTTCGGAGTTCAATCTGGAAAGTTCCTAGGATATGTGGTAAGTGAGCATGGCATTGAGGCTAGTCCTGACCAAATTCAAGCCATAAAAGATGTGGAAGAACCCAGAACAAGCAAATAAGTCATGAGCTTAAACGGAAAGGTAGCAGCCCTTAGTTGGTTCATTTCCAAAGCCATTGAAAAATGCGTCCATTTCTTTGATATTATAAAGAAAAAGAAAAACTTTGAATGGAATGTAGAATGTAGAAATGCCTTTCAAGAATTGGAAGACTACATGGGGAAACCCCCAATTATGTCCAGTCCCGAGAAAGGGGAAGATTTATATCTTTATATGGTCGTTTCAGAATATGCGTAAGCTCAGTCCTTATAAGAGAAAGTGATGGAACTCAACACCCAATTTACTACGTTAGCAGAACGTTAAAAGATGCAGAAACCCGATACCCCATGATGGAAAAATTAGCATATTGCCTATTACTTACAACACAAAAGCTTAGGGGATACTTCCAAGCACACCCTATTATGGTCTTGACTAGTTTTTCGATTAAGCAAGTTTTTGGCAAGCCGGAAACCGCAGGAAGGTTAGTGAAATGGGGGATTTAACTTAGCCAATATAAGATTGAGTTTCAACCTCGAGCAGCAAACAAAGGACAAGCTCTTGAATACTTTTTGAACAAATGCACGAGCTTTATTACAGAACAGTCAACTAAAGAGAATGACTTAAAGGCTAAGTGGAAATTGTTTGTAGATGAGGCTTCAAACAAACAAATAGCAGGGGCAGGTAATATCATAATTACCCCCAATGGGCATCGCTTACACTATGCAATGAAGTTAGGATTCTCAGGTACTAATAATGTGGTCGAATATGAGTCAATGATGGCAGGGTTGAATCTAGCACTACATTTAAAGATACCTCGAATAGAGATCTTTAGTGATACACAACTAATGGTAAATCAGATAAAGCAAACCTATCAAACCAATGGTGCACGATTGGCCCTATATGTAAAAAGGATATTAAGGATGTTTTCCCAGTTTGAAGATTTCTCAATACGTCAAATACCCAGAGGGGAGAATACCCAAGCTGATTCACTAGTAAATTTGGCCAACTCCCGAGAAGCACCTGAAACTGGAGTAATCCCTATAGGATACCAAGAAAGACCTAGTATCGAGCATGAAGAGCCCGAAATAGGAAAATAATTGTAAGTCCTAACTAGATACCAAACTTTGAAAGAGGGAGACGAAATGGATAGGGAGGTAGCTTCTGGTGAGGAATCTCCTTCAATAGGAATGAATTACCATCATGAAAATACTTGAATGAATCCTATCGTAGAATACCTTTTGAACGAGACTCTACCCCTTAGTAGGACTGATGCGAGGAAGATAAAACACCAAGCCCCTACGTTTGTGATTACAAATGGAATACTATATAAGAAATGGCATTCACCTCCCTACTTAAGATGTGTAAACCTCGAGAATGCGCTTAATTTGTTGAAAGAAGCACATGAAGGGTTGTGCGGAGACCACTCCAATGGGATTAAGCTAGCCAAAAAGGTCATCCGACAAGGTTATTATTGGCCATAAATGGTTAATTAAGCAATTGAGTATGTCAAAAAGTGTGAGAAATGTCAAAGATATTCTAAAATACCCTGGCTTCCTCCTAGTGAGTTAACCACTATCTCAAGCCCTTGGCCATTCGATGTATGGGGGATAAATTTGATCGGACCCCTACCAATCTCCAAAGGTGGAGCCAAATATGTTGTAGTTGCCATTGATTACTTTACCAAATGTATAGAAGCAGAACCCCTTCCTACAATCACATCTAAGAAGGTGTTGAGATTATTGATAAAGAATATTGTTACTCGCTTTGGGCTTCTTTACAGGATCATATCAGACAATGGAACACAATTCGAGAGCGAGGAATTCACTTTATCTGATTTACCTGAGAATGGAATTATCAAAAGCTTTTCCTCAGTAGCCCATCCAAGGGAAAACAGAGCTGTTGAAGCTGTAACAAAACCATAATGACAATCCTCAAGAAACGACTAAATCAAGCCAAAGGAAATTGGGTTAAAGAATTACACTTAGTGCTTTGGGCCTATAGAACTTCCGCCAAAACGGCGACCGGACATAGTCCATTTTCTTTGACATATGGATGTGAAACCATGCTTTCGTTTAAGGTTGAAATCTCTTCACATAGAAGGATAGCCTACGTATTTAATCCAAATCAAGAGTTAAAAAAGGAATCTTTAGACCTAATACAAGGATTAAGAGATGATTCTATAATCAGAATGGCCGAATACCAAAGGAAAATATAAAGTACTACAACTCAAAGGGCAAAACTAGAACCTTCGCAAAAGGAGATTTGGTCTTACGAAGGGTAATGGTAAACATAAATAACCCATCGGATGGTCCGCTTGGCCCAAATTATGAAGGACCCTTAGTCACCCATCACGAAGTCATTTCGAGGACGTATTGACCATGCAAACCAAATGGTGATCTCATTCCAAGAACATGGAACTCAGAACATTTAAGACCATACTTCTCAATGGTAAATGAGTAAAGAAAGGTCTTCTCCCAGAATATTCACATGACTAAGGATATGGAAACCCTCTCAAAGCTCGAATTAACCCAAGATGGGTCAAACTACAAATGGATAGAAACCCTTGTCATCACTAAGATTGGTCAGGGCAAGGCACCTCCAGAGGGGTGGTGGTGTGTAAGCCTTTCTCCGCGCCCAAAACAGAAAGGGCCAGGTTAAAGCAACGAAAGCGTAAGCTTCCGATCTACACCAGAAATGGTCATGACAGAGCATCTAATTAGCACGCCCTGCCTCTTCTCGTAGAAGAGTACGCCCTGCCTCTGATATGAACTAAGCACGTCCTACCTCTGCTCGTAGAAGAGCACGTCCTACCTCTGCGTATGTTCCACGTTACCCACAGAAGGGAGTACAAACCCCTATCATTGCCTACGATGGTCAGGATAGGGCACCCCTTGGAGAGGGGCAGAGTGTAAGCCTCTATCACCGCCTATAATGGCCAGGGTAGAGCATCAAAAGAATTAGACTTAATTCAGCGTCTACGATGGCCCGGTTTAAGCATCTAAGCCCTTATCATTGCCTACAATGGTCAGGGTAAAGTGCCTCCTGGAGGGAGGTCGGGTAAATCCTTGGGCCCTACTTGTGGATAAGCTAGCCAAGTGTACTGGACGCACAGGCCCAGAGAGTGGTCAACAAAGCACGTACATCCTCTACTTTGACATTAGTAGCCCAGAGAGTGGCTCTAGAAGCAATACAACCTTTGCTTCATAAATCAAAATCGAAGGGGGTGACAAAACTATAATATCAAAAGTGGAATTCTGGTCTTTAGTCCATTAATACCTGAATAAGGGTTGGTTCGGAGCTTCTATTAATACCAAAATTGGATTTCTGGTCATCATTCTTTCAATACCCAAATAAGGGTTGGTTCGGGACTTGTATTTATACCAGAAGTGGATTTCTGGTCTTCAATCTTTTAATACCCGAATAAGGGTTGATTTTGGACTTTTATTAATATCAAAAGTGGATTTCTGCCTTCAATCTTTTAATACCCGAATAAAGGTCGATACGGAACATTTATTAGTACCAGAAGTGGATTTCTAGTGTTCAATCTTTTGATACCCGAATAAAGGTTGGTTCAGAATTTCTATTAATACCAGAAGTATATTTCTGGTTTTCAATCTTTTAATACCCGAATAAGGGTCGATTCATAAATTCTATTAATACCAAAAGTATATTTCTGGTCTTTAATCCTTTAATACCCGAATAAGGGTTGGTTCGGGACTCCTATTAATGCCGAGAGAGAATTTATGGTATTTAACCTTTAACGATCAAACGAGGGTTAATGGTTAACACCAGGAAAGGCCCCTGTAGAGACAGTACCATAGACTTTTCATTTTGGAATACGATATTAATGATAATATCCATTCACAACTGGTAATCAGGAAGTTCCCAAAACACTTTCTTATATTTCCCGATAGAATTTAAAAGACACGAGTCTAATATGATATTAGTGATTGATTCCGAACAACATCTTATCCAGTATGTATGCGAATAACGATAAAAACAAACATGTAAAATTAGTTGTTGAAGTTCATATAGGTGAAATGCGAGGAGATCCAGAAGAGATGTTTAACTTAAAAAGTCAAAAACATCCCTTCACTAGGGGGCAAGTGTTACTACCAAAATTAGCATTGAGACAGGATAACAGTGAAGGGGTATTAGACTGTAATAAGCAAAGAAGAGTAATCCATGGGCATAATCTAAGTACAAGGTGAAACCGAAAGCCTAAAAGAAGTATCCAGAAGGGTTGACAACCGACACCCTCAACAAGGACAGAACCTCAAATCTAGTATGAAGAAATATTACCGACAGGGTAGTTCCGGCAAGAAGGATAACCAACAAGAAGTTTTTCAACACCGGGAGCTAATAAGGAGAAAAATTAGGGACACCGCAACCTAGAAGAGCGAAAGGGCTATCAGCATTGACTTGCTTAATGCCGATACATTAAGAAACAAAAAGTACCAAAAATACCATTCTGGAAGGCTGAGATACACTTCAGGAACCCACCAAAAGGCAAGACGAAATCTCAAAGAGAGCAGCTATCCACACTAATTTGCTTAGTGTCGGTACCGAAAAGGGGTGGCGGACCCGGTAGCCATCCGCATGGATTATGAAGATAAATTCTGTAAGGAATTAATAGCAGGACCAAATGCTCATGATCAGAAGCCCATGGCCGGAAGCCTAAACATTCCGAAAGCTATACGCGCCGCTAGACTCAGCATCAATACAAAAGAAGACATGCTTGACATCAGAAAGAAGTTCCAAAGACCAGGACCATCCTCACGAAAGCCAGAACCGACACCTTAAAAACCGCAAGCAAAGCCTAAAAAGCGGCCGAGAGCCAAAGCAACTGGGACTAAAGTTAAAAGAGGTCGACAGAGGGCTTTTGCTGGCCCAAAAGCAAAAGGGGGCCCGATTTGTCTATAAATAAGACCCTAGGGGTCCCATTTTGAGGGCTGAATTATCATTGCTCAATCTTGTTCTCTTTTTCTCAGGTGCAAACCCTAATTTCCAAACCGAATTGGGGATTTCTTCAACTCTTGTAATATATCCGCAACTAATAAAAAGGAGAAGTCTGGGACTTAAATCATTTCTTGATTTGATAATCATATTGTGTCTATAATGATAAGACATGGAGTTAACACTAACCTTTCTTATGAAAGAGTTGATAACGGTTCTTTCGGGGGAGGAAAGGTCTTGAGTAAAACCAAGGCTTTCCCTTTTTCGAACGTTTACTATGTGACTTTGCTCTTTCATAGTAAGCCGAATGCAACCCAACCTCAGAAGGGATCTTGCTGTGATCTTGTGACTTAATAACTAATGCAACTAAGGCCTTCCCAGGATGGTTCGATACGGAAGTATCATATCAGTTAATGAGCGTTATAGCATGAAAACAAATCCGAGTGTTGCGAGGATTTAGCCTGTTTCCTCTTAGCACACTATATATTATTTTGTCTAGGATCTAATGGTGACTATTGCATACGGTCTCAGTTTTGTTCAACTAGTAAAAAAATTTCTCTAGGGTTATCTTTGACTTTGTAGTCTCGTAAGCGTGATACTTACCCTTAAGGAAAGAGTAACTAACCTTAGGACTAAGGGTCCGGATGCCTAGAAAGTGGTGGAATTAGTTAGAAAACAGTGATTCAGAACTGCATTTCAATAACCTTTACATCACCCTTGCATTACTATTTTATGCATATGAATTATTCATCCTAGTTCGGGTAGACGAAAAATATCGTTAACGTTGTATATGTTATGTACTCCAATGATGTATGTAAGTACAAATTTTGTATATCAAAGTTTGTTATATGTATTTTATTTCACTACGATGTGAGATTCTGTGTTCCTATTTCTGTTCTTATTCTATCTTTTTATTCTTTTTTCATAATGATTCGTATTTCTGTGCAATTTAGGTTGGAAGTGTGGTGTATTTAGTCAACTTAAAGGGTACGAAAATTCAGGCCATTAAGGTTGGTACGAGAGCTTAGGTTGAGCGAATACCTAGGCTTTGGTGGGAATTGCTCATTAGAGATATGGTCAGTAGTACCCCTATAATGAATTGAGTGTGTGTGTGTGTGTGTATATATGAGAGCGTGTATTTGTTAGATGATATAAAAATGGTTTTATATTGGTTGATTGGTTTAGCAAGTGGTTTATGAATTCTGATCGATATAGAAAATACAACTATATCGATAGGTGTTTCTAAACACTTGAGCAGATCAATTTGACATAATATTTTTTTAAAGTGGATAAATGAAATAATTTTACCAAAAATTGTATTTTGATATAAAAGGAATAATTTTCGTAATTTATTCTAGTATATGGATGAGTTGGTTGTTATTATAATCAAATGAGATTATAAAATTGAAATGGTTATTTATATAACCAAATAGAATTTTTATATGAATAAAATATATAAATGAGATGAATTATATTTAGATTTAAACCAGATTTTTGTATTTTAAATCCCGGATGTTCAGAAAATATTATTCCAAAATATATTAAAATAATATAGCTTTGTTTTGAAAGGATTTTTGAATAAAAATCATTTTAGTTGGGTTTTTGAAAGTGATAAAGCACTGAACTCACTTTAGTCGTTAAAAAATAATTCTGATGATGACTGCAGCATTATCAATGTTCGTTTTCGAGTTTCTAAGTAACGGATTGCTACCTTAGAAAGGTTTTTGATGGATATTTGTTTGAAAGAAAACAAGTTGGTTTGACAATTGAAATGTTTTGGATTTGAGATGGAAATAAATGTACCTATATATTTATGTGATTTTAAAATGATTTAAAGTGAAGACTGAGAATTTGAATTCTGGGATTTAAATATAACTTAAGCAAGTTAAATGGATCTAAGTGAATACACTGATTAAAATCAATTTGCATGAATTTGAATGCTTATGAATGGAACATGAATTGAATGTGAATATATTGGTTGTAGATCTTTAAGATCAAATGAATATAAGCATATATGGTGTGCCATATCAATGAAAACCAAAAGTTTTGGCAGAAAGTTGTAAAAGTATGAAGTCTTAAGTTATAGTTTAGTGAGTTTTTGAAAAGTTAACGGGTTTGTAGCATTTTTCCTACCTTAGTAATTTTGAGTACGGAATTCTTTTAAGGGGGAAGAATGCAACGACCCGTATTTTTGGTCAATTAATTTTAAACATTTTAATATTGTTTCAAATGTTGAGTTGATAATATAAATGGATTTTATATGGAGTTTAATGATTTAATAACCGAACACGATTTAATTTCGATTATATTAGATTATTATAATACGAAATATAATTTAATTCAAAGTTAAAACTGAATCAGATGATCAATATAAGTTCTATTTGAATATAGACGATAATAATAATAATTTATTATCGAGGAATTAATTATTTTGAATTTAATTTATATTATTACGATTCAAATTGTTATCTTCTCCGTACGATCGAATGAGGCTTCGAAACCTATTCCTGTGTGATCAAAGTAGTGGTATAATCCTGAGAATGCCGGTTGTTGCGCTCAATTAGGAGTTCGAAAATATGCGATATTTTAAATTAAATAAAATCACATCAGTTCAAAATTTAAAAGGGTAGCTGACCTAGGTAAATTCAAAGAGCCTATGTAACGAACCGAGATTTTCAACATAGGCCTATTCTTAGCAACAGCCCTATTTGTTTTGAACGAAGTAAATTCAAAGAGCCTATGTAACGAACCGAGATTTTAATGTTTTCAAAATATGAGATTGATTGGAATTTGTATTTAAGAAACTTATATTTATTTATAATTTGTAAATTCTATTCTATTTTTTTACTTGGTTTTGAATTAATTTTATTTGTGTAAATTTAAAATTTTGTCTTTGATTCGAAATTTGTTTTGTTGACTTTTAACGATTTTAACATTATAGACTAATTGAATATATATTTAAGAAATTATAAATTTGATTTATTTACTTAACTTGATTTTTGAATTGATTTTTAGAAGTGTTAATAAATAAATAAAAATATTTGTTTAATTTTTTTTTACATGTATTCTTGAAAAAAATGCGTTCGTTAACCACGTGTTTACCATGTTCTGAAATGTCACTACGTTAGGGCTGTATATCGGACAGGACAGTCCGTTGTCCGGCTCGGTCCGAAGCTATAAGGTGTCCGGTCCGTGTCCGTCCGATTCTCTTATAGGACAGAGTTTGGACACACTAGTTTTCTGTCCGATGATGTTTTTCTATTATATCGGACAGGACAATCC
This sequence comes from Allium sativum, assembly GCA_030737875.1. Lineage (NCBI taxonomy): Eukaryota > Viridiplantae > Streptophyta > Magnoliopsida > Asparagales > Amaryllidaceae > Allium > Allium sativum. The sequence goes on along the minus strand of CM060921.1, from coordinate 573,041,705 downwards.
GTTGTCCGGCTCGGTCCGAGGCTATATGATGTCCGGTCCGTGTCCGTCCGAATTCTTATAGGACAGAGCTTGGACACACCTACGTCCGGTCCGGTCCGACCCGTTTACACCCCTACACTACGTGTACTGCTTTCTCTATCTCACTATATCTCTTATTTATCAGCCCATTCCTTTTATTTTTTTCTCCATTGTCACTTTTCCATTCCATCTGATAAACCCTTTTTCCCCAAAATTTAAATTGTTCCTCAATAATGGCAGCCAAACCCAGAAAAATTCCAAAAATCAAATCATGGCCCTCTCCGATCGCTCGCACCCTGACCGCCTTTAACTCGAGACCGTACCTTCACCGTCGTCTGCTGCTCCATCATTGTTTCCGTGCAACCGTGATAGCAACCGTCGCTTGTCACTGCGATTCCAAAGCTTGCCACTTCAAGTCAGAAGCCTAACTCGAGTTCGATAGGAACCCTAACCCGAAGCGTGCGAAAAAAAGGGACTCCATTTCATCCACCGCTTGCAGCCGAGACATTTCAGCTATCAACACCGCACCTGAAGCTTTGCGTCACCAGGAACCTCCTCGCTGCGCCTTCTTTCATCGTTGCATGTAAGTTATACTTACGATTAGACTTATATTAAGTTGGTACTTCGGTTTCACAAAAATGTGATTAATTCCTTTAGGACTTCTCGCTGCTGTGTCAATTTAATGTCTAGGTTGAAGTTTTCTGTCCTATTTGATCGCTTTGATAGCTACTGCATGAATTTCAATTGTTTGGTATTATATGGAGTCGCTGGGCTTGGGAAAATGTATTTGCAAGTCGTTTTGGTTTCATTAGTTGCATGAGCATAGTTTGGTCACTTTGTTCCATTTATTTACATATCTTACTGCATGTTTGGACCAGACATGTCTTACTGCATGTTTGTTCCTACCTAGTTTTGGACCTTCCACGAGAACATATGGATACATATACATGCTTTTTTATTTTGGGGTACATATATATCTTGCATTGCTTCAGTTAGCCACTTGAGTTTATGACTTACACCGTTTTCTCTTATAACCATTGGGCATTCAGATTCCCTTACTGGGTTCATACATACATACATATGCCAGCTATCTACACTAAATTATTGTCCTGAAACATGGAATCCGTACATATTTGCATACCATGTATCCGGTTGTCTATTGATGCCTATCTCTGTTGCAGCTTTGTTGTATGATATGGTATTGAGAAACACAAATATCCTTTTGGATTCATGATGGTCCATTTTCCTTTTATTTGGTTCCTTATACTGCCTAACTAGCTGAAAATATTTTGATTGACACTAAGAACTAACTATGAAGTCACCTGCTGCGAAAAAAAGGGGCTAGGATGCATTTGGCTATTAGTTTTGGCACATGCACTGATTCATTTCAAAAATAATATAAAGTGGTTCATGTATCCTATTCCTGGATACCTATAGTAGTCTAAGCTTACCCTTTTGTTAAGTTGACATTAGTTTTCACTCCCATGCAAAGTCCGATCGCATCTGTGATCGCTCTTGCGCGTTAGCACGTCGTATGTTCAAATCTTTTATGCATGTTTCCCACTAGCTGCCTTGTTGTCTCATGTGTTTTAACCGTCTTTATTTCAGCAGTTCTCATGATACTGGAATTATTTTAATATTGCTGGGATTAAACTAATTATATTTACGTGTTTATCGAAGTTCGCTAACTTGAAATAAGTTTAATCCTGACTCGGGTGTTTTGTGTATTTTGCATGGAACACTCGGGTCAGGTCCTAAGTGTTCCAGGCTTAGAGATTTCAGCTTGCAAATTGGAGAGGAATGTGAAGACGCAAGACGCTTACGCGCGCACATGGCAAAATTGTAAAGCTTTTATTCTTTTAAAACTTATGTACACATTATTGAATCTTCCGCTGTATAGATTATTTTATAAACTCTAATATTATTTTTTATAAGATTTATTCCGCTACATATATTTTTGCACTGTGATTCTGTGTTTATTTCTTTAAACCCTATACGCTAAATAACTACCCGTCGTTTTGAACGCTCTAAATTGGTTTAAATCCCGGTGTGGAGCGATCAAAAAGGCAGGTCGATATAATGTGGTATCATAGCTTTGGTTTGACAAAGCTTAGCTGATCGGGTTTAAAAACTCATTAGAGATAGAGTAGCAATACTCTAGAATGAGTATAATTGACACAAGAATTGTTGTAGATAGAGCGTATTTTGAAAATATAAATTATTTTGAAATTCAACAAACCGTTTTGAAAAGAGAAATTATTTTTGAAATATAATTTATGATAATAATTTCGAGTATTGTATTGACGTCCAGATCGGACTATCCAGTATGATAGGATTTTGAATATACGTCTGGTCAACGTATATGCGAAGTTCGATACATACTAGATAGATATAGAATCACTTTCTAATCGCTTGAAAATAATTCTGGGGATGATCGCGACATCATAGAAATTTATTTTCGAGTTTCAAAAATGGGATGACTGTATGGTTCCGATTTAAACGTCGAGGAATACTTGAAACCGTACAGATAAGTGTTTGAAAATGTTTTGATAAATTATTATGAATTTGTATGGATAAAAAAAATAAATGAATAAAGTATAAATTGAACTTGAAACCAAATTGAGAAAATTTTGGAATCATTGAAGAAAATTTGAATAATAACGAATGTGTTAAAATATAAAATTCCCTCACCGCTTGGCGTTGTGTTTTGGTTTCCTTGACATTCTGTCTTCTGTCGCTTGTCTCTCGAACTATTCGTACTTGGAATTTTGGAATTGTCCAGATCTGATCCTTGAATCCCTTGCATTGCGTTGATAAATCTAAGGACAAGTTGGAATTTGGAAAATACTTATTTGCGAATATAGTTCCCTATATTTTTGAAATTGATTGTTAATATTTCGAAAAAAATAGTTTGATATATATGATCAGAGTAGCGCAGTGAAAGCATGAAAATATTTTCGAATGAATTATTTCAAGGGAATTTGCGATTGTGTAAATAACGAGACCTTTTCAAACGAGATTTAATATTTGAAATCGAAATGAAAATTTCTGATATTATTTGTGCAAATGATTTTGAAAGTGAAATTTGAAAGGGACAGCTATACGACTTTATAAATCTCTTTGGAAATATTAACTTATGAGTTGATGGAAATCTTATTTCAAGAATATTTCAAAAATGATTTGAAATTATTTCATATGAAAACTCGATACGACTTATATATTGAAATGGTTTGTAAAGTGTTTGTAAACATAGTAATTCAACGACTTGAAATCCTGACATTTTGAAATGGTTGGAAAACAAAAATAATATGATTTGAAAGTAATTGTAAAGTATGATTTTGAAATGTTTTTAACTTCGGGATATGAAATGAAATGATTCGTACTAAGATTCAAGTAACCCGTGACTAAAGAAAGGTACAACGTGGGTGTAAGCTCTTGATTGATGATGGTCTACTCTAGGGTTCGGAGAGACATCGTTATTCGATATCGATGCAAATGTAGGTCGTGCCAAGTGGCCTTGTCCCTGGGAGAAACCTCTCGACTTGGGACAAAAAGATTTTATGTCGTTTATCGATTTTTTTTGAAATTTTGAAATGGTTTTGGTTTGAAAATCACGAAGAAATTATGATTCTATATGAAAACAGTATAGTATTTAGAATAGTTTGAAAACAAACCGGGATGATAAGCCGAAGAAATTATACTATGTTTTGATTTCCATTTTTTTTAAAATTCTATTGTTATTTGGTTTTAACATTTTCGAGGACGAAAAGCCTTAAGGGGGGGGGGGGGGGAGATTGTAACGAACCAAGATTTTAACGTTTTAAAAATATGAGATTGATTTGGAATTTGTATTTAAGAAATTTATATTTATTTATAATTTATAAATTCTATTCTAATTTTTTTACTTGGTTTTGAATTGATTTTTATTTGTGTAAATTTAAAATTTTGTCTTTGAATCGAAATTTGTTTTGTTGACTTTTAATGATTTTAACATTATAGACTAATTGAATATATCATTTAGAAAATATAAATTTGATTTATTTACTTAACTTGATTTTTGAATTCATTTTTAGAAGTGTTAATAAACAAATAAAAAAATTGTTTAAAATTTGTTTACACGTGTTCTTGAGAAAAATGCATTCGTTAACCATGTGTTTACTCTGTTCTGAAATGTCACAACGTGTACTGCTTTCTCTATCTCACTGTGTCCCTTGTTTATCAGCCCATTCCGATTTTTCTCCACTGTCGCTTTTCCATTCCATCCGATTAACCCTTTTCCCAAAATTTAAATCGTTCCTCAATAATGGCAGTCGAACCCAAAAAAATTTCCCAAAATCAAATCATGGCCCTCTCCGATTGCTCGCACCCTGACCGCCTTTAACTCGAGACCGCGCCTTCACCGTCTTCCGCTGCTCAGTCATCATTTCCGTGCAACCATGACAGCAACCGCCGCTTGTTACTATGATTCCAGAGCTCGCCACTTCAAGTCAGAAGCCTAACTCGAGTTCGATTTGAACCCATACCCAAAGCCTACGAAAAAAAGGGACTCTATTTCATCCACCGCTTGCAACCGAGCCATTTCAGCTATCAACACCGCACCTGAAGCTTTGCGGCACCAGGAACCTGCTCGCTGCGCCTTCTTTCGTCGTTGCATGTAAGTTATACTTACTATTAGACTTATATTAAGTTGGGTACTTCGGTTTCACTAAAATGTGATTAATTCCTTTGGGGCTTCCCGTTGCTGTGTCGATTTAATGTCTAGGTTGAATTTTTCCATCCTATTTGATCGCTTTGATAGCTGCTACATGAATTTCGATTGTTGGGTATTATATGTAGTCGTCTGGGCTTGGGAAAATATATTTTCAAGTCGTTTAGGTTTCATTAGTTTCATGAGCATAGTTTGGTCACTTTGTTCCATTTATTTGCATATCTTACTACATGTTTGGACCAGACATATCTTACTGCATGTTTGTTCCAACCTAGTTTTGGACCTACCATGAGAACATATGGATACATATACATGCTGTTTTATTTTGGGGTACATATGTATCTTGCATTGCTTCAGTTAGCCACTTGAGTTTATGACTTACACCCTTTGCTGTTATAACCATTGGACATTCAGATTCCCTTACCGGGTTCATACATACATACATATACTAGCTATCTGCACTAACTTATTGTCTTGAAACATGGAATCCGCACATATTTGCATACCATATATCTGGTTGTCTATTGATGCCTATCTCTGTTGCGGTCCTGTTGTATGATATGGTACTGAGGAACGTGAATTTCCTTTTTGGATTTATGATGGTCCATTTTCCTTTTATTTGGTTCCTTATACTGCCTAACTAGTTGAAAATATTTTGATTGACACTAAGAACTAACTATGAAGTCACCTGTTGCGAAAAAAAGGGCTTGGATGCATTTGGCTATTAGTTTTGTCACATGCACTAATTCATTTCAGAAATAATATAAAGTGGTTCATGTATGTTGTTCCTGGATACCTACAGTAGTCTAAGCTTACCCTTCTGTTAAGTTGACATTTGTTTTCACTCCCATGCAAAGTCCGATCGCATTTGTGATCCTCTTGCGCGTCTAGCACATCATATGTTCAAATCTTTGATGCATGTTTCCCACTAGCTGCCTTGTTGTCTCATGCTTTTTAACCGTCTTTATTTCAGCAGTTCTCATGGTACTCGAATTATTATAATATTGTTGGGGTTAAACTAATTACATTTACGTGTTTATCGAAGTTCGCTAACTTGAAATAAGTTTAATCTTGACTCAGATGTTTTGTGTATTTTGCATGGAACGCTCGGGTCAGGTCCTGAGTGTTCCAGGCTTAGAGATTTCGGCTCGCAAATTAGAGAGGAATGTGAAGATGCAAGATGCTTACGCGCGCGCACGGCAAAATTGTAAAGCCTTTATTCTTTTAAAACTTGTGTATACATTATTGAATCTTCCGCTATATAGATAATTTTATAAACTGATATTATTTTGTATAAAGTTTATTCCGCTACATATATTTGTGAATTGTGATTCTATGTTTATTTCTTGAAACCCTATAAGCTAAATAACTACCCGTCGTTTTGAACGTTCTAAGTTGGTTTAAATACCGACGTGGAGCGGTCAAAAAGGCAGGTCGTGACAGCCTACCTTAGCTATAGCCATCTTTTGCTTACAATTCGCGTACGTTTGTACCTTCCCTTCATTGCTAAGTAAAACATGGACTTACTATCAGTATGTTCTGACCCTTGTTCGCTCCTATATAATATCCCATTGCCCTCTGTATTCTTCTTTCTAAAAACCAGAATAATATTTCAAGCTGTTCTCTTTTCATTCTTCTTTCCCATTCTAAATGCAGAGAGCATTTGCTTTCGATTATTTCTACCCACAAAAACCTTTTCAAAGCGATTTCCTTTATTTTTCAGTAAATCGGAAATCAATCCTGTGTTAGTATAAAAAAAGGATCGAAATGGAAATAGAAATTTGAAATCCAATGGCAGTTCTAATCATAATCGAAATCGCTCGAAGACATTTTGGGGGCGTTCGATTTAAAACAACCGGGATAGGTCTGAGGTGGTTTGTCGACTTAGGTAGAATGAAAGTGTTGATCTGGATCAACAAGGAGATGGTGCAATCAAAGTTGTAGACTTCGAAAATAAGTGGCTTCATGGAATCGCGATTTAGGGCTCGTAGTGTTAGTTGGAGACACATGAAAGGCTATGCCATTTCAAGTGGTACTTGCGATGGTCAACGAGTCTCCATGAGATGGTGGCCTGGGTGAAGTCGAACTGCGTGATCAGGTTCGAAACATGAAACAAAAATCACGATGAAGACAGGTTAGAAACTGGTTTAAGTTAATTACGGATGGTTAAGTTGAATATAATCATAAATTCTGGATGTAGCTAATGTTAGGTTTGGTGATAAGCTGGAAACTGGGCAAGATACCACCGCTTGTGTTCAATACTGTGTTAATCGATACATTAGGAAAATGGTTCAGATTTGAAAAGTGCAGGAGCAGCGATCGTGTTGGTGCGTGGGTGAAGCTCGGTTGGCCTGGGAATGTAAAAGAAGTCGTGAATTCTTAAACTGGATTAGGAGGTAATTAAGAAAATTTATATAATAATTTAAATAGTAAATATAATTAATTGTGTATAAATTAGTAACAAGTGTATCCTTTACATACAAAGTCAGTGAATTCTTAAACTGGATTAGGAGGTAATTAAGAAAATTTATATAATAATTTAAATAGTAAATATAATTAATTGTGTATAAATTAGTAACAAGTGTATCCTTTACATACAAAGTCAGAATAAGGCAAAAGGAATTATATTGAACTCGTATTATCGTCAACTACGCAATGGAATTGGGATTGGGACAAATTACAATAAAATCCAATGTTAGTAAACTCACTCTCTGGATTCATTTATAATTTTATTATAAACGATTTTTTTTAAATAATTTTTATATGCTGTTTGTTGATTGTTTGGATGCAATGAATAATTGTTGATGAATTGTGGCTGCAATATATATATATATATATATATATATATATGGGGATTTTCACTTAAAGGGCTTATTTTTTCACGGTAATGAGTTTTAAGGACAACACTTCTGAAAAATTAGTTTAAAGGACAATTCTGCACGAAAAAGATAAAAGTGGTTATCTTTTTACGTTATAATTTAAAAAGATAACCGCTTTTATCTTTTTCCTGTAAAACTTAAAAAGATAACCGCTTTTATCTTTTTCATGCAGAATTGTCCTTAAAACTAATTTTTCAGAAGTATTGTCCTTAAAACTTATTATCCTGCAAAAAGAAGCCCTTTAACATAATTACACTATATATATATATATAATAGGCTTGGTGGTTGTGGCTATTATATATACGATATTTCCTGCGGTACCATTAGCGGACGACCCTATGCTCATCGAAAAGATAAATAGCTGTTTCTTTCTATACTATGAAATAATGCGCCCCACAATATATATAATGGATGACCTTCTATACCGCGATTTCCTGCGTTGAAGTAGGGTGCGTATTATTTATGTTGGCTAACATCTGTGGATGCAGGAAAACAGGTTGGAGGGATCCACTGGATTCCTCGAAATTTATTATTGTTGTTTTCACATATATTATCATATATGATGTGTTAGAAAATCTGTGATTGATAAATGGGTGTTTTAGGTGTTTGAATATCACTGGCCCTAAATATTGGTATATAAAAATATCGTGAAAAGGAATTTTGAGATTTAAGAGGGAAAATCTATTTTTCTAAAATAGAATTTTAATTTCGATAGGCTAAGAAATATTAACTTGTTTTGAATAATAAAAAAACAAGTAGTGAATTTGTAAATGGTGTTTATAAATAAAATGAAATAATTTTCATTGGATAATGTGGGAAATGTAAATTCAAATGTGAATTTAAAAAGGGGAATTGAAATTAGTTTCATAAAGAAACGATGAAATCTATTGCGATGTTCGGAATGTTAACTGAATTAAAATATATCCGTACGGATTTATGATTGGAATTCAACTACGTCGAATTCACAAAAATAAATTATTTCAAGAAAGGATATTTAAATTTTATTAGATAGAAACTAAAATTAAATATGAAAATAGATTATATATTTATATATAAGTTTTAATAATAAAATATTCCAAAGAAGGAATTGGGTTTCAAATATATTTTGAAATGGAACTTGTTTTAATATATAAAACAAGGAAGTTGAATTTATAAACGATGTTTATAAATCTAGTAAAATAAATTATCATTAGATGATTTAGAAGTTTAAATTCAAGTATGAATTTAAAAGTGAATTGGAAAACACTTTAAAAAAGGGAATGATGGATTTTATTCCGGAATTTGGAATATAAACTAAATTGAGAAAAATCCAATGGACTTATAATTGAAATTCGATTATATCAAATTTTATAAAATAATATATTTCAAAGGGAATTGGAATTCAGTACAAAAGATTATATTATAAATAAATTTATAATAGAATTATGAAAAAATCGACGATTGGGGATAATCAGAAATATTAAGTTGGATTGGGAAAATTGGTTTAATATGTATTAAGATTTAAAAGAATGGAGTTGAAATTTATTAATAAACGAAATTTAAACATTTATACTTAAGTATAATTAGAATGAGCTTACCGAGACGTGGTAGTTCTTAATTTGATGATTTGAACTTCAATTGAGTATATAGAACTCAAATTGAGTCGGAATTCTTTAAAACAAGAATCGTTCGAATCTATTGAATAATATTTTTCTAATGGAAGAGAAAAATCTGGATTTCGCCTTATAGATTTTGAGTTATGTCAAAATCAATTTTTCAAAAAAACAGTGGTATAATCGTTTATAAATTATAACGATTAAATAAATAAAATCGAAGGATTTTAGGTTAATAAAATTTGGGTTTTCATTATAAAAACCCAGATTTGAGTTATAAAATAAACATGAACCCAAGTGGAGTAAGTGAATTGATTTTTCAAATAGAAATCAGATTTTTAATTATTGAATAGAGTTAACTAATTTAAAGAATAATTATTTGATGGAGTTTTGGATCGAAATCGGACTTTGGATAAGTGAATTGGATTTGTGAATTGGATTTGTGAATTTATATTTGAAATCGAATATGAAACTTGAGTCAGAAATGGCATTTGTATAAGAAAATTAAAAATATGTATGGATGTGATATGTTTAAATAAAAAGTAAAATAGACAAAAGAGCTAATTAGAGAATGTGTTAGCAAATTGAGTTAAAAAATGATTAGGTTGAGTTGGAATAAATTGAAAATGGTTAGATATGTGTTAAGCAAGTTTGGAATGAAGTGTATGAAGAGATATAAATTGAATTCCCGACAAAAGAGGTATGCATTTAATTTAATATGATATTTTATGAGCCTATTTGGAAAGTCGTTTGGCTTTTTTATTTTCTTTTTGAATGGAAAGGGCCTAGAGAGGAAATTTGTAGTTGTACCGAGTGGCCCGTACAAAGGAGATGCTGGCGAAATTTTCCGGAAATTTAAGGAGATAGAAAATTTTCAGGAAAATTCGGTAACTTAAAATCTACTTATCGATTATATATAAAACTAGAAACCAAATTGGTTAATAAAAATTAAAAGCATTGTAATACGGGTTTAACCTATAGTAAATGATGTACGGGAAGGAAATAAAAATAAGATTTTAAATATAATTAGTTAAATACAGTATTTGGGTTGTCGTAACGATGTTTTACACATCATCCGTTTTAACCCAAATAAGTGCAAGCTTGGAAATATAATAACGAATATTTCCTAAGTATAGAAATAAATGAGGTTGGGAAAGAGATTAGTAGCTCGAATGTTTTCTAATTATAAATAGAAGATATTTCCTAAGTATAGAAAATAAAAGAAGGTTATATATGAAAATGTTTTCCAAATAGCGTAAGAGGCCAAGATGATTGTTGAAAATATAGACTGGGCAAAATGTCTTACGATTATACTTTAAAAGTTAAATCAACTGGTTGGAGTTTACCCACACCAGTCCCATGACTAACTCAGAGTTTATTTTGTTTTCTTTACCCTAAACTCTTGGGTGCCCAAATTTGTATAGGCAGTAAAGTATTTTAGGTGTTTCCAGTTATCCTTGGAGGAGCTTGGAGCAGGAGGCTTCAGCGTGAGCCATTTACTGTTTATTTTCCACTGTGTTGTATATGTGATGTACTCTTATGATGTATGTAAGTACAACTTTTGTATATCAAAGGTTGTTATATATATTTTATCCTGCTGCGATGTGAGATTCTGTGTTGCTATTTTTGTTCTTCTTATATCTTTTTCTTCTTTATTTCATAATAATTCATGTTTCTGTGCAATTACGATTGGACGTGTGGTGTATTTAGTCAACTAAAAGGATAAGGAAATTCAGGCCATTACACGTTTGTTTCATTGTATTTTTGTTTGAATTTAACTATTAGCAATTATTGCTTATTTTCACCTCCTTTATATGAAGATTGCACATTTCTATGTTTAATTTTCTTTCATGTTTGTACAACCGTTGAGAACACTATCCACATTAACTATTAACTACATTTCTTTAATTTGTTTTTGTAATTAAACTCATTAACTAGAGCAAGGTACAATTATTTTTCAAAGTAACTCCAAAGATTAAAGATCATTTCCACTTTTAATTTGATGTCATTAATATTAATTTTGGTATGTTTAGCGTTGAAAACTTTGACATCATTGTATCACTGAGACATCTACACATTGTTATCTATTTTTCTTTTACTAAAAATTTAAACTCATATTGTACAGCTTAATACACATGCAAAAAAATAAGCATAAAAAAAATCTTTTTCAAATTGTATCCTACAAATACATAGTATTCTTTCTTTTTCCAATGACGGTTGAAATATGTTAATTTTTCTTTAACATTATTCTCAATCCAAAGATTCACAGTTTTTTTTTCTACTTCAATGATATATTGAAATAGAACACCTGGATTTATGTTTTTTTTACTATACCGAGTTGAAGTATGGCAATAGAGGGTTTGGTAAGTGTAGTTTTGTATGCTTTTCTATTTGATTTGAAATTTTATGTATTTTTCTGTTCAAATGGTTACATTTGGTTGGCTAATGTATTTTCTATGTTTTTATGAGTTAGCTTGGATTTAATCATAAAAATTGTTATTTAATTTCATTCACTTCATATGAAAATTTGTTCAAGTTTATGTTATGATGTGTTTAATTTGCTTTCACAACCTTTTGAATATTGGAGAAGTTTAACACATTATGTTTTTTTTTGAAAATTACCACATTATGGTTTTATTTGCATTCTTTTCATTAGATTACGGTGTTAAACCCAATAATTAGATTATGTTATAGCCTTTTTGATGTTTAAATTGCATCAAATTGTAGTTACACAATCTTAGGATAACAACAAAGAATTTTTGCTACCTACAAGATGGATGGCATCAGAACTTATTATGTATGGTGGCAGTATGTGACGGCAAGGAATTTCGCTCGATCCGAATCAGTCGTCAAACCGATCTAGACCGTTCGAAACCCCCTGATCGTTTGAGAACAGGACAAATCAGAACACAAACAGAAGAACATTTCATTGTATATTACAAATATTCCATCAGATACAAGAATATACAGAGTATAATGAATAAATTACATTCGATAAATATCAGAGATTACAATAAATTACATAGCAGCGGAAAATAATACAAAGCACAACTGAAGGTGATATACGGATACAGAGCTTTCCGAGCATCGTTCCAGCTGTAAATCAGGATCCTGTGAATATAAATCTGCAAAACCAAAACTACTAGCTGCCCGTGTCGAAAATAGGGGCACCCAGAGTTTAGGTTAAAACAATAAACTCCAGGTCAGTCATGTGACTGGTGTGAGAACTAAAACAGTTATTTAAGACTTGACTTTAAAAGAGAGTAATTCAAGGGACCACGCCGTATAACACGGAACGGGTTTCCTCCCAAGAATACCAGTGCATAGAATAAACAACGCAATGCTTTTTCGAAAAATGAAGCTATTATAAGACCCAGGTCCCATCACACAATGCAACGCAAGCCGGAGGATAGGGTTTTCCCTTATAAGAGCCAAACATGCTTGGTACGTTTAAAACGAATCATTTGATACTATAATAAGTGTATAGTGTCAAAACAATTTCAATCATAAATATAAATCATAGACGGCATAGCATCCCATGCTACTATGTCGCCATACTAGGCTCTACAAATAAAGCCGAAATACACGTATTGGAAATTGGATTTCCGTCATGAGTCGAGGCAAGGGGCAAGCTCCTCTCCGCGTTCGAGACACTCTAGCAAATGTCTCAGGACTACACACTCTGGGTAATCCTGGATGCTTCAGGGCCGGTCCTCACTTACGTTAGAGGATTAATTATGCCTGAACACACGTTTCCCGGTCCTTACAAACCTAAAATCGAGGCGCCTCATCCAACAACCACAAAGGTGAAAAGTATATAAATGTCAGGGCTGGTAAGTCACTGACACCACCAAAGCTAGAAAGAAACGTCGTGCTCTCCCTGCAGTCTGTATCCCGTTTTTGACTCATACCGAGGTGTGAGGCTCGCGAATCCACGCTATACACAAAGCTGCCACGTAGGCCGTGCTTTGATCATCAACCACAAGACTTTGCTTTTCAACAGAAGCCTTGATCCATGCAACTCAGCATGCCACACAGGCAATTCATGCCATGCGATTGATATCTATCGATATATAACCTCTAAGCTCGTACGTCTCAGAGAAGGGCGTTAAGCAAGAGAATAAATTCTCCGCCGCCAAATAGATATATATTTAACAGAAATCAATCAACACAGAATAAAATCCAATGTCAGACACACAATCCATTTACAAGTTTGTTCTGGGTCTGAACGAAACCAGAGGCACTTTCCTCGCATATCCATCCATCTCCAAGTACGTCTGGACGACCACCAACTATTTCCATCCTCTTGGGTGTACAGCCCAATCAGGATCGTCAGTAATTATCCAAACGATGTGAAGACTTCCGGTCTTCGGCCACCGTCTTCATCTTCGACATATCGTCGAATCGGTTATTCAGAATGGGTATAAACCCGGACTTTCCGAACAACCCGCGTATATTAAAAACAAAGGTTACACCAACACAACATATGTCTCATTCCAATTCATTAGTCATTAACCGTAAATCAGGAAGAGAACAATTTCCCAAATGTTAACCCCGAAGGCCGAAACCAACATCAGATCAATACCCAGGAAACCATTCTTCTTAGCTAACCTACAGCTAGTTTCTAAATTTCAATTCTTAGGGAAGGGTTCCCATTAATTTTATCCAAGATAAATTCTTTAAAATTTATCCTTTAATCTTCCTTTGGATGTCATTTCAAACCAAATTATGGTTTTCCAAACTAGTCGGGATTAGCGAACCATATCGAAGTAATTATTTATTTTATTTCCCAATCCCAACCTATTCATCCCATGAAGCAAAACTGGTAATACTTCATATCTAATACCACGGTGTTATCGGTAAAATTAATTACCATTTCACGTTCAAATCTAATTAAAGATTTAACTATCGCCTTGGAGCAAAACTGGTGATACTCCATTCTCGCTCATTTGCCAAATTTGATAATTTGAATTATCAATTCACATTTCAATCTAATTGCAGATTCAATAAAACTCCTTTTTCTGGGTTAAAGAACTAGTGTCATTTAAAACACAGTTCACGACAAACCCAAATCACATTCTATTTATTATCGGGTTAAAGAACAAGTGTTGTTTAATACACTGTTCACGGTAAACCCATGAATCAATTCTATTTAAACCCATTTCAAATCCAATTTATTTATTTAAAAATAAATGGGTTTTAATTTCAGTTCAAAACTAGTTCATTTCGATAAAAACTATTTTTATCTTTTCAAATATGGAATTTTTCATCCCAATTTTTCCCAAATCATTTCTTATGATTTTACACTAATTATTACTATTTTTAATAATTTTATCAAGGCCCGTACAGTCGATTTCCATCAATGGCCATCGAACTGCACTTACAACGACCTTTTTCGAATTTGATTTGGACGTATCTCCAAATCCAACCGTTAGATTTTGAATTTCTAATATTCGTTAGAAAGCTCTTTTCGATACGAACCAAACGGTTCTGGTTTTAGGGGAATCCGATGGTCGAATCTCCCGTAATGTCCGTTTGAAATAAATGGTCGAAATTCACGAACTGCCGCGGCGCGTTCTATTCAGGCCATTATATTATATATATAATATATATAATATATATTTCATCGATTTCTATTTAAAACGAATTATATAAATAGTTTTAAATTCGTTTCAAAAACAATTTCAACTTCCATTTCAATTCAAATCAAAATTGATTTTTTTCTTATAAATTCGTTTTAAAATTCATTTCTATTCAATTCAAATTTCAATTCAATTTGAATTCAATTCAATTCGTTTTCAATTCAATTCAAATTCGTTTCATATTCAATTCAAATTGATTTTCTATTCGATTCAATTCAAATTGGTTTTCTATTCGATTCAATTCAAATTGGTTTTCTATTCGATTTAATTCAAATTGGTTTTCTATTCGATTCAATTCAAATTTCATTTCAAAATATTCGATTTCGAAATCACTTTTCAATATTCATTTTAAAATGAATAAAATCGATATAAATATCGTTCACGTCAAAATGGCGTCAATCTAATCAACACGGCTTCATATATTTCTATTTTCAAATATTCTATTATTAAAATATTTCGTTCAACACCTGACTAATCTCAACGGATGAGTACTGTCCACGTGTGACTATTTTTGTTATTTACTATATTTTATGAAAATTAAGGTATCTATCGTTTGATATTAAATCAGACTCCAACTGTAAATTAGTGAGAGAACGATTCCCTGAATATTAACCCCGAAGGCCGAAACCAACATCAGATCACTATCCAGGAGACCACTCATCTTATCTATTTTCCAGTTAGTTTCTAATTTTATATATGATAAAGATGTAAATTTTATTGTTAAAATATTTCGTTCAACACATGACTAATCTCAACGGATGAGTACAGTCAACACATGAACCTTTATTTTATAATATTCTTTATCTTCTAAATTGGAATGAGGCCCAATCAATTACCATATAAAGTTAATTATATGTATTTTTATACATCACACGTATATAATAGCATTGAAAAATAATCAACCATCAACCAAAGTGCACTACACTGTATAAGCATCAAATATAGATATCTAATGCTTATAACAACATGTCAATCAATCGATCGACACATTTAATCAATCAGGATGAGTGAACTTCAAATTTCATCCCAACACCCGTGTGGGGTTTCAAACAATCAAACACAGATTTTAGTTGTGCAGTTGGGCGATGTGTAAAATTTATCGACCCAATCAATGTCCTTCAAATCAGTGTATATAAACAAATCGGCCGATTTGTTTATAGATATTTATTTATTCACTTTCACGTTAAAAATTATATTTTTAACGATAAAATATTTTATTTCAACACATGAATTTTTATTCAGTTCATTTATTACATAAAATGATTTCTTTATTTTTCTAACTTATTTTAGAAAATTTCGGCGGCATAACGACACAATACTAGAAACGGGACAAGGCCTAGCCTTATCCCCGGTCTAGTGAAGGCCCACACCATTCACACATCAATCAAATCCATTCATTTCACCAAACAATTCAATTCAAACCAAATAAACTAACCAACTACACATCCAAACAATTTAACAAACAAGCCATCCATGGTCTGTGGATGACGGGTGTCGGGTGTTACTAAACACCGTCTGCATCCTAGTATATATATATATAACTAGAAAAAGAAATTGAAGAGTGAGAAGTTCTCACCGAAAGCTATCCCAACTTCACGACACTTCACTTATAGAAATCTTCATCTTTCTCGCCTTTTGTCACTTTCGTTGCCCGTAGCCACTACATATATAAAAATCGAATTTTTACTTCGCTATTCAATATATAAAAATCACATTTTTACTTCGCTATTCAATATATAAAAATCGAATTTTTACTTTGCTATTCAATATATAAAAATCGAATTTTTACTATGCTATTCAATATATAAAAATCGAATTTTTACTATGTTATTCAATATATAAAAATCGAATTTTTACTTTGCTATTCAATATATAAAAATCGAATTTTTACTTCGCTATTCAATATATAAAAATCGAATTTTTACTATGCTATTCAATATATAAAAATCGAATTTTTACTTTGCTATTCAACATATAAAAATCGAATTTTTACTTCGCTATTCAATATATAAAAATCCTATTTTTACTTCGCTATTCAATATATAAAAATCTTATTTTTACTTCGCTATTCAATATATAAAAATCCTATTTTTATACCGCTACTATATAGATAAAAATTCTGTTTTATCACGCTATTCTCTATATAAAGATTCCACCTTTTCAAATATAAAGATGATATTTTTTCCTAATTAAAAATCGTATTCTTCTTCTATGAAAAATCATATTCTTATTTTGCTACACCTATAAAAATGATATTTCTAATATTCCTATCATGTAAAAATTATATTTTTAATTCTCTACCTAAGTAAAAATCATATTTTTACATCTTCTACATAATAAAGATTATTTTTTTAATACTTTTCAAAATATAAAAATCATATTTTTATCCTTCTACAATATGAAAGATTATATTTTTATCCTCCTACAATATAAAAGATTACATTTTTATTCTCCTACAATATAAAATTTCAGATTTTTAATTGCTAAAATTAATTAAACAAAACAAAATAAATAAAGGGCTTACATTGCTTTAAGGAAGAGGAGGGGGTCTTTGCGTTCGGTGGAGGACTGTCGGCGAAGTCAGCGGGGGTGGAGGAGGTCGGGGCAAGGCTCGGGAGGGGGTGGGGAGGGTGTATGGCGGCGCGTCGATCAGAAAAGGGGGGGTTTGCGGTCGGCATCGGGATAGGGGGGTTTCGATCGCGAGGCAACATAGGGGGGGTGCCTCGCGTTGCGGCGCGATGATCGATTGGGGGGGGTATCACGGTGGTCGGCGCCGATGGGGGGAGGTCTCCCTCTCGATCGCTTCTCTCTTTTTTTTTATTTTTTTTTCTGTAATGAAGGAAAGGGGGGCAGCGGTTTATAAGGGGAGGAGGGAGAAAGTTTTAATTTATTATTTAATTATTTTATTTTCCACCAAAAAGCAACTTTTATTTTCGACCTCAAAACGAGGCGCACCGCCTGTCGTCCATAGCGTTTTACCCCCATTTTGAACACAATGGGATATGTATCGTAGGCTGATTCGATCGTTTCGATCCATTTCCATCAAAATCAACATATAACTCTATATATTGAATTTGAACGCGCATTTCAATTTACCGGGGTCACATACGAACTCGAAAAATTCCAGAAAAATATTTTCTAGCTTCGTATTGACGATACGGTCCTAACAAAACTAGTTTCGTCGAATTCTGAGACCGTTGGAAAAATGGCCATTTTCCAGCCGATTAAAATCAACTGAAACTGGTCAAACGCGTTTTCCTTTGCCACGCTCACATATTGATTCGAAAAATTATGAAATTTGGAATCTAGCAATAACTTGACATCACGGATCCAACAAAAGTGGTTTCGTCGAAATCCGAGGTCGTTTGCAAAATTCCCATTTTTAAGGGCCTGAATTCCATAGCGACTATTCAGAATTTTCAACTGGACATATCTCTTGATTCCCGCTATGAAAATTTGATTTTTCGGATTCGTTGGAAAGATATCATCAATTAGATTCTACTATTTTTGGTTTCACTAAAATCCGGATTGTTTTGCACCCGGTACATTCAATTGAAGTTTGAAATTGAATTATCGAACTACCGCGCCATTTTCAATTCTATTTATAATTATATATAATTATTTATATTCTAACGACGACGTATATAATATATACGTTCGAATTATATTTAAAATAAATTTCTCGTCGATATTATTTAAAATAATCTATTTTAAATATTCAAAATTCGCTAAAATTGCCAAAATAAAAATTTTAAACTGGCTCAGAATTTCCGGGTTATTACAATCCACATTAACTATTAACTACATTTCTTTAATTTGTTTTTGTAATTAAACTCATTAACTAGAGCAAGGTACAATTATTTTTCAAAGTAACTCCAAAGATTAAAGATCATTTCCGCTTTTAATTTGATGTCATTAATATTAATTTTGGTATGTTTAGCGTTGAAAACTTTGACATCATTGTATCACTGAGACATCTACACATTGTTATCTATTTTTCTTTTACTAAAAATTTAAACTCATATTGTACAGCTTAATACACATGCAAAAAAATAAGCACAAAAAAAAAATCTTTTTCAAATTGTATCCTACAAATACATAGTATTCTTTCTTTTTCCAATGACGGTTGAAATATGTTAATTTTTCTTTAACATTATTCTCAATCCAAAGATTCACAGTTTTTTTTCTACTTCAATGATATATTGAAATAGAACACCTGGATTTATGTTTTTTTTACTATACCGAGTTGAAGTATGGCAATAGAGGGTTTGGTATGTGTAGTTTTGTATGCTTTTCTATTTGATTTGAAATTTTATGTATTTTTCTGTTCAAATGGTTACATTTTGTGACGGCCCGCCCCGCACCAACCGACATTTACTCCAATTGTGCGCTGTACACATGTCCAATTGGCATGGGACGGTCGCCAAAGAATGAGAAAGAAAGAAGATGAACCAAATAAAGAACCTGTAATATGTCTCACAGCGCATGGGATAAAATATAATAACCAACATATACTTGACATAAAACAGATGAGACAGTGCATAAGCTGAAAACTTGAACTAACATCATCAGAGTAGCGGAAATATCAAATACAGCTTATTACAACTTCAAAATACTGTCTCTAAGATAAACAAAATAGGTATGCTACTAATGCCCAAAGTAGATACCGATCACGACACAGGGAGAATAACTATATATCATACGTGGAGCCTCCTGCTCGTCTTCAGTCCATCTACCAAGCGCACTACCAGCTATCCCTGTCTCTAGTCTGCTCGTGTGAGCACCCAGAGTAATAAGAAGAAACATAAAACTCTGGGTCAGACATCAGTCTGGTATGAGTGGTAGCAAGCATAAACAGAATAATAACAGATATACTAAGTCATACCTGAACCTGGACCTGCAACCAAAGAGTTAGTACTACACGGTACAACACTCTATGATGCCACCAACACATAATATAAGTATACGGGGGTGGGGATGTGTGTGTCAAACAATCAAGCATAGCAACCATCCTCGCATCTCTCACTCAGTGCGTAAAGCATACGACATCCACTTCTTCGATCACTAGAGCACTTTACTCAAACGACAGAACTCGACTTTGTACGACTATGTACATTCCTACTACCACCAACGCCATACCTATGGGATCACGCCCAACGTTTCCATGACCCCACTCCATTGGTAGGTAGCTCCCTAGTCGCACCATATCCAAAGCCCGAGTTTGTCTCTCTACCTCCAACACCTAGTGATCCAAAGTCATAGACATCGACAACTCCTTAGCACGCGTCCCGCAGCAAAGCCCAATCACGAAGTGAACTCATTGGTTCCCGTCTGGATCCTGAGCTCGAACTTCCACTTGAACTACCTTTGCATTTCGGGTTACGGATCTTCCTCCTTCGGATCGGTTCGGATCCTCATCTCTTTCACCAATTCGGGTCGGGTCGGGTTCGTGACCACCCATCGGATCGGTTCGGGTCCACCATCTCGGTTCGGTTCGCACCCTCCATCGTGTCGTGGTTCGTGCCGCCCTCAACCACCAAGCATCAGTCCTCGGATCGGGTCGGAGCCTTCTTCATGCCATGGTTCGGATCCCTTTCGTCATCATTGGGATCGTGGTCTTCATCGTCTCGGTTCGTGACTGTTACCTCGGGTCGGATCGGAGTGCACCATCGGTTCGGGTCGGATCCCTGCCTCTCCCTTGTGACGGTTCGGATCGGAGTCCTTCATGGCACACTTGATCGGTTCGGTTCGTGGCGAAGAGAAATGGGCGGTTCGGGTCGGTAGGGGGCGATCCGATCCGATTTCCTGCAACTTTCCAGCAAGTGTTTATACGCCTCTCGACGGCGTTTTCGACCATTTTAACTATTGAAACCAATCACAAAGCATACCAAAGGGTCATAGCAACACATACAAGTGACCTCAAACACCAAAACAACAATATGACATGGTAAAATAGATCAAACATGCCCAAAACCCCATATTTTCCCTTAAGCATGTGTGAGCATAACTAATGACATGATTAGCAAAACTTAACCAAATTAACCCAAACTCATATCAGAAGTCTAAAACATTATTTATGAATTTATAAACATTTTTCCAGAATTTATTTTCGTTTAAAAACGCTAATTAGCACTAATCACCCCGAATAACCATAATTAGTGCAAAAAGCAAGCTAATCACTCACCTTAGCCACAAATAAAACAAGATCCGAAATAAATCTCTGATTTGGTGAAGATAACAAGGTGTTGTAGCAGCTCTAATCCCGATTTGGTGTTGATTTGCCTTGATTTGTCGTTGCTAATCTCTTTTCTTCAAGTTTGGAGTGGTTTGGAGTGATTTAGAGGTTGGAGGCCATTAATAGGGTTCTATGAAATGAAGTGGTGGCTGGAAAAATGACTAAAATGATGTTTTCTAACCCTAATCAGCCCTTATACAGCCCCAATCCCGAAATCCCCTTATGGGCCCAATTGCTAACTACCCGGTTTGGCCCAATTATGCAGTTTTTCACCCTCCAAACCTTGTTTCAGCCCTACAGCCCAAACGGTAAGTCCGTTTTGCTATTATGACCACTCTACGGAAAGAGAAACCATCAAACGAATCTAATGGAAGTGGTTTCAGGTCAAAATTCCTCCCCTATCAAAAGTTATGGCCAAAACAGTACCGACTAGGGGCAAAATGGTCATTTAAAAATTGACAAAAATCATGAACAGGGGAAATGACTCAAATAAATGTTTCCCAAAGTTACATGACCATACAACTTCACACGGGAAAGAAATAAATATCCTACAATCCTATGATGTGTAGAACACGGGTCGTTACACTCTCCCCCCCTTAAGAAATTTCGCCCCCGAAATTCCCTAATCAAAAACACACAAGGGTCCCGCATGCCTATCAATCATAAAACAACCATCAAACATGCAAAATAAGCAAAACAAGTCTATCCTAGCATGCGGAATAACTAAATCGCAAAGTAAATCTTACCAGGCAAAGAGTTCTGGATAAGCCTTTCTAATGCTCTCCTCTGTCTCCCAAGCACAATCATTTTCGTCCTCGCCCCACTGAACTTTGACTAGCTTCACCGACTTTCTTCGAAGTTGCTTCGTATCATGCCCCACAATACGAATCGGCTTGCGGTTCTCAACCGCCTCAGGTTCTACTTCGAAGTCCTCTAACTGATCAGGTGAAATAGTCACATTTGAGTCGTGAACGAACTTCCTTAGTTGGGAAACATGAAACACATTGTGAACTCCTGCCATTTTCTCTGGTAAGCCAACTCTATACGCCAAATTCCCAACTTCCTCGAGAACTTGGAAAGGACCCACAAATCTTGGTGCCAACTTGCCTCTCCTGCCAAATCGTATCACGCTCTTCAACGGAGAGATCTTGACAAACACCAAGTCACCAACGGAGAATTTCAAGTCTCTTCTTCTCTTATCAGCATAACTCTTCGGCCTATCTTGGGCTGCCTTCATTCGTTGCTGAATGATCTTGATCTTATCGGAAGTTTCTCTCACCACACCTGGTCCAAGCACAAACTTCTCGCCAGTCTCTATCCAACATGATGGTGAGTTGCACGGCCTTCCGTACAAAGCTTCATATGGAGCCATACCGATACTGGATTGGTAGCTATTATTATATGCAAACTCCACTAGATGCAAATGGTCATCCCATGATCCACCAAAATCCAATATACAAGCTCTCAAGAGATCTTCCAATATACGATTCACCCTCTCCGTCTAACCGTCGGTCTGAGGATGATATGCGGTACTGAGATGTAATTCTGATCCTAAAGCCTCTTGTAAGCTCTTCCAAAATCCACTAGTAAACAACGGATCTCGGTCACTCACAATGCCTTTGGGTACTCCATGAAATCTCACTACCCACTTCATATATAGTTCTGCCAACTTGGCTGCCGTTCTAGTCGATTTGACTGGTATAAATCTTGCACTCTTGGTCAGTCGATCCACAATTACCCAAATGCTATCATGTCCCGATCTGGTCCTCGGTAAACCATCGATAAAATCCATCGAAACTTGTTCCCATTTCCATTCGGGAATTTCTAATGGTTGCAACAACCCACTAGGCTTCTTTTGCTCGGCTTTAACTAGCTGACAATTCATGCACTTGGATATAAACTTCCCAACGTCTCTTTTCATCCCTTCCCAGTAGTAAGTCTGCTTCATATCTCGATACATCTTATTACCACCGGGGTGTATAGTTAGCTTTGAGTGATGACATTCTCTAAGCACTTCATCCCTCAATCCATTGACATTGGGTACAACAAGCTTTCCATTCTTCCGAAGCCATCCATCTCGATCAAGCCCATACACATTCATCTCCTCTTCGATACCCCTCTCTAACTTGGAGATGATTTCTAATAGGTTAGGATCGTTTCTTTGACTGGAACCAATCCGCTCTATCAAAGTGGGTCTGATCGTCAAGCTAGCTAGCATAACTGGATCCAATTCGCACCTTGGTCTGAAATCAAACCCCGCGATATACTCCAGCTGCTTCCATTCAAGAAACATTGCCCCTAAGCTGGCATGTCTCCTACTCAAGGCATCGGCTACCGCATTACCCTTCCCAGGTGTATACGCGATGTCAAAATCATACGAAGCCAAGAACTCTAACCATCTCTGCTGACGGAGATTCAAATCTTTCTGAGAGAAGAGATACTTTAACGACTTATGGTCGGTAAACAGCTCAAATCTTTCTCCCAAGAGGTAATGTCTCCACATCTTCAGCGCAAATACAATCGCTGCCAATTCCAAATCATGGGTAGGATACTTCTTCTCATGTGGCTTTAGCTGTCGACTGGCATAAGCTACAACCCTACCTCCTTGCATCAATACCGCACCCAGTCCGGTACCACAAGCATCCGTGTATACCGTCATCTCTTCATTTCCCTTAGGAATGACCAACACTGGCGCACGCGTCAACTTTTCCTTTAGACTCTTGAATGCTTTTTCACACCCTCCGTCCCAAACGAAGGCTTGATTCTTCTTAGTCAACTGAGTCAACGGTGCCGCTGTCTTGGAGAAGTCTTTGATAAACTTACGATAATATCCAGCTAACCCCAAGAAACTTCTTACATCCTTTGCATTCTTGGGCGCAGACCAATCTTGTACCGTAGCCACCTTCGCAGGGTCCACGGCAATACCATTCTCTGAAACAACATGGCCCAAGAATCTCACTTCCCTCCTCCAGAAGTGACACTTAGAAAACTTCGCTTTCAATTGGTGTCTTCTCAACACCTCCAACACAATTCTCAAATGTTCCTTGTGTTCCTCTTCTGTCCTCGAGTAAACAAGGATATCGTCTACGAACACAAGAACAAACTTATTCAGTTGGTCTCTGAATACTCTATTCATAAGATCCACGAAGTATGCTGGTGCATTGGTCAACCCGAATGGCATGACCAACCACTCATAAAACCCAGACGGCGTCCTAAATGCCGTTTTAGCTATACTATCAGCTGCTACACGGAGCTGATGAAATCCTGTCGCGAGATCCAACTGGGAGAACACTCTCGCTCCTTCCAGTTGGTCAAACAAATCATCTATCCGTGGTAGAGGATACTTATTCTTCCTCGTCACCTTATTTAACTCGCGATAGTCTACACACAATCGAAGGGAACCATCTGCCTTAGTAGCAAACACGACTGGTGCTCCCCACTCGGAAACACTTCTTCTAATAAATCCCTTCTTCAAAAGATCGCTAACTTGCACCTCGAGCTCTCGCTGTTCTCGTGGTGCCATACGACGAAGTGGCATCACTATAGGTCTGGCATCTTTCACTAAATCAATACGAAACTCAATCTCTCGGTGTGGTGGAAGTCCGGTCACTTCCTCGAAGATGTCCGGGTACTGGCCAACCACGGGCAAACCTGATAACTCGTCATGCGGGATGTCGAGGGAATTTACGAAACTAGCCATTACCCCATCACAGGGTAGATTACCAAACACTACCCTCCGCCCATCATCCGCCCTAACTGTCACCAAAAAGCCCTCACAGTCTACCACCACCCCGTATCTTTGGAGCCAATCGACTCCCAAAATAATTCCATACCCAGTAAAGCCCAAAACAAAGCAATCACAAACAAACATACATCCATGACTCGATAAGACCACATTACGACAGATCATACTGAGGTTTGTTGAACCACCAATCGGGTTCGTCACAGCTAACGGTCTATCGACTAACTCGGGTTCCAATCCCAACCTATCTACCAGGTCACTAGATATGAAGGAATGGGAAGCCCCGGTATCGAACAAAACTCTAACAGGAAGATCATAAATGGAAAGCATACCTTGAATGACGACTCCCTTTCCTTTCTCCGCCGCAGTTGGGGCATTCGACGAAGAAGGAACAGCATTGATGGCATATGCTTTCACAATCTGATTCTCCTTCAGAGGTTGCGGGCACTTATCCTTAAAATGTCCCTCCTGACCACAGTTAAAGCACTTCTTTCCCACTGTCTTGGCCCTACATTCCCTTGCATAATGGCCCTTCTTTCCACATTTGAAGCACTCAACTTCTTTCCTGCTTTTCTTCTGGCCATCCTTAGCTTGGTTCTGCTTCCTCTTATTCTGAGAGTTATTCTTGCCTCCACCGCTTGCTTGCGGCTTTGGCTCTTCAGCAGATGCAGCAACAACCCCAGTCTTCGGCTTAGGGTAAAGACTTTCTGACCTCAAAGCTTTTCCCACAATCGACTCAAACGTCTCATCGATGTGATTAATCAGCCTCTCCCCTAAGTATTCATCCAAGCCAGTGATGAACTTCTCATTTTTCTTTTCGGGAGTATCGATTAGAGATAACCCATACTTCGACAAAGTGTCGAACTCAGCAACATAATCCGATACTGCCCTCCCATTCTGCTTAAGCTCCAAGAACTTCCTAAACAATTCCGATTTCTGGGCAGCTGGGATATACTTGTCGCTAAAGCGAGCTTTAAACTGATCCCAAGTAACTTGATCTTCTGGTGTGGCTGCCCTAATAGCATTCCACCAATTCATCGCTCGTCCTTGCAGCTGACGAGACGCTAGCCTTCTCTTCATCGCATCCTCGATACCCAAGTCATCGAAGATCCGATCACAGCTATCCAACCAATCCTGAACATCCGTGGCCGACTCTGTTCCGTGAAACGGCTTTCCACCAAGATTAGTGTAATCCTTACTCAACTTGGCGAAATCGACCCTAGGCGCTTGCACCGCTGCACCTCCAACATTGGCAACATTAGGAGCCTCCCTCTGAATATCCACAAGCATTTCTCTCATGAGGTTGGTAAACATAGCCCTCATGTCAGGGGGATTCCCATTATTGGCCCCTCTACCAGCACCTCTTCCTCGGCTCATCGTCAAATCTGTTAAAGAGAAAACGATTAACCATCTCCATAGTGGTGCCAGTGCAGTGCAATGCGACTTCACTCTTAAACATACTAATACTATATATAGATATAGCTTTTGAAAACCAAAATAATCACAAATACGCGCTCTCATATACGTACTATCTCTCCCTAGTGTCTTTCCCTAGGTGAATTACGCAACCTAGAGCTCTGATACCAAATGTGACGGCCCGCCCCGCACCAACCGACATTTACTCCAATTGTGCGCTGTACACATGTCCAATTGGCATGGGACGGTCGCCAAAGAATGAGAAAGAAAGAAGATGAACCAAATAAAGAACCTGTAATATGTCTCACAGCGCATGGGATAAAATATAATAACCAACATATACTTGACATAAAACAGATGAGACAGTGCATAAGCTGAAAACTTGAACTAACATCATCAGAGTAGCGGAAATATCAAATACAGCTTATTACAACTTCAAAATACTGTCTCTAAGATAAACAAAATAGGTATGCTACTAATGCCCAAAGTAGATACCGATCACGACACAGGGAGAATAACTATATATCATACGTGGAGCCTCCTGCTCGTCTTCAGTCCATCTACCAAGCGCACTACCAGCTATCCCTGTCTCTAGTCTGCTCGTGTGAGCACCCAGAGTAATAAGAAGAAACATAAAACTCTGGGTCAGACATCAGTCTGGTATGAGTGGTAGCAAGCATAAACAGAATAATAACAGATATACTAAGTCATACCTGAACCTGGACCTGCAACCAAAGAGTTAGTACTACACGGTACAACACTCTATGATGCCACCAACACATAATATAAGTATACGGGGGTGGGGATGTGTGTGTCAAACAATCAAGCATAGCAACCATCCTCGCATCTCTCACTCAGTGCGTAAAGCATACGACATCCACTTCTTCGATCACTAGAGCACTTTACTCAAACGACAGAACTCGACTTTGTACGACTATGTACATTCCTACTACCACCAACGCCATACCTATGGGATCACGCCCAACGTTTCCATGACCCCACTCCATTGGTAGGTAGCTCCCTAGTCGCACCATATCCAAAGCCCGAGTTTGTCTCTCTACCTCCAACACCTAGTGATCCAAAGTCATAGACATCGACAACTCCTTAGCACGCGTCCCGCAGCAAAGCCCAATCACGAAGTGAACTCATTGGTTCCCGTCTGGATCCTGAGCTCGAACTTCCACTTGAACTACCTTTGCATTTCGGGTTACGGATCTTCCTCCTTCGGATCGGTTCGGATCCTCATCTCTTTCACCAATTCGGGTCGGGTCGGGTTCGTGACCACCCATCGGATCGGTTCGGGTCCACCATCTCGGTTCGGTTCGCACCCTCCATCGTGTCGTGGTTCGTGCCGCCCTCAACCACCAAGCATCAGTCCTCGGATCGGGTCGGAGCCTTCTTCATGCCATGGTTCGGATCCCTTTCGTCATCATTGGGATCGTGGTCTTCATCGTCTCGGTTCGTGACTGTTACCTCGGGTCGGATCGGAGTGCACCATCGGTTCGGGTCGGATCCCTGCCTCTCCCTTGTGACGGTTCGGATCGGAGTCCTTCATGGCACACTTGATCGGTTCGGTTCGTGGCGAAGAGAAATGGGCGGTTCGGGTCGGTAGGGGGCGATCCGATCCGATTTCCTGCAACTTTCCAGCAAGTGTTTATACGCCTCTCGACGGCGTTTTCGACCATTTTAACTATTGAAACCAATCACAAAGCATACCAAAGGGTCATAGCAACACATACAAGTGACCTCAAACACCAAAACAACAATATGACATGGTAAAATAGATCAAACATGCCCAAAACCCCATATTTTCCCTTAAGCATGTGTGAGCATAACTAATGACATGATTAGAAAAACTTAACCAAATTAACCCAAACTCATATCAGAGGTCTAAAACATTATTTATGAATTTATAAACATTTTTCCAGAATTTATTTTCGTTTAAAAACGCTAATTAGCACTAATCACCCCGAATAACCATAATTAGTGCAAAAAGCAAGCTAATCACTCACCTTAGCCACAAATAAAACAAGATCCGAAATAAATCTCTGATTTGGTGAAGATAACAAGGTGTTGTAGCAGCTCTAATCCCGATTTGGTGTTGATTTGCCTTGATTTGTCGTTGCTAATCTCTTTTCTTCAAGTTTGGAGTGGTTTGGAGTGATTTAGAGGTTGGAGGCCATTAATAGGGCTCTATGAAATGAAGTGGTGGCTGGAAAAATGACTAAAAGGATGTTTTCTAACCCTAATCAGCCCTTATACAGCCCCAATCCCGAAATCCCCTTATGGGCCCAATTGCTAACTACCCGGTTTGGCCCAATTATGCAGTTTTTCACCCTCCAAACCTTGTTTCAGCCCTACAGCCCAAACGGTAAGTCCGTTTTGCTATTATGACCACTCTACGGAAAGAGAAACCATCAAACGAATCTAATGGAAGTGGTTTCAGGTCAAAATTCCTCCCCTATCAAAAGTTATGGCCAAAACAGTACCGACTAGGGGCAAAATGGTCATTTAAAAATCGACAAAAATCATGAACAGGGGAAATGACTCAAATAAATGTTTCCCAAAGTTACATGACCATACAACTTCACACGGGAAAGAAATAAATATCCTACAATCCTATGATGTGTAGAACACGGGTCGTTACACATTTGGTTGGCTAATGTATTTTCTATGTTTTTATGAGTTAGCTTGGATTTAATCATAAAAATTGTTATTTAATTTCATTCACTTCATATGAAAATTTGTTCAAGTTTATGTTATGATGTGTTTAATTTGCTTTCACAACCTTTTGAATATTGGAGAAGTTTAACACATTATGTTTTTTTTTGAAAATTACCACATTATGGTTTTATTTGCATTCTTTTCATTAGATTACGGTGTTAAACCCAATAATTAGATTATGTTATAGCCTTTTTGATGTTTAAATTGCATCAAATTGTAGTTACACAATCTTAGGATAACAACAAAGAATTTTTGCTACCTACAAGATGGATGGCATCGGAACTTATTATGTATGGTGGCAGTATGTATTTTTGCAGGTGTGAAGTAAGTTGTTTGCAGATGAAATTGTTTGAAGATTAGGAAGAGCATAAATTTGCTAAGGAGTAGCTTGTCTAGTGGAGCAGAGAGCGAACTAGTGTTTGTTCATGAAGAAGCAACTGAAGTCGGTTTATTGAGGAGGGCGATGAGTGTTAAGCAATGTTAATTTTTATAATAATTATTTATGTTTAATTCTTCATGTACGATATATTATGGATATATATTTTGTGATTTGACTTACGAATCCATTTATGTACATACATTAATGTTATAAATGTAGTTTCTTGAATTGTTATAATATACTAGTACAATTGAAAATTGTAAGCTTTGAATGTTATGGTAGCAAAAAGGTGCAATAGAATTATTTTTATAATGTTCTAACTCTGCAATGAAAAGAAATTTTTTATAGCTTAGTTATACTATAGCATAATGATAGTGTTATACAAAATAATTTGCAAGGAATAAACAGTTTTCACAGCAACAAAACAATGCTACAATAGATAGTAATGAATTTTCTATAGCGTTTCATTGTGTCTTAAAAGCTTGGTACAATGATTTCATAGCGTGTTCAGATGCTACAATAAGATGACATGTCAACATATTATAGCAATTAAATGACGTCATAAAAGCTTTATAGCGCGTTTCGAAACGCCACAGAAAAGTAGTTGCACTAATATGACCAGTTTAAGATGATAACAAAAGTACGTTTTCCATTGGAAGTATGACACGCTATAGTATCTCTCAGACTTTTCACAACATATTGATCTATAGTTGTAATAACCCGAAAATCTGGGCCAGTTTAAAATTTTTATTTTGGCAATTTTAGCGAATTTTGATTATTTAAAATGAATTATTTTAAATAATATCTACGAGAAATTCATTTTCAATAGCATTAGAACGTATATATTTATACGCGTTGTCGTTAGAATATAAATATTTATATATAATTATAAATGGAATTGAAAATGGCGCGGTAGTTCGATAATTCGATTTCAAACTTCAATTGAATGTACCGGGTGCAAAACAATCCGGATTTTAGTGAAACCAAAAATAATAGGATCTAATTGAGAAGATATTTCCAACGAATCTGGGAAATCGAAATTTCATAGCGGGAATCAAAAGATATGTCCAGTTGAAAATTCTGAATAGTCGCTATGGAATTCAGGCCCTTAAAAATAGACATTTTGCAAACGACCTCGGATTTCGACGAAACCACTTTTGTTGGGTCCGGGATGTCAAGTTATTGCTAGGTTTCAAATTTCATAATTTTTCGAATCAATATGTGAGCGTGGCAAAGGAAAACGCGTTTGACCAGTTTCAGTTGATTTTAATCGACTGGAAAATGGCCATTTTTCAAACGGTCTCAGAATTCGACGAAACTAGTTCTGTTAGGACCGTATCGTCAATACGAAGCTAGAAAATATTTTTCTGGAATTTTTAGGGTTAGTATGTGACCCCGGTAATTTGAAATGTACGTTTAAAATTCAATATAGTGATTTAAATGTAAATTTAACGGAAACTGATTGTAACAGCCGAACCAGCCTACGATACATATACCATTGTGTTCGGAATGGGGGTAAAACGCTGTGGACGACAGGCGGTGGGCCTCGTTTCGAGGTCGTATGTAAAAGTCAACTTTTAGAAACTAAATAATATAAAAAAAAATAAAAAATAAAAACCTTCCCTCTCCCTTATCTCTCTGCCCCCCCCCCCCCCCCACGTTTAAATCAATTCAGGGAAAAAAAAGAAAAAAAAAAGAAAAAATGGAGAGCGCGATGGCCGCCGCCGCCCCAGGCGGAGCACCGCCGCAACCCCCCCCCCCCCTCTTTCCGCCGCCTCCTTCCTTCTCCTCCTCCTCCACTCCTTCTTCTCCGACTGCGACATCCCCCTTCTTCCACCGCTACAGCCCGCACCCCATCGCAGCCTCGCAACCCTAGCCCAGAGCTGCCGACGCCCCACTCCGACACAGCAGCCTTCCCTTCCTCTTCCCTTGGCCGATTGAAACCCTAATCCCCCTCCTCTGCTTCGCCAGCGTCGACGCCTTCCCTACCATCATCCACGTCCAGCGAGCCTCCATCAACAGTGAGCTTCTCTGCTTACTTGATATATTTTTATTTTTATATAATAGAATGTTAAAGATATTAAAATATGATTTTTATATTTTTAAAGTATTAAAAATATGATTTTTATATTTCTAAAGTATTAAAAATATAATCTTTACTATATAGAAGATTATAAGAATATGATTTTTATATTTTTAAAGTAGTAAAAATATAATCTTTTATATTGCAGAAAGATAAAAATATGATCTTTGCATAGTAGGAATTATAAAAATATAATCTTTATGAGATATAGATGTTAAAATATGATAAGGCGATATTTTTATAAAGGCGAAATCTTTAAATTTGAAAAGGCAAAATCCATATTTTTATAAAGGTGAAAGATCTATTTTTGAAAAGGCGGAAACTTTATATAGAAAATAGCGTGATAAAAATATAATTTTTATCTATATAGCATTATAAAAATTCGATTTTTATATATTGAAGAGAATAGTAAAAATTCGATTTTTATATATTGAATAGAATAGTAAAAATTCGATTTTTATATAGGGAATAGAGGAATAAAAATGTGATTTTTATATATGTAGTGGCTACAGCAACGAAGTTGACTAAGATGCGATGACGACGAAGACTTCTCTAAAAGAAGTGCCGTGGAGCTAGGATAGCTATAGGTGAGAATTTCTCACCTTTCAATTTCTTTTCTAGTTATATATATATACTAGGATGCAGACGGTGCTTAGTAGCACCCGACACAATCGTCCACAGACCATGGACTTGTTTGTTTGGTTGCATAAATTAATTTGATGACTTGATTTGAATTGGTTGTTTGGTGATTTTGATTGATGTGTGAATGGCGTGGGCCTTCACTAGACCGGGGATAAGGCTAGGCCTCGTCCCGTTTCAAGTATCGTGCCGTTAT
This sequence comes from Allium sativum, assembly GCA_030737875.1. Lineage (NCBI taxonomy): Eukaryota > Viridiplantae > Streptophyta > Magnoliopsida > Asparagales > Amaryllidaceae > Allium > Allium sativum. The sequence continues at coordinate 573,009,452 of CM060921.1, read as the reverse complement.
GCCGCCGAAATTTTCTAAAATAAGTTAGAAAAATAAAAATATCATTTTATTTAAAGAATGAACTGAATAGAAATTCATATGTTGGAATAAAATGTTTTTGTCGTTAAAAATATAATTTTTAACGTGAAGTGAATAAATAAATATTCATTTACAAACCAGACGGTTTGTTTATGTACACCTATTTGAAGGACATTGATTAGGTCGATAAATTTTACACATCGCCCAACTGCACGAATAAAAATATGTGTTTGATTGTTTGAAACCCCACACGGGTGTTGGGATGAAATTTGAAGTTCACTCATCCTGATTGATTAAATATGTCGATCGATTGATTGACATGCTGTTATAAGCGTTAGATCTTTATATTTGATGCTTATACAGTGTAGTGCACTTTGGTTGATGGTTGATTATTTTTCAATGCTATTATATACATGTGTTGTATGAAAATCCATATAATTAACTTTATATGGTAATTGATTGGGCCTCATTCCAATTTAGAAAATAAAGAATATTATAAAATAAAAGTTCATGTGTTGACAGTACTCATCCATTGAGATTGGTCATGTGTTGAACGAAATATTTTGATAATAACAACTATTTTGAAAAAGAAATATTTGAAATAGAATATTTGAAAATAGAAACTTATGAAGCCGTGTTGATTAGATTGACGCCATTTTGACGTGAACGATATTTATATCGATTTTAACGATTTCGAAATGAATTGAATTGAAAACGATTTCGAAATGAATTGAATTGAAAACGAATTCAAATGGAATTGAAAGCGAATTGAAATGAATTCAAATTGAATTGAAATTTGAATTGAATAAAAATGAATTTAAAACGAATTTATAAAGAAGAATTCAATTTTGATTTGAATTGAAATATAAGTTGAAATTGTTTTTGAAACGAATTTTAAAACTATTTATATAATTCGTTTTAAATAGAAATCGACGAAATATATATTATATATATATAATATAATGGCCTGAATAGAACGCGCCGCGCCGCGGCAGTTCGTGAATTTCGACCATTTATTTCAAACGGACATTACGGGAGATCCGACCGTCGGATTCTCCTAAAACCGGAACCGTTGGGTTCGTATCGAAAAGAGCTTTCTAAAGAATATTAGAAATTTGAAATCTAACGGTTGGATTTGGAGATACGTCCAAATCAAATTTGAAAAAGGTCGCTGTAAGTGCAGTTCGATGGCCATTGATGGAAATCGACTGTACGGGCCTTGATAAAATTATGAAAAATAGTAATAATTTGTGTAAAATCATAAGAAATGATTCGTGAAGATTTGGGATGAAAAACTCCATATTTGAAAAGATAAAAATAGATTTTTATCGAAATGAACTAGTTTTGAACTAGAAATATAATTCTATTTATTTTTAAATAAATAAATTGAATTTGAAATGGTTTTGAAAATAACCAGAATTTCCAATGATTGCATTGGAATGGATTTGAATCGAAATTGTCTTCGGAATATTTCGATGTTGGATTTCGTGATGATACAGATAGTGTTACGGGAATTTGAAAGATATATATATATATCGTTATTTCCAATACGATATTTGTTAATCGTAGAATTTGATATTGAATATAAGCCGGTATATTTTCTATTCAGAGCCTTGTGTTTAATATCAAATGTGATTTGGGTTTGTCGTGAATGGTGTCTTCACTAACACTGTTCTCGAATCCAGTTGAGAAAAGATTAAATCTTTTTATTTAGATTTAATGAAGTGTACCAATTAAACAATATTTAATTGGAATTGAACTGATATTGATTCTTGGGTTTATCGTGAATGGTGTTTTTAAATAACACTCGTTCTTTAACCCGATAATTAATGAATGTGATTTTGGGTTTATCGTGAACTGTGTTTTAAATGACACTGATTCTTTAACCCAGTTAAAGATTAAAACTAAGTGGAGTTTTAATGAATCTTTAATTAGATTGAAATAATCGAGAATGGAGTATCACCAGTTTTACTTCAGGCGATAGTTAAATCTTTAATTAGATTTGAACGTGAAATGGTAATTGAATTTACCGATAACACCGTGGTGTTAGATATGAAGTAGGACCAGTTTTACTTCATGGGATGAATAGGTTGGGATTGGGAAATGAAATAAATGATTACTTCGGTGTGGTTCGCTAATCCCGACTAGTTTGAATTGATATTCAAAGGAGATTAAAGAATAAATTTAAAGAATTTATCTTGGATAAAATTAATGGGAACTTTTCCCAAAGTATAGGAATATTTGAATAAAAGAATATTCTGAATTGGAATGAGGCGTATGTTGTGTTTGTGTAACACTTTTATAATATATACGCGAGTTATTCAGAAAGACCGGGTGTATCCCATTCTGAATAACTGATTCGACGTGGTGTCGAAGATGAAGACGATGGTTGAAGACCGGAAGTCTTCACGTCGTTTGGGTGATTGCTGATGATCTTGATTGGGCTGTACACCCAAGAAGATGGAAACAGTTGGTGATCGTCCAGACGTACTTGGAGATCGATGGATATGCGGGGTACTAGGTGCCTCCGGTTTCGTTCAGACCCAGAACGGACTTGTAAATGGACTGTGTGTCTGACATTGGATTTTAGTCCGTGTGATTGATCTCTATTAAATATATATCTGTTTGGCGGCGGAGAATTTATTCTTTTGCTTAACGCCCTTCTCTGAGACGTACGAGCTCGGGGGTTATATATTGATGGATATCAAACGCATGGAGTGAATTGCCTGTGTGGCATGCCTAAGTGGCAGATGATCAAGGCTTTTGTTGAAAAGCAGGGTCTTGTGGTTGATGATCAAAGCACGGCCTGTGTGGCATAGCTTTGTGTAGCGTTGATTCGCGAGCTTCGCACCCCGGTTGTGAACCAAAAACGGGAGAGGACCTCAGGGAGGGCATGCGTTTCTTTCTAGCTAGGGTGGTGTCAGTGACCTACCAGCCCTGACATTTATATACTTTTCACCTGTGTGGTTGTTGCTGTTGCGAGGCGCCTCGGTTAGATCGGACGATCCGGGTCCGATGGAGCCATTCGTTGGCTCATTTACGCCCCAAAGGGCGGGGAAAACGTAGTGTTCAGGCATTTTAATCCACATCGGTGGACCGGCCCTGTCGCTCCAAGGCTTGACTGAGTACATGCCTGTGGCTCGGGCTAGAGAGTCACAAATCGGTAGAGGACGATCCCTGGCCTCGGTTCATAGATGGAAATCCAATTTCCAAATACGTGACATTTGCGGTTTTATTTGTAGAACTAGTATGGCGACATGATATATGGTACCCATGCCGTCTATGATTGATACTTATGATTTGAAGTTGTTTTATACACTATGCACTTATAGTAGTATCAAATGATTTGTTTTAAACGTACTAAGCATGTTTGGCTATTATAAGGGAAAACCCTATCCCCCGGCTTGCGTTGCATTGTGTGATAGGACCTGGGTCTTATAATAGCTTCATTTTTCCAAAAAGCATTGCGCTGTTTTGTTATATGCACTGGTATTCTTGGGAGGAAACCCGTTCCGTGTTATACGGCGTGGTCCCTTGATATATCTGATTTAAAGTAAAGTTTTAAATAACTGTTTTGGTTCTCACACCAGTCACATGACTGACCTGGAGTTTATTGTTTTAACCTAAACTCTGGGTGCCCCTATTTTCGACACGGGCAGCTAGTAGTTTTGGTTTTGCAGATTTATATTCGCAGGATCCTGGTTTACAGCTGGAACGATATCCGGAAAGCTTTGTATCCGTATATCTTTTCTAGTTGTGTATTGTATTATTTTCCGCTGCTATGTATTTAAATGTAATTTGAATCTCTGATATTTCTGTGTAATATTCATTTATACTCTGTATATTCTTGTATTCTGATGCATTGTTGTAATATACAATGGAATGTTCTTCTGTATGTGTTCTATTTTGTCGTGTTCTCAAACGATAGGGCATTTCGAACGGTCTGGGTCGGTTTAGCGACTGGTTCGGACCGAGCGAGATTCCTTGCTTTCACAGTTGGTATCAGAGCTTTGGTTTACAAAGCTCAGAGAACAAGGCACATTAGAACCATACGAAAGAATTCATCAGATATTGGATTAGTAATATCCAATGAGAATGACTCGTTAGAGATGGGATCAGTAGTATCCTAGAACGAGTGTGAAGAGTATATTTTTAAAATTGTAAAACAATTTTGTTTTGAAAATTTAAATCAACTATTCGTATTTGATTATTTATTTTATATAGATTTGGACAATTCAGTATATAAAGAATTTGCATATAAACGTATATTCAAAGTTTTAATATATTGGATAGATATAGCATCACACTCTAGTCGCCCGAAGATGATATTGATGATAGCGATCGCATCATCAACATTTATGTTCGAGTTTCGAAGGTGTGATTTTCTATATATTTCCATTAGACTGGTGTGAGAACCAAAATTAGATAGGGCCTATTGTTGTGATTTGGCATCAAAAATCTGATTTTTAGACTATGTATCAAAGTTATGAATTTGAAAAGCTAATCAACTAATTGATTGATGTTTGTGTTGTTTGTTTAATTATTTGATAATTTTGAACCATTATGCCTAATTTGACCAAATATTGGATTGTATTGAAAATTGGTTGCATTTGCTTGCATATACATATACTTACATTGAACAGGTCATAGCAAGGAGGCTAGAGCCAGAGGATAAAATTTGTTTGCCCGACAAATAGGTACATGTTTACTACATAATTTACTGTTTTGTTTGGGTGATGATGATTTTATGAGCCTATTGGCTAGCCGCTTGGCTTTTTCTTTTTCTTTTTGAGATCTGAAGGACCGGGGAAGCTATTTGAAATTCCCCGATGCTCCCGGTGCAGGGGAGGTTATGGCGAAATTTTTCGAAAATTTAGGGTGTTAGCCAAATTTTTGAAATTTTGAAAATTCTCAGAAACTGAAAAGTTGGAGAATGAAAGCCAGATCGAACGTAGAGTTGATTAATCAAACCACTTTCGACTTTGTTCCTTTTCGGGGACGAAAAGTTTTAAGTGGGGGAGATTGTAATAACCCGAAAATCTAGGCCAGTTTAAAATTTTTATTTTGGCAATTTTAGCGAATTTTGATTATTTAAAATGAATTATTTTAAATAATATCTACGAGAAATTCATTTTCAATAGCATTAGAACGTATATATTTATACGCGTCGTCGTTAGAATATAAATATTTATATATAATTATAAATGGAATTGAAAATGGCGCGGTAGTTCGATAATTCGATTTCAAACTTCAATTGAATGTACCGGGTGCAAAACAATCCGGATTTTAGTGAAACCAAAAATAATAGAATCTAATTGAGAAGATATTTCCAACGAATCCGGGAAATCGAAATTTCATAGCGGGAATCAAAAGATATGTCCAGTTGAAAATTCTGAATAGTCGCTATGGAATTCAGGCCCTTAAAAATAGACATTTTGCAAACGACCTCGGATTTCGACGAAACCACTTTTGTTGGGTCCGGGATGTCAAGTTATTGCTAGGTTTCAAATTTCATAATTTTTCGAATCAATATGTGAGCGTGGCAAAGGAAAACGCGTTTGACCAGTTTCAGTTGATTTTAATCGACTGGAAAATGGCCATTTTTCAAACGGTCTCAAAATTCGACGAAACTAGTTATGTTAGGACCGTATCGTCAATACGAAGCTAGAAAATATTTTTTTTGGAATTTTTAGGGTTAGTATGTGACCCCGGTAATTTGAAATGTACGTTTAAAATTCAATATAGTGATTTAAATGTAAATTTAACGGAAACTGATTGTAACAGCCGAACCAGCCTACGATACATATACCATTGTGTTCGGAATGGGGGTAAAACGCTGTGGACGACAGGCGGTGGGCCTCGTTTCGAGGTCGTATGTAAAAGTCAACTTTTAGAAACTAAATAATATAAAATAAAATAAAATAAAAACCTTCCCTCTCCCTTATCTCTCTGCCCCCCCCCCCCCCCACGTTTAAATCAATTCAGGGAAAAAAAAGAAAAAAAAAAGAAAAAATGGAGAGCGCGATGGCCGCCGCCGCCCCAGGCGGAGCACCGCCGCAACCCCCCCCCCCTCTTTCCGCCGCCTCCTTCCCCCCTTCTTCCACCGCTACAGCCCGCACCCCATCGCAGCCTCGCAACCCTAGCCCAGAGCTGCCGACGCCCCACTCCGACACAGCAGCCTTCCCTTCCTCTTCCCTTGGTCGATTGAAACCCTAACCCCCCTCCTCTGCTTCGCCAGCGTCGACGCCTCCCCTGCCATCATCCACGTCCAGCGAGCCTCCATCAACAGTGAGCTTCTCTGCTTACTTGATATATTTTTATTTTTATATAATAGAATGTTAAAGATATTAAAATATGATTTTTATATTTTTAAAGTATTAAAAATATGATTTTTATATTTCTAAAGTATTAAAAATATAATCTTTACTATATAGAAGATTATAAGAATATGATTTTTATATTTTTAAAGTAGTAAAAATATAATCTTTTATATTGCAGAAAGATAAAAATATGATCTTTGCATAGTAGGAATTATAAAAATATAATCTTTATGAGATATAGATGTTAAAATATGATAAGGCGATATTTTTATAAAGGCGAAATCTTTAAATTTGAAAAGGCAAAATCCATATTTTTATAAAGGTGAAAGATCTATTTTTGAAAAGGCGGAAACTTTATATAGAAAATAGCGTGATAAAAATATAATTTTTATCTATATAGCATTATAAAAATTCGATTTTTATATATTGAAGAGAATAGTAAAAATTCGATTTTTATATATTGAATAGAATAGTAAAAATTCGATTTTTATATAGGGAATAGAGGAATAAAAATGTGATTTTTATATATGTAGTGGCTACAGCAACGAAGTTGACTAAGATGCGATGACGACGAAGACTTCTCTAAAAGAAGTGCCGTGGAGCTAGGATAGCTATAGGTGAGAATTTCTCACCTTTCAATTTCTTTTCTAGTTATATATATATATACTAGGATGCAGACGGTGCTTAGTAGCACCCGACACAATCGTCCACAGACCATGGACTTGTTTGTTTGGTTGCATAAATTAATTTGATGACTTGATTTGAATTGGTTGTTTGGTGATTTTGACTGATGTGTGAATGGCGTGGGCCTTCACTAGACCGGGGATAAGGCTAGGCCTCGTCCCGTTTCTAGTATCGTGCCGTTATGCCGCCGAAATTTTCTAAAATAAGTTAGAAAAATAAAAATATCATTTTATTTAAAGAATGAACTGAATAGAAATTCATATGTTGGAATAAAATGTTTTTGTCGTTAAAAATATAATTTTTAACGTGAAGTGAATAAATAAATATTCATTTACAAACCAGACGGTTTGTTTATGTACACCTATTTGAAGGACATTGATTGGGTCGATAAATTTTACACATCGCCCAACTGCACGAATAAAAATATGTGTTTGATTGTTTGAAACCCCACACGGGTGTTGGGATGAAATTTGAAGTTCACTCATCCTGATTGATTAAATATGTCGATCGATTGATTGACATGCTGTTATAAGCGTTAGATCTTTATATTTGATGCTTATACAGTGTAGTGCACTTTGGTTGATGGTTGATTATTTTTCAATGCTATTATATACATGTGTTGTATGAAAATCCATATAATTAACTTTATATGGTAATTGATTGGGCCTCATTCCAATTTAGAAAATAAAGAATATTATAAAATAAAAGTTCATGTGTTGACAGTACTCATCCATTGAGATTGGTCATGTGTTGAACGAAATATTTTGATAATAACAACTATTTTGAAAAAGAAATATTTGAAATAGAATATTTGAAAATAGAAACTTATGAAGCTGTGTGGATTAGATTGACGCCATTTTGACGTGAACGATATTTATATCGATTTTAACGATTTCGAAATGAATTGAATTGAAAACGATTTCGAAATGAATTGAATTGAAAACGAATTCAAATGGAATTGAAAGCGAATTGAAATGAATTCAAATTGAATTGAAATTTGAATTGAATAGAAATGAATTTAAAACGAATTTATAAAGAAGAATTCAATTTTGATTTGAATTGAAATATAAGTTGAAATTGTTTTTGAAACGAATTTTAAAACTATTTATATAATTCGTTTTAAATAGAAATCGACGAAATATATATTATATATATTATATATATATAATATAATGGCCTGAATAGAATGCGCCGCGCCGCGGCAGTTCGTGAATTTCGACCATTTATTTCAAACGGACATTACGGGAGATCCGACCGTCGGATTCTCCTAAAACCGGAACCGTTGGGTTCGTATCGAAAAGAGCTTTCTAACGAATATTAGAAATTTGAAATCTAACGGTTGGATTTGGAGATACGTCCAAATCAAATTTGAAAAAGGTCGTTGTAAGTGCAGTTCGATGGCCATTGATGGAAATCGACTGTACGGGCCTTGATAAAATTATGAAAAATAGTAATAATTTGTGTAAAATCATAAGAAATGATTCGTGAAGATTTGGGATGAAAAACTCCATATTTGAAAAGATAAAAATAGATTTTTATCGAAATGAACTAGTTTTGAACTAGAAATATAATTCTATTTATTTTTAAATAAATAAATTGAATTTGAAATGGTTTTGAAAATAACCAGAATTTCCAATGATTGCATTGGAATGGATTTGAATCGAAATTGTCTTCGGAATATTTCGATGTTGGATTTCGTGATGATACAGATAGTGTTACGGGAATTTGAAAGATATATATATATCGTTATTTCCAATACGATATTTGTTAATCGTAGAATTTGATATTGAATATAAGCCGGTATATTTTCTATTCAGAGCCTTGTGTTTAATATCAAATGTGATTTGGGTTTGTCGTGAATGGTGTCTTCACTAACACTGTTCTTGAATCCAGTTGAGAAAAGATTAAATCTTTTTATTTAGATTTAATGAAGTGTACCAATTAAACAATATTTAATTGGAATTGAATTGATATTGATTCTTGGGTTTATCGTGAATGGTGTTTTTAAATAACACTCGTTCTTTAACCCGATAATTAATGAATGTGATTTTGGGTTTATCGTGAACTGTGTTTTAAATGACACTGATTCTTTAACCCAGTTAAAGATTAAAACTAAGTGGAGTTTTAATGAATCTTTAATTAGATTGAAATAATCGAGAATGGAGTATCACCAGTTTTACTTCAGGCGATAGTTAAATCTTTAATTAGATTTGAACGTGAAATGGTAATTGAATTTACCGATAACACCGTGGTGTTAGATATGAAGTAGGACCAGTTTTACTTCATGGGATGAATAGGTTGGGATTGGGAAATGAAATAAATGATTACTTCGGTGTGGTTCGCTAATCCCGACTAGTTTGAATTGATATTCAAAGGAGATTAAAGAATAAATTTAAAGAATTTATCTTGGATAAAATTAATGGGAACTTTTCCCAAAGTATAGGAATATTTGAATAAAAGAATATTCTGAATTGGAATGAGGCGTATGTTGTGTTTGTGTAACACTTTTATAATATATACGCGAGTTATTCAGAAAGACCGGGTTTATCCCATTCTGAATAACTGATTCGACGTGGTGTCGAAGATGAAGACGATGGTTGAAGATCGGAAGTCTTCACGTCGTTTGGGTGATTGCTGATGATCTTGATTGGGCTGTACACCCAAGAAGATGGAAACAGTTGGTGATCGTCCAGACGTACTTGGAGATCGATGGATATGCGGGGTACTAGGTGCCTCCGGTTTCGTTCAGACCCAGAACGGACTTGTAAATGGACTGTGTGTCTGACATTGGATTTTAGTCCGTGTGATTGATCTCTATTAAATATATATCTGTTTGGCGGCGGAGAATTTATTCTTTTGCTTAACGCCCTTCTCTGAGACGTACGAGCTCGAGGGTTATATATTGATGGATATCAAACGCATGGAGTGAATTGCCTGTGTGGCATGCCTAAGTGGCAGATGATCAAGGCTTTTGTTGAAAAGCAGGGTCTTGTGGTTGATGATCAAAGCACGGCCTGTGTGGCATAGCTTTGTGTAGCGTTGATTCGCGAGCTTCGCACCCCGGTTGTGAACCAAAAACGGGAGAGGACCTCAGGGAGGGCATGCGTTTCTTTCTAGCTAGGGTGGTGTCAGTGACCTACCAGCCCTGACATTTATATACTTTTCACCTGTGTGGTTGTTGCTGTTGCGAGGCGCCTCGGTTAGATCGGACGATCCGGGTCCGATGGAGCCATTCGTTGGCTCATTTACGCCCTAAAGGGCGGGGAAAACGTAGTGTTCAGGCATTTTAATCCACATCGGTGGACCGGCCCTGTCGCTCCAAGGCTTGACTGAGTACTTGCCTGTGGCTCGGGCTAGAGAGTCACAAATCGGTAGAGGACGATCCCTGGCCTAGGTTCATAGATGGAAATCCAATTTCCAAATACGTGACATTTGCGGTTTTATTTGTAGAACTAGTATGGCGACATGATATATGGTACCCATGCCGTCTATGATTGATACTTATGATTTGAAGTTGTTTTATACACTATGCACTTATAGTAGTATCAAATGATTTGTTTTAAACGTACTAAGCATGTTTGGCTATTATAAGGGAAAACCCTATCCCCCGGCTTGCGTTGCATTGTGTGATAGGACCTGGGTCTTATAATAGCTTCATTTTTCCAAAAAGCATTGCGCTGTTTTGTTATATGCACTGGTATTCTTGGGAGGAAACTCGTTCCGTGTTATACGGCGTGGTCCCTTGATATATCTGATTTAAAGTAAAGTTTTAAATAACTGTTTTGGTTCTCACACCAGTCACATGACTGACCTGGAGTTTATTGTTTTAACCTAAACTCTGGGTGCCCCTATTTTCGACACGGGCAGCTAGTAGTTTTGGTTTTGCAGATTTATATTCGCAGGATCCTGGTTTACAGCTGGAACGATATCCGGAAAGCTTTGTATCCGTATATCTTTTCTAGTTGTGTATTGTATTATTTTCCGCTGCTATGTATTTAAATGTAATTTGAATCTCTGATATTTTTGTGTAATATTCATTTATACTCTGTATATTCTTGTATTCTGATGCATTGTTGTAATATACAATGGAATGTTCTTCTGTATGTGTTCTATTTTGTCGTGTTCTCAAACGATAGGGCGTTTCGAACGGTCTGGGTCGGTTTAGCGACTGGTTCGGACCGAGCGAAATCCTTGCTTTCAAAATAGTGTTTACAGATTCGTTATAGAAAGTTTTTATAGAGGTTTTTAAACGCCATATAAAGACCTGTTTGTTGTAGTGTATAAATCATTTAAATTTGTCAAAATCTAAGTCATTATAGTAGACCACTAGGTCGTCGATGCTCAGCTTTCACGAGCTGACAAGTCATTCAATTGCTTACATAACTTGCCACATCTTACTTCATGTTGTTACAATAATACAAGCAACTCATATCAACATACATCTTGTAGCTGCTCGAATGAATGGTATACTTGGTGCGATGACACTCAGATAGAATGACTCGCTTGAGATCTGGAATAGAAAGCACAACTAATATACCGTTCTCATGAAGACGGTCGAGGCTATGAATGCTGAAATCCTTCATTTCAATGTCATCGCAGAATTCAGACTTGAATTTCCGAATAAGAGAAGAGATGTCAGAATGTAACAACCCGCATTTTATGTATCGGAGGATCGTAAAATATTTTTATTTAATTCTCTGAGGGTTGGATCATTCTTATATTTTGATATGTTGGTTATGTGGATGTGTGACATGTCCATAATTTTTACCAATTTTATTTGTGATCATTTTGCCCTTGTCAGTTTTGTATAGGGAATAACTTTTGACTAAGATCGAATTAGGCGTTAAGATCAATTTCTTTGGAAAGGAAATGGTGTTTCCAAATCCATAGAGTGGTCACATTAAAGATTTGATTTAGTGATTTGGGAGGAATCGCTATTTTAGTGTTTCACAATTTCAGTTCAAGTTTTTAAGCCATTGATGGGCTGATTTGAGGAGGCCCATTAGTGCGCTGGTGGGAGGCTATAAATAGGGGGTTATAGGCATTGAGAGAGAGTTACTTTTCTTTATTCTCTCATTTGGTCGAGCTCGTGATCTTCCTTGCTCAATCAAATATACCTTTCCACCAATAAAATTCTAAATCAACAAAGAGAATTGAATATCTACATCGTCTGAAGCTAGATCTACGTCAAGTGAAGAGAGATCGCATCAAATCAAGAGGTTTGAAGCATATTCTTTGTTGTCCGAATTGATAATTTAGCGATTTCGAGTCAATTCGAAGAATTAGTGAGTGATAAGCATCTCTCACACGGATTCAATTAAGTATATGGGTTATTGGTTCATATTTTCATCGTTTTAAGTTGTTTTCACGTAGATCTACATCATGGTAAGTATTTTTCATTTGAATCACCACAGGATCTAATCTAGCAATATAAAACCGGTAATTCTTAGGTTAATTCATATGTTTATGCAAGTTAAATTCATTATTTTAGTTTATTCATTCATTTATCATGATTTAGTGAATCTTATATGATTATTGATGAATGATTGTCATCTTGATGATGTTGATGGTTTCATAAAGTGTTGATTGTGGAATTGGATGATTTGGATGAGTTGTTTACATTGATGTGGTCGTTTGGTGATGGTTTGGTCAAGATTGGAGCTATTTTGGTTAGATCTGGAGTCGGGTTGTTTTTCTTAGGTCGTTGATGATGTGGCATGGAGTTTGGGTCGTGTGGCTTGTTGGTTAAGAAAGGGATAAAGGTCGGGTCGCTGGTTTTAGGTCTTTTTAAGACCTAAGGAGCAAGACATAAGGAGAAAGACCTAAGGAGTAAGACCTAAGGAGTTCAAGACCTAAAGAATTCCGACCAAACGAAGCTTGTTTTTGAGTCAACGATGGTTATAGATTCAACGCGAATTCAAGAAGGAATGTCTGAAGCATCGTGAAGTGTTCGTTGATCGTCGTAATGCAACGAATGTGAAGAAGACTCAAGTATGTTTGATCTCGTGGATAATAGCTGACCAAGTACGTTTGAGCTTATGGATGGTCGCTGGTGATGACGACTAGAGATATTGAAGGCCGAGGAATTATCATTGTCGTAGGTTCTAGTGGATTCAAAGCAAGGGTATAATAGAGGTGTTTCTAAAAGACTAGAGGGTTGATGGTCGAGTACCCTGGGTATTGTCGAAAGGCCTAGATACGTATTGTAGAACGGCGTATTGAGATTTTGCTAGAATCGGGGTTACCATTAGCCCTTGACATATGGCAAGGTTGGCCGTCATACAATTAACGATGGTTTCAAACAGGATAAGCAGTGATAGTCAAAGTCTTGGATGTTGGTTGTTTTTTTGTACCATCTCACCTAAGTTGTCTTACGTCGAGGGGATGTTTCTTAGGTGCTTGTCCGATGTTGATTTAGGCTTTCGGGGCTTTTGCTTGCGGGATATTGATCTCGATTAGGATTGTTTACGCGAGATATAACTAGTTTATATGATTACTATTGTCTGCTTGTTTTTGATTGCCATGGATGCATCGTTGTTTTCAAGTGCTTGTTGTAAAGGTTATCAATGTCAGATGTGGGGAAGACGGGTTGGGTTCTTCTTTGGAGTTTTGGTAGATTGGTTGGTTTATCTACCTATTCTCATAAACTTTGTTGATGATGTTAGATAGCTGTTTTATCTCTCACAAAGAGTGTTGTCTGACTCAAGGTTTTACGTTTCCCTTTTATTATCTTGGGTTGTTCATCCAGTTTTGGATGGGCAGACTGAGTAGTAAGTTACAGGTAGTAGAGCTTAGTGAGGCAAGGATGCAGAGCAATGACGAGCATGAGGCTTGCATATCAGTTTTTCTACTATCTAGTACTTGTTGTTTCCGCTGTTATGATTAGTGTTTTCTCTGAGTGTTGTGGTGAGGCAAATTTGTATAGACACTTATGTTGTAATCCAAGGGTGTATGGATATTCTTTCTAGTTGTTATGAAAGTTTAAGTTTCTACTCAAAATGCTTCTCTATTATAGTTTGTTGCATATGTTCTATTATATTTTATCCTTGCGATGTGAGTTATATGACAAATGTCGCATTGTGTTATCTTACCTAGATGATCATCCACAGCTTCCCGACACACCTTTCAGAGCATTATTCCTCTTGTTAAGTGCAGGAGTTATGGGCGGTCGTCACATTTGATATCAGAGCTCTAGTTATCGATTTTAATCAAAGTTCAAAGACGTAGTAACATACAAGAGACATACTTATAGATTTTTGATGGATGCATACTATATATATTATGGTATATAGTAATAACGTTTGAACTCTATAGTAGTTTTCTCGTAAGTGGCTAATCATTATATATTACAGATTTAAATGAGTCATCGACCATCGAGACACACTGCTAGGGAGGAGGCTTCTCCTGGAGGGGGAAATGGTGGTACATCATACTACCCAGATATATTCGGGGCCATGATCGCTGCGATCATGTGGGGGTACCTGCTTAGGGGGCATCATTGGTAGATGTAGGAGTTTAAGTGTCGGTACCCAGGGCTGTGGATTTCGTGAAGCTATGCAAAGACTTAACTTCTCTCGGAGGAAATCCGTTTATGGGGACATAGCCGACTAAAGAGTTTCAGAGGTGGTTAGATGCTTGTGTATGGATTTTTGGAGATTTGGGTATTTACGATGCAACGAAAAGAAAGCTTGCATCGAGAAAATTGCAAGGTAGAGCCATGGAATGGTGGACTCTATCGCTTTGGTGACTCTGGAAGAAGAGATAACATGGAAATAATTCCATGTCAAGTTCAAGACGAAGTTTATCTCTACTGCTCAGAAGTCAGCTCTTTTCAAGAAGTTTGTGGAGCTGAAACGGAATGGTCGATTAGTGCTTGAGTATGTTTTTGATTTTGAGGCCTTGTCGAAGTACTCCCGATCGTACATTGACTCTCCTTATCAGAAGAACAAAAAGTTGGTTATGGGTTTGGATACCTATATTGAGAAGGCATTGGTGGATCATCTTGACGATGCATATGAGAAGATAGTGGAGAAAGCTGTTCGACATGAAAGCTTGTTTCCTAAAGAAGAAAATGTTGTCGCTGCAACCAAGGAAGCTTTGAAACCACATCTGAGTGGTAATAACAATAAGGAGAGGAAGCAGCAACAACAAAAAGGGAAGGATGGCAAGAAGAAACCAAAAAGTGAGGTCGTTTGCTGCAACTGCCAATAGAAGGGCCATTCGCTAATGAGTGTTAGAATCCAAAACCTGAAAAGAAGTGCTTCAAATATGGAAAACCTAGGCATGATAAGAAGGATTGTCCGGAGCTAGCAAAAGGGAAGTAGATAGTGAAGGCTTATGCTTTAGAGGTTGTACCATCTTCTTAAAGAGCTCCTACTGTAGAGGAGAAAGGAAAGGGTGTCGTCATTCAAGGTACTCTTTTAGTTAAATGTGTTTCAGCTCGAGTGTTTTTTGATACTGGAGCATCGCACTCATTCATTTGTAATGAGCTTAGGTGCTACTTAGGTTTGGAAACTGAAATTTGTGATAGACCTTTGGTTGTGACTAATCCAGTCGGGGATTCGTCCGGCCTTTGTATACTTTGTCGTGGTCTTGTGTTATCAAGTCATGGTTGCCTTTTGTGTGTGATTGCTTTGTTTTGAACATCACTGGGTTTGGGATCATCTTAGGTGTGGGTTGTCTCAAGAGGTATGCGACAAGAGTGAATTGCGAGAAGCTTGAGGTGAGAGTCGAGGATGTGGAAGGGCGAAAGGTTTTGATTTGATGTAATCTCGAAGATGGTGTCTTCGTGAGCTTTTTATATTCTCTTGTGATTCCACAGGAAAAATTGTCATCTGTGCTGATTGCTAATGAGTTTGAGGATGTCTTCGAAGAAGTTAAAGGCTTGCTGCCGCATCATGAGATTGAGTTCAAAATCAATTTGGTCGAGGGTGCTAGACCTATCTTTATGCCTCTTAGGCGAATGGTGCCTAAGGAACAATGAGAGTTAGAGGTGCAAGTTCGTGGCCTTTTGGGAAAAGGATTCATTCAGAGAAGTGTATCTATATAGGGAGCACCAGTTATGTTTTCAACCAAGGCTGATGGTTCATTGAGATTGTGTGTGGATTATCGTGAGTTGAACAAGGTGACTAAGAAGAACAAGTATCCGTTGTCGAGGATTGATGACTTATTCGATC
This sequence comes from Allium sativum, assembly GCA_030737875.1. Lineage (NCBI taxonomy): Eukaryota > Viridiplantae > Streptophyta > Magnoliopsida > Asparagales > Amaryllidaceae > Allium > Allium sativum. Next base: position 572,993,254 of record CM060921.1, on the reverse strand, counting down.
AGCTTCACGAAGCCAAAGTGTTTTCTCAAGTGGATTTGGCAACGGGATTCCACCAGTTGAGGGCGGAAAAGGACAGTGTGCCAAAGACTGCTTTTAGGACACCATCCGGTTTCTTCGAATGGTTGGTGATGCCATTTGGGTTGACTAACACGGCAGTGTATTTTGTGGATCTCATGAATAGGTTTTTCAGAGATCAGTTGAACAGATTCGTGCTTGTGTTCGTGGATGATATTCTGGTTTACTCTCGAAATGAGGAAGAGCATAAGACGCACTTGAGAGTTGTTTGGAAATCTTGCGAAAGCATCAGTTCAAGGATAAGTTTTCGAAGTGTCACTTCTAGAAGAGCGAAGTGAGGTTCTTAGGACATGTAGTTTCTAGAAATGGAATAATGATTGATCCCGCTAAGGTGGCAGCAATCCAGGACTGGGATAGACCTAAGAATGCAATGGACGTGGGAAATTGCATTGAGTTGGCGGGATATTATCGTCATCTTATCAAGGATTTCTCCAAGATAGCTGCACCATTAAAAGGGTTGACGAAGAAGAACCAAGTGTTCACATGAGATGCAAAGTGTGAGAAAGATTTTAGAATCATGAAAGAGAGACTGACTAGTGCTCCTGTTTTGACTATTCCAAGTGGGAATGAAGAGATGGCGGTATACGCGGATGCATGCGGTACTGGACTTGGAGTAGTGCTGATGTAGAAGGATAAGGTTGTGGCCTACGCGAGCTTAAGTCGCACTAGAGGAATTATCCAACTCATGATTTGGAGTTGGCAGCGATCGTGTTTGCTCTAAAGATGTAAAGACATTACCTATTGGGGGTTCGATTCAAGTTGTTCATAGATCACAAGTCGTTAAAGTATCTTTTCTCCCAAAAAGATTCTAATGTTCGGCAACAACGGTGGTTAGAGTTTCTGGCGTCATATGATTTTGGTATAGCCTATACTCCTGGTAAAGGTAACGCAGTTCCAGATGCGTTAAGTCGAAGACACGCAAGTTTGGGAGCGATGTTTTCAGAATGGAAGAGCCTCGAGTATTTGGCAGGATTTGATTTCAGACAACGGTGTGATTTGGAACCTAAAATGTTGGCTAGCTTATCGATAAGACCTACTCTCATCGAAAGGATTGACGAGGGCCAAAAGCGGGATGTAAAGCTTGTCGAGATTATCCAGAAGTTGGAACTAGAGAATAAGGAGTTCGAGGTTGATTGAAAAGATTGGCTTCGAAAGCAAGGATGATTGGTTATTCCTGATGTCGACGAATTGAGAGATGAGGCTCTAAGGGAATGTCATAACACGAAGTTGATAATTCATCCTAGTGGTTATAAGTCAGGACATGAAGCGATCTTACTACTGGGAAAGGATGAAAAGAAACATTGGAAAATTTATTTCCAAACGTATGAACTGTCAGTTGGTGAAAGCTGAACAGAAGAAGCAGAGTGGATTGCTTCAGCCATTGGAAGTTCCTACGAGGAAGTGGTAGAAGATATCGTTGGATCTTATCGATGGACTACTTAGAACCAGGGCATGAAACGAAGGAATTTGGGTCATCGTGGATTGCCTGACCAAAAGTGTAAGGTTTATTCCTGTCAAACCGACTAGGATGGCATCGAAGTTGGCTGAGCTTTATATAAATTAGGTAGTTCGATTCCATGGTATCCAAAAGAGCATAGTGAGTGATCGAGATCCATTGTTCACAAGTGGATTTTGGAAGGGTTTGCAAGAAGCTTTGGGAACTGAATCGTATTTGATTACAGCTTATCATCCCCAAATTAATGGTCAAACCGAGAGGGTTAACTGAGTTTTGGAAGATCTCCTAAGGGCTTGTCTATTAGACTTCGGAGGATCATGGGAAGACAATCTACATCTAGTCGAGTTTGCAGATAACAACAGCTACCACTCGAGCATTGGGATGGCACCATACGAGGCATTGTATGGTAGACCGTGCAATTCTTCAGCATGTTGGTTAGAAATTGGAGATAAGTTGATACTTGGGCCTGAGATGATGAGTGAAACATCGGATTGTATCGAGATCGTTCGATAATAAATGAGGGCAGCCCAAGACCATTGGAAGAGTTATTGCCGATAAACATCGAAAAGATTTGGAATTAGACATTGGTGATATGGTTTTCATGAAGATTTCACCATTAAAGCATGTTGTTCGGGTCGGAAGTAAAGGAAAGTTAGCTCCAAGATTTGTTGGACCGTTTCTGATAGTCGAGCGGATTAGAAAGCTCGCACATAGGTTGGAGTTATCTGAGAAGACGTCGACTATGCATAATGTTTTCCATTTGTCATTTCTTCGGAAGTGTGTGCATGATTCGAATGTGGTGGCATCTCCAGAGCAGTACGAACACCTAAAAGTCGATACCATAGTTACGAAACCTCACAAGCCGCTTCGCGTTGTGGGGAATGACACGAAACAGCTTAGAAGGAAGACGGTTAAGTTATTCAAGTAACAATGGAGTGAGGATGATGATGATTGTACGTGGGAGATGGAAAAGAGCATGAAGATGACCCATCCAGAACTCTTCGTCGGTATAACCCATAAATATTGTGTAATTCTTACTCCATTCTAACTTGTACCATATTTGTGTTGTTATTGAGTGTTGTTATTAGAATTCCGCATGATTGGTTAAGGCTATGGACGCATGGCTTGATGAATGCTAGTTGGATGGTAAATTGGCCGCTCATGGATGATAGACATGCGGAACTGTTCGGTTGCTTGTGTTTGCATGGGATTTCGGGGGCGAAATTCCTAAAAGGGGGGAAGAGTGCAACAACTCGCATTTTATGTATTGAAGGATCACAAAATATTTTTATTTAATTCCCTGAGGGTTGGATCATTCTCATATTTTGATATGGGCTATGGGGATGTGTGACATGTCCACAATTTTTACCAATTTTATTTATGACCATTTTTCCACTGCCAGTTTTGTATAGGGAATTACTTTTGACTGGGATCGAATTAGGTGTTGAGATTGATTTCATTGAAAAGGAAATGGTGTTGCCAATTACGTAGAGTAGTCACATAAAAGATTTGGTTCAGCGGTTTGGGAGGAATCGCTATTTTAGTGTTTCACAATTTCATTTCAGGTTTTTAAGCCATTGATGGGCTGATTTAAGGAGGCCCATTAGTGCGCTAGTGGGAGGCTATAAATAGGGGGTTAGAGGCATGGAGAGAGGGTTATTTTTCTTCATTCTCTCATTTGGTTGAGCTCGTGATCCTCTTTGCTCAATCAAATATACCTTTCCACCATTAAAATTCTAGATCAACAAAGAAAATCGAATATCTACATCATTTGAAGCTAGATCTACGTCAAGTGAGAAGAGATCGCATCAAATCAAGAGGTTTGAAGCATTTTCTTCGCTGTCCGGATTGAGAATTTAGCGATTCCGAGTTAATTCAAAGAAATGGTGAGTGATAAGCATCTCTCACACAGACTCGATCAAGTATATGGATTGTTTGTTCATATTTTCATCTTTTTAAGATGTTTTTACCTAGATCTGCATTTTGGTAAGTATATTTTTGTTTGAATTACCAGAAATCTAATCTAGCAACATAAAACCAGTAATTCTTATGTTAAATCATATGTTTATCCAAGTTAGATCCGTTATTTTAGTTTATTCATTTAACATGATTTGGTGAAACTTATATGATTATTGATGAATAATTGTCATTTTGATGATGTTGATGATTTCATAAAGTGTTGATTGTGGAATTGGATGAGTTATTTGCATCGATGTGGTTGTTTGGTGATGGTTTGTCCAAGATTGGAGCTATTTTGGTCAGATCTGGAGTCGGGTCATTCTTCTTAGGTCGTTAATGATGTGGCATGGAGTGTAGGTCATGTGGCTTGTTGTTCAAGAAAGGGTAAAGGTCGGGTTGTTGGTTTTTGGTTTTAAGTCTTAGGTTTTAGGTCGTTAGGTCTTAGGTCATCTTAGGTCATTACTTCTTAGGTCGTTAGGTCTTAGGTTTTAGGTCATTTTAAGACCTAAGGAGCAAGGCATAAGGAGCAAGACCTAATGAGTAAGACCTAAGGAGTTCAAGACCTAAATAATGTCGACCAAACGAAGCTTGTTTTTGAGTCACCGATGGTTATAGCTTCGACGTGAATTCAAGAAGGAATGTCTGAAGCATCGTGAAGTGTTCTTTGATCGTCGTGATGCAATGAATATGAAGAAGACTCAAGTATGTTTGAGCTCGTGGATAATGACTGATCTAGTATGTTTAAGCTTATGGATGGTCAGTGATGACGGCTAGAGATACTGAAGGCCGAGGAACTATCGTTGTCGTAGGTTCTAGCGGACTCAAAGCACGGGTATAATATAGGTGTACCTAAAAGACTGGACGGTTGATGGTCGAGTACCCTAGGTATCATTGAAAGGCCTAGATACGTTTCGTAGAAAAGCGTATGAAGTTTTTGCTAGAACCGAGGTTACCAATAGCCCTTGACATATGGCAAGGTTGGTCGTCATACAATTAACGATGGTTTCAAAGCAGGATGGGCAGTGATAGTCAAAGTCTTGGTTGTTGGTTGTTTTGCTTGTACCATCTCACGTAAGTTGTCTGACGTCATAGGAGATGTTTCTTGGGTGCTTGTCTGATGTTGGTTTAGGCCTTCGGGGCTTGTTCTTGAGGGATGTTGATCTCGATTAGGATGGTTTACATGAGATATAGCTAGTTGCTATGATTACTATTGTCTGGTTGTTTTTTATTTTCATGGATGCGTCGTTGTTTTCAAATGATTGTTGTAAAGGCTATCACTGTCAGATGTGGATAAGACGGGTTTGGGTTCTTCTCTGGAGTTTTGGTAGATTGGTTGGTTAATCTATCTATTCTCATATACTTTGTTGATGATGTTAGATAGTTATTTTATCGCTCTCTAAGATTGTTGTCTGACTCAAGGTTTTATGTTTCCCTCTTATTACCTTGGGTTGTTCATCCGGTTTTAGATGGGCAGACTGAGTTGTAAGTTATAGGTAGCAGAGCTTAGTGAGATGAGGATGCAGAGCGATGACAAGCAGGAGGCTTGTGTATCAGTTTTTCTACTATCTAGTACTTGTTGTTTCCGCTTTTATGATTGGTGTTTTCTCTCTGAGTGTTGTAGTGAGGCAAATTTGTACAAACACTTATGTTGTAGTCCAAGGGTGTATGGATATTCTTTCCAGTTGCTATGAAAGTTCAAGGCTTCACTATTATAGCCTGTTGTATATATTCTATTATATTTTATCCTTACACTGTGAGTTATATGACATATGCCGCATTGTGTTATCTTACCTAGAAGTTCGTCCATAGCTGCCTGGCACACCTTTTAGCGCATTATTCCTTTTGTTAAGTGCAGGAGTTATAGGCGGTCGTCATATGAAATCTTGCCGTTGAGCCTCGGTAATCCGATGTAAAAGAGATGGTGAAGCTTGAAATCTACATAATACAATAGAAGAATACGACGTACAACCATGACCATGGATGTCACATAAAGATAAAAGCTCAAGATCTTTCCATTTGACTATCATCATGGAAATAATAGCTGAGTTCTAAGGATTAAGGCATCAGCAACTCGATTAGCCTTCCCTGGGATATACAGAATATCAAAATCATATGAAATGAGGAACTCGAGCCAATTCTGTTATCGCATGTTGAGATCCTTCTGAGTAAATAAATACTTGAGCAATTTATGATCTTTATAGAGAATAAAGGGCTTTCCCAAGAGATTATGTTGCTAAATTTTCAAGGCAAAGACAATAGCTACTAGCTCCAAATCATGGTTAGCACACTGAACCTCGTTCAGACGTTATTTCCTGAAATCATAGGCAATTACCTTATCCCTCTTCATAAGAAGGGTTCTATGACTATTAAGAGACTAACATTGGTATATACAACAAGATCTTGGTTCCCTTTTGGAACCGCAAAAATAGGCGCGTGAGTAAGAAGCTCGTTTAACTTCTGAAAGGTTTCTTCACATTGATCGAACCAAATGAAACAGATACCCTTCTGAGTAAGGCTAGTGAGAGGGATTACAATACGGGAAAAATCACGAATGAATCAAGGGTAATAAACAACCATACCAAAAAGCAATGAATCTCCGTGACATTCTTAGGCCTCTACCAATTTTTAGTGGCTTCGATCTTAAATGGTTCAACTAAAATGGAATCACTAGATACAATATGGCCAAAAATTCACTTGCTTCTCCCAAAAATGACACTTAGATAATTTCACTTTGAGTTGGTGATGGTGAAAATTACTCAAAACGATCCTTAAATGATGAGCATGCTCAGCTTCAAACTTAGAATATATGGGAATGTCATCAATGAATGAATGGACAAACTTATAAAGAAAATCCCAAAATACACAATTCATGAGATAGATGAAAAATAGGTGGACACATTTGTCAAACCGAACAGCATGACGAGCCACTCATAAGACCGATAACGAGTGTGGAGAGTGGTGAGGGGAATGCAGTCCTCCGCAAATTGAAGCTGGTGAAAACCCGTAGCAAGGTCAAGCTGAGAAAAGACCCTCGTGCTACTCAACTGATCGAACATGTCATCGATCTTAGGCAACGAATCATGGTTCTTGATGGTTAACGCGTTAATCTTGTGGTAATCGGCTCATATAGCCTAGGGTCACCATACTTACGCATAAAAACTATCATGGTACCCCATGGCGATGAGCTATATTGAATAAATTGCTTAGCTTCACGCTCGAGAAGATTCTTCTTAAGTTCCTTATTTTCTTTAACTAACATTCCAATGGGTGGTCGACTAACGGGATGTGCACCAGGAACTAAATTAGTACGAAACTCGATTGCTCGATAAGGTGGAAACCCCGAAACTGGCTCAAAGATATATGGCAAATTACACACCACTAGGATATGAGACATGTCATCACTATCATGGTCTCTAGACTCAAGAGAACATAAATATGCTTTTGTTTTGTGATCGAATTCCCAAAGAATAAGTGATAACTGAGTAAGCGAGTCTGGATGCCTCAAATATAAGGTCCTCTCTACATAAATATTTCTATCCTTATATCGTACTAGCCAGTCCATACTAAGGATCGTATCAAAACTAAGAGAATGGATCATGTCCAGATTCGCACAAAAAATAAAATCACAAATAAATAACTCAACACCTTCATACAACATGCTAATGGTTGTGGACCCAACAACTAGATTCACAATTCGCAAAGAAATCATCATACATACAACATCCAAGGAAAAAGCATCAACGAGATCTTTTAATACAAGTGAATGTGAAATACACGTATAAAAAAGAATCTGAATAGAATGATCGTTAAATAATAAAGAGCCTTCGTGGATAAATGAAGTAACTCTACATTGAGAAGAACCACCTGAACCTTCCATTACATTAAGCTTTCTGGAATTGTTGGACTTGAGTGCTATAGGACGAAATTGGTCTGATGCCCCTCCTTTTTGCAAAAGCGATAAGTACGAGGCTAAGGCCACTTCCAAATAAGATGGTCACTAGTGCCACAGTTGTAACATCCTCACTTAATAGGAAATGTTACACCTGGTTGAGAACTAGAACCCACTGCCTTCTTTTTCTTCTTAGAGAATAACTTAGATTTATTGAAAGAGAATTCCTTTTTATGAGAATTTTTGTGGGGCTCAATCTCGTCACTGCTATCCTTCTCCTTCTCCACTGCTTCAAGATGAAGCGTGCATCTACCAACTCTTCAAAAAAAGCTTCAATTGCAATATAAAAGTTTTCTTGAGATATTTCTTAAGACTAAATAAAATTTTGAGGTACTTTTTGTAGGAGGTGTTAATATATGTTATGCTGTACTTGGATAAGGCCCCAAAAGATGCTACATACTTTGAAATAGTCACCTTCCTTTGTTTATCCTCTAAGAAGCGACGGACCTTTATAGCTTTTTGGGACTCAAGCGTGAATTTAAGTGCAAATCGCTCCATGAATTGATCCCACTCTAAAGATGCCTTATCTAACTCTGCAATATGGAGTTCATACCAGTCCAATGCCCGATCTTGTAACATGCTTGATACTACAAGAATACAGTGGTGGTTAGAGATCTTCATGCGAGTAAACGTCAGTTCGTGGTACGGATCTAAGCTTGCATATCAAAAATTGACTCCGATCCTTTGAAAGGCTTGTGTAACGATCTGGATTTTTGGTCATATTATTTTAAAACATCTAATATTATTTTAAATATATTAAATGTGAGTTGATAACATAAATGGATATTTATATTAAGTTATCGATTTATTAATTGAAATATGATTTATTTCGAATATATATAATTTTTGTAATACGAAAAATCTGAAATAATTCAATTCAAAATTTAAACTGAGTCAAAATGATTTAGATAAATTAACCGAAATTCTATTTGAATAGAAATGATGATATTAATTATTTATTATTGAGGGATTAATTGCTTTAAATTTAATTTATATCGATTTAAATTAATTTCTTCTCCATATGATAGAAGTGGGCTTTGAAACCTGTTCCAGTGTGTTCAGAATAGTGGTATAACTCCTAGAAACGATGGTTAATACATTCAAATAGATGTTCAGAACCGTAAAATATATTATTATAGTATATAATGGATAATCCCGAGCTCAACTAGCAGTTAAATCAAAATCTAATCGAAATTTATTACATTGTACTTAACCTATACCTACCTGTATAATGCGAAGGCCTATTCCTTCAGGTTCAAGTTTCTCATCTATATGTTTCACATCACTGTTTTCATTTTATCTGCAAATTCGAAAGTTTCAAGATCAAAGATAAATAATGGTCGATCCTAAAATAAACCTCATCGTCCCCTTTTAATTTTAAACACTAATACCCCGTATTATTTCCCTTCCATATTCTTGTTTTCGTTCCTCAGAGAATTAAAAAGCTTCGAACAAAAAAAGGGCTGATTCAAGTCAAATTAAAATCCAAAACAAATCCCTAAAAATCAAAACATCGATCGACTGATTACTTAGGTCGAGTTCTTTGATTTGGAGTACAAATGAGTGACTGCGATTTTTTTTCCTGGAAGTCGACATCGAGCATCGCTTGGCTAGGGCAGCGATTTTGGGAGCAGTAGGTAACGAGTTTCAATTTGAGTATTGGATTTAAGTTTGTAGTATGCAGAAGCGCTTATGCTCAAATTTTAGAAGAATTCGAACTCGAAGAAGTGTCGTGACCTATAACACCCCATAATTTTAAAGAACACTATAATGATAAACTAAAGAATACTTAATTAAATATTGAGAATTAAGTAGAACGAACTACACCATTGTGTTCGTCTCGAAATTCTGCTTAAGATAGACTCTGAGTTTGCGTGAAACAAACATCGTATGAAGAAGTTATTAAGCCTAGAAGTTTGTATACATACAAGAGAATTATATATATACAAAAAAATCAAAATTTTCAAAATAATCCAAAACAGTGAAGCGGGAATGTCTAGGGGGAATCGACACGTTGGGGGGGAGGGGGGGTTCGACCCGACCCCAGGGTCGACCCAGGGTGTTCGGGTCGACCCCTATACAGATATGGGCAGAATTCATCTTTTTGAACGTGGACTTGTTTTGTGGCTTGGTTCGTTGGTTTTAGGCTAAAAATAGGACCCTATTTCTATTGTTTTTACACATAAATAACAATGGAGACAATGAGATGCTGCCCTAACTTGGATTGAATTAGCCTATTTTCTCCAATGATGGCTTATACACATACAAGAATTTCTTCTACAACTTCAGCCTAATTATTCTCTGTTCTTTAGATCCAGTCTCTATGAGTTTATGTTGCTTTTAGTTATAAACATTAAATAAGTAATCCTCATATGTTTATAAATCTAGATCCAAGCCTATTCCTATTAAGAATCTGATTCATACCGAAAACAGTTCTGTCATTACAGGTATTCCTCTATATACCTAATCTACTCTTCAGTTCTCATATGCTTATTCCTGATATGCCTATTTCTGTTATCATATGCCAATTCTATTATTATGTCTATTTCTTTCATCATATGCCTATTCTGTTGTTATGTCTATTTCTGTCATCTTATGCCTATTCTGTTATTTGGCATATTTCTGTTCCCTTCTCTCCATCTTTCCCTTTTTATTTTTATAGTGTAGGCTGCCTTTGAGCCTAGGCCTATCGCTGAAACATGCGAATGGACGAAACTGGGAATGGTTGGGAAAGATAAATTTGGGGCATATGTTATACTTTGAATTATGACCGTAATTTGGGGCATAACTTGTATTATGAATCATGACTGGGATTTGGGGCATAACCTATACTGTAATGTAAGACTAAACTTGGGGCATACGTTATACTGTGAATTATGACCGTAATTTGGGCATATAAATTTGTAGGTTTAATTTAAGATTAAGCGGAACATGTTAATGAAACTGTAAGTAACCTGTTGTAACTTGCGGAGATGTTTAATCTCTTAAAATGGCTAATTTGCCAAAACCTGTTGAAAACTGAATACTTTAATTGAAAAACCTATGATGAACATGAATAATTTTTTAAAAATAAATATGCCTAAATTTACAATAAATAGAAATCGTAACCACACTTAGACACGAGGTTAAATTCAACTTATGGCACAAGTCTGCCCGGAACCTCCTGGCAAATCCAACATCCACAAGTTGTTAATTTAATGTGAGGGGTATAGTGCGTAAATATACATGAAACGGTGCTTAGACACGAGGTTAAGTCCAACTTGTGGTAGAAGTCTGCCCGGAATCGCCTGGCATATCCAACGTCCACAAGTGGTCAACTTAATGTGAGCGGTCTGGTGCATTAACATACATGAACGTGGAATGATAATAACTTATTAACCTGTAAATACTTAACCTGTTTAATCCGTGGGGATTATATAAGCCGTTAAACTGTAACTTATTAAATATGTGGGTTAAGTAAATTTGTTGAATCTGCGGGGTTAAGTAAATCTGTTTAATCTGTGGGGGTTATATGAACCTGTTAATATGTAAGACTTAACCTGTTGCATCTATTGGGGTTATACAAAACTGTTAACATGTAATGCTTAACCTATTTACATCTGTAGGGGCTATATAAACCTGTCAAATTTGTGTAAGAGTTGAGTAAACTTGCTTGAATCGATGGGGGGTTAATTAAATCTGTTTATTCTGTGGTGGGGTTATATGAACCTGTTAATATGTAAGACTTAACCTGTTATATTTGTTAGGGTTATATGAACCCGTTAACCTGTAATACTTAACCTCTTTAAATCTGTGGGGGTTATATAAACCTGTCAAATTTGTGTAAGGGTTAAGTAAACTTGCTTGAATCATTGGGGGTTAAGTAAATCTGTTAAATCTATGAGGGGTTATACGAACTCGACAAACTTAACCTTTTTTATATGGTGGGTTATGCGGGTTTGTTAATCTGTTCGGCATAACCTGTCAAAATACTAGTAGTGGGGATGCAAGCCAAGGGGGTGGCTTGGATCATCTATTGTGTGGGACCCGTGTTAGTCAGTAACCCATATTGGTATCCAAAGGGGGACCCCAAACTAGGTAGGGGTCAGGGCACGCTTATTGAGCTGATTATAAGAGGTTCAACTGGGTAGAAGTGTCTGATGACGCGTTCCAACGGACTCATATGCGTGCATGGATCCACTTGCTCGGGAAAATAAGACGCTATAGCACTAGTAGGTATGGCTGTGTCTTTCAGAGAAAGGGGTTGCCACTTCAGGAAGTGATACATCCTACTGTGGGGCCAGCATAGGGTGTCTACAGGATAGAGAGCCGATCGATTGGGTAGTAATTAGGGTACATATAGTCCTTGTTTAGGAGCCCGTTATTATTGTTTGGAGGTAGCACCTGTCATTTCTATTGGGCTATCTGTTATTATCGTTGGGGGTAAAACCCGTCACTAGAAGTACACCTAAGTCTACCGTTATGTTTCTATTGGGATCATTCTGTTTCTATTATACTAGTATTGGTGCAGAGAAAAGTACTTGAGAAGCGTAATTTGTTCTGTCTGTTCATCCTGCTTATCCTGTTCAGTTTATTTTACCTATCGGTGACACTGTTATCTCTTATCCAGTTTATATGCCTATCATGATGCTTTTACTTATTTATATTCTAAAAGTAACTGGACTCGCCAGACTTTATGTCTGACCCGTTTTGTTTTCCTTTATTCTCTCTCTTCTTTCCCCCTCCCTTCAAGGTTCTCATAGTGGTAATACTCAGGCTTGATTAGGATTATCCCTTCTGTTTCTGCTTGGAGCTGCTTAGATGTACCGCTTTGATTTCCTGTCTACCTTGCTATGGTTATTTTTGGGGATTATGAATTTATATTACTCTACTGTGATGATTAGTACAAGGCAGATATTTTAATTTGATGTAATGGGTATTCTTTATTTCAAACTTGTATTGTAATTATGGACCACGATGTTTTCTATTTGAAATTATTATTTTAAATTCTGCTGCTATTTTATATGTTTTGTGATGTTTTTGTTTCTGTTTACCTATAACGCTTCATAAAACTTAATGCATTCTGTTAAAGAGTGACATTAACGGACGTGGGGTGTCACATTTGGTATCAGAGTTGAAGGTTGCAAGATCGAATAAAAGGTTTTGAAAATTGTTTTCAAAAAGAAAGTATTTTCAAAGAAAAAGTCTGTTTTTGAAAAATATATTCCCCAAAGCCATATGGAATATCTGTCGATTCTCTATTCTGAATCCCTTTTTCTTTTCTTTTCAAAATGTCTGGGGAACTGTTTCTCCCCGAAGGGTGTCCCCATTGTGGCATGGTTCCGTTGTCATGTTAAAACTATGGCGCATGTCGCAAGGAAGTGCTAACCTCCATCTATAGCCGCAGTAGTTCCACCTGCGGCTAATTTCCTCTCAAGCATCATAAGAATTTAAGTGCGATGGAAGCAACTTTCGAGAGACTTGTTAACATGATACACAAGGATGGTAAAGAGGAGAATAAGGGAGTTAGGGCTGAGAAGAACAAACCAAGGATGAGAAAAATGGTGGCCCAAGAAGGGAACATAGATGAAAGAAGGGAAGCCTAACAAAGTTCAAATGAATGCAAAAAAAAAAGGTTATGGTTGTGGGAGCTTGGATCATTTAGTCAAGGGTTGTAGAAAAAGGAGGAATGCTTGTTTTCGCTGTGGTGAGGTCGGACACTATACAAAGAAATGCGCGAAGAAGCAAGGACAGGGACAAAAGACATGACCATCCAGAGAGCCGGTGCATGCTCTTGAGGGAAATGGACCATACGAAGGTAGGAAATTATTTGTTGAAGGTTTGATTTCTCTTTCCGATCATCTTGTTAGGACTCTTTTTGATTCTGGCGCTTCGCATTCTTTTATATCCAATTCTGTGGTTGAGTCTCTACACCTTAGTACTCGTATGGTTTTAGATCCCGTTGTTGTCTCAAACCCCATTGGGGGCTCGGTACATCTGTTTGTGATTTGTCAAGGTTTGAGGATATCTGTGTTGGGCGTCGAGTTTGAGAGCGACGCATCTGTGCTTGATTTTATGGGATATGGTCTGATTCTAAGGTGTGATTAGCTAGTCATGTATGGTGCCATTCTAGACTGTGAGAGGAGGGTCGTTAGACTTTTGACTTGCCATGGGAGGACTCTTGAGATTTCTTGTGACCCAAAAAGGGTCTGTCATACTTCGTTTCCTAGAAACACTTGATGCATTTGTCGATGACTTGCGATCTGTACCGGTAGTCTGTGAGTATCCGGATGTTTTTCAGGAGGTTAGAGGCTTACCTCCAAGGCGCGAGATTGATTTCCGGATATACTTAGTGGACAATGCAAAGCCAGTCGCATTGCCTGTGCGCCACATGGCTCTTAGGGAAAGAAAGGAGCTCAGCAAGCAAGTAGGGGATACCAGAGAAAAGATTTATTAGGCAAAGCATATATGAATGGGGTGCTCCAGTTGTATTCACAACTAAGGTGGATGGCTCGCTTCGCTTATGCGTGGATTACAAGGAGTTGAATAAGCTCACTAAGAAAAATAGGCACCCACTTCTGAGGATAGATGATCTGTTTGACCAGCTTGTCGGTGCATCTGTTTTCTCCCAGTTAGACTTGGCCACGGGGTTTCATCAGTTGAGGGCGGCTGAGGACAGTATAGACAAGACCACTTTAAGAACTCCATATGATTTCTTCGAGTGGCTCGTCATTCCTTTTGGGTTGACGAATGCACCCCCCCTATTTTTTGTATCTGATGAGTATGAAGTTTTGGGAGTTTCTGAATAAGTTCATTATGATCTTTGTAGATGACATCCTGATCTTCTCAAAGAGCGAGGAAGAGCATGCTCTGCATTTAAGGGAGGTTTTGTCTAATGACCTGGATTTTTGCCCGACCCCAATCGATCGCAAGATCGATCAAGACCATTCAAATTCCGCATACGTTAACTTTGGGCATACAAAACATCAGAACAACAACACAGACTTTTATAACATCAATAATAAATGTTACATCAGAGTACATAATATATCAGAGTACATTGGAAGAAAATTACAGCGGAAGATAAATTGCAATAGATTAATACATTGCAACGGAACTAATCTCAGCGGAAGGCCATCAATATTCTGGACACAGCTTCAGGCTTCAATCCAGGATCCTGCTTAAAATATATCTGCAAAAAGCTACTCGACTGCCCGTGTGGAAAGAGGGCACCCGAGTTTGCAAAGTGAAACAAACTACAGGTCAGTCGTGGGACTGGTGTGAGAATTCTTAACTTAACTTATCTAATAAGAAGGCTAATCACAGGACCACGCCGCTAATGCCGAACGGGTTTACTCCATTGGATTGCCAGTGCATAAATAAAGTAAATCGTCCAATAACGTAATGCTTTTTAGAAAAATGAAACCATTATAAGACCCAAGTCCCATCACACAATGCAATGCAAACCGGAGGATAGGGTTTTACCTTATAATGGTCAAAAGATGCTAAATACGCAAAATACGATATTATTATTAGTGTGTGTGTATATATATATATTTAAAACATTTCAAATATAATATCAATCCTAGATGGCATAGCTACCATCTACTATGTCGCCATACTAGTTATACAATCAAAACCGCAAGGGCGTATTGGAAATTGGGTTTCCATCATGAGTCAAGGCTAGGGAGGAGCTCCTGACCGTTTCGAGACACTCTAGCAATGTCTCAGGATTCAGACGCTGGCGAACCCCTGGATACAGCAGGGCTAGTCCACAAATACTTTAGTGGATTAGTTATGCCTGAACACACGCTCCCCGATCCTATTGGACCTACAAATCAGCCGTGGGGTGTGTGTGTATATATATATTTAAAACATTTCAAATATAATATCAATCCTAGATGGCATAGCTACCATCTACTATGTCGCCATACTAGTTATACAATCAAAACCGCAAGGGCGTATTGGAAATTGGGTTTCCATCATGAGTCAAGGCTAGGGAGGAGCTCCTGACCGTTTCGAGACACTCTAGCAATGTCTCAGGATTCGGACGCTGGCGAACCCCTGGATATAGCAGGGCCAGTCCACAAATACTTTAGTGGATTAGTTATGCCTAAACACACGCTCCCCGATCCTATTGGACCTACAAATCAGCCGTGGGCGACCGATAAGAATAAACCGAGGCCTCGTAAAATTCCAACAACCACATAAGCAAATGTCAGCCAGTTTAAGCACTGACACTAGTTCTAGCTAGAAAGAAATGTGTGCACTCCCTGCGTTCCCTTCTCCCGTTTTAGACTCAACCGGTGTGTGAGGCTCGTGAAGTCACGATATACACAAAGCTAAGCCTAAATAGACTGTGCTTTGATCCTCAACCACAAGGCCTGCTTTTCAACAAAGCCTCGATCATTTGCATCTTAGCATGTCACGTTGTCAGACCCTACCATATTATTGATCATCTACCAATATATATATATAACCTCTAAGCTCATACGTCTTAGAGAAGGGTGATAAGTAAAGAATAAATTCTTCACTACCAAACAGAAATATATAATCAGTAGCGTTCAACAAATACAGTAGAAAGGACTACAATGTCAGACACACAATCCATTTACAAGTCCGCTCTGGGTCTGAGCGAAACAACGTGTCCGTCGATCTCCAAATGCATTTGGACGATCATTACCAAATACCTTGCCTTGGAAGGCCAATCCCAATTCAAGATACCAGTCATCATCATCCCAACGATGTGAAAACCTTCGACTTCAATCACCGTCTTCATCTTCGACTCTTGACCGTCGTGATGATTATTCAGAATGAGTTAAACCCGGTCTTTCTGAATAACTCGCGTATTTTGTGGAAAAAAACAAATATTGGAAGATCACACATTACGCCACATTCCAACTCCGAGTATTCTTTTAATAAGATATTCGTTTTAAAAGATTCTCATTAATTTTATCAAAGATAAATTCTGAAAATAAAATCTTAAATCTTCCTTAAAAGATTTATTAAAACTCCAGTTTTGATTTGATATCAAATATCATTATTACAAGATCATTTACTTTAAGGAATAAATCCTGTCTTAAACAGGTTAAAGAACTAGTGTCCTTTAAAACACAGTTCACGATAAACCTACAAATCAATTTCCAAAATATGGAATTCCACATAAATCAAATCAATACATAATCAATATAGATTTCTGTATTGGACTAATAATATAAATGGAATAACGGCAAGGCCTCTTAAATTCCATCTATAATATCGGTCTTCTTTTACAGAAGCCCATTTCGATTATTACCAATCGAATTTCCACTTAATTCCAATTTAATATATTAAATTGGGAAAACTTGATTTTTAGAAAATGCCTTTTTTTATTAAATCTATAAAATAGATTTATAAATTCCAAATAATAATTCCAATGTAAATTGGATTAAAGGACAAATGTCGCTTAAAACATCATCCACGATAAATCCACTTCACATCTCAATTTATTTATATCACAAAATATAATTGCAAATCCCAATGATCTCTAAGAAAAACATATTTTAAGATAATCATAAAAATTATTCTTTATATAAAAGATTCTAATTGGGAAGTATTCTTTATATTACAAATTCTTATCTTTACAAATATCCTTTGTTTTAAACATATACTTGATTAACAATATTTTTATGAAAATATATACTTTATATAAAAAGGATTTCTAATGTGAAAATATTCTTATTTAAAAGAACACATGAATCGAAATGCGACTCAAACATTTACCATATAATTTGGATATATGGATTTCACACACATCATATATATGACAATAACAGTATAATCATCAAATCATCCATCTACATCCAAAGTGCCATTTCCACTGTGTAAGCGTTAAAATTAAATAATAACGCTCATCGCAGCCTGTCAATCTAACGATCAACATACAACTGAATATTGGGATTAGTGTATGTAAATTTTCATCCCAACACCCGTGTGAGGTTTCAACCAATAAACAAATGATAAACTAATTTGTGCACTTGGGCGATGTGTGAAAATAATCGTCCCAATCACATAAACAAGTCGGGTAACTTGTGAATGGAAGTGTAATACACAATATATAACCATGACAAGAAAATATCTCTATTGCAATGAATGAATAAACATAATAACTTCGTCTCTATTGACAATTTCTATTTCGCTAGTTTAAACTCTAAACAAAATGGTTATTTTGTTTTAGCAATTCTAATGAGACAAAAGGATAATTTTGATTTAACTAACCTATCTTGACAAGTATATATCTTGCCAAACATAAGATATATATCTATATGTAAATTGCTTTAACTAATTCATTTTGACAAAAATGAATATTTCTGACAAAATGTCTATTTTGGTTTAACCAGTAAAAATTGACTAAAATGAATAATTGTTTTTAACTAATATAAATTAACAAAAATGAATAATTGGTTTTAACTAATATAAATTTACGATAGTGATTAATTTGTGTTTCAATTCTAATAAAATATTCCAATGCTACATTTTGTTTCATTCTTTTAATTTAGACAAAATGAGTGTTTTTGTCTATTTTAATTTAATGTTAAAAATATGAATGTTAAGTTATTCATTCTTTACAAAAGCTTAAATAAACATTTTCAATTCATTCTTTTTGAAGTGACAAAAAGGACTCATTTTATTTCCTATAAGACATTTGACAAATTGGCCCTTTTTACTTCATATAGAATTGCAATAGAAATGCACTTCTAAAATCTTTTATTTATCTCTAAAAATGTGAATAAAAAGGTATTCCTTAATTTGAAAGTAAAATGAAAGATTTAATTCATGATTTATTTACATTGAAGGATGCAAATAGGAATGCAACTTTCAAACAATATTTTATTCATATAAAAAATGTAACTTATATTTTGATGTTTGGTTTGCATGTAGGATTGCAAACAAAAAAAATGAAACTTTTATTTAATGTTTTATTTGCAACAAGGAAAGCAATTAACAAGTGTAACTTTTTATTTAAAAGTATATTTGAGTGAATGTAAAAAGGAACTCATTCCCAATGTGTATTTACATTAGTGAATGTAAATAAAAGAAACAAATTTTATTTAAAAGAGATAGGATCAACAGTATCCTAGAATGAGAATACTCATTAGAGATGGAGTTAGCAACGCCCTAGAATGAGTCAGAGTGGAAAATTTATAATTAACGTATGCGGAATTTGAACGGTCTTGATCGATCTTGCGATCGATTGGGGTCGGGCAAAATCCGGGTCGTTACATTTTGAATACTCTCCGAGCGCACCAGCTTAAGGAAAAATTCTCCAAATGTCATTTTCAGAGAAAGGAAGTGAGATTTCTAGGGCATGTGGTTTCCATGAATGGGGTAGCAGTGGATCCCGCGAAAGTAGTTGAAGTTCAAGACTGGAAGATTCCAAAAAATGCAACAGAGGTGAGAAGATTTTTTGGTTTAGTGGGCTACTATAGGAAGTTTATTGAAGACTTCGTGAGGATATCATCCCCATTCACCATACCAACAAAGGAGAATCTGACCTTTGCTTGGAATATTGATTGTAAGGATGCTTTTCAGCGATTAAAGAGGGCTCTGACAACAACCCTAGTTCTGATATTGCCTGATGGGAGCAAGGTGTTCACAGTGTACACTGATGCATATGGTACAGGGCTTGGTGCTGTTCTCATGCAAGAGGGACGGGTAGTATGTTACGGTGGTTGACGGTTAGGAATTCATGAGAAGAACTGCCCTACCCATGTTTTGGAATTAGCTGCTATAGTGTTCACGCTTAAGACTTGGCAGCAGTATCTGCTTGGAGAGAGGTTCGATTTATACACGAACCATAAGTTGCACAAGTATCTGTTCTCGCAGAAGGATCTCAAATTGAGACATCAGAGATAGGCTTCTACTTGGACCTGATATAATTAGAGAAACTTTAGAGAAGATTGATCTTATCCGCAAAAGCATAAAGACAGCTCACTATAGGCAGAAGTCCTATGCAAACAAGAGAAGGAATGATATTGAGTTTGAGGTAGGAGACATGGTTTTCATTAAGGTATCACCTTTGAGGAATGTGGTTCGCTTTGGATCTGTAGGGAAATTGGCACCAAGGTTTGTAGGGCCATTTCCCATAATAGAAAGTATTGGCCACATGGCTTATAGGGTGAAGCTATTGGAGGGATTTGCGGGTGTTCATGTTGTTTTCCATGTTTCTCATTTGTGGAAATATTTGCACAATACAACAGAGGTAGTTGAGCCGAGTATGCTTGAGGAAGTAGAGGTTTAACGAGAGGCGACAGTTAGACGAGTTCCTACCCGTATTCTTAGATCAGAGGTTAAGAAGCTACGCAATCGAGAGGTCAAGTTGATGAAAGTTCAATGGGGAAAAGACCGTGAGGATGCAACTTGGGAGACTGAAGAAAAGATTCGTGCTTCGTACCCTTTTTCTTTTCAAGGGTATGTTCTTAACTTCCTTTTCCAAAGCGTTTATTCGTACTTGCTTTTATCATTTAAGTATATCCTATCGGTCAAATCTTTGACCTTTAAATAAGGAACCAATGGATGTAAACATGTGTTTGAGACATGTTATTTTTGATGGATGTAAGTGGATGCAAATGTTTTCTAGTGGTTGCTTATGGATGCATATATACACATATTAGGCACTAGATCGGCTCAATTACTCTCATACTGCATATGGGTGTGTGTATATTTTAAATTTTATGAGTGAAAATGGGTGTATCATCATCTGGATAATGCATTTGGATGAATGATTGTGCACACATATAGAACTTACGTGTTATAGTAGGATTAGTTGCATACATTTTGATTACATGGCACGAACATAAATTGCATTAAGGAGGTCAATTGAATCAGTCGACCGCCTAATTTCTCGCATTAGCATAGGGACATATACACACACCTTTGCATATATTCATATAAGAATTAGAAATCTTTTAAGGACAATGGATGCCTGTGATTGGTGGATGAGTAGATGGATGATGGATGTTAGGATATACATTCTTCTTAACTTGGAGATTTCGGGGACGAAATCCTTTAAGTAGGGGCGAATGTAACACCCTATAATTTTAAAGAACACTATAATGATAAACTAAAGAATACTTAATACTGAGAATTAAGTAAAACGGACTGCACCATTGCGTTCGTCTCGGAATTCTACTTAAGATAGATTCCGAGTTTGAGTGAAATGGAAATCGTAAGAAGACGTTATTAAGCCTAGAAGTTTGTGTAGCACAAGAGAATTATATGTATATATATAAATCAAAATTTTCAATATAATTCAAAATAGCGAAGCATGAACGACTAGGGGGAATCAACCCTTTGGGGGGTGGTCGACCCAAGGTGTTGGTGTCGACCCTTGGTTCGACCCAGAAAGGGGGTGGTCGACCCCTATTACAGATCTGAGTAGAATTCACCTTTTTGAACGTGGAATTGTTTTTCGGCTTGGTTCATTGGTTTTAGGCTATAAATAGGACCCTATTTATATTGTTTTTACACAACAAAAACAATGGAGACAACGAGATGTTGCCCCATCTTGGATTGAATTAGCCTATTTTCTCCAGCAATAGCTTATGCGCATACAATAATTTCTTCTACAGCTTCACCCTAATTATTCTCTGTTCTTTAGATCCAGTCTCTGTGAGTTTATGTTTCTTTTAGGTATAAACATTTAATAAGTAATCCTGACATGTTTATAAATCTAGGTCTAAGCCTATGCCTGTTAAGAATCTGATTCATACCTAAAACAGATCTGTCATTACACGTATTCCTTTGTATACATGATCTACTATTCAGTTCTCATATGCCTATTTCTATCATCATATGCATATTCAGTAATTACGCCTATTTCTGTCATCATATGCATATTCTGTTATTATGCCTATTTCTGTCATCTTATGCCTATTCTACTATTAGGCCTATTTCTGTTCTCTTCTCTCTATCTTTCCCTTTTTATTTTTATAGCAAAGGCTACCTTCGAGCCTAGGCCTATCGCCGAAATATGCGAACGGACGAAATTGGGAATGGTTGGGAAAGATAAATTTGGGGCATATGTTATACTTTGAATTATGACCGTAATTTGGGGCATAACCTGTATTATGAATCATGACTGGGATTTGGAGGCATAACCTATACTGTAATGTAAGACTAAACTTAGGGCATATGTTATACTGTGAATTATGACAGTAATTTTGGGCATATAAATCTTTAGGCTTAATTTAAGATTAAGCGGAACATGTCAATAAAACTGCAAGTAACTGTTGTAACTTGCGGAGATGTTTAATCTGTTAAAATGGCTAATCTGCTGAAACCTGTTGAAAACATAATACTTTAATTGAAAAACCTATGATGAATATGAATAATTGTTTAAGAATAAATATGCCTAAATTTACAATAAATAGAAATTGTAACCGCACTTAGACACGAGGCTAAATTCAACTTGTGGTAGAATTCTGTCCGGAACTGCCCGACAAATCCAGCATCCACAAGTTGTTAGTTAATGTGAGGAGTCTAGTGCATAAATATACATGTAACGGTGCTAACACATGAGGTTAAGTCCAACTTGTGGTAGAAGTCTACCCGGAACCGCCCGGCATATCCAGTGCCCACATGTGGTCAACTTAATGTGAGGGGTATAGTGCATTAACATACATTAATGGGGAATGATAATAACATGTTAACTTGTAAATACTTAACCTGTTTAATCCGTGGGAATTATATAAGTCGTTAAACTGTAACTTATTGAATCTGTGGGGTTAAGTAAATTTGTTGAATCTGCAGGGTTAAGTAAATCTGTTTAATCTGTGGGGGTTATATGAATTTGTTAATATGTAAGACTTAACCTGTTATATCTGTTGGGGTTATATGAACCCGTTAACCTATAATACTTAACCATTTTAAATATGTGGGGGCTATATAAACCTATCAAATTTGTGTATGGGTTGAGTAAACTTGCTTGAATCAACTCTGTTTAACTGTGTGTGTATGTGTGTGTGTGTGTGGGGGGGGGGGGGGGGGGGGGTTATATGAACCGGTTAATATGTAAGACTTAACCTGTTTTATTTGTTGGGGTTATATGAACCTGTTAACCTGTAATACTTAACCTATTTAAATCTGTGGGGGTTATATAAACCTGTCAAATTTGTCTAAGGGTTAAGAAAACTTGCTTGAATCAATGGGGGTATAAATAAATCTATTAAATCTGTGGGGGATTATACGAACCCGACAGACTTAACCTGTTTTATATAGTGGGGTTATGCGGGCTTGTTAATCTGTTTGACATAATAACCTTATCAAAATCCTAGTAGTGGGGATGCAAGCCTAGGGGGTGGCTTGGATCATCTGTTGTATGGGACCCGTATCAGTCAGTAACCCATATTGTTATCCAAAGAGGGACCCCGAACTTGTTAGGGGCCAGGGCACGCTTACTGAGCTGATTATAAGAGGTTCATCTGGGTGGTGGTGTCTAATGGCACGTTCCAACGGACTTATGTGCGTGCATGGATCCACTTGCTCGGGAAAATAAGACGCTATAGCACCAATAGGTATGGTTGTACCTATGGGGGTAACACCTGTCATTTTTGTTGGGCTACCTATTATTATCGTTGCGGATAAAACCGTCACTAGAAGTACACCTAAATCTACCATTATGTTTCTGTTGGGATCATTCTGTTTCTGTTATACTAGTATTAGTGCAGAAAAGTACTTAAGAAGCGTAATTTGTTCTGTTCATCCTGCTTATCCTGTTCATTTTGTTTTACCTATCATGTGACACCATTATCTCTTATCCAGTTTATGTGTCTGTTATGATGCTTTTACTTATTAATATGCTAAAAGTAACTGGACTCGCCAGACTTTATGTCTGACCCGTTTTGTTTCCTTTTTCTCTCTCTTCCTCCCCTAGGTTCTCAGGGTAGGAATACTCAGGCTTGATTAGGATTCTCACTTCTGTTTCTGCTTGGAGCTGCTTATATGTACCGCTTTGATTTCCTGTCTACCATGTTATGGCTGTTCTTGGGGACTATGATTTTATATTACCGTACTCTGATGATTTTAGTACAAGGCAGATATTTTAATTTGATGTAATGAGTTTACTGTATTTCAGAATTATATTGTAACTGGATTATGGACCACGATGTTTTCTGTTTGGAAAAAAAGTTTTAAATTCCGCTGCTATTTTATATCCATCTTGTGATGTTTCTGTTTTTGTTTACCTATAATGCTTCATGAAACTTAATGCATTCAGTTAAAGAGTGACATTAACAGACGTGGGGTGTCACATGACCTACACTGTAGGCAACAAAGGGGAGATTGGTCGCATTCCAAAGGGGGAGTGCAAATTGGAGAAGACAGTGATAGAGTAGTGATGTTTGGGAAAAGCGGTTCATTGGTTTTGTTGAGTTTGTGTTTCGTGAAGTGGTACTTGAGTTTAGAGGAAGGAAGGAGAGGCAATATTAGCAAAACATAGGAGCAAGAACTGTCTTAGAAAATTGGAACAGGCGAATGGAAAGGGAGATTAGGAGAATGAATTAAGGTGATTTTCTTAGTTTAAAATTTGAATTTTTCATTTTTATTTTTATTTGGATTATTCGAGGGCTTATAAAATAAATCTCTAATTCAAACGAAAACTAGATTTGAGTGACGATGAGCTTGTAAGGAAAGGGGCTACAACCTGGAGTTGTGTGGGGTTTTTGATTATACTTTATAATCAACTTTATAGTCTAAATTTACAATCAAAATGTAATGTCCTCGATTTCTGATCAACTTTATAATCTATTCTTTTTATTATACTGGTAATTAAGTTCAATTTAATAATATTTGAATTTGAATATTTTAGATAATTTTGATTAATCATTCATTTAAATTCCTTTGTGTATATTTTTAACTAGTGTTTTATATGTATACATAGGTAAATGTTATTTTAACATTTTCTTTTGCATTTAAAACTTATGTTTTTTATATAAAAATATAATTGCTTAAGTAAAACGACTTTTAATATTTGAAAGGATTTAATTAAAATTCTTAGATGTATACATGAATATGCATATTCTTATGACCCTTAGTGTATAGACATATATAATGTAATATACATATATAAATCGAGGCAATAGCTTTTGTTTTAAATTTAATTAAATATTTATTTCTTCACGTATATGTACATATAAGATTAAAGCACATCATATAACAATTATAATGGTAGCAAATCAAACTCACATGCAATGAAAATTTTGTTCTGCACATTCTTTGCCATTTAAACCCATGTAGTACACAAGCACATTGAATATTCAAATCAAATGCCCATTTCTTGATTGCTTAAAAGGGAAGAATAACTATTAGTACCCAGACATGTATAGCCTGGAATACTATAAGCAAAGCATTAAATAAAAACATGAGCTATTACACCATGTATTAAATTGCAAATAGTGAATATTTGTACATTTTAAATAGTTTAAAATTTCTTAGTAGCCAAGTATACACAAAGATGTAATTACACATGCATTTGTACCCCCAAGATTTTGATCTGCAACCAGATTCAGTCGTGCTCTTTGTCTAGATGTAGTGTGAAGCCTTGTCAACATTAATTTTCAATCAAACTAAGTGTAACAGCGGATACTCCTCTATTTTACCTGTGACTACTCTGTCCATACCCTAAGCTACCCATTTCAATCAATATATATACACAGCTGAATATAGCCATCCTTTCAATCAAAAAGATCATGCGCAGCTATATCTTTTCATCGCCTAGCTGCAGTTATGACATATACCATCAAGCCGTGCATGATATTTCCCATCCAAGTATTAAATGCTTCATTAGTTTAATCATTCTTGTTATCTATATATACCCTTAGTTGCATTCATATCATCATGTGTTTATAAAAAACAAAAATGAAAAGCAAAATGAGAGAAAACATGGAGAAACAACAAGTGAAACTGTGAATGTAAAACAAGAACAGAGGTGAAAACTGGAAATGGGCAGAGCAACTAAGTGAGTAAACTTTCCATCTGACCTTCTGATTGCTATATATATAATGCATACATTTATAGATGCATATCTACTTATGAATGTCTGGTGTGTAGTTGTTATAACTTTAATTTGGAATGGAAGACAAATCTAAAACCATAACTTAAAAACATAAACAGGGAAATAAACTTTCCTGTCACTCTCTCAAACATGTTTTTAGGTACTGCTTACTGTTGTAAATGCAAATTACAGAGACATATATAAATCTGAATGTGGTTATCATAGGTGGGCATAACAATTTTTGAAAACAAACTGTAGTTAAAGTTCAGAACATAACAGTATGTTAAACTGGTGAAACATATTCAGTCCTTTTTTATTAGAAAATCAATAACACAAGTTCTAGCTTGAATAATGATTTGATGTTTACCCAAATCTGTTTGTTTAGGATCCTAGTTTAATATATAAATAGTTTCATTTCGAACAAAGGTGTATATTCGCATATGTTAGCAAAATTACAATAAGAGCTTAAGAAAATATGGAAATCCGAACATCAAAAATACGTGATTCATGCATAAGAATGCACTAGTATGTGTAAATAATGATTTTTAATAGCTAAATCATGAATTTTAGTGAAGTGATTGAGTAGATATTTAGAGATCATCAGAAAATGAAGCTGGGGGTTTCTCTGTCGATCTGAAGGATCGGAGGTGATGCAGTTGGGTCTAGAGGAGCTTAGCATGTTGAAGATTGTAAGAAAAATACTGGTTAAATTTTCCATAGCTCGAATTGGATGATTGGGATGATTTAGGGTTTTTGTTCCTGTTTTGAACGGGCTGACTTTGAAGGTGTACTGCTCGATGACGGCAGTTGAGTTGGGTAAGACTCAACGTAACGATCGAGCCACGGATGGGATTTATACTGGTGAACTTAGAAGATGATCAGAAGTTGACAGTGAGAGGGAAGGGTTTTTTTTTGGATCGAACGTCAGTTATAAGTCTGGGTAGACTGAGGTTTGAACATCAAATCTGGATACGGTAGATCGGAGTGGCAAGAGGGGTTGGAACTGGGGTCAGGCGGTCATAGGTGGTGTGTGGTGATAGTCGTGGCCGATGCAAGTGGATGGGATGTTGTATGCACGTGCACAAGGGGGTTGTGTGTACCATGATGGATATCTGGAACAATGAAGAAATAGAACGGAAGAGGAAGAGGAGCAGTTGCGTGACTGGGATGTGGCATGAGAACGGATTGAACAAGCTTGTAGTTAGTTTGTGATGGGAGTTGGCTTCGGAAAAGAAGGACAGAGATAGGAGAAACGTGGTGGTCGAGGCTGTTCCTCTCTGAAGCAAGAACAGACGGGAAAAATAAATGGGCACATATGTGCATTGTGTATAAGAGGAAGATAGGATGACAGGTAAAATGTAAAGAAATAAGGGATGGAAAATTCGTGGTCTTGGCAGGTGGGCTTTATGCCAAGGGATTAATTAATAAAATTAGAAAAAAATGGAGTTAGGCCTATAGATGTGGGCTAAAATTTAAATAAGAATAGTAAATAAAAAGGATAGAAGAGAAGGGAAGTGGTCCGAGGGGGCTGATGGGCTGAAGGAAATAAAAAGAAACATATAAAAAAAAGAAAATTGGAAAAAGGGAAATAAAAATTTTTGAAAATAAAATAAAGGGCTTTCTTTTATAAAAATATAAATTAAACATTTATATAAAGATATTTTAAGGAAATATATATATATAGAAAGAAATAAAAAGGGAAAAGGGTAGTAGGGTGGATAGAAGCAGTTGACAGATAAGCAGACAAGAATCGGAGTGAACGAAAATGGACTTGTCAAATTTAACAAAGTTATTAAATCTATTTCTTTCAGATTAAATAAAATAGAATATGAATTCGCTTACATCTAAAAATGTAGATAACTTGTACGAGTTTGATTAGTTAAACTAAGATCGAGAATATGCAGTAATTAATGGGAAATAGATAGCCGTCAATTATATTGAACAGTGATAACTCAAATGCTTTGAGATGAACTATTTAAAAGGCTAATTTAAACTATAATTGACTTAGGTCGATAAATATATTTTAAGTCGAGAAATGAATTAAAAGTTGGATTAACGGTGATTAAATGAAATATGAAAAGTCATGTAAATTTATATAGGGATTAGATAAACAGGAATTGGACCCTGTACCAATATTCATTAATGAGATCAAGTTGATAGGATAAACAAGTCTAGTAGAAATAATATTGACAATCCAAAGAGAATAACTTGGAAAGCAAGTGGTTTGTAAACAAAAATGGTTGTAAGGGATATCGGTAAAAGAAATTTGCCAAGACCGATACCGATAAGATTATTTCGAAGTTCAGAAAATAAATGGGATATAGAAATGAATCGAAGAGGGATTTTGAATTAATAATCGATTAAGGAAAATATCATTTACTTTCCATTTTAAAAATATTTTTAAACTAATTATATATATATACAGTGAATTAATTATTCATCTAAGGAAATAAAAATAGTAATCATATTTATAAGTCATATATATATATATATTGAAGTATGGATCATAACAATACTGTTATGATCAATAAATATGATTCTTAAATGGAATTTAATCTTTGATAGATATAAATTTGGAGATGATTATTTTCAAAGATCAACCAATGATGAACAACGGTTATTTGAAACGTTAAATTGTGATAGACCAGATCTGTTGTGATAATTGATTTGTTAACTTGACGTTGAAATGTTATGTCATGACCAAATTAACTTGTTAGTTAAATCATCTACATGTCTTATTTAGATAATACCCAACTACTATTATAAATACAGAATTTGTATATGTTAAATAACTTATGTAGATAAGTTATGAAAATCAACTAGGATGTAGAAACACATATGAAATATATTGATCTGATTCCTTTAAGTATCACTTGACCCTAAAGGATATTAACGTTCATCGATTTAAAGAAATCGGGATTGGTTTTCTAAATGGAATCTGAATACCACTTTGTTTTGACCTAGGCGTTGATTAAATTGAAGTTAAGTTGAAGACCATTAAAGATAGAGTTTATGCAAGGGTTGTTCTGTCGATCCTAGGTAGAAATTGCCTAAGATGGATTTACAGGATAGTGCCTTCGATTTGTCCAGTCGTAGGACAACTTGTATGGACGAGTGTCTGATAGAGTATACCTAACGGATCACGTAAGTTGATCTCTTGAAAACTATGTTTGGTGGCGGAGAATTTCGTTTCTCTTAGCTTTTTACCCGTGGTTTTGGGGAAGTCAATTGTGATTTGACGGGTTTGACGATGTGGCATTCAAAGTGAATAAAGATGTGTTGTTCAAAAAGTTAAGTTATGACCTCAAGCCTCACAACTGGGAAATGACAAAAATCGGGCAGGCAGCATGGCTAAGTTGGTCGCTCCCAATTAGGGTATATTATCACCGTCTAGAGGATATTCATTTTGCTACTTCTTTCACTTTTGTATCTCTAAGGAAAGGTTATGTTTGCACCAATCGTAAGGTGATAATATACTCGGTACACTCAAGCGAAATGAGTGACCGGTCATGTGTAGCCGAGATGTTCTTATTGAACCCAGTGTATTCCTCTCTAGAGATACACTATCGGAAGGTGGTTCCATACCTTGTCATAGTGGGAAATCCATTACCCCTAAATGCAAAGCGGTTTTGTTTGTATATTATATATGTGGAGCGTGAGATGCAAGCGTTCCGCTAGATTTTAATTTATTTGTGGGAACCCTAGACATTATTATAATATCATAATAGTTATGATTTCAAAGGAATTTTCTAATTTAAGTAAATTGTTTAAAATCGTTTACTCATACCAGTCCCATGATTGACCTAGAGTTTACTTTTCTATGATTTCTCTAAACTCTTGGGTGCCCAAATTTGTAGAGGCAGTTAAGTAGTTTTGGATTTTACAGATAATGGGGAAGGAGTTGGAGCAGGAGGCTTCAACAATAGATATGTAAAGTTTATTTCTGCTGTGATGTATATATGTTGTACGGTGATGTTGTATGTAAGCTCAGATATAGTTTTTTATTTTTCAAGGCTTGTATATATATAATATTTTATTCCACTGTGATTGTGAGATTCTGTGTTGTTCAGTTCTTTCTTCTATAATATTTTTTCTATTCTAATTTTCTGTCCATTATAATTCTCACCCTCCAACGTCTTTCTATCAATGGTTCGTATTTTCGTGCAATTTGGGTTGGACTTATATTGTATTTGGTCGACTCAAAGGGATTGAATTTCTGGGTCGTTACATTAAAGATGCTATATTAAGGAAATTTATACAAATAATATTATAAAATGATTATTTGTTAATAAACGAGTTTATTGAGAAATAAATTTTAAATGAAATGGCTATGGAAATAATTAACCTATAGGCATAATATTAATTATATTTCATAAACCTGATATTCTGAATTTTTTATATTTTACTGTAACTCAAGTAGGTATGAAATATTAATTTGATTTTTGAATAAATATAATTAGTATACTAGCCTAGTTTTTAGAAAGAAATTTATGAAATTATAAAGATCCCCTTTATGTGGGTATGAAATTGTAAAATGAATAATGACTTGTGAAATATATGTAAATTAAACTCATGAAGCTAAACAAATTTTATGATTATAATTTAAGCAACAGTAACTTAAGCATGTTCGTTAAGTAATAAGTTCATTTGAGTTTGAGTTTAATCACTTTGGAATAACTTTGAACCTGAAAAAGGTTGAATATAAATAATGATAACTTAAACTTTATAACGTTAATAATAGTTAAGAATAATATTGATCTAGGTATTAATGTGACTGAACTAAATATAAACGTATTGGTATGTTGAATTATATGTTAATATATATATATATATATATATATATATATATATATATATATATATATATATATGATATGAATTTAAAACATAGATTTCCAATAAGCGAATGATTTAATTTTACCAAAAAGGAAATCTAACTAATAACCCTTAGGATAAATTAAAGATGTAGATTCGAAGAATTTAACTAAACTATAGCTTAAGTAAAATGTTAAGTAACCATATATAACTTATGTTATGAAACTATTATTTTTCACGATTTCCCATTTCAATTATATGTTAGTTATTTTTGAATAAATGATAGGAGTCAAAATATAGTAAAATAAATGAGTTGGGGAGAGTTATATATATATATATATATATATATATATATATATATATATATATATATATCTTCCATGTTTGAAATTTTAAAATAAATAAATGGTTTGAAATATATTAGTTATAATTTTTGGAACTTTTTGGTATATCTTCTGTTATAAAAGAAAAGTTTCAAGTATGGACCTTGACGTTAAGATTGGACTATCGAGTACTTAATGACTTGGAGATACACCTAGCTAACGTGAGTACTAAATCCTATAAGCATTAGGTAGATATAGAATCACATTCTTGTCACTTGAAAATGATTTTGGTAATGACTACGTTATTATCGGTATTTATTTCTGGGTCTTGGGAGTGAGAAAGAGATATATAGTGTTAGCTGAGACGTTGATTTTATGTATAACTTGACTATAAAACATATTAAACTACTAGATTCCTGAACGTTTCATTTTTAGGATGAAAAGTTTCGAGTGGGGTTGTAATGACCTAATTTTTTTAACCATTTAAATTTTGTTAAATAAATTATAAAATTTAAGTTTTATCAATGTAAATTGTGCTTATTTGATATTGATTATAATTACAATAAACAATTAACAAATTTGTAAATTATAACCTGGTTGAATTATTAAAATGGAATTTAAATTATGTGATAATTTCAAATACCAAAATTTGATTGAAACTTAAATTTATTTTAAAACAGTAGTGATAAATTCGTAATTATGAAGTTAACGAACGTGTGTTTTGTGTTAAATAAATATAGTTTTTCAATGTAACTAAATTTAACAATACAAAATTTAAAACTGAGTAGGATTGTGTTTTAGTGAATTTTGATAATTCTATTGCGTTTAAAATATCGAAAACCGATATTTCGATTTATATATATATAGAACGACATATTTCGATTTATCAGTGAAAAGAGACTTTTGGGTTGTTGTAACCACTACGGCCTGACAGATGTGTTACAACCTATGTATATTTGGGTTTTCTATAACCCTACGCGTCATTTTCTTTTTCTCAAACATCTTATTTCTTTCCAAATCCCAAAATTTCTTCTCATAGAAAATAAATGTCATAATTCCAGATTCTTCAAACCATGTCATATTTGATATCCTTGGGAAGATCTCGATGAACGTAACTCAGATCAACGGTTCGTTTTCTAATTTGACGCTCGGCTCACTCGCAAATTGCGGTCAAAGTTCTGAAATCACGAAAACCTATACGTTAAATTGTACATTTTTTATTCGGGCAATTATTGGAGAAATCAATATATGGGTATTAAAGAGATCAACGATTGGAGTTAGAAGGTGGTGGTTTCATGGTCTAAAACGACTTATGGTTGCTAAAATTTGGTTGTTAGAATTTGAAATCCCCAAATAAATGGACGGTAGTGCGACAAATCTGAGGGCGTGGACATTAGTTAGTGGATAGGGAAAGATAGAGCTTGGCAAGGGATTCCAAGTGAGGTTTGTTGAAGATGTTAACTCGTGGTGAGTAAAGAAGCAACCACTGATTAAAGTCGATTAAGTTATGCGTAATGGGTTACGGGTTCTCACGAGTTTACTATAGCATGGACGCTGGCAAGAAGAAGAGAAAGTTACTAATATGGCGAATAATTATAGGTTTGATTTTTTTAGTTTGTTTATTCTAAATTCAAATTCAAATGTTTGAATATTAATAACTTTTATATGCAAGATCAGATTAATACATGCTTTTCTCTGTTGGATTCGTATCGAAATTCCAGACGAGATGAAGTTGGTTTGGTCGGATTTGGTGACTGTTAAAATTTTGACCTAAAATCAAATGTGAGTGTTTTAACCCACCTACGACGTACTACAATTTCTATGTTGGTTAAATTAAAATTATGTTATGATTTATTTAAATAATATTTGGAATTTCAAGTTGACATCAAAATTGTTTTAACTGCTAATTGACACCTGCTATATGATAAATTGACATGGATGTGAAATAATGTTTGATTGACTAATTACAAACTTGATATATGTTAAATTCGAACTTAAATGGATTAAATTTGAATTATCATTTGTTCGAGTTGATATTTAATTAATACTGAAATCAAATGCCAGTTAAACATCAATATTTTAGAATTGACACTATTCTGATATATGTTGGTCGTTTTGGATAATGAGTGCATGTTATTTTTATTTGTTCAACGATGATTTAAATGTGTGTTATTTTTTTATGATTACTGTTTACGATATATCCCTGTCACTCTCTATATCACTGAAATAGGATAAATTGATATTTACATCCTTGGATATCGAACACTTGAATTAAGAAGTAGATTGAAATAATATACACTGATGACATCCGATACGAGTTGAAATGATATGTACTCATGAAATTTAAATTTAAATTAAATGATCATTTTTTCATAGGGTAGAAAATTAAATACGGACACCAAGGTGAAATGAAATATTTTATAATTGTAGACACGCCTTTTGGTGAGGTCGTCACAACTTGGATTCTACCAGGAAAAATGCTCAGGACTTGAGTATAAACTCCAGCTAACTTGCATTCACTTGGTTGAAGTATTAAAGTCTTTGGGATTTTGGACTATGTGTACTTGAAGCCCTGGTTCGGATCGAACCATCTAGCTCAAATAAAGGTGACTCGCCTTATTACACCAGCTTCAGATTGAAGATGAATTTGGATCAAACTACTTTGGACCGAATTCGATCCAGCTGCATACGAAGGAACCTGGATTTGGACGTAGACCTATTCTCACGGCTATTTATGTGTCCCACTCACTTTCTGACTCAGTTCGAGTTACATCTGGCAAGTATGATATGAAGAGGAATTATTCGTGTTCTCCACTACAACCATGCTACCTGTTGGATAGTTGGCACATGGCAGTTCGATTCGAATATGAAATGTGCCTATATATACCTGTTTTGAAGATAAGATGGGGGACTTCTTTCTCTTCTTCAAAGGCATTCAGATCTTTCTAGTGTAAAGGTGAAAGGACATTGCATTGTAAATTGGCCGAACTCATTATTGTAACACAAGGATTTTGTGTACAAACCATCTTCTTTCTCCATTTTCTTACACCAAATTTACTTATCTCTGTATTCTATCAGTATAAACAAAGATTATAAAATGGACGTAGGCTTGGATTGAGCCGAACCACTATAAAAATATTGTGTGCTCCCCTGTTATTTGATTTGATTTATTTCTTTGTGATCGTGATTGTATTGATATTGTGACCTTTTCTATGTTGGACGTGAGCAAACCAAATTTACGTCTAACAATAATAAACTACTTAATATAAAAACTTAACTATTATATATTTTATTAATTATTTTAAATTAAACTATTTTATATCAAAATTTAACTATTATATATTTTTAATATTTTTTAAGCAATCTATTTTATATTAAATTTAACTATTTTAGTTAGAACTATAAAATTTTAAAATTAACTATTATATATTTTTATAACTATTTTAGTAAACCATTATATATTTAATCTAACTTTTTCTTAATTTATAATTATTTTAGTTAAACTATTATAATATATTAAGTTTAACTATTCTATATTTTATAACTATTTAATTAAATAATTTTATATTAAATTTAAAAATGATCTTTTATAACTATTTTAATAAAACTAATTTACGTTAGTTTAACTATTTTATTTTAGAACATTTCAATCAAACTATTTTTCATTGAATTTAACCAATTTTTTTAACTGTTTTAAAACTGAAACTATTATATATATAATTCAACTATTTATAAATAAAGTTTGTTTTCAATTCGAATTGTTTAAGTCCAAATATTTGAATATAAAGATTGATATTTGTAATATTAAAATCTGAAATCAAAATCTGAATTTTGATAATGAACCATTTTGTAAATATGAAATTTGACACTGAATCAAATATTGAATTGATTTGAGTAAATTATAATGAAAATTAATGTTTGAATGTGATTTATTTAAATATAAATGACCGTGGTGTAAATTAAGCATTTGCTTGTTAAAGAGACCGGGGCCGAATATTTGCATATGCTTTGTCAATATTCGAAACCACTTTAACAACTTTGTACGTGGTAGATGAATCCAAAATGAAGTAGGATGGTTTGGTGAACGGTTGCTGGAATGAAGTAAGAGAACGACGATGGATAGCCTTGACCTTCGGGTCATAATTAAAATGACCTAAATAGGAGTTACGCGAAGGCCAAGTAGGTTGGCTACCCCAATCGACAACACTTCTTCGTTTGTTATATCAGTCCCTCAATTTGATTTGACTTGATGCGCATTCATAATTATGGGAGTATTGTTCGAGGGAGTGGCAGTTGCGACTATGCGTTCCCACCAGCCCGGCTCAACAAAACAGAAAAATCTACCTTAGGTATTGCCTTATGTGCCTTTTCATATTTATCTCGATCGAGCCCACTCTGAGTTTGTTTTGACAATGTCGTATCACCGATTCACTGGGCATCCCTATTCATAGATGGTTTACTGTTATTTTATGCAAACTATACGATACTGTTTATAAAATGTGCAACTGCATTTTTAATGATTTAAATAATAAAATAAGTTTGTAAGATTAACAGAATCTGGCTATGGAAGTTATACCATTTCGTCCGTGCCAATTTTTGATCAATTTACATATATAATTTGCAAAAATGGAGTTAGAATGAAGGAGTTATCGAAGAAAGAAGATTTGAAAAAAAAAGACTTTTTTTACATATAGTTGACTTGACCTCCAGGTCGACCCATAAGTCAACTGGGCATAGTGACCTGCAATCATGCCTAGGTGCAATTGTGCCCAGATATGAAAGGGTGACAAAGATATATAATTTTGCAAAGGTGACCCATTTTTGTTGGTTGTTTTAGCAATTTGAGCCAACATGGCACATTTTGATTAGTTTAGTGATGTAATTGGCTTGGATTTAATCAAGAAATCGAAGGTCTAAGATCCCTAGGCTACACTATAAATAGACCAGTAGGCCTAGCACTTCATTCACAACACAATATTTTCCTCACTGGATTCTCTCTTTTTGAGACGAACCCGGCCTAAATTTTTATGGGGAAATGTGTACTAAATTTAATATTTATAGTCCTATTAGAGTGGGTTTTGCAATAGCCTAAGAAAAGAGCTAAAGACGACAGGTCAGCGGATTTAAGTTATATCTTTTTAATAATGGTATATAATAACATTTAATTCATGTTATAATTTAGCATAGCTTAATTTAGAATTATTTGTAGTAGTTTATTTCCTATTATATTTAGGTATAGTCTAATTAGATTTATTTACAGTAGTTAAGTTCATACTTGATAAAACTTGGCTTAGTTTAGTCAGGAATTTTTAGATTATATCTATAATTAAATTGTAAATTTGGGAAACTTATACTTATATCCAGAGGTTAATTGTTTAGAATTAAACTTGTACAAATATAAGTATTGTTGAGATAAAAGATTTGCGAAAAAGGGGCATAGCCCCAATTGTAGAAATTTACAGTAATTTTGTCAAATTTTAGAAATAAATTAAGAAAGAGAGTTAAAATATATCAATTAAATTGGAAGTTATAATTAGCCTAGATTGGTTGTTAAGGAAAAAGGGATAAATTTCATAGTTTAGTTTGTAAGTGAACTAATAAACATAATTACAAGAATAGAAGAAAAAGTAAATGATTAGCGTAAAATAGGGATTTAACCATATGTTGTACTATCCAATAGCTTAGAAATAATTAAAAAATGTCTTATAATTAGAATTTATGTTTATTGGATTGTTTTATATTAGATTATGGAAATAAATTTTAATACATTTTCAATAACCAACCAATTCGAAATAAATATAATTTCCTAAAGATAAAAGATACAAAATGACAAGTAAAAAAGTAATATAATTGAAAGAGGTTAAATAAAGAAAAAAGAATAAGTAAAGTTAGACAATTGATAGCCCGAAAATAATAAGTAAAGTGTATGATAAAGATCAGTTGTTATAATACAAGTGATAAGAAGAAAAAGAGATTATTATGATAAAAAAATCTATGATAAGATAATATAGCTTCAGATTAAGATTGGCATAAATAGCAAGTAAGAAAAGATGAGATAATTTCATAATAAAAGAATAAGAGCAGATTAACAAAATAAGAAGAGAGAAATTAAAGGCGTAATGAAAATATTTCAACATAAAGCTTAGTAGGAAATATGAGATGCATCTTGAGTATTCTGAAGTGAATCCGAAGGAATGCCTAGCGATGCGGACCACAACAAATTCATCAGAGTACGTTGATTCACGAGGCACATTTATAGCAACATTCTTGGTTAGTCGGGGGATGATGATCTCAGGAAGACTGGGACAATCCATGCTGAAGATAGGAAGCATGGTCTTCAAAGCAAGGATACTCCGAGGATGGACCTCCCGTGTAGGCAACAATTTAGGTGTTCCACTAGAGGCAGGTTTGTAGTTTCCGTCAAGAGAGTTTTCCTTGACTGCATTCATGTCGATAACAGTCAGAAGGCTGATGGGTGACTTTAGGATATATCAGTTTTAGTCGTCAGGACCAATAGAAGGATAGTAACCATCAGATCCTCATTATTGTCAGCTAATAACGAGTATGCGAAGATATGGTTTAAACTAATAAGATAGTGGTCTTTAACTATCAGGACACTATTGAAGTGGCAACGAAGATTTTTTTTCTTAGTTTGTTTGTTCCAGGGCAAGGCCATAACCCATAAGAGTGTCTCCACTAGTAGATGGGTAGTTGTATTGGATGATAACCATGATAGAAGCGACGTACCTAATTTAACATCTATGGGCCCTAGAATTTATTTTTTGCAAATTGTAGAGAGTCCTCTAATGAGTTCTATAGTAAGCCCAATCGTGCCACTTAGCAGCGGAACTTAGCGTATAGACAAAAGAATTACGTGTAGATCCTCAATGTACGCACTAGGTGGTACACCGTGGATATCCGAGTATTGGTGTAGTCCAATACAGATACAATTTCACATTTTCTTATAGATGACGGAACATTTGTATTGTAGGTTTTACGGAGTAATCAGTGACAATTGTAGTAGCACCACTTTTTCATAGACATACGACAGAGACTTGTCGAGGAGAGTACTATGGGTAGTACGTAGATATATTAGGCATATAACTAAATATATTATCTCGTTTAATCTACTAGATAGTAGACGGGCATGATTTACGCATAGAGGCGAGTGTATTATTAACCCTAATAACTTAATAAAAAGTGAATCAGAGATAGAACGGTATATGTATTGTTATTCCTAAAAAAACATAATTTATCCATTCACCAGAACTTTAATTATAACCCCTCTACTCATAACAAACCCATAGGTTAGACAGATGACGGAGATTTTCAAACTTAAAGACACTTATTTTGTGTCATTATTATGGTGATATTTAATATTTATCATATTTTGTTTAGTTCTGCTGTGAGATGTTTATTTGAACTCTGATATATTTATCTTTGCCTTTCTACAAGATACCAAACAACCAACTCGAGTTTTAGTGGACTTGCATTTTAGCATTTTGTGAAAAATCCAGGCCTATTGGAATTCGGGTTGTTACATTTGGTATTAGAGCTTAGGTTTAAAATTCCTCTACACATAGCGAGCATTGTTAAAATATGAATATATTATATTGTATATACCTAGATCCATAGAGAAACACACTTGGAAAGGAAAACGACTTATGGAAAAAGTTGGAATATCCGTTTTGTACACTAAGATAATGTTGTGGAAATTTAAGAATAGTGGACCATAGTGTGGCTAGGGAATAAAATGTATAATAATTTTTGAAATAAAAAGGAGAATTCCATGTGTTAATATCTTAAATTTCAATATATCATATTAATGGGTTGGACGGTAGAGCTTTAAAATATAAGAAAGAGTATAAAGGAAAATGGACTAGGAATATATAAATATTTTAAAGGAAAATGGACTAGGAATATATAAATATTTAGCGCAAATATAGCGCTAGATTTAGATTTCAGATTATACGTAGCATTGGAGGAATTAGCGTAATAGAGAAATTGATAAAGAAAAATAATTTCATACAAAGTATTTGGGAATGGAAATTAAGCAACAACTTTGTACTTAGCCCCACAATTATACTTTTAAAAGGACTTGAAAAATATATATAGAGAAAAAGATTTCTAGAAGAGTTTACAAGTTTCAATTTAAAAGTTTATAGTTATTAGAAATTTACTAGTTTGAAATATTGAGATTAGCATTAAAATAATTTCTAAGAAAAATGTACAGTTTTTTTTTCAAAAATAAAGTGCGTAGATAACTTATGGGGTCAAGCAATATAAGTGATTAAGAAAAGGAGTGAAAATGAATTAGGCATATATATATAATGCAAAGATGAGCAAAAGGCAAGTTTTCCATATAGAAATCGACAGTGTTGGGTAGAAATAACTATTTGAAAGTTGAAGTTTAGAACCCGCATTGAGTTTAACCCATAATTAAAACTTTTAAAAGAGTTTTCAAGTTTTGAAATAAAAAGTTCATAAGTTTTCAAAAATTTAATAGTTTTAATCTAGAGAGTTCCATTAAAATAATTCCTGGAAAAAAAAAGAGATGGAAGATTTGTTTGAAAAAAATACATGTGCATGTTGCATAGGAATAGACAAATAAGAAAAAAAGGATGCTAGAATTTTTGGAGGTAATTCTAAAAGAAATCAATTTGGATAGATTGAAAAGAAGCTAAAACGACCCAAACTCGCCCTTACGGGAAAGCCCAGATTGAGTTGAGAACACGACAAATCAGAAAACAAACAGAAGAACGTTTCATTGTTGTTACAACAATTTACGTCAGAGTACAAGAATATAGCAGAGTATGAATAAATATTATACATCATACAAATATCAGATATTAAATTACAAAGCAGCGGGAAATTAATACAAAACACAACTGAAAGAAATACACGGATACGGAGCTTTCCGAATATAGCTTCAGCTGTAAACCAGAATCCTGTAAAAATAAATTTGCAAAACCAAAACTACTAGTTGCCCGTGTGGAAAATAGGGGCACCCAGAGTTTAGGTTAAAACAATAAACTCCAGGTTAGTCATGTGACTGGTGTGAGAACTAAAACAGTCATTTAAAACTTTACTTTAAAAATAGAGTAAATCAAAGGGACCACACCGTATAACACGGAATGGGTTTCCTCCCTAGAATACCAGTGCATATAACAAACAGCGCAATGCTTTCTAGAAAAATGAAGTTATTATAAGACTCAGGTCCCATCAAACAATGCAACGCAAGCCGGAGGATGGAATTTCACCTTATAATAGCCAAACATGCTTGGTACGTTTTAAAGCAAATCATTTTGATATTACTGTAAGTGCATAGTGTATCAAACAGCTTCAAATATAAATGTATGAATCATAGACGGCATAGTACCCCATCCTACTATGCCACCATATTAGTTCCACAAATAAAACTGAAAGGTCACCTATTGGAAATTGGATTTCCGTCATGAGTCGAGGCAAGGGATGTACTCCTCGCCGACTTTGAGACACTCTACAAAATGCCTCAGGGTTCCCCGAATGAACCCTTGGATCCTCCAAGGCCGATCTTCCCCTACGTTTGAGGATTAATTATTCTTGAACACACGTTTCTCGGTCTTATAGGACCTATCCATCGGCTCCGTAGTAACTGATATATTCGAGGCGCCTCGCAATCCATCATTCACATAGGTAAAAATATAATAAATGTCCAGGCTCCATACCATGACACCACCCATATCCAGAAGGAAACGTCATGCACTCCTTGGGTCCCTTATCCCGTTTTTGACTCATACCGAGATGTAAGGCTCGCGAATTAACGCTATACACAAAGCTATGCTATTTAAAGCCATGTTTGATCATCCACCACAAGACTCTATTTTTCAACAAAAGCTTGATCATTTGCATCTCAGCATGCTATACTAACAATACATGCCATGCAACTAATGTCTATCGATATATAACCTCTAAGCTCGTATGTCTCAAAGAAGGGTGTTAAGCAAGAGAATAAATTCTCCACCACCAAACAGATATATATTTAATAGAAATCAATCAACACAGAATAAAATCTAATGTCAGACACACATCCATTTACTAGTTCGTTCTGGGTCTGAATGAAACTGGAGGCACCTTATTCCTCGTCCCATATGTCCAATACATGAGAGAGACCCTCGCATATCCGGTCGATCTCCAAGTATGTCTGGACGATCACCACTTATTACCTTGTCTTGGGTGTACAGCCAAATTAAGACATCAGTAACCATCCAAACGATGTGAAGACCTACGGTCTTCAACCGTCATCTTCATCGTCAAATTATCGTCGAATCAATTATTCAGAATGGGTATAAACCCAGCCTTTCCGAATAATTCGCATATTTTATAATCAATAATCAAGTGCTATAAGAACACAACATATGCCTCATTCCAATTCAGAATATTCTTTTATTCAAATATTCATATTCTTTGGGAAAGGTTCCCATTAATTTTACCAAATATAAATTCTTTTAAATTTATACTTTAATCTTCCTTTAGATATCAATTCTAAACCAAATTAAGGTTTATCCAAACTAGTCGGGATTAACGAGCCGTATCGAAGTAATCATTTCTTTTATTATCCCAATCCCAACCTATTCATCCCATGGAGCAAAACTGGTGATACTCCATATCTAACACCACTGTGTTATCGACAAAAATTAATTACCATTTCCCGTTCAAATCTAATTAAAGATTTAATTATCTCTTGGAGCAAAACCGGTAATACTCCATTCTCGATCATTTCCCAAATTTGATAATTTAAATTATCACATTCACATTTCAATCTTGTGACGACCCCAAACCCCCGTTCCACGGTGGCAAGGGTAATCTTTGGCATATAACACATAAACAAATAACAGCAGAACAGAAATATATCATTACACCAGATAATGTACATCAAATAATAATCATCAGAATTACACAGTATAACAGGATCATACTTAGTACAACATACAGTTTTAGCTTTGTATAAAATGTCTACAGCGGAATCAAACATAATATACATAACAGAAGCTGAACAGCATAAAAGAAGTGATAGAATCCATCTTCAGCTCCATAGCTATCCAGAGAGAGCCTGCTAAAACCTGAATATAAGGCTTCCCGTGTAGAAAATAAGGCACCCGAATTTGCAAGTGAAACAAACTACGAGTCAGTCATGGGACTGGTATGAGAAATCTACTTAACTTATTTTACAATAAGGCCAATCACAGGACCACGCCGCTAACGTGGAATGGGTTTACTCCATTGGATTGCCAGTACTTAAAACAAGTAAATCATTTAAACAATGCAATGCTTTTTACAAAAATGAAGCCATTATAAGACTCAGGTCCCATCACATAATGCAACGCAATCCGAAGGATAGAGTTTTATATTATAATGGCCAAAATATGCTTGAAACGTATAAAACAAAAGTATTCGATATTATTACTAGTGTTTATATGTTTCAAAAACATTCTCAATCATATGTATCAATCATAGACGACAAAAGTGCCCCATACCACTATGTCGCCAAGTACAGGTTTACAACCAAAACCGCACGATGTCGTATTTGGAAATTGGATTTCCGTCATGAACCAAGGTAAGGGATCATCCTTACTGCTTCGAGACGCTCTAGCCCGTGTCTCAGGATCAGAATGCATCGACCCTTGGATCGTCAGGGCCGGTCCACACGGAGTGGATTAAAATGCCTGAACACTGCGTTTCCACATCCTATGGGACGTCAAACTGGCAGGTATATCTGCCAAACCACCCATCGGCTCCGAAAAGACCAATATAACCGAGGCGCCTCGCTGTCCATCATCCACATAAAACATCCGAGTGTGTAAAACCCAGACACCACTCCTAGATAGAAGGAAACACACGTCCTCCCTGATGTCCTCTCCCGTTTCTGGTCCATACCGAGGTGTGAGGCCTGCGAATCAACGCTATAATAAAGCTAGCTATATCAAAGCTATGCTTTGATCATCAACCACAAGGCTCTGCTTTTCAACAAACGCCTCAATCACTGCATCTCAGCATGCCACACAGGCAATTCACGCCATACAACTGGCGTATATCAATAACACAGAATGACATCCAATGTCGGACACACGGTCCATTTACAAGTCCGTTCTGGGTCTGAACGAAACCGGAGGCACCTTATTCCTCGTCCCATATGTCCAATACAGGAGAGAGGTCCTCGCACATCCGGTCGATCTCCAAGTACGTCTGGACGATCACCACTTATTACCTTGTCTTGGGATGCCTCCCAATACGGACATCAACAATCATCCAAACGATGTGAAGACCTCCGGTCTTCAACCACCGTCTTCATCGTCGATTTCTAATCGTCGACCAATTACTTGAAATGAGATTTAACTCGGCCTTTTTAAGTAATTCACGTATATTTAGAATTCAAATCAATTCATTTCCATGGTTAAATTATTTGACATCCATAATCCAGTTCATTAATGTAATTTTCATGTCAAGCACATTCAACCATTAAATATCCAATAAACCACGTAAATTCGGTTTATTTCCATTCCATATTGTTTATAATATTTATAACGATTTATCGCTATTTTTATTTATTTAAAAATAGCTCATTTATTCAAATGACACTTCAGGCCATAACGCGGCCATGGTGCTGTTTTTCTTCAGATTTGAATTAAACATTTCACATAATA
Source organism: Allium sativum (assembly GCA_030737875.1). Lineage (NCBI taxonomy): Eukaryota > Viridiplantae > Streptophyta > Magnoliopsida > Asparagales > Amaryllidaceae > Allium > Allium sativum. The sequence goes on along the minus strand of CM060921.1, from coordinate 572,949,984 downwards.
TAACCGTTGGATCATTACAAATTTGGTATTGTTGGAAAGATATTTTCAAAGCGGACCCAACGGTTTCAGTTTCGAGAAAATCCGACAGTCGGATCTCCCGTAATAATCATTTAAAATCACGATTTCAAAATACGAACTGCAGCATCGTTATTCGTTTTATTTTAAATATATATATATATATATATAATCCGTTCTTCCATTTCCAAATCATTTTCATTTCATATATGTGGTAAAAATAATATTTTTACCCAACAAATAGCTATTTCAACACATGACTATTTTTAACACTCCATATATATAATAAAAATGTGATTTTTATTGTTAAAACAATTTATTTAAAACATGAATATTTTTAGTGATTCATATATACATAATAAAAATGTGATTTTTATTTTCAAAATAATTTATTTCAAACATGAATATTTTATATACTTCATATATATAATAAAAATATGGTTTTTTTGTTAAAACAATTTATTTAAAACATGAATATTTTTCAACACATGAATATTTCAGAAAATTTCGACAGCATAACGCAGGGGGTTTAAAACCAGCACCATCCCGAGTACGGCTCCTCGCACTACCTTACGCCTCGCAGCGTTCCCTAAGGGGCTTATCCTTATAATCTAAATATTTCGATCATTTTCATATCACAATGGATTTTTCCACAAACAATTCCAATTTTGTTTAAACCACAAACAATCTTTATCAACCATTCGCATTTATCAACTAAATTTCACGTCAACCAAAATCCAAACAATCACAACCAATATATATCGTCCATGGTCTGTGGATAAGGGGAGTGTGTGTGTGTGTGTATATATATATATATATATCTATATGTATATGTATATATATTTCAATTTCATTTCCATTTCCATTTCATTTCAATGCACATATGATTTTTACAACGTATATATAACTTATACATCGCACATATAATTTACACAACGCTTATATATGAGGTGTACAACACTTATATAACTTATACATTGATCATATAATTTATACATCGCCATTCCATTCAAATTTGAATTTAGAAATCTCACATTGAGTTTCACTCCTCCAAATATTGTAGGAAGCTCCAAAAATTCTCCAGTCTCTTCTAAATTGTAGAAGACGTCGGCGCGAGTCCAATGTCTCTTGTTTCACTGGATTTCGACAACATAGCAAAAAGATATGATTTTTATTGTAATATCATAATTCATAGCACTTTAAAGTGCTATTTCCTTTATAATTATTTCAGCCGTTACCTTTCAGCTCGATGTTCAAAACTAGGTTTGCATTTATCTTCCAATCCGGTGCGTTATAGGAGGATGGGCCAACGCTAGGGGTGAGCAATATTCGGTTCAAACCGAATTAACCGACCAAACCGATTCACTTCGGTCGGTTCGGTTCGATTTTGAAACTAAATCGGTTTTAATTCGGTTTGTAAAATAAATTTATTTGGTTATCGGTTTAACCGAATTAACCGAACTTTTAATTTATTACCTAATTTTTCGATATTGTAGTACTTCAAATAATTAGTTTAGTCATATAATACAAAGGCATTTGTTGAAAATAGATTAAATCTTATTATAAACATAAAATTTACTATATAAAATTTCTCTAAACATGAATTTTTGTTTTACTTTGAGTGAATCCATCATTTGAATAATAATAAATCCTTCAAGTTTGGTTAAATCGGTTTCCGACCGAATTAACCGAAATTAATTTGGTTCGGTTCGGTTTGGAAAAATTTCGGTTTCAATTCGGTTTGAGATTTTTTACGTCCAAACCAAACGAACCGACCGAACGCTCACCCCTAGCCAACGCCACGTCGAAGAGGGGGGAGGGACGCACCCACGCGCGGTGGTTGGGTCCACTTCAATGGCCGGAATCGTCCTCAGTGGCGATTTAAAGTCTCCAACTTTGGAGAGGTGGTTCTCAGCGATGGCGTGATGATAGGAGGAGCAACTGGTATGGATTTGAAGCCCACAAGGAGATCTTCAAAAAGTTCCAACGGGGCGAGGGTTTTTAATGAGTAGATTTGAAGAAACAGAGGAGAGAAGGTGGTAGGGTGTTCCCGTCGTTCGTCGCTGGTAATCAGGGAGAGAGAAAAGGAATTTTCTTTTTTTATAAAAAAAAATCTGATTGGCCAATGCAATTTATAATTCCAAAAATATCCGTTTTTCCAAATGAACTCCAATTCAAACCCAACGACTATCGTCCCTAGCTAAATACCCACATTCCGGACACAATGGAATATGTTTTGTAGGCCCATTCGACTGTTTCAGTCAGTTATTCTTCAAATTAAAATACTTTAAATTAAAATATAAAACATTCAAATATGGATTTGAAAGTACATTTTAATTTGCCGGCGCGACATACTGATTCTAAAAATTCCAAAAAAATAAATCTGGCTATATTAGGACGATACGGTCCCAAAAAAAATGATTTCGTCGAATTTGGAGACCGTTTGAAAAATGACCATTTTATGGTCGATCCAAATTGACTAAAATTAACCAAACACATTTTCTCTTGCCACGCTCACATATTAACTCCAAAAATTATGGAATTTGGAATCTAGCAATAATTTGACATTCTGGATCCAACATAAGTGGTTTCGTTGAAAACGGAGGTCGTTTGCAAAATGTCTATTTTCAAGGGCTATATTAATTCCATAGCGATCTTTCTGAAAATTCATTTGGCTATAACTTTTAATTCCCGCTATGAAATTTTGATTTTTCAGATTCGTTAGAAAGATATTCTTAAATAGATTTAAAACTTATTGGTTTCACTAAAATCCGGTTTATTTTGCATCCTATACAGTCAGTCAAAGTTCGAATTCCAATTTTCAAACTGCCGCGCCCTTTCAAGCCTTGTTTTATAATTAAAATAAATATTTATATTCCAACATCGATTCAATTAAATATATATGTTCTAATTCTATTCAAAATAAATTTCTTGTCGTTATTATTTAAAATAATTCATTTTAAATATTCAAGATTCATTAAAATAGCCAAATTAAAAATTTTAAATTGGTTCTGATTTTCCGGGTTGTTACAATCTCCCCCACTTAAAATCTTTTCGTCCCTGAAAAGGAACAAAGCTGAAAGTTGTTTAACTAACCAACTCAATTTTCATTCTGGCTTCCATTCTTCAACTTTTCAGTTTCTAAGAATTTTATAATTCTTCAAAAATTTGGCTAACACCCTAAATTTTCGAAAAATTTCTCCATAACCACCTTTGTACGGGGAGAGGTTTGGAAATTTATTGGGCCTAGGTACCCAATAAATCCTAAAAAGCATACACATATTTATAATGATATATTCCGGTGTCCACAAGGGAGTGTGTATAGATCATAACTCCGGAGAATAAATTCTCATCACCCTATAAATGGTTTTTGTGCCTTAATGACTATAGAGACGTGTTTATTGTCATCTCCAGACCCGTGTGTTTTTTTTATTAATATGGCAATTTACCGTTACATTTTATATAGTCCATATCAGTCTTCGTTTCAACCTGTAATATGGTCATCGCCATACAAGCCTCTCGCTTGTATGGTAAATCTTCAACCTCGTCACACAAGCTCCAGGTGCTTATTTGGTATATGATAGAGTATGCTATCTTCACGCAATATGCCATGTAGTGTAGTTCAAAATTAATTGTTACTATCCTATGGAGACGTTTATTATTTCACACAGAACAACCAGCACTCTGCTTTCAATGGCATTCACAGGAGTTGGTATATAAATAAAATTGCGCATCCAACTCATTAACATTTACCTATTTGTCGGGCACGCAAATAAATTCTTTACTCAACAGCAAATCCATTCACCTATTCAAACATATATAATGTACATGCATGTATTTCAATCAATTTTCAAATCAATTCAATATTTGATTCAATTTGCATAAATTTACCTTTGTTTCTCTTATGGATTAAATTAATTATCCTTCCACTATTTTGATTAGTCAATTTCATAATCACTCAACACAAAAAACAATCAATTTATTAATTAACTTTTCAAATATATAGCTTGTTTATATACATAAAAATCATACTTGCTAATGTCAGATTATACTTAAAACTACTCATCCAAAAATGAAAACAATAGTAAAGTAGGAAACAATACAGAAATGCAAAATATGGCAAATGTACCTTGCACTAGAGCTAATCAGAGATATCCACTCTGCAATTGGGATAAGCTCGCTTTATGCTCTCTTCTGTTTCCCAAGTACAGTCCCACAGATCTCCACTCCATTGCACTTTGACTAAGTGAACCGTCTTGTTCCTCAGCTCTTTTGTTTCTTTGCCAATAATCTTTATTGGCCCTCTCCTCACTGCCAATTCTGGAGTAATTTCCAAATCTTGTTGCGCGGCTTCTTCCACGACCAAGTCTGGATCATGTACATGCTTTCGAAGTTGAGATACGTGAAACACATCATGTATTCCAGGCAACCAGTCAGGCAATTGAACCCTATAAGCAAGAGTTCCAATCCTTTCGAGCACTGGAAATGGGCTAATAAATCTGGGTGCCAAACTCCTTATTTTACCAAATCGGATCCTCTCATTGGAGAAATCTTTCGATACACATAGTCACCAACAGAAAATGCTAAATCTCTTCTTCTCGAGTCTGCATAGCTCTTCTGTCAGCTTTGAGCTGTTTGCAGTCGCTTCTTAATGAAATCGACTTTGTCTGAAGCTTCGTGAATCATATCGGGTCCCAATACAAGTCTATTACCAGGTTCTACCCAACAAGCCGGAGATCTGCACGGCCTACCATACAATGCTTCGAATGGTGACATTTTCAAGCTTGCTTGGTAGCTGTTGTTGTATGAGAACTCAGCCAAATGCAAGTGTTCTTCCCATGATCCGTCAAAATCAATAATACAAGCCTGCAATAAATCCTCTAGAATACGATTCAACCTCTCAGTTTGGCCATCTGTTTGAGGATGATATGCTGTGCTAAGATTCAATTTTGTTCCTAATTCTGCTTGGAAAGCTTCACAGAATTTACTAGAAAAAATCGGGTCACGCTCACTAACAATATTCATGGGAACTCCATGCAGTTTAACAATTTCCTTAAAATAAATCTGCGCCAGACTCTGAGCAGTTATATTTGATCTGACAGGTATAAAGTGGGCGGTTTTCGTGAAACGATCTACGATCACCCATATACTGTGGTTTCCTTTCCTGGTTCTGCGCAAACCATCTATGAAATCCATAGAAATCTGCTCCTACTTCCAACCTGGAATTTCCAATGGTTGCAACAATCCGGTGAGTTTCTGTTGATCGCTTTTGACTTGTTGACAAGTAGAACACCTGCTAACATATATAGAGATGTCTCTTTTCATCGCCTTCCACCAGAAAGTTCGCTTGAGGTCATTATACATTTTACCAACCCCTGGATGGATACTCAGCTTGGACTTGTGACATTCATCCAATACTTCTCTTTTGAGCTCAAGGATGTCGGGCACACAAATTATTTCTTTCAATCTCAGAACTCCCGTGTTATCCACTTAGAAACTGGAGACTTCGCCCCTTTGAATTCTTTTGATCATCTCTTTAACAAAATTATCATCTTTCTGAAGAACGGATATTTTATCAATCAACGAAGGCGTAATGATAAGATTGGCGATGATCACATTCTTCTGCTGAGCGCATCAGCCACAACATTGGCTTTCCCCGGAGTATACAAAATATCAAGATCATACGCCGCGAGAAATTCTAGCCAACGCTGCTACCTCATATTCAGATCTTTCCAGGCGAATAAATACTTCAATGATTGATGATCAGTATGTAATTCGAACTTCTCACCCAATAGATAATGCCTCCAGATTTTCATACCAAACACGATGGCTAACAATTCAAGATCGTAAGTTGCATAATTCTTCTCATGCGGCTTCAACTGACGACTAGCATAAGTGACTACTTGGCCTCTTTGCTTTAATACTGCACCAAGACCTTCTTTAGAAGCATCTGTCCAGACTTTCAAGTCTTGATTGCCATCGATAATTGTTAACACTGGAGCAGTTGTCAATCTTAACTTCAGCTCTTGGAAAACTATCTCATATTCTGGAGTCCAATTGAACCTTGCATGCTTCTTTGTAAGCTTTGTTAAGGAACTAGATATCTTCGAAAAATCTTTAACGAACTTCCGATAATAACTAGCCAATCTAAGAAAACTTCGGACTTCTGTAGGAGTAGTTGGCTGCTTCCAATCTTGAATAGTTGTGATCTTACCGGGATCCACAAAATTTCCTTCTTTTGATACAACGTGGCCAAGAAACTTGACTTCTTATTGCCAGAATATACATTTAGAAAATTTGGCCTTTAAAATATTCTTTCTTAGAATCTCTAACACTTGTTCCAAATGTTTCGCGTGCTCGCTCTCTGACTTAGAGAAAATCAATATGTCATCAATGAAAACCAGTACGAATTTATTCAATACTTCTCTGAATACTCTATTCATTAGATCGACAAAATAAGCTGGAGCATTACATAAGCCGAACGACATTACTAACCACTCGTAGAATAAATCTGGACCTCTGAATACTGTCAAAGGAACACACTCTTCGGCAATACGAAGCTGATGGAAACCTGTAGCTAGGTCCGTTCGTGAAAATACTTGTGCGCCATATAGACGATCCAACAAATCATCAATTCACGGCAATGGATATTTATTCTTTAATGTCTGCTTGCTCAAGTCACGATAATCCAACATAGTCTGAGAGTACCGTCTGACTTTGGGACAAACACCACTGCTGCTCCCCAATCAGAGAAACTAGGTCTGATCAGACCCATCCATACAAGTTGTTGATTTTGATTGTCTAACTCTTCTTTCTCCTTCAAGGTCATTCTTCAAATAGCGTGAACTACTGTCCTTGCATTCGGAATTAAAGCGATTTTGAAATCAATTTCTCTATGCGGAGGTAAGCTAACAACTTCTTCGAACATGTCCGCATAATTCTTGACGACAAGTATATTTTCTATATCGACCAGAATATTCTCTATGAAGACAGGAATAGGTTCTAATTGAGCAGGAGAAACAACAAGAGCTGACCAAAAGTCTTTTCTATCCGAATTCGGACCTTCGCATGGAATGGTTATATAATTCCCAGATTTAATCTTTGCCCTTACGACTCTGTCGGCCATTTAACCTCAGCTTCATATTTGATTAACCAATCCAATTCCAAAATAAGATCAAATTCTGTGAAATTCATGACAATCGAGATGGTAGGGAAACGATAGCAGGAAAAAGAAACAGGCACCCCACATATCCAACTAAGATCGAGGGAACCGCCAACCGGATTATGGACAGTCATGGGTTCTTTGAGCTTTTTCAATCTCAGATCTAATTTCTTAACTGCATTACTTGCAATAAAGCTTCGCGACGCGCCTGTATCAAACAGTACTTTAACTGGAATGTTTTTGACAGTAAGCGTGCCTTCTATAACATCTGGCCTCCCTGGACAAGCTGAGGGTGCTGAAGTTTCTGCCACTTCGTTTACATGTACTTTTTCGGATTTCTTTAATAACCGGCAATACTTCGCAAGATGGCCAGTCTAATGGCACTTATAGCATCCCCTATTCTCTTGAAACTCCTTCTTGGATTAAATCCACTCTTTAATCGCTTCTTTAAGGGTCCACAGTTTATCGCCAAATGCCCTTTCCGAATACAGTTAGAGCAGGTGGCAGTTGTTACTGGTCCTTTCTCAGGTTTAACCCTTTTCCTCTTGGCTTTAGGCTTCTCTCTGACCCCAGATGCCGTACCTGCCTCAAGCTGTGTACTTGTCTCTGGGTTATCAGTTTCAAAATCCCTTTTGTTGCTAGAACTACATTCTTCTTCGTCTTCCAAAAGGCCTTGCTTATCAAGATCTTCATACTGGTAAGCCATATATATCATATCAGAAAATGGTAGCTTCACATGTGCAGTTACATTACTTTGGTACTTTCTTTGGAGCCCGTTAATAAACCTCAGATTCTTCCTCTTAGGATTTTGAATTAGATGCGGGACAAAACGAGAAAGTTCATTGAATTTCTTATGATATTCTAGAATGGTCATATCTCCTTGTATCAGATAATAAAATTCATCATATAGCCGATCTGTTGTTTCTGGAGGAATAAATCTTTCATTGAATTTTTTTTAAAATCTTCCCAGGTAATATTACCATCTGGATTATCTTTAATAACAGTTTCCCACCATATTAAAGCTTCGTCTTTGAGTGCCTAAGATGTCAGTAATCTTTTCAGATCATCTCTCCGCTTGGAACCTTCAAAAAATTTCTCAGTAGAGCGCATCCATGCTTGTGTTTGAATAATGGATTCATTGCCCAAGAATGGTACTCCACCCAGATTTCGATACCTATTTAATAGAGCTTCAATATCTGGTTCTGACCTACCTCTTCTACTTCTGGCACTCATTTTCTACGATGCCTGCAAATAGTAAACAAAGTGTCAGGCCAGCAGAAAAGGTATTTTAAAGCATAGAGACATATACTTGAATGTAAATATGTCTATAGGGGTGTATTTCATTCTGCTACACTCATTCTAGGATATTACTGATCCTATCTGAAATGAGTTATTCGTCATAGAATACTTCTGGTTCTATTTCTGATGAGTTCATTAATATGTTATATTCCAGAACTAAGCTTAACCAAAGCTCTGATACCACGTGTGACGACCCCAAACCCTCGCTCCACGGTGGCAAGGGTAATCTTTGAAATATAACACATAAACAAATAACTGCAGAACATAAATAAATCATTACACCAGATAATGTACATCAAATAATAATCATCAGAGTTACACAGTATAACAGGATCATACTTAGTACAACATACAATTTCAGCTTTATATAAATGTCTACAATGCAATCAAACGTAATATACATAACAGAAGCTGAACAACATAAAAGAAGTGATAAAATCCATCTTCAGCTCCATAGCTATCCAGAGAGAGCCTGCTAAAACCTGAATACAAGGCTGCCCGTGTAGAAAATAGGGCGCCCAAGTTTGCAAGTGAAACAAACTACGAGTCAGTCATGGGACTGGTATGAGAAATCTACTTAACTTATTTTACAATAAGGCCAATCACAGGACCAAGCCGCTAACGCGGAACAGGTTTACTCCATTGGATTTCCAGTGCTTAAAACAAGTAAATCATTTAAACAACGCAATGCTTTTTACAAAAATGAAGCCATTATAAGACTTAGGTCCCATCACACAATGCAACGCAAGCCGGAGGATAGAATTTTATCTTATAATGGCCAAAATATGCTTGATATGTATAAAACAAAAGTATTAGATATTATTACTAGTGTTTATATGTTTCAAAAACAATTTCAATCATAAGTATCAATCATAGACGGCATAAGTGCCCCATACCACTATGTCGCCAAGTATAGGTTTACAATCAAAACCACACGATGTCATATTTGTAAATTGGATTTTCGTCATGAACCAAGGCAAGGGATCGTCCTACCACTTCGAGACGCTCTAGCCCGTGTCTCAGGATCAGAACGTATCGACCCTTGGATCGTCAGGGCCGGTCCACACGGAGTGGATTAAAATGCCTGAACATTGCGTTTCCTCACCCAATGGGGCGTCAAACTGGCCGGCATATCTACCAAACCATCCATCGGGTCCGTAGAGACCGATATAACCGAGGCACCTCGCTATCCATCATCCACATAAGTAAAACATCCGAGCGTGTAAAACCCAGAACCACTTCTAGATAGAAGGAAACACACGTCTTCCCTGATGTCCTCTCCCGTTTCTGGTCCATAGCGGGGTTGGAGGCCCGCGAATCAACGCTATAACAAAGCTAGCTATATCAAAGCTATGCTTTGATCATCAACCACAAGGTTGTTCTTTTCAACAAAAGCCTCGATCACTGCATCTCAGCATGCCACACAGGCAATTCACGCCATACAACTGACGTATATCAATCACACAGAATGAAATCCAATGTCGGATACACAGTCCATTTACAAGTCCGTTCTGGGTCTGAACAAAACCGGAGGCACCTTATTCCTTGTCCCATATGTCCAATACAGGAGAGTGGTCCTCACACATCTGGTCGATCTCCAAGTACGTCTGGACGACCACCACTTATTACCATGTCTTGGGATGCCTCCCAAATAAGACATCAGCAATCATCCAAATGATGTGAAGACCTCCGGTCTTCAACCACCGTCTTCATCGTTGATTTCTAATCGTCGACCAATTATTTGAAATGAGACTTAACTCGGCCTTTTCAAATAATTCACATATATTTAGAATTCAAATCAATTCATTTCCATGGTTAAATTATTTTACATCCATAATCCAGTTCATTAATGTAATTTTCATGTCAAACACATTCAGCCATCAAATATCCAATAAACCAAGTAAATTCAGTTTATTTTCATTCCATATCGTTTATAATATTTTATAACGATTTATCGCTATTTTTATTTATTTAAAAATAGCCCATTTATTCAAACGACACTTCAGGCCATAAAGTGGCCATGGCGCTGTTTTTCTTCAGATTTGAATCAAGCATTTCACACAATCTAACTGTTGGACCATTACAAATTTAGTATCGTTGGAAAGATATTTTCAAAACGGACCCAATGGTTTCAGTTTCGGGAAGATCCGACGGTCAGATCTACCGTAATAATCATTTAAAATCACTATTTCAAAATACGAACTGCAGCGTCGTTATTCGTTTTATTTTAATTATATATATATATAATCCGTTCTTTCATTTCCAAACAATTTCCATTTCATATATGCACTAAAAATAATATTTTTACCCAATAAATATTTATTTCAACACATGACTATTTTTAACACTCCATATATATAATAAAAAATGTGTTTTTTATTGTTAAAACAATTTATTTAAAACATGAATATTTTTATCGATTCATATATATATAATAATAATGTGATTTTTATTTTCAAAACAATTTATTTCAAACTTGAATATTTTATATACTTCATATATATAATAAAAATGTGATTTTCATTGTTAAAACAATTTATCTGAAACATGAATATTTTTCAACACATGAATATAAATCAAACACATGAATATTTCAGAAAATTTCGACAGCATAATGGTAGGGGGTTTAAACCAGCACCATCCCGAGAACGGCTCCTCACACTACCTTATGCCTCGCGGTGTTCCCTAAGGGGCTTATCCTTATAATCTAAATATTTCGATCATTTTCATATCACAATGGATTTTTCCACAAACAATTCCAATTTTGTTTCAACCACAAACAATCATTATCAACCATTCGCATTTATCAACCAAATTTCACGTCAACCAAAATCCAAACAATCACAACCAATATATATCGTCCATGGTCTGTGGACGAGGGGAGTGTGTGTGTATATATGTATATTTCAATTTCATTTCCATTTCATTTCAACGCATATATGATTTCTACAACGTATATATAACTTATACATCGCACGTATAATTTATACAACGCTTATACATGAGGTGTACAACGCTTATATAACTTATACATCGATCATATAATTTATACATTGCCATTCCATTCAAATTTGAATTTAGAAATCTCATATTAGGTTCCACTCCTCCAAAAATTGTAGGAAGCTCCAAAAATTCTCCGGTCTCTTCTAAAATGTAGAAGACGTCGCCATGAGTCCAATGTCTCTTGTTTCACTGGATTTCGACAACGTAGCAAAAGGATATGATTTTTATTGTAAAATCATAATTCGTAGCGCTTTTAAGTGCTATTTCCTTTATAATTATTTCAGCCATTACCTTTCAGCTCGATGTTCAAAACCAACTTTGCATTTATATTCCAATCCGCTGCGCTATAGGAGGATCAGCCAATGCCACGTCGAAGAGGGAGGAGGGGCGCACCCACGTGCGGTGGTAGGGTCCACTTCGGTGGCCAGAATCGTCCTCGGCGGCGGTTTAAAGCCTCCAACTTTGGAGAGGTGGTTCTCAGCGATGGCGTGATGATAAGAGGGGCAACTGGTATGGATTTGAAGCCCACGAGGAGATCTTCAAAAAGTTCCAAAGGGGCGAGGGTTTTTAAAGAGTAGATTTGAAGAAACGGAGAAGAGAAGGTGGTAGGGGATTTCCGTCGTTCGTCGCTGGTAATCGGGGAGAAAGAAAAGGAATTTTCTTTTTTTTTATAAAAAAAATTTGATTGGCTCGTGCTATTTATAATTCCAAAAATATATGTTTTTACAAACGAACTCCTATTCAAACCCAACGACTATCGTTCCTAGATAAGTATCCCTATTCCGAACATAATGGAATATGTTTCGTAGGCCCATTCGACTGTTTCAGTCAGTTATTCTTCAAATTAAAATATAAAACATTCAAATATGGATTTGAACGTACATTTTAATTTGCCGGGGACACATACTGATTCTAAAATTTCCAGAAAAATAAATTTGGCTATGTTAGGACGATACAGTCCCAACAAAACTGATTTCATCGAATTTGGAGACAGTTTAAAAAATGGTCATTTTCTGGTCAATCCAAATTGACTGAAAGTAACCAAACACGTTTTCCTTTGCCACACCCACGTATTAACTCCAAAAATTATGAAATTTGGAATCTAGCAATAATTTGACATTTCGAATCCAACAAAAGTGGTTTCGTTGAAAACGGAGGTCGTTTGCAAAATGTCTATTTTCAAGGGCTATATTAATTCCATAGCGACCTTTCTGAAAATTCATTTGGCCTTAACTTTTGATTCCTGCTATGAAATTTCGATTTTTCAAATTTGTTAGAAAGATATCCTTAAACATATTTAAATATTTTTGGTTTCATTGAAATCAGGTTTATTTTGCATCCTGTACAGTCTGTCAAAGTTCGAATTCCAATTTTCAAACTGCCGCGCCCTTTCAGGCCTTGTTTTATAATTAAAATAAATATTTATATTCCAACATTGATTCAAATAAATATATACGTTCTAATTCTATTCAAAATAAATTTCTTATCATTATTATTTAAAATAATTCATTTTAAATATTCAAAATTCATTAAAACAGCCAAATTAAAATTTTTAAATTGGTTTTGAATATCCGGGTTGTTACAAATCTAATTAAAGATTTATTAAAACTTCACTTAGTTTAATCTTCCAACAACATTAGTAAATGACTATTTAACTTTCGAAACACAAACATGCCACATTGACAATCTACACCGTACCATTGATTTTTGCCGATATAAAACCTCTAAGCTCATACGTCTTAGAGAAGGGTGTTAAGCAAGAGAATAAATTATCTGCCACCAAAAAATATATATACTGCAGAGATCAACAATACAGTTTGAAATACAATGTTAGACATGAAATCATGTCTTTAACTGGATTAAAGAACCAATGTCATTTAAAACACAGTTCATGATAAACCCAAAATCACATTCCATTAATAATGGAATCTTCATGGAAAACATATCAATGTATAATCGATATCAATTTCCGTATCCGACTAATAATATAAATGGAATAACGACAAAGCCTTTTAAATTTCATATATATTAACAGTCTTCCTCCACAGAAGCTCACTTCGATTATTACCAAATCGAACTCCATTCAATTCCAATTTATTATATTAAATTGGAAAACTTTACTTTGGGAAATTCCCATTAAATATTAATAAAAAGATTTATAAATTCCAAATCACATTTCACTGTTAATCGGGTTAGAGAATGAATGTCGTTAAAAACACAATTCACAATAAACCCAATTCACATTCCATTTTATTCCAATTACTAAATATAATTGGAAACTCTAATAATCTTAATTAGAAGATTTATTCTTTTCACAAGGGTTTAAGAACAATGTTATTGAAGACACCGTTCACGACAAACCCAAAATCCTATTTAATATTAACTATAAGGCTCTGAATAGAAATTATATCGGCTTATATTCAATATCCAATTCTGAAACTAACGGACATCGTATTGGGAATAACGATATCTGCATCTTCCAAATTCCCATAACAATATCCGTATAACCATGGAATCCAATATGGAAATATTCCAAAGATTATTTCCATTCCAATTTATGCACTGGAAAATTCTGGTTATTTTAAAACCATTTCAAATCTAATTTATTAATTTAAAAAAAAACCATTCGATTATTGTACTAGTTAATAACTAGTTCATTTTGATAAAAATATATTTTTATCTTTTCAAATATGGAATTTTCATCCTAATTCTTTCCAAATCATTTATTATGATTTTACACAAATTATTAATAATTTTATTGAGGCCCTTTCAGTCGATTTCCATAAACGGTCATCGAATTGCACTTACAACGACCTTTTCCAAATTTGATTTGGACATAATTCCAAATCCAACCATTAGATTTAAAATCTCTTATATTCGTTGGAAATCTCATTTCGATACGAACCCAATGGTTCCGGTTTTAGGAGAATCCGATGGTCGGATATCCCATAATGTCAATTCGAAATCAATGGTCGAAATTCGTGAATGGTCGCGACACGGTGCGTTCTATTCAGGCCATTACATACATACATACATATATATATATATATATATATATATATAATATTTCGTCGATTTCCAACTAAAATGTATTTTATAAATCATTTATAAATTCATTTTAAAACGATTCCCACTTACAATTCAATTTTAAATCAAAATTGAATACTCCTTAACATTATAATATTTAAATAATAATATTTTCAAAATATCTGATTTTGAAATCATTTCCTTTTTGATATTCATTATAAAAATGAATAAAATCCATTAAAATATCGTTCGCATTAAAATGGCGCAAATCTAATTAATACGGCTTCATATATTTCAATATTTTAGTATCCATCCCAAAATCGGACAACAAAATCATATTTTAATCCTTTACTGAATATTATTTTAAAATATTCGTTACTTTAAAATATTTCCATATATTAAAATATTCGTTATTTTAAAATGTTTCCTTATTTTATAATATTCCTTCCTTTTGAATTGGAATCAGACCCAATTAGTTACCAAATAATTTTATTAATATGGATTTCATACACACATGTACGCAACAATAATTATACACAGTCAACCATCATCCAGAGTGCATTACACAACTGCATAAGCATTAAATATAAATAATTAATCCTTACAACAGTCTGTTAGCCAATCGATTGACATACAACTAAACAATTGGGATTAGTGTATGCCAAATATCATCTCAATAATCGTGTGGGGTTTCAACCATCAATTAATAATTATTACTTGTGCACTTGGGCGATGTGTAAGAAATTATCGTCCCAATGGATATCACAAAAATTGGCGAGCATAAACAAGTCGTCCGACTTGTAAATGGATGTGTAAACTTATTTTTAACTATCCAATAAATATATAGAATTTTATAACTTTGCTTATAAAATTCTATAGAACGCTTAAATAATTTTATTCATCACCGTTATAAACTAAAATAATATTTTTAGCGAACTAGTATTTATTCCATAACATAGCCATTTTATATATCTCATATATATGTTAATAATAATATTTCTAACTAGCTATTAATTTTTCTAACACATTTTAGAAAATTTCGGCAGCATAACGGTGCGATATTAAAATGGGAATAAGGTCTAGCCTTATCCCTCGCCTAATACTGGCTCGCGCCATACACAAACCAATCTCAACACAATTCACATCCAAATCAAATCCAAACAAATAAATCAATCAATATCCAAATCTCCACAATACAATCCAAACAAACAACCATGGTTTATATAATAAAATAGTGTCGGGGGCTTCTAAGCCCTGTCTGCATCCTAGTATATATTTAACTAAAAAGTAATTAGAGTGGGAAGGAGTTCTCACCTTTGGTTTCCACTCCGTCATTCTTTATTGGATGGTTTGGATTCTGTTTGCTTCTGGTCGGTTCCATCGCAATCTGTTTCATGCGATTTATATGAAAAATCATATTTTTAACAACGCTATATATATATAAATCATATTTTTATAATGCTATCATATATATATATATATATCAAATTTTTATGGCGCTATCATATATATAAAAATCAAATTTTTATAGCGCTATCATATATATAAATAAAAATTTTATGGCGCTATCATATATATAAAAAAATCAAAATTTTATAGCGCTATCATATATATAAAAACCAAAATTTTATAGTGTTATCATATATATAATAATCGAATTTTTATGGCGCTATCATACATATAAAAATCAAACTTTTATAGCGCTATCATATATACAAAAATCAAATTTTATGGCGCTATCATATATATTGAAATCAAATTTTTGTGGCGCTATCATATATATGAAAATCAATTTTTTATAGCGCTATCATGTATATATAAATCAAATTTTTATGGAGCTATCATATATATAAAAATCAAAATTTTATGGTGCTATCATATATATAAAAATCAAAATTTTATATTGCTACTTCTATTTTCAAATCAATGCTTTTTCCATTTTAAAATTCATATTTTTAACAATACTATTAATATTAAAATATGAAAATGAAATTCAATGTTTTATATTCTTAAAAACTGATTTTAAACTATGTATTCAAACTAAATTAATTAAACTAAAAAAACTTACCTGTTTTTCTTGTAAAAATTCAATCTTTGATGGAGGAGGGTCCACAGTCAGAGGTGGGGGTGCTGGAGGCGGCGCAGGTGGTCGAGGAGGTGGTAAGGGGTGCGATTGGCCGTGGGTGGTCGAGGGCGGCGATTTTGAAGGGGTCTGGGGTTTTGGGCGCGGGTTTGGGGTTTTCCGGCGAGAGAGGGAGGAGGAGGAGAAGGGGAGGGGTGGCGGCGATCTCCGGCGCAGCGGCGTGTCAGGCTAGGGCGGCGGTGGGAGGTCCGGCGGCGGGGAGGGCTGAGAGACGGCGGTTTTCAGTTTTTTTATATTTCTGAAATGAACGATGAAGAGAAACAACAGGGGAGGTTAAGTTTATAATAAAATATATATTTAATTTAATTTTAATTCCAAAAGTTGTTTTTTTTCTTTTGAACTCCAGATCAAACCCAACGATTGTCGCCCTCAGCAAAATACCCACATTCCGAACGCAATGGGATATGTCTGGTAAGCCAATTCGACTGTTTCTATTAGATTTCATAAAATTTAAATTATAAATTAATATAGCGTTCAAAATTGATTTCAACGTACATTTAAATTTACTGGGGCCACATACTGACTCCAAAAATTCCAGAAAAATAAATCTACCCATTTTTTAACGATACGATCCTAGTAGAACTAATTTCATAGAATTTGGAGGCCTTTTGAAAAATGGCCATTTTCCAGTCGATTAAATTCAAACTGAAAATACCAAATGCATTTAAATTCATCACGCTCACATATTAACTCCAAAAATTATGAAAATTGGAATACAACAATAAATTAACATTCTGGATCCAACAAAAGTGGTTTCGTCGAAAACGGAGGTCGTTTGTAAAATGGCTATTTTTAAGGCCTATATATTATATTAAAATATATATAAATTTCATAGCGACTATTTTAAATTTTAAACTAGACATAACTTTCAATTTACATTATGAAATCTCAATTTCTTACATTCATTAGAAAGATATAGTTAAACAGATTCTAACGTTTCTTATTTCGTCCAATTCTGACTTATAATGAATTCTGCATATTCAATTGAAATTTAAAATCGAATTTTCAAACTATCGCGCCATTTCCGGCTCGTTTTATAATTAAAATAAATATATACGTTATAACTTTGATTCAAATAAATTTTTAGTCGTTATTATTTAAAATAAATCATTTTAAATATTCAAAATCCATAAAAATAGCTAAAATAAATTTTTTTAATTGGTTCTGAAAATTCGGGTTGTTACAATCTCACCCACTTAAAATCTTTTTGTCCTCGAAAAGGAACAGAGCTGGAAGTTGTTTAACTAATCAACTCAACTTTCATTCTGGCTTTCATTCTTCAACTTTTCAGTTTCTAAGAATGTTATAATTTCTCAAAAATTTGGCTAACATCCTAAATTTTCGAAAAATTTCACCATAACATCCTTTGTATGAGGAGACCTTTAAAATCGAAACTTACCTCACAGGGCCTCATCAATCAAAAAGAAAAAGAAAAAGCCAATCGGCCCATAAAATCATCAAAACCGAAGAAAATGGTAAACATGTACCTATTGTCGAGCATACAATTTTATTCCTCTTCTTAGCTTCCATGCTATGACCTGTTCAACTTATATACATGTACATATATGCAATTGCAATCAGTTTTTAATTCAGTTCAATATTTGATTCGATTTGGCTAAACTTACCTTACATTATCATATTGGTTTGAATAATTTAATTAGTTAACTAATAATCAAACAACACAACTAGCAATCAATTAGTTAATTTGCTTTTCAAACACATAACTTTAATATATTCAAAAATCATATTTTAGTGTCAAATCACAACAATAAACCTATCTAATTTTGGTTCTCATATCATTCAATTGGAATATATAGACATCCCACTTTCGAAACTCGAATATAGATACTGATGATACTATAGGAATCATTAGGATCATCTCCGGGCGACTAGAGCGTGATTGTATATCTATCCAGTATATTTGAGGCTTCGTATACACGTTTGCAAGGCGTATATGAAAAATCTTCATATATTAGAATGTCCAAATTCAATTTAAAATAAAATACTCAAATACGTATAATAAGGTTTAAATTTTCAAAACAATTTTTTTTTCATTTTTATTTTGAAAATAACACTCTTTGAAACTCATTCTAGGATACTACTGATCCCATCTCTAACGAGTAATTCTTATTGGATATTACTAATTCAATCTCTAATGAATTCTTTCGTTTGGTTTTAATGTATCTTGTTCTCGAGCTCTGTAAACCAAAGCTCTGATACCAAGTGAAACGACCCAAACTCGCCCTTACGGCAAAACCCGAATTGAGTTGAGAACACGACAAATCAGAACACAAATAGAATAACATTTCATTGCTGTTACAACAATTTTCATCAGAGTACAAGAATATAGCAGAGTATGAATAAATCTTATACATCAGACAAATATTAGAGATTAAATTACAAAGCAGCGAAAAATTAATGCATAACACAACTGAAAGAAATACACGGATATAAAGCTTTCCAAATATAGCTCCAACTGTAAACCAGGATCCTATAAAAATAAATCTGCAAAACCAAAACTACGAGCTTCCCGTGTGGAAAATAGGGGCACCCAGATTTTAGGTTCAAACAATAAACTTCAGGTCAGTCATGTGACTGGTGTAAGAACTAAAACAGTTATTACCACTTTACTTTAAAAATAGAGTAAATCAAGGGACCACGCCGTATAACACGGAACGGGTTTCCTCCCAAGAATACCAGTGCATAAAACAATACAGTGCAATGCTAATTAAAGAAAATGAAGCTATTATAAGACTCAGGTCCCATCACACAATGCAACGCAAGCCGGAGGATAGAGTTTTACCTTACAATAGCCAAACATGCTTGGTATGTTTTAAAACAATTCATTTTGATATTACTATAAGTGCATAGTATATCAAACAGCTTCAAATATAAATGTATCAATCAAAGACGGCATAGTACCCCATCCTACTATGTCGCCATATAGTTCTACAAATAAAACCAAAAGGTCATGTATTGGAAACTGGATTTCTGTCATGAGTCAAGGCAAGGGATGTACTCCTCACCGGCTTCGAGACACTCTAGCAAATGCCTCAGGGTTCCCCGCAGTAAACTCTTGGATCCTCCAAGGCCGGTCCTCCCTTACGTTTGAGTATTAATTATTCCTAAACACACGTTTGTCGGTCTTATAAGACCTATCCATCGGCTCTATAGTAACCAATATATCTGAGGCGCCTCGCAATCCATCATCCACATAGGTAAAAATATAATAAATGTCTGGGCTCCATACCATGACACCAACCATAGCTAAAAGGAAACGTCGTGCACTCCTTGGGTCCTTTATCCTGTTTTTGACTTATACAGAGGTGTGAGGCTCACGAATTAACGCTATACACAAAGCTATGCTATTTAAAGCCGTGCTTTGATCATCAACCACAAGACTCTGATTTTCAACAAAAGACTTGATCATTTGCATCTCAGCATGACACATTGACTATTCATGCCATGTGACTGATGCTTATCGATATATTACCTCTAAGCTCGTAAGTCTCTGAGAAGGGTGCTAAGAAAGAGACTAAATTCTCCGCCACCAAACAAATATATATTTAATAAAAATCAATCAACACAGAATAAAATCTAATGTCAGACACACATCCATTTACTAGTTCGTTCTGGGTCTGAACAAAACTGGAGGCACCTTATTCCTCGTCCAATATGTGATATACAGGAGAGAGGCCCTTGCATATCTGGTCGATCTCCAAGTACGTCTAAATGATCACCACTTATTACGTTCTTGGGTGTACAGCCCAATCAAGACATCAGTAATCATCCAAACGATGTGAAGACCTCCAGTCTTCAATCACCATCTTCATCGTCGACTTATCGTCGAATCAATTATTCAGAATGAGTATAAACCTGGCCTTCCCGAAAAATTCGCGTATTTTATAATCAATAATCAAGTGCTATAAAAACACAACATACGCCTCATTCCAATTTAGAATATTCTTTTATTCAAATATTCATATTCTTTGGGAAATGTTCCCATTAATTTTATCAAATAAAAATTCTTTTAAATTTATACTTTAATCTAACTTGGATATCAATTCTAAACCAAATTAAGGTTTATCCAAACTAGTCGGGATTAACGAGCCATACCAAAGTAATCATTTCTTTTATTGTCCTAATCCCAACCTATTCATCCAACGGAGCAAAACTGCTGATACTCATATCTAACACCACTATGTTATCGGTAAAAATTAATTTCCAATTCCCGTTTAAATCTAATTAAAGATTTAACTGTCGCTTGGAGCAAAACTGGTGATACTCCATTCTCGATCATTTACCAAATTTGATAATTTAAATTATCACATTCACATTTCAATCTAATTAAAAATTTATTAAAACTTCACTTAGTTTTAATCTTCCAACAATCATTAGTTAATGATTATTTAACTTTGGAAATACAAACATGCCACATCGACAATCTACACCGTACCATTGATTTTTGCCGATATATAACCTCTAAGCTCGTACGTCTTAGAGAAGGGTATTAAGCAAGAGAATAAATTCTCCACCACCAAACAAATATATATTTAGCAGAGATCAACAACACAGTTTGAAATACAATGTTAGACATGAAATCGTGTCTTTAACTGAGTTAAAGAACAAATGTCATTTAAAACATAGTTCACGATAAACCCAAAATCACATTCCGTTAATAATGGAATCTTCACGGAAAACAGATCAATATATAATCGATATCAATTTCCATATCCGAATAATAATATAAATGAATAATGACAAAGCCTTTTAAATTCCACATATATTAACAGTCTTCCTCCACAGAAGCTTACTTCGATTATTACCAAATCAAACTCCATTCAATTCCAATTTAATATATTAAATTGGAAAACTTTACTTTGGAAAATTCCCATTAAATCTAAATAAAAAGATTTATAAATTCCAAATCACATTTCATTGTTAATCGGATTAAAGAACGAATGTCGTTAAAAATATAGTTCACAATAAACCCAATTCACATTCCATTTTATTCCAATTACTAAATATAATTGGAATCTCTAATAATCTTAATTAAAAGATTTATTCTTTTCACAAGAGGTTTAAGAACAGTGTTATTGAAGACACCGTTCACGACAAACCCAAAATCCAATTTAATATTAAATACAAGGCTCTGAATAGAAATTATATCGACTTATATTCAATATCAAATTCTAAAACTAATGAATATCGTATTGGGAATAACAATATCTGTATCTTCCAAATTCCCATAACAATATCTGTATAACCACGTAATCTAATATCGAAATATTCCGAAGATTATTTCCATTCCAATGCATTCCAATTTATTCATTGGAAAATTCTGGTTATTTTAAAACCATTTCAAATCTAATTTATTAATTAAAAAAAACCATTGGATGATTATACTAGTCAATAACTAGTTCATTTTGATAAAAATACATATTTATCTTTTCAAATATGGAATTTTTCATACCAATTATTTCGAAATCATTTATTATGATTTTACACAAATTATTATTATTTTTAATAGTTTTATTAAGGCCCTTTTAGTCGATTTCGATAAACGGTCATCAAGATGCACTTACATCGACCTTTTCCAAATTTGATTTGGACATAATTCCAAATCCAACCGTTAGATTTTAAATCTCTTATATTCGTTGGAAAGCTCATTTTGATACGAACCCAACAGTTCCGGTTTTAGGAGAATCCGATGGTCGGATCTCCCGTAATGTTAATTCAAAGTCAATGGTCGAAATTCGAGAACGGTCGCGGCGCGGCGCGGTGCATTCTATTCAGGCCATTAAATATATATATATATATATATATATATATATATATATATATTTAATCGATTTCCATTTAAAATGCATTTTATAAATCATTTATAAATCCGTTTTAAAATGATTCCCACTTACATTTCAATTTTAAATCAAAATTGAATACTCCTTATCATTATAATATTTAAATGATAATATTTTCAAGATATCTGATTTTGAAATCATTTCCTTTTTATATTCATTATAAAAATGAATAAAATCGATATAAATATAGTTCGCATTGAAATGGCATAGATCTAATCAACATGGCTTCATATATTCATTATTTTCGTGTACATCCCAGAATCGGACATCAAAATCATATTTTAATCCTTTATTGAATATTATTTTAAAATATTCGATATTTTAAAATATTTCCTTATTTTAAAATATTCGTTATTTTAAAATATTTCCTTATTTTAAAATATTCGTTCCATTTGAAATTGAATCATTTACAACCAATTACTATATAATTTTATTTATATGGATTTCATACACATATGTACGCAACAATAATTATACCCAGTCAACCATCATCCAGAGCGCATTACACAATAGCATAAGCATTAAATATAAATAATTAACGCTTACAAAAGTCTGTTAACAAATCGTTTGACATACAACTAAACAATTGGGATTACTGTACGCCAAATATCATCATAATACCCGTGTGGGTTTTCAACCATCAAATAATAATTATTATTTGTGCACTTAGGGGATGTGTAAAAAATTATCGTCTCAATCGATATCACAAAAATAGGCGAGCATAAATAAGTCGTCCGACTTGTAAATGGATGTGTAACCCTATTTTTAACTATCCAATAAATATATAGAATTTTATAACTTTGCTTATAAAATTCTATACAACGCCTAAATAAATTTATTCATCGCCGTTATAAACTAAAAATAATATTTTTAGGGAACTACTATTTATTCCATAACATGGACATTTTATATATCTCATATATATGTTAATAATAATATTTTTAACTACCTACTAATTTTTCTTCCACATTTTAGAAAAATTCAACAACATAACGGCGCGATATTAAAACCGAAATAAGGACTAGCCTTATCCCTCGCCTAATACTGGCTCGTACCATACACAAACCAATCTCAACCCAATTCACATCCAAATCAAATCCAAACAAATAAATCAACCAATATCCAAATTTCCAACCATGGTTTGTACAATAAAATAGTGTCGGGGGCTTCTAAGCCCCGTCTGCATCCTAGTATATATTTAACTGAAAAATAATTAGAGTGGGAAGGAGTTCTCACCTTTGGTTTTCACTCCGTCATTCTTTATTGGATGGTTTGGATTCCGTTTGCTTCCGTTCGATTCCATCGCAATCTGTTTCATGTAATTTATATTAAAAATCATATTTTTAACAACGCTATATATATTTAAAAATCACATTTTTATAAAGCTATCACATATATATATATATCAAATTTTTATGGCGCTATCATATATATAAAAATCAAACTTTTATAGCCATATCATATATATATAAAAAAATCAAATTTATATGGCGCTATCATATATATATATATATATATATATATAAATCAAATTTTTATAGCACTATCATATATATAAAAATTGAATTTTTATAGCGCTATCATATATATAAAAATCGAATTTTTATGGCGCTATCATATATATAAAAATCGAATTTTTATAGCACTATCATATATATAAAAATCAAATTTTTATAGCGCTATCATATATATTGAAATCAAATTTTTATTGCACTATCATATATATGAAAATCAAATTTTTATAGCATTATCATATATATAAAAATCAAATTTTTATGGCGCTATCATATATTTAAAAATCAAATTTTTATATTGTTACTTTTATTTTAAAATCAATGCTTTTTCCATTTTAAAATTCATATTTTTAACAATACTATTAAATTAAAATATGAAAATTAAATTCAATGTTTTATATTCTTAAAATCTGATTTTAAACTATGTATTCAAATTAAATTAATTAAACTATAAAAACTCACCTTTTTTCTTGTAAAAATTCAATCTTTGATGGAGGAGGGTCCACAGTCGGAGGTGGGGGTGCTG
This sequence comes from Allium sativum, assembly GCA_030737875.1. Taxonomy (NCBI): domain Eukaryota; kingdom Viridiplantae; phylum Streptophyta; class Magnoliopsida; order Asparagales; family Amaryllidaceae; genus Allium; species Allium sativum. Next base: position 572,925,434 of record CM060921.1, on the reverse strand, counting down.
GAGGCTGCGCAGGTGGTCGAGGGGGTGGTAGGGGTGCGGCTGGCCGTGGGTGGTCGGGGGGCGGCGGTTTTGAAGGGGTTTGGGGCTTTGGGCGCGGGTTTGGGTTTTTCGGCGAGAGAGGGAGGCGGAAAGGAAGGGGAGAGGTGGCCGCGGTCTCCGGCACGGCGGCGCGTCAGGTTAGGGCGACGGTGGGAGGTCCGGCGGCGGGGAGGGCTGAGCGACGGCAGTTTTCAGTTTTTTTCTGAAACGAACGATGAAGAGAAACAACAGGGGGTTGACTTTATAATAAAATATATATTTTTTATTTAATTTTAATTCTAAAAGTTGCTTTTTTCTTTCAAACTCCAAATCGAAACCAATGACTATCGCCCTAGCTAAATACCCCCATTCCGAACACAATGGGATATGTCCAGTAAGCCAATTCTACTGTTTCGATCTGTTTTCATCAAAGTTAAAATATAAATTAATATAACATTCAAAATTGATTTCAACATACATTTTAATTTACTGGAGCCACATGCTGACTCCAAAAATTCCAGAAAAATAAGTCTAGCTATGTTTTGACGATACGGTCCTAATAAAACTAACTTCGTCGAATTTGGAGGTCGTTTGAAAAATGGCCATTTTCCAGTCGATTAAATTCAAACTGAAAATACCAAACGCGTTTAAATTCACCACGCTCACATATTAATTTTAAAAATTATGAAAATTGGAATATAGTAAAAAATTGACATTCTGGATCCAACAAAAGTGGTTTCGTTGAAAACGGAGGTCGTTTGCAAAATGGCTATTTTTAAGGGCTATATATTATATTAAAATGTACGTAAATTTCATAGCGACTATTTTAAATTTTAAACTGGACATAACTTTCAATTTACATTATGAAATCTCAATTTCTTACATTCGTCAGAAATATATAGTTAAACAGATTTTAACATTTCTTGTTTCGTCCAATTCTGATTTATATTGAATTCTATATATTCAATTGAAATTTAAAATCAAATTTTCAAAGTACCGCGCCATTTCAGGCTCGTTTTGTAATTAAAATAAATTAATACGTTCTAACTTCGATTTAAATAAATTTTAGTCATTATTATTTGAAATAATTCATTTTAAATATTTAAAAGCCATAAAAATAGGAAACATGAAATTTTTAAATTGGTTCTGAAAATCTGGGTTGTTACAGAAGCTCGGATAGAATAAGTACTTTATAGGAGAGAATTTGAGTATTATAATTAAAGCCTTAAAATGTCCACATGGACTTAGTATGAAAGAAAGTATAGGAGTTTTCATAAAAGATGGGTTGTAACATACTTTAACTCATTGGAACAAGAAGAATTGTGAGATAAGATTCTATGAATCAATAAGTTTGTAAGTAAACGTGTTTTGTTAAAGTAACAAGGAAATGTGCAGCGAAAGTGGTGTACAAAATATAGGTAAAGTACCATATTTTTTGCTACTTATTTCAACTAAGAAATAAGAAGTATCAAAATATTAAAAAAATTCTTGTTACTTCATGTAGAACATAAGAGTCTTCTTTAGGTAAGATTCATAAAAACTTGATATTAATAGTTCCTCTTGAAAAAGAAATGTATAGTAAAATAAACAAGTAGCTCCGACTAAATTATAGTTCATAACCTTTTGAAAAGAAGAAAAACCATAGCGAATGAATAAAAATAATCAATCCTATCTGCCCTAGTATTTCAACTTTTAGAAAAGGTCTTGCGAAGATAAATTTTAGTGAAGTAAAGATGGGAATTAGCACAGTGGTAAAGCTAATGGTAATGTGCTTGGAACACTAGGTAGAGCCTAAAGGAATTATATTGATATGTGAATAGACCATAAAACTTGAGTGTAATAGTAGAAAGTCATTAAAGAGGAATTAAGGAGTAAAAGCAAGAAATGCACACTTAGAAGTTTTGGAATATCAAACAAGGATTAAGAAAAAGGAAATCTAGGAAGGATGCCTTTTGGGTGGTTACTATATAATGGAAAAAAGTTAAAGGCAATTTTAAAACTTGTGTAATTTATGTGCAAAAGATAGAGAGAGGGGTTCCGCATAAATAAAGATTTAATAAAGGGTACAAGTTAAGTTAAAAAGATGTGTTAATTCACATGAGAATTAAGCTCCCATGTAAATCAATAATATAACGGTGAAATATTGAATTTTCAAGGAAAGACCAAAAACCTATATAATTCAAATAAAGCGAAAATGGGCTGTAAGAGAAAGTTTGGGATTTTTATAAGAAAAATTATGACATGTTCTGTAATTAATGAAAATCCTTTTCCAGCACTTCTTGAGGAAATAGAAAATTCAACATGTTGTCTTACTTTATAGAAGAATACGAATTAGGTCTAATAATACAGTGTTACTTCATAGTGAAGTAAGGGTCGTTAGATTTAGATCTACCAAGAAATTCTTCTTATGTAAATTGTGCTTGGAAAGGAAAATTAGCGATTTTTGTAGAATAGTGATAAAAGTTCCAAGTACGGAGGAAAAGGTGCTTAAAATAGAAGTAGAAAATACATAATTTCCCATTTCCTAACATAAGAAACTGAGTTCGAAAATTAATTTTTTTTGAAATTTGAAAATTTAAGGTAATTTGGTAAGGTTTGGATGCAAATATTGGTTGAGCTGCGCTCTTATTCAGTAAGGGTTCAAGAAAAATTGGATGAAAAGATACTTTAATTTTTAAAATATTGCATTTGTATAGAAATTACAAGTATATTTAGGATGTGTGCATCATGTTTTTAAATGTTTTTTTTTTTAAGAAAAGAGCATTCATATAGGAGTTATTGCTTACAAATTCATTGCATTCACAAATTTTTATGATATATTGCGTTTTACAAAAGTATAAAAATGGTTTCAAAATTGAATATACTATGATGATTGTGAATTATGCGAGGAATTACATAGTTTTACAGGGGGTGAAATTTCCTAAAGGATGAGAGAATGTAACACCCTGCATTTTTAATAATTTAAATAATAAAATAAGTTTTTGAAATTGTCAGAATTTGGCTATGGAAGTTGTACCATTGCGTCCGTGGCGATTTTTTGATCAATTTACATCTATAGTTTACATAAATCGAAGTTAAAACGAGGAGTTATCATAGAAAGAATATTCATAAAAAATAAGGAATTTTTTTATATATGCTTGGATCAACCCCTAGGTCGACCAGGGAATGGGTTGGGACGATCTGCCTTCATGCCTTGGTGCAATTTTTCCTAATTACGAAACAATAACAAAGATTTATTATTTTTGCTGAGTTGGCTAATATTTATTGGCTGTTTTAGCGATTTGAGCCAATGTGGCACGTTCTGATTGGTTAAGTAACATGGATGGCTTGGATTTAATCTAGAAATCGAACGACCTCAGATCCCTAGGCGGCACTATAAATATATCCCTAGGCTAGCACTTCATTTACAACACAATCTTTCCCCTTTTGGGTTCTCTTTTTTTGAGAAAGACCTAACTTAAATTTCTATGGGGAGAATGTTTTTAAAATTTAATATTTATATTGTCCTATTAGAGGCGGGATCTACAATAGCAAAGGAAAAGGGCTTAGGATGACGGGTGAGTAGGTCTAAATTATCTAATAATGGTATATAGTATTGCTTTTATGATTTAGCACATTTTAATTTAGAATTATTTGTAGTAGGTATAGTTTAATTAATGTTATTTACAATAGTTTAATCCCTACTATGATAAAATTTTACATAGTTTAGTAGGATTGTTAATAGTAAATCTATAATTAAATTTTTGGGAAACTTATACTTATATGCAGAAGTAAATTGTTCAAAGTTAAACTTGAACAAATATAAGTATTTTTGAGATATAAGAGTTGCATAAAAAAGGGCACAAGCCCAATTGTAGAAGTTTACAGCAATTATGTCAAATTTTGGAAATAAATTAAAAACGAATAAAATATGCCAATTAAATTGGAAGTTAGAAATAGTCTAGATTGGTTGGTTACGAAAAAGGGAAATATTTTCAAAGTTTGGTTTGTAAATAAAGCAACAAATGTAATTGCAAGAATAGAAGAAAAAGGAAATGGATCACTGTGAGATAGGGATTTAGCCGCATTTTACACTACCCAAAGCTCAGAAATAATTAAAAGAAATATCGTGCAATAACTGATTTTTGTTTATATGGTTGTTTCATATTAGATTATGGAAATAAATTTTAGTACATTTTCAGTAACCAACCTATTCATAATAAATATAACTTCCTAAAGATAGTATATACAAAGACGATAAGTAAAAGAGTAATAAAACTGAAAAATGTTATAAAAAGAAAAAGAGTAAGAAACCAAGTTAAACACTTGATAGCAACAAAAGAATATTTAAAATGTATTATTAAGATTACTCGTTATAGTACAAACGATAAAAAGAAAAGAGATTATTATGATAAAAGATTTATATCAAGATAATATAGCTTTGGATTAAGATTATCATAAATAGTAATTAAGAAAAGATGAGGTAATATCACAATAAAAGAATAAGAGCAGATTAAGAAAAATAAGAAGAGGGAAATTAAACGAGTTAGAAAAGATTTAGGCATAGGGTCGAAAAATAAACGTGAGGTGCTTTTGGAGTAGTACAAAGCGAATTAGAATGAATGCTAAGTGATGTAGACCATAGCAGATTCATTAAAGCTCGTTGATCTTATTTGGCGTGTTTACGGCAGCATACCTAGTCAGTCGAGTATTGATGATCCCAGAAACATCGAGACCAACCATGCTAAAGATGGGAAGTGTAGTCTTCAAAGCTAGGATGGCTCTCCGATGTAGGCAATAGTTTAGGCGTTCCATGGGAGGAAAGTCAGTAGTTTCCATCAAGAGGGTATGCCTTGACTACATTCATGTTGAGGGTTGTCAGAAGAATGATGGGTGACTTTAGGATACGACGGTTTAGTGGTCACGACCAATAGAAGGCTAGTGACCGTCAGATGCTTATTATCGTCAGCTAATACTGAGTATGGGAAGATGTGGGTTAAACCAAATTGACAATGGTCTTTCACTATCAAGACACTACTGAGATGGCAACGCCAATTGTTTGCTGAGTTTGTTTATCTTAGGGCAATGGCCTTAACCCATTGGAGTGTCTTACGCTAGTAGAGGTGTGGCTGTGTAGGGCCATAACAACAATAGGAGTGACATACCTAATTTAACATCTATGTGCCCTAGAAGTGCCTTTTGCAGATTGTAGAAAATCTGCTACCGAGTTCCATCATGAGCCATAGTCGTGCCACCTAGTAGCATATCTCTGAGTATAGGCGGAACGGTTACGTGTATATCCTCAATGTACACACTGGGTGGTACACAGTGGATGTCTGAGTTTTGGTGTAGTCCAATACAAACATAGTTTCACATTTTCTTGTAGACGACAAAACATCTGTATTATAGGCATTATGGAGTAATCTGTAACAAACGCAGTAGCAACACTCTTTTGTAGAGAGACAACGAAGACCTATCAAGGAGGGTACCAATGGTAGTACGTACCTAGATATATTGCCATATAGCTACATATAGATTATTATGTTTGATCTACCGGGGAGTAGATGGTCATGATTTACGCATAAAGGCAAAAGTATTACAAAACCAAATAACCTGATAAAAAGTGAATCAGAGATAGAATAGTTTATGCAGTGGTATAATTAAAAAGAATAATTTGTCCATAATTCAGAACAGTATTTCTGACCCCTCCTCTGAACAAACACATAGGTTAGACAGATGGTAGAGATTTTCCAACTTAAAGACACTTACTTAGTTAGTGTTGTTATTATGTTCAGTTCCACTATAAGATGTTTATTTGAGCTCTGATATATTTATCTTTGCCTAACTACAGGATACTTGACAATCAACTTGGATTTTAGTGTTTTACAAAAAAATCCGGGCATGTTGGAATTCGAGTTATGAAAAAATGTGTTAAGAATGATAATGGTAATGTTGTAGTGATATTTTCAATAGTATATTTACCATAGGCATTACTATAATAACGTATTGTATTATATATAGATAGTTTAACGGATTCTTAGGAGATGCAAATTCCAATAGCATATAATTCCTGTAACACTTCTTAAGCTATTGCACTCACGTTATACATTGTTAAAGATGGAAAATCCCTTAAACATCTTTGATACTACTACACTATTATATCATGCATTTGATTTGACTTACATGAGAAATTTAAGTCCTGACTCGAGTGTATTGTTTTTATTATGCTCGGGTCAGCCTGAGTTATTCAGTTTAGCGAAGACCCTGCTATAAAGATTAAGATGGAGCTTGATAGGCGTATTTATTTAGGGTGTTGTTATTGACACTCCAAATTTTGTTAGGGGGGTCAAATTTTAAAAACACTCCAATCATTAAAAAAAATGTTAGGGGGAGTCACATACTTAATTTTCTACGTTCCCTTTTTACCCTGGTAATAACAACATTTACCATCCCAAATCCCAGTCAAATTTAAATGCAAAAAAAAAATCCCTAAATTATTTGCAAAAAAAAAAAGCAATCGTTTGGAGAGAAATAATGGCACAAACGAAGAACATGAAACAAATGAGATTGTTGATAATTTAACAAATGAGAAATAAAATTATTAAAAAAAAAAAGCGATCGACAGATGAGAAATGAAATTATTTAAAAAAGGTGATAGACAAATGAGATTATTGATATTTTGATGTAAAAATCTAATGCAGTTCGACTAATATACAATATAATTTTTTTAATTAGCAATAAAAAAAGGATTATTGTAAAGAAGGCTAATTTGTAAAATAAACTTTATTTGTTAATGGGCGTGCTCCTTGCATTGATACTCCCCTTAAAAAATTCTTTATTTTTTTAAACTGATCACCCCTTAACAATACTTGGAGTGTCAATAACAATCCCCTTTACTTAATATTATCCCACAGCAATTATTTGGTATATTTGATGATTGTTTAACTCTGATATTGAAAATGTATATTGTAAAATGATTCATGTTTTAATTGTGGTCTTATTATACTTTATCCTTCCAATGCGAGATTTTGTGTTTTTGTCCTTCTCTTCTCTTTTATTTCCTATATTAAATCCCCGTTAACCATTCACCATTTTGACCGGTCTGGGTCTGACATGTGTGGTTTATTATCGATCTAAAATTGTTTAAAAACAATGGGTTGTTACAGCTTATCAAGTTACATAATGTACATAATACGTGATATTAGACAGGTGTTTAATAAGATTATACATCAATAAGACTGACTTAAGAGGCTAATATAGAGACCGATGAAAAGATTTAAGAATAAGAGATTGAAGACCATGAGTATGCAGATTCAAGAAATCAGTATAAGTTAATAGAGTATTAGATTATTTTGTTGTAGCCCTATAATAATTCTATGATCTCTCTCCTTTTCAAAAGGCTTTGAATTCCCTGATTTTTAAAAAAGATTTTCAAATATCATCGTTTTCAATTTTCTTAAAAGTACTATTTTCAGAACAATTTTTCAAACATCATTCAAAATAGTTTAAATAGTAATATTTTATTTAAATATGATTATATTTTACTAATTAGTTCATTAAGTATTTTAGTTATATTTTATATTTATTTTATAACTATATATATTTTTAATAGTTTTAGATTTAAGTTTATAATTTGATATTCATAAAGTTTTGATATTTATAATGATTTGATATTTATACTTCGAATTTAGACATATTTTCACTTTTACTATTTTGAATATATTAATTTTTAGGAGAATTTTATATTTAAACTTATACATATAACATTTTCAAAAAAATACAATGTTTTACTACGTTTTCAAAGTATATAAACCATGTTTTAGTATGTATGCTAGGTTTCAAAATATTTACAAAGCCTGTTGTTTTCAAAACAATGTCAAAGAAAATAATTTTCAAAATAAAAGAAGGGTATGTCGATATATATATATATATATATATATATATATATATATATATATATATTCAAATACCTCTAGCTAATTACCCAGCAATTGTTCATGGTCATGTAAACCCTTTTAATGATCTTGAATATCAGTATTGGATTTTTAGTCCAAGATGATGCATGAAGTTTTATTAGTCGCTAGAAAGTTATATCATTAGTGGCTATAATATGATCAGAGTCATAATCGAAGAAATGAAGATAAGCTTCCTATCAGTTTCTTGTTCATACAATTCTGCGGTTATCACGTGTAACTACAACCACAAAGAACATGGACATAACTGTGCGAAAACCCTGGAGTTATTTGATTAATTGGGTAAAAAGTGGTGTTAGTGAAAGATTATCACATGTTATCCTTTAGTTATCGCACCAGTGCAATCATGGGACATCACTGTGGCAGTTTCTGCATAATTCATGCAGTAAGTGGGACGTCTTTCGGGCTTGAAGATGACCTCATCATGGGTTCAATTTAGTTTAACTAACATTTGTTTTACGCTCGTAATTTGCTTTATGTTCTCACATTTTTGTTTTAGTTTGTTTGTACTATTATTTTGCAAGTTAATAAGCATGCCAATTTTAAATATATATATATATATATATATATATTCAAGTATGTCCACATAGTGTTGTATATTTTAAAATCCGAATCTTGGCGTATTGCTCTTTGCGAAAGGAGGAGATCGTTAGTCTACTATTATTAAAGGTTAAAATAACAAATTTTTGCTAACTACTTTCTTTATTTTCTCTTTTAACTCTCTTGATTTTCTAAATAAATTATACATAAATTCCGCTTAAATTCAAATAGAACTAAACTCAAAGAATCTTGATTTCACACTCTATTGATCTCTCTCTACTTGCTCACTCAAATTAAGATTATAGTGCTATACATGAGGCTATAGGATCAATTGCACTAAAAAATCGAGTATCTGATTTCTGTTAAATCATACTCTTAAAACTAGTTTGCTTGGTGTTACTGAAATCCAAGTGAGTGTGCCTGTGTCTAGTCCAAATTATATGGGTGTGCTTAGTGTCCCGTTTGAACGCAAGTGAATGCCGTGATGGCCAGTTCAAATCTAGTGGATGTACCCAAAGCATGAAATATTTAAAGGGTGTTTCTCGTAACCTTGAAATCGAGATTGTATTAGAAGTTGATTTCGGAAGAAACAATATATAAAAGAAATTGTCTAAGGTTGGATATAGGACAACTCCGGACCAATATAAAAATTCTCGGTGTGCTCTCTAACTCTTTACTATTTAATCCATTTATTTTGATTTGTGTTTGCATTTGTAACCGTCAAGTTTGAATTCTTAAATACGTGTTGTAGAAGATTTATAAAGTTAATAAAAAATCATAACACTATTCAACCCTTCCATCTAATATCAATATAGCATTAAGCTTCATACTTCTACATCCTAAACTATGTTGTTTTCATTTGTAGTTTAATGGTAACCTCTCATTCTTTGAAACGTTGTAGATTTCTTTTAGAATTGTTGAGTGTATTTTGACTGAATATATGTGTACCATTTTGTAATACTATACGGGCTCTTTTGGATCCTTCAATTGTATTAGTTAATTCAGTTGTGGTGGAGACTTTAGCAGGAACATCTTTTAGATAATTCAAAGAAAAGCTTGATTTTTTAAGATCATATTAGTAATTACCATGTCTAGTAGACATGTTTAATTACTCAAATATTGATTGCCCATACCTAAGATTTATGAGTATAAATAAATGCTAATACTTGTTAAAAAATAAATTCCTAATTATAACCAACATTTGTCAGTATATATATATTTATTTTCACTAGTTATGAAAAGGAAAAAACAAGAAACCCAACACCTACTTTAAACTAATTTATTAATAAAAAATAAAAAAATGAAATGAAACAAAAACCACACAATAGATTTCTAGCTATTTCTAATTGATCAACTCGGCCATATCATCAATCATCACATATAGATTTTCATCATTAACAAAAGTCTCATCATTATCTTCAAAGAAATCTTCTAACTCTAGATTAGTGTTATTAGACAATCCTTCAGCACTATTTTCCTTAATATCCTTCAAGCATTGACATTTTTCCACTATTTTCATTGATGATCTACATGTACCTGACCAGCAACGAGAGCGATCACATCTATAACAAATTTCCTTATAATGTTTTCTTAAAGCTGCTCAATTTTCTATGTTACTTTTCAAAATTGGTAATTTTCTTACCTTTGAAAACACCATAACCACTCTATTAGAGTTGTATCCACGCCCATGACTACATCCTTAACCTCGACCTCTATAATGGAGAAAAAATCAATATTAACTTCTGGTAATGCAGCTGAACTAGTTGATCTTAATGAGTGATTTTTAATAAGAAATTCATTATTTTGCTTAACATTTAACAAACATTCCACGAGTTCATGATATTTTGGAAAATGATGCTCTCGATATTGTTGGGGTAGGAGTATACTTTAAGGCATGAAATGTTGAAAATGTTTTTTCAAGCATTTGTGCATCATCAACACTACAAGAAAACACTGATTTAGCGTCATATATTTAGAAGCGGAAATTTTCGTCGCTAATTTGCGACGGATTTCTAAGTGATCTGCAAGGGATAGTTTTTTGTTTTTTCAACTTTTTTTTTCTTTTATTTATTACCGTCGTCTTCAGTCATCCCTCACTAAGCCGTTGCAAACTGCGTCAAATTACCGACAGAAAATTTATGCCGCTATTTTCCGCTGCAAATTCAAGCAGAATACCGACAGATATTTATAGAAGCTATTTTGCAGCACAATTCCAACAGATTTGCAACAGACGAAAACATCAGTTTATATTAATAATTAATAATAAAATTTAACACTTATGAAATGATATCTATTATTCATAATTAATTTTAAATAATTGTATTTAATAATTATAGTTGATACTTATATTTTATAATTATATAGTGGATAATTATATTTTATATTTCAAAAAAATTTAAAAATTTGAAATCATCTTAAATAAATTTGAAGTAAATCATAAAGTTTATAAAACCAATTCTTGTTTGACACGAAATAACCAAAATTTCTAAAAATTAAAATATTGAAAAAGTTCATTTAATAGTTTAATTTAAATTGTATAATACTTCATATTATTATTTTAAAATCTATACTATCAATACTATTAAAGCTATGTTGATTTTAGATATCTCATAAGCCCCTAAGTTTTTATTCAGACAGGACGTGAGCATGACACGTGTCATCGTGTAAAGAAGATGGTTCCATAGTATTGCGCTTTCTTGACATTAGTTAAAAAAAATTAACAATTGTGTTTTCCTTTGCCAGTGCAATGAATATATTTTTAACAATTGTTTCTTTCCGTTTGGTTGTAATAGAAATTTATTACAACTAATTAATTTTGATTAGCAAATATTCATTTATAACCTTTATTGCTCAAAAGTTATACGTGATTGTACAACCACTTTATATGCACGCGTTGTTAATTGAAAATAGTAATCTTAGTAGTGTTAGTCAATTAAAAATGCCTATGATACAAAAATACTTTCATATGCATTTAATATTTTATGTTTAACAAAAATTAATATTATATAATTTATAAGTACTAGTTAATATTGAATAATTAATAAGTAATAATTAATAATTATAGAATTAAATAATAATAATGAACGATTGATACATGTTGTTGAATTTGAATAAATATTTATATATTAATTTAAATTAAGTTTAGTTTAAGTTTATAATACTTCAAACTGCATCATTCGCATTCAAGTATATTTTCAGTTAATAACCTATTTTAAAACTTATTAAACTTCGATTATTATCGTAATCTAAAATTTTGGCTCTAACTGGTAAAAATTTGGCTCCAACCTAAGAAAATTTTGCGTCCCGGGTTATTTCACATTATCGCACTTCTCAAATCACACTTTACCAAACCCAATTCCAAATTTCGCTTCCACCCTCTTCACCGATATCCCTAAATTCACATAAATCCTTCGCTTCCGCGCTTCTCCTCTGTTATCATCGCCTCCTTCTTCCCGATCTTACAACCGCTTGCCTAAGTTTGGAGAAAGGAGCTGCTGTTCCGTGTTCAGGTTTCAGAGGTGAAACCCTTATAGGGTCTGAAGCCTACCTATATCTCGATGCAGCTGCAAAGATTCTCTCCCGTGGATGGAAAACAATTATTAGATGTAAACAAGGAGATCTATCTCGGCACTATTCTTGCAGATGGAGATCTATCTCGGATGGCCACCTCAGTATAGGATTGTGGAGATGCTAATTTCTATTCAGGATAGCAAGGCATCGGCATCCCTCCTCCGAATGGAAATCTATCGTTGGATGGAGATCAACAGATGAGGTAAGTCCCATTTTTTTTTTCATTTATCTTTACTTACCAAACATTTGCAAGTAAAATCTAACCCTTGCTAACGAAGCAGCCGTTGTTTGGCTTTCTAGGGCTCACAGATTGTTCTTATATTCCATTGACTCTTGGTTTCCTTGCATCTTATGCAACAATCAGGAGATGAATCAAAATGTTTGCCTCAGTCTACTTTTTCAAATTTAGTTCGGATGATGGTTATTGAGGGCCAGGTAAATGGACAGAGAACATGATGATGCGGAAGTTTTGGAAGTATTTAGGTGTTTTATTCAAGAAAAATAGGCATAATTTTTGTTATAAGAAAGGACATTGTAAAGGTGAGTGCGTAAATTTGTTTTTGTTTTTCAAGAACTGAAGATACAAGATCTTGCAAGGGAACATTTCGAATATTAATTTCTGTTATAAGAGCTTCCCAAAAAAACAAAAAAAACATTTGCAACTTAGATTCCAGGAAATCATACCTACTGCTCAGCAATAAACAAAAAAAATGATTAGAAGGATATGACTTGATAGTTAACAACTTAACGTGGTTATTTATCCTAAGATCATCTGTTTCCATATACCTATTCAATTCAGCCCTTGATCGGTTCATTCTTTTTCAATGATACAGTGAATCACAAGTTCTGATGAAATTATGATAATGAACTAATGAGATTGAAGGAAACGTAGGAGATAGTTTGTCAGGGCATGGGATTTCAAGCTCAATTCCAAATGAAGGTATTAGAATATTTAATATAGTTGATTAATCCTTCCTGCTCATCTCTATTTATAAGAAATTCTTGCATGACTAGTGTCAAAATTTTGGGCTTCATTTAGTTTCTACTTTGCTTAATTTTTTGTAACCGTGTTCAATGCATGCAATAAAAAGTTAAAATCAAATATCTTTACAAAAATAATAGCCACAAAGTGCCAGTTTTAGTATTTTGCTTGCTTGCAAATTGCAATTGCGGTTGTCGGAAGATTCTGAATGTGTACGGATGATATTCGTTTTTCATTGCCACCTCATGATGATTGAACTGGCACTTTGTCATGCTTGTGATCAGCTATATATAACTCCTCCAGTTGAATCGGTAGATGAATCACCTGATAATCGAACTTTATCAATTTGCCTTCCCTTTTGATTAGCGCAACCAAATCACTTGATAGTTAACAGGCTTATATATGTTTTGTTATAGAAGGGAGTGATTCAAGTTGGTATTGCAAATGTATGGCTTGCTTATTCGAAAGGGTAAGCAATTAGGAGTCTGGGAGTTTAGCTTTAAGATATATATATATATATATATATATATATATATATATATATATATATATCAGGGTAAGGAAGTGTGCGGTTTCTATGAATGTTTAGGTTTTTCTACAAAATTTAAATTTCAATGGTTTATTTATTGAATTGGAGTTTCGATTTGATTTCGTTTCTGCCTTTAATTTTATATGGTATAATGTAAACTGCCTAATATTCAAGATGGTGTTGTTATTCACTTTAGGCCAATTTTCTTTCTACTTCTAGCTTGTATGCATATGTATACAATTTGCAGCATAACTCTGCATTGACTTTGTTTGCTTAAATGCCTGACAAAACATGAACAAATTTTAGTTGCCTGTATGTGATGGTCTTCACAAAAATAAGAACAACTTTTTTACTTTCAAAGTTTTGAGTTAATCAACTTGAATAAAGATTTTGGTCACTTGATTTCTTTCTAGAACCATCACTGATCGCTGCTTTCCTAGTTCTTACGCTTTTATTGACCTCATTATCATAATCATCATTATATCGCGGTTCTTGCAGCTGTCTACATGAGTTTGTTTCCAGTTGAGTCAGACCATGTTAATGAATGTATGAAGCCATTGATTACTCAATCTGATTCTGATGCTGCCTTGACCTCTCCAAAATGATTACCTATTAAGGAAGTCTCTTCATTATGTGACATGATATGCGTTCCGCAAGGTGTGTTGCCTTCGCTACTTGTAGATTCCAAAATCCATAATTTTAGTACTTTTTTTCCATGTTTCGTTGAAGTTTTTTCCTAAATTTGTACTTCCTCTGTAAAGTATAGCTCAGTTATAGTCTTGGGTAGTCACATTGCAGCATAATTGATTATTTGTAATATTTTGTTGTCTGTCTTCCATGTAAGTAGTTGGTGATCAAACTAATCAAGTTGTAGTAGCTTAACCTTGTTGCAAGCACTGCTTAGTACATTTTTCGCGAGCATTGCTTCTAGCGGTATTCAAGCTTCTTTGTGGGTAAATTTCACTTCTTTAACTTAATAATATTATAATTAGTGCTAATAGCGGTTATAAGTTTATTTGATATTGGATTTGCAGCACTATATGAGAGCAGAACATCAGTTAGTAAGGATCATTTTTAGTGACATTATAATTATTGCTAATAGCAGTTATAAGTGACATCATTTTTAGTGTTTCATTTTCAGGAAATGATGAAGTAATAGATATAATAACTGATTTAACAGTTTTATGTAGATATTTTTATGTCATTATTTCCAATGGCAATACTATGAATGTAATCGAATTACTGGATTGAATATTGTTGAAACTCTAGTTGTTGCTTCACTTATCAACGGATTCCTTTCTCCGAGGACCAACAATGTATGATCCTTAGAATCCACTTTTTGTTTGTTTTCTATGTATATGTATATAGGCTCAGCTTAAAATTTCTTGTGTTCCCTGTTTTGCATGGGTGTAATCAATGAAGCCTGATCTTCGTCTTTCTGTCTATGGAGCATCATCACACTTACAGGCTGCAAAATAAACATTTTTTGTTTAGGGAGCTTGTATGTTAACTTTCATATCTTGTCGAGTGTAATGTCTACAACTTTAGGTTAAAAGTATTGTTTTTCTTATTTGATGTGAAATGGAGTTATTGTTCCGTGAAATGGATGTGGCGGTGTAGGCATTGTGGGATTATTATTTAAATACTATATGCAAAATGAACTTAATATTGTATATGAAATGTTATTGTTTGAATTAATGAATTTTATGTATTTGAATCGATGAAGTATGAGTATTTATGCAATTTTATGACATTATTTGAGATAAAACTATAAGAGTTCAATGATGTATTTGCCTATAAAAAATATTTTGACTAAAAATTAATAACCGTCTCTAATCCCTTGCTAATTAGCAAGGT
This sequence comes from Allium sativum, assembly GCA_030737875.1. Taxonomy (NCBI): domain Eukaryota; kingdom Viridiplantae; phylum Streptophyta; class Magnoliopsida; order Asparagales; family Amaryllidaceae; genus Allium; species Allium sativum. The sequence goes on along the minus strand of CM060921.1, from coordinate 572,909,986 downwards.
TTACCATAACAAATAATTTCTAAATTATATGTATCCGTCGCTAATCCCTTGCTAATTAGAAAGTGTTTACCTACGACTATTTGTAAATATTAATTTCTAAAAAATGCGTATCTGTCGCTAAAACATCGGTAAATAAATTTTAATTAATTCAAAATTAAAATTTCCTTTTAAGAGAAATGACGGAAAATGGTCGGAGAACTAACGCTAATATCCGTCGCAAAATTTTGACACAAATACCGTCTTGAAATTTACCGACCACCGTGTTCCGTCGGTAATCCGTCCCTAAGCCCCATATAGCGACGGATTAGCAGCGGATTACGCCGCTGCAAAATTAGCTTTTTCTTGTAGTGCAATCTTTTCTCCAAACAATTTTAGTTTAGAAGTAATTCTAAACATAGCAAAGTTGTATTCTCTTACAAATTTAAAGTCTTGAAACATAAGGTTTAGCCACTCCTGCTTAATGTTTGGACTTATGACCATCTTTTGGTAGTCCTAAAGCTGCTTTCAAGGAGTTAAATAAGAGGAGATAGTCTTTTTCCAGTTAAACATTTTGCTTTTAGATCATCGGGGATATTGCGTTTTAAAATTATCAAAAACTTTTACTCTGTCCTACAAGGACATATTATTAAATTTTCAAATGTTATCTTTTAAGCATTAAGATTTCAGGTGGATCTCAACATCCAATATCCGTGATAAATAGTTACCTTCGGATATGTTCAAAGCTTTGAATACAAGCTCAGCTATGTTTCCCTTGTTAAATCAGTTTACTATCAAGAAAAAAATACATGTAAATGAGTTCTAGTAATATACGCTTTAAACAACAATTTGATATAAATACAACAAGTAAAAGGTTAAAATTCAGCTGATTAGATATTAATAATACTTTAAAGGTAACCACTGTTTAAAATGATTAGAAATGCAGAAATCAACATTAAATAGGATTGATAGATTTGTAATTCTAACATATAAAAGCAACAATTAAGTAATTTTGATAAATTGTAGATTGAATCATAGCCTGCTTGAATAGACATCAAGAAAAAAGAAGAACAAAGAAAAAAACTAAATGGAAATTACTTTACTAAAAATGGACAACTTTCAAACCCCAGTACTAGCTTGAGTGAGAGTTAAATTAGCGCAACAATTACTGGCTAATATTCTCAGTCATAACTAGGTGAAGATGACAAATATTAAGCACAAATATATTATAATACCATTTTTTTGTTTAAAGAACGACAGGTGATCATACGAGAGGTTCAAATGTACCATATATATTATAGACTTTTTTCTGTTGAATACTGGAATAACCAGAGAATAATGAATAAGGTATAAAGCCCAGCCTACCGTATTTGTTATATTAGGGTTATAAGGGCAATATCCTCCTTTTATTATAACTGCTATATTTTCTGTCTCTCTCTATATATATATACCTAAGTGTTATTATGTACAAACTATTCTTATTACAATAGTAATCTCAATAATTCTATCATCTCTTTTTCATTACTGATTTCACGATATTAGAGCCTTCTTGCTTAACGACATATTTTTGAATTTGATCTACTGCCATCAATCAAAGTGTTTGTGATTTGTCTTCCTCTCAGTTTATATTTCATCATCGAGGAGATCAAATCCCGATTAAGTGAATCATGATTTCTGATCAAGAATATCTGCCCTTGTTTTTCTGATCAGTGTCGTCCTAAGTATCTTCTTCAAGCTATCCGGTTGCATCTGATGAGTCCACCATTAGTAGTGCATCATGCGATCTATTTTTCCCTGATCAGTCATGACCAATAGCGATACTACAACGTCAAGTGAAACCCCAGCAAGAGAAAATATGTCTCAATCTGCAGAAAACACTCAGAATATCAATTCAGAATCAAGAAACGTTATCAACCCTAAAAGTCATGCATCACTATTCAGTTAAATGAAGAGAATTATCTCTTATGTAAATTTCAAGTCAATACAGCCCTTATTTTTTATGGCTTAGAGGAATACATCAACAACACCCTCAACATACCTGTAGGGATGACAACTGACCCTAATGGCAAACCTGGTGACCAGCAAAGACTACACCCATTACAAAAGACAAGACAACCTTCTCTGTTCATGAATATTTTCATCAATAAATACCACCATATTGCTACAACTCATTAGATGTAAGAGTACTCAAGAAATTTAGGATATTGTTGAATAATTGTTTAACACACAGTCAACAGCAGGAATCATGCATCATAAGGGACAACTTGTTAGAGAATATGCTACAGGATATAACAGGAAACCTATTATGACATGGAGAATATGCTATGAAGGATATGCTATGGAGATATAACAGGAAACCTATCATGAAGATAAAACAGGAAACCAATTATGGAGATAAAACAGGAAACCTATTAGGATATATTTTATGGGATATCATAAATTCTGCCTTTAATGCTTTCCTTATATTTGATTGTAAAAACTTGTATAAAGGGAGAAGGATTTCTCTTGTAATGGACAACACAAAATTAATAAAATGTAGTCTGCAATTGTTCATTGCTTTGTCTCTCTCATCTCTTTGTGTCTGAATTCTATCATGGTATCAGAGCAGGTCAAAGGAAGGAGAGAGATATGTACATATATATTTAAAAAAAAAAATTTGAGATATGTATAGGTATATTGAAAAAAAAGGGTTCTTCATCCACAAACCCATCAATACCCAAATACGTCGTATTCCATCACAAACTAAAGCAGCGTGGATTGTTGAAGCTTGCGTGCGGAGTATGGGACGGTGATTTTTAGGAGTTGGGTGTCGGATTGGCTATTGGCTGAAGTCTTTGATTTCTGGTGAAGAAGCTGGTTTCGTTGTTTGTGGGTGTTTGCAATTTGATGAGGAGTTTTGGCAGTAGATACGAATATGGTTTGTGATGGCTAAGTTGCTGCTTCGATCAGCGTGATGAAGGTATGGAGGGGTCTTAGAGATGTGGATGGCTATGCTTTGAAGCTGTTGCGTGGTATTGAAATTTAAAAAAAAAATGAACAATATCTTTTAGGTGACTCAGGTAGAATAGTCATCAATCTAATAAACTGAAAGTGCGGTTTGTTGAATACTTGAACGTGGCTGATGTGTGTACGTTGTTGTAATGGTGTTTGTGTAATTTACAAAAAAAAAAAAAAAAAAAAAAAAAAAAAAAAAGAGATGATGAGAGTCTGGATTGATTTTGTTTGAGGTGTATGTGGTTTTTGCGTTTGTAGATGAAGGACTGTGTTTTCTAGTAATAGTTTGGTGATTTATGTGAGAGTTGATGTGATGGACGTAGGGAGATGTGTTTTGTATGTATGGCGATGATGAAGGAGGGGTGTTTTGTATGGAGCAGTTTTGCTGTGTTGGTTAGATTGTTGTTTGTGATGATGATGGAGTTTATGGAGATGGAAATGGATGGTGTTGAATTGTGTGGGCCGTGTTGAAGATGAAGCTTGTACTTGTGACATTTTGTTTGGAGGTGATTTGTCTGAAGTTTTGATTGAAGGAGGACTATGTTGAATTTGAAGAACTGAAGTGTTGTGTTTTGGGTATGTAATGACTCTAGTGGTTGGTCCACTTTAAAAACCAATATACTCTAGTGGTTGGTCCACTTTAAAAACCATTGACCTCTAGTGGTTGGTCCACTTTAAAAACCAATATACTCTAGTGGTTGGTCCACTTTAAAAACCATTGACCTCTATTGAGTGTGGTCCACTTTAAAAACCACTAATATTGGGTGTGGTCCACTTTGAAAACCATTATTGAGTGTGGTCCACTTTAAAAACCATTATTATTGAGTGTGGTCCACTTTAAAAACCATTATTGAGTGTGGTCCACTTTAAAAACCAGTTGAAGGCTTTGAGTTGAATGACCGGTGCTTGGAGTTTGGAGCTTCTATTTGGGCCACACTACAGTTTGGAGCTTCTATTTGGCAAACTCACGATTTTCAGCATCGTGAGTTTGAGGGGGGATGTTAGAGAATATGCTATAGGATATAACAGGAAACCTATTATGACCTGGAGAATATGCTATGAAGGATATGCTATGGAGATATAACAGGAAACCTATCATGAAGATAAAACAGGAAACCAATTATGGAGATAAAACAGGAAATCTATTAGGATATATTTTATGGGATATCATAAATTCTGCCTTTAATGCTTTCCTTATATTTGATTGTAAAAACTTGTATAAAGGGAGAAGGATTTCTCTTGTAATGGACAACACAAAATTAATAAAATGTAGTCTGCAATTGTTCATTGCTTTGTCTCTCTCATCTCTTTGTGTCTGAATTCTATCCCAACTGAATACCATTACCAAAGATTCTATGACCATGAGGGAGTATTTGACAAAGGTTAAAAGCGTATGTGACTTACTTGAGGTTGATGGCCATAAGATATTAGAATCTGAACAGGTGCTAACGATCCTGGATGGCCTAGATGAAGACTATGATCCAGTCATTGCAGTTTTATCTTTGCAACCAATCACCCTCGCTACAACATGTGCATTCAATGTTGATTGCCCATGAAGGCAGATTGGATGCAAAAAGGAAATGAGCTGGACTTTCAATCAACTTTGCATCAACATCTAATAAAAATCAAGAAAAGTTAGCAAAATTGAAAAACAATCAACCAAGTCAAAGAGGAAATACTGGCAGCAGAGGCAGAGGAAGGGGTAGGAACAATTTCAATAGGATAAGATGTAAAATTTGCGAGAAATTTGGAAATATTGCAAGCAAGTGTTATTTCATATTCCATTAGAATTTTTCTGCTAATCAAAACAGCAACTGTCAAAGGAAAGTCTACCCCAGTATTAACATTGCTCACACCAACAATGATAGCAGAAGTTAAGTTGACACCTTAAGAAGTCAAGTTGATGATATGCTTAGATCAGATGAATAGAAAATGAGGAATGGTTTCCAGACTCAGGTGCCTCTAATCACATGCCAGTAGCTTGAACAAACTGAACATAAGGAACAGAGAATACAATGGTACAAAATCTGTCCACTTAGATAACAGAACATCTATTAGTATTACACATACAGGTGGTGGAACCATAACTGGGAAAAATTATATATACGAACAACCTACTTAGAGTGTTGAGAATTAATCTCAAGCATTTTAGCCAAGTTTTTAGAAATAGAAAGAGTCAAATCTCTATTATAGCGTGATTAGTAATAATTCAAATTTATGATCCTATTTTAATTGAGAGAGCTTTTAAAGTTGCTATTATTTAGGAAAAGATACTTTTTCATAAATATTTAGGTATTTCCTAGAATATTGCAAATCTAGAATGGTGTATTTTATGCTATAAATAGAAGAGCTCTCTCCTCATTTGAATCAAGCAAAATGTGAACAAAAGAAAGAAAGTAATAAAAAAACAGAGTTTTTATTTTCCTGCAGTGTTTGTTTTCTCCTTCTGTGTTTGCTATAATTCTCAGAGACAATCAAGTAGTTCATATAGTTAACAAATTGGTATCAGAGCTAGACAAATTTTCAACAAATTGGTATCGGAGCGCCAGGTTGAAACTTTGACATTTTTATTTCTTTCGGCGTTTGTTCTCACAAAAGAAATCTTCGAAGAGTGGAGTAACAAAAAGAAAGAAGAATTGATCTCCAAAGGATTATGGGAGATTGTTGAGTGTGGCTACGAGTGGCCAAAAGATGTTAAAAATATGACGAAGAAAGAGAGGGAGACACTTACAAGGTCGAGATGGAAAGACCATCAAGCCTGTGTTGCTATGTGTGAGAACGTTGATGAAGAAGATTTCAACCATATTATTGGAGAAAAATCTGCAAGAGATTCGTGGAAATTACTGAAAGATGTATACGCAAACAAGGAGGCCCTAATGACAAATAAAGAAGACGAGGCTGATTGTATGGATCTGAAAAGAGTCGAGTAGGAGGAAGCTGTTGACAATCAAGAATTCGCTGAGAAAGTCAGTGGGAAAATGGATAATGATGAGATTGCTAATGACGATGATACAAAAATTGATGATATAATGAACGTAGAAGAGACAAGACAAAGAGCAGCCGCTGAAGCAATTGCAAAACAAGAACGGACAGCTATTGATAAGGCAAATGCTGAAGCACAATTGCGTGCAGAAAGAGTCGCGGATCAGAGGGCTGCCTCAGAAGCAAGAGAAGATATACAGACCAAGTTGAGGAGGTACTGGCAGTGAACAAGGAAGAATAAAATGTACTTGATAGCAATTTTGATGAGGACAAACCTAATGATAATGCTGTTGAGAAAGAAGTAAATTTGAAGGATACTGAAGTTGGGCTTGATGCAAATAATGCCATGAATGTTTATAGGACGGTTGAATCTAATGAAGTAGGAAAAGAAAATACAGCTAAAGTTGAAGAAAAATGTGACCAGCAAAGGTCTGCTATTGATTTGAATTCATCGGATTATGACAAACAGAATCTGCAAGAGCGGTTGGCAAAGTTATCTGGTGGCGTTGCGGTTCTAAAAATTGGAGGAGCGAGCTAAGCCGAAGTTAGTGCGAAGAAGGATAGAGTTACCGATGCCTTGAATGCAACTAAAGCTGCTGTGGAAGAGAGAATTGTACTTGGAGGTGGTGTTGCTTTGCTGTATGCATTCAAAGAACTAGCCAACTTGCAAACGGCTAATTTTGACAAGAAAATTGGTGTTAAGATCATTCAAAATGCTTTGAAGATGCCAGCATATATTATTGCTGCAAATGCTGATCAAGTAGAAGGTGCGGTTGTTGTTGGCAAGCTTTTGAAGCAGGATCAAGTTGATGCTGCTAAAGGTGAATATGTTGATATGGTAAAGGCTGGTATTACCGATTCACTGAAAGAGATCAGAACTGCATTAGTGGATGCTGCAAGTGTTTCTTCACTAATGACAACTACAGAAGCTGTGGTGGTAGAGCAACCCGAAGTTAAGAAAGCGAGAAAAGAAGAGAAACTGATGAGAAAGAAAGTTTGGACGATTGCTATACTTCTACCAAAACATGTGAGATATAAAGGAATCAAAAGTCTGCAATCGAAGAATCCAGTTCACCACGAAAGGAGCAAGCACATAGGTGTTCGTTTTCATTTCATCTGGGAGCATGTCAAGGAAAAGGATGTGCAGCTGAATCATGTTACGAGTCGTGATCAGGTAGCGGATATCTTCACCAAACCGTTGCCAAAACTGTTGTTTAAAAATTACAAGACGATGATTGGAATAAAGGATGGTAGATGCTTGAACTTAAAGAAGGGATTTGTTGAGAATTAATCTCAAGCATTTTAGCCAAGTTTTTAGGAATAGAAAGAGTCAAATCTCTATTATAGCATGATTAGTAATAATTCAAATTTATGATCCTATTTTAATTGAGAGTGCTTTTAAAGTTGCTATTATTTAGGAAAAGATACTTTTCCACAAATATTTAGGTATTTCCTAGAATATTGCAAATCTAGAATGGTCTATTGTATGCTATAAATAGAAGACCTCTCTCCTCATTTGAATCAAGCAAAATGTGAACAAAAAAAAGTAATAAAAAAATAGAGTTTTTATTTTCCTACAGTGTTTGTTTTCTCCTTCTGTGTTTGTTATAATTCTCAGAGACAATCCAGTAGTTCACATAGTTAACAAATTGGTATCAGAGCTAGACAAATTTTCAACATAGAGTTTCCATGATTAGAAAGAACCTAATTAGCGTATCACAATTTGCCAAAAGTAATCACGTCTTCTTTTAATATTTTCCTAATCACTGCACTGTTAAAGACTAAACCAATAAGGAAATCTTATTACAGGGTGACATGCAAAATAGTCTTTACACATTGAAGAATAAGCTGAAATCTGATAGAAGACAATGGTGCAATCTTTCTAGTGTTCGCAGTAGTAATAAATCAAATAATTTTGAATTATGGCATTGTAAATTGTGTCATCCAAGTATTAATGTTGTAAAACATATTCTGAAAGACAATAAAATTGATGTTGGTAATGATCTGCAATTTCATATGTGTTCTGCTTGTCAAACAAGTTACCATTTCCAAACTCTAACAGATGGAGACACATGTTGGATCTAGATCAACCCTAGAGGGCGGTGAATAGGGTTTATTGGAGTTTTACAAGTCATTAAAAATATCACAGAATAGATTTCAGTAGAGAAAATAAATACAGAAAGTAAATGACATAGATTTTACCCAGCTTCAGCAAACCCCTGCCTACTACTGCATTCCCAAGGTTTCTACTAGGTATTAAAAAAGATTCCCGCTTACAAAACCCTGTAAACTCGCAAACCCTACTACTGCTCTAATCCTACGCTCAAAACCCTAGGCTGATCTTTATCCCCAAGATCGGATTTTTCCTCAAATTACAATCCCGTAGCTCGTAACCCTTAGTTTAAAGTCAACTAGTAAACATATACAATGTTTTGTAAAAATAAAAACATTAAAATAAAACAACAACAAAAACCCTTGTTAAATTAAATAGCCATCCTCCCCTTTTGTCTTGAAATATTGTTGGCTTCAAAACAATGGTGGCCGAAATAAAGTTAGGGCTTTTGTCCCTAAATCAAATCATGACTTCAAATTGATTCTTGGGAAATTGTTGTTGGAAATGTTTTATATTTGTTATGAATTTATTTAAAAAATTAATTGCGTTACCAAAAATTTATTTTTGAGCAATTAATACAATAGAGCCGTTGAAAGTTATAATGGTAATATGTTTACATATACTGTGATGCAATTAATGCAACAGAACCATTGAGAAAAAAACCGGAAATATATTTACATATATGTAAATATTAATGAGCCATTATAGATTGAACAGTAACGGTCATATATGCATGTGACCTTTTTATGGAGCTGTTACAAAAGAATAAATATATGGTATTTAATCTTGCAATGAATGATAATCAATTAAGATTGATTATCATTTATCTTTTTTGAAACATGCAAATTTACATGTTAGAAATTGCAACACTTTGTATGTTCCTCTGATTTAATAATGGTATTAATTATGTCCAATTTTTCTCCTACTAACCTAGTTGATGTTTCTCTTTATTTTTCCTATACAAAGAATAAGATAGAAAAAGCAAAAGACACATTATTCTTCTCTTTGCTCCCTATCTTAAAAAAAAACCCTCTTGTCTTCATTGGATTTATATTATAAAACAGAAGAGCAATAAACTTTTTAACTGGAGTGGAAATCAAGCTCAGTTCGTTGTGCAAGCGAATTGATATCAAAGAAGAAGGCTGTTTTATCCTAGAGGCGACGGCGAAAGATACAAACTGCTTTGCACCATTGAGCTGATCGCCGAAACGTCTTCAAGAGAGCGACTTAGTACGTGACTCAACCATTAGTTTTCCAACAAATTGAAGACGTTTAGATAACTAGTGGCTTCTGCTTCCTCTGCTGCTACAAACAACACTGATGATGCTATGCCTGCATCAATGTTCCAAATCTCACTTGTCACTGTTGCACCTTTCAGGTTTGAAAGTCTCCACTTCAAACGCTAGCGACAAAAAATGGAGTTTTATCTGACTGTGCGAAAAGTTGTCAACGCTTTGTTAACCGAGATACCACAATTGCCAGAAAAACCAAAAGAAGCCGATGCAGATCAGATGGCAATTTGGATAGAGAAATCAAACCAGTTGAAGACTTGGATTAAGCAAGACTATATGTGCATGAACTTCATACTAAATGGCCTCAGCGATGATCTATACAACTATTACAATTCAGACAAATCAGCAAAGGAGATCTGGGAGGCTCTAAAGAAGAGGTATGACACTGAAGAGGCAGGCGCAAAGAAATTCGCAGTCAGCCGCTACCTCAAATATCAGATGACGGGTGATAAGTCAGTAGAGATGTAGTCTCATGAGCTTCAAAAAATAGCTCATGAGATTACCTCCGAAGGTATGACTTTGGATGAACAATTTCAAATTGCTGTAATAATTGACAAATTGCCCTCAGGATGGAAAGATTTTAAGAATGCGTTAAGGCACAAGACTAAGGAATTTTCCTTAGAAAGCTTGGTCACTCGCCTCCGTATTGAGGAGGAAGTACGAAAACAAGACCAGAAAGAGGAAGTGTTGGTTGTCACATACAACAACACTAAAAAGACCAAACCAGCTATTTTGAAACTGAATGCAAAAGCATTCAAAAATCAAAATCACCGCAACAGACAGAATTGGAACCCACAAGAGAACAAAAAGGACAGCAGCAACCAATCCAAAAGAGTGAACCTGGATAGTTGTTTCTCTGTTACAACTATGGAAAATCAGGTCATATGACACGTAAGTGTCAGAACAGACCAGGACCTGCACCGCAGGCTAACCTGACTGAGGAGACTTTAATAGCTATGTTTACTGAGATTCAACTTGTAAGTGGATCAGAGGGTTGGTGGGTAGATACTGGTGTTTCTTACCATGTCTGATATGATCGTAATATGTTCATTACATACACGACTGCTGATAATCAGAAGGTGCTTCTAACACCACTAAAGTTACTGGAGTTGGAAATGTAGAAATCAAGTTTACCTTTAGAAAAGATAGTAAGCCTTGAAATTAATTTTGGTTGAAATAAGGTTGATTTTAAGTACTATTAAGATTGAGAAAATCTTTAAATATTCAAATGTTGACTTTCTAGTTTTGAAAACATTTAATTAGAATGATAAATTGATATAGTAATTTTGACAGAGAATTTAATGTTACCTTTGACCTAAAGTTACTATCTGGAAAAATGTGACTTTGGTATTAGAGAATTTGGACCTTCAAAATTAATTCATGTGAACCACTTAAGTAATGTGTAAAAATAATCTCTACTCTATTACATTTATTGATGATTATTTTGATGTCACTTATGTACATCTTATTGACAATAAGAATTAAGTCGAATAAGGATTTTTTTGGAAAATGTCACTAAAGTTGAGATTAATTGAATGAAAAATTTGGAAATGCCTTTATTATAAATGGGCCTTAATTACATGCATAATGTTTTTTTTGAAAATGTCATTAAGAAATGACATTACTCAAATGATGTAGATTTAATAATCAATGAGTATATTTTATGTGAAAATGAATAACATTGACTAGACAAGGACACCGCTATTTTATCATTTTTATTAATGGTTGTTCTGATATCACATATGTATATCTCATGAAAATAAAAGTGATGCATTTGATATGTATAAGACATTCTAAACTGAAATTGGAAATTAGTCAAACAAGAAAATTAAAAGACTTCATAGTGATAGAGAAACAGAATATGAATCTAGTTCTATTCTGGATTGCTATAAACTACATGGCATTATACATGGAAGACCTACACCTATTCACCTGAAATGAATGTTAAGCGAAAAAAAGGACCTTTACCAAACTAGTAGTTGTCATTTTATTGTATTCTGGTGCAGCAAAACATTGGTGAGAGGATATATTATTAACTATATGCAATGTATAGAATCCCAAAATCAAAGAGTAAATTTTCACCTTTTGAAATTTTGAAAAACTACAAACCCAAAGTATCCTATTTTAGAACTTGGGGATGCTTGACATATGTTTGTATTCCAGGCCCTAAGAGAATAAAATTAGTAAATAGAGCATATGAATGTGTATTTATTGGCTATGCAATTGATAACAAAGCATACAGATTTTATAACATAAAACAAATGATGCTGAATTTTATGAAGAAAAAAAAATCCTTTTAAATTAAGGAATAGTGGGGGCACATCAAGTAATTTATTACGTGTAAGAACGTAATCTAATGAACATTCTGAAAATGAACCTAGAAGAAGTAAAAGAGCAAGAACCGCAAAAGATTTTGGTTCACTTTCTTGTGCTTTTATTAAAGAGGAGGATCCCTTAAAACTCCAGGAGGCCTTATTTTCACTAGATGTTGATTTTCGGCAAGAGGCTATAAATGAAGAGATGGATTCTTTAGAATACAATATGACTTGGTACTTAGTTGATTTACCACCTAGTTGTAAATCTATTGGCTGTAAATGGGTACTTAAAAAAAATCTGATGGCACTATTGATAATTATAAAGAACGATTAGTAGTTAAAGGTTTTAAGCAAAGAGATAATGAAAGTGACGAATACATTTATTATAAATCAGAAAATGACATTTGCACTATTATATGTTTGTATGCGAATGATTTACTTATTTTGGATCAAACATTCATGCCATAAACATAGTCAATTCTTTATTAAGGGCCAATTTTTATATGAAAGATCAAGGTGAGGCGAGTGTAATTCTTGGCATTAAGATTACTAGGTCTGAAAAGGAATTTTCTTTGGATCAAACTCATTACATTGAGAAGATACTAAAGGAATACAATTACTTTGACTGTAAACCTTCATATACACTATATGACCCTAATGGAAAGTTATTTAAGAACACTGGTGAAAGTGTAAAACAATCTGATTATTTGAGCATCATTGGCAGCCTTCGGTATGTCATTGATTGTATTAGACCCGACATTGCCGATGTCGTGGGATTATTATGCAGGTTTATCAGTAGACCTAGTATAGAGCATTAACATGCTACTAAGAGGGTCATGAGATACCTAAAATAAACCATGAACCTTGGATTACATTATGAAAAGTTTTCAGCTGTTCTTGAAGGTTATTCTGATGCAAACTAGAATACTTTATATGATGATTCAAAAGAGACCAATGGCTATATATATTTAGCATTACTGGAGGAGGAGTTTCTTGAAAAAAAATCCAGTAAACATACTATTTTGACCCAGTCTACTATAAAGACTGAGACAATAGCACTAGCCACAGCTAGTGAAGAAGCAGAGAACTAAAGAAATCTGCTAGTTAAGATCTCCATATGGAAAAACCGACACCAGTGGTGTAATCTATTATGATAGTTCTGCGGCTATTGCAAAAAGTACGTAACCGTTATTACAATGGTAGAAGACGACAGTCGTAAGCATAATACTATAAGAGAACATCACATATGTAGTGATGACAATTTGACAGCTATTGAAAAAAAGGGACAGAACCAATATTACAGTGGTAAGAAATGACAGCCATATGTATAGTATTGTTAGAGAACATCACATATGAAATGATTATAATCTGGCAGATCCTTTGACAAAAGGACTGACCAAAAAGAAAGTCTTTAATAGTTCAAAAAAAATATAGAGACTGTTGCCCTGAGATTGAAGAATCACACACAATGGTAACCCGACCTAAACGACTGGAGATCGCAAGAACTAGATTCAATGGGTGAAAACAAGTTGTGTTGTGATAGTAGATGAACATACTAAATTTATATATTAAAAAGCATGTATTTCTTAAGTGATTAGAGGATGAGTTAATAGAAACTCTTAATGAGATCCATACTTTATTTGGAGCGGAGTGCCTACCTTCAGGAGTGTTCTTGATAGACTCACCTATGTAAATGTGGAAATGTGGTCGTTTCCTATGAAGTTTTGGGCAAAACTTCTAGAGTGTTCACTAAACTGGGGTAGACTGCATGGCCATTAACGCATGGGCTTATTTGATTGCACTATAGAAAAGGTTGTGTGTCGTTTCATGTTAGGAATAGAGTTCAAGACCACATGTCACTCTAGTAAAAACTGAATCTTATTCACTATGCAAAGGTTCAAGTCGGATGACACCTTTGTTTATGCACAATCTTATATTTTTTAGAAACTGCTCGAAAAACATTTTAAAAAAAATTCAAGTGGAGGATTGTTGGAAATGTTTTATTTTTGTTGTGAATTTATTTAAAAAATTAATTACATTACCAAAAAATATTTTTGAGCAATTAATACAATAGAGCCCTTGAAAGTTATAACGGTAATATGTTTACATATACTGTGATGCAATTAATGCAACAAAACCGTTGAAAAAAAACCGAAAATATATTTACATATATGTAAATATTAATGAGCCATTATTGATTGAATAGTAACGATCATATATGCATGTGACCTTTTTATGGAGCTGTTACAAAAGAATAAATATATGGTATTTAATCTGGCAATGAATGATAATCAATTAAGATTGATTATCATTTATCTTTTTTGAAACATGCAAATTTACATGTAAGAAATTGCAACATTTTTATATGTTCCTCTGATTTAACAATGGTATTAATTATGTCCAATTTTTCTCCCACTAACCTAGTTGATGTTACTCTTTAATTTTTCTATATAAAGGATAAGATAGAAAAAGCAACAGACATATTATTCTTCTCTTTGCTCTCTATCTTAAGAAAAACTCTCTTGTCTTCATTGGATTTATATTATAAAACAGAAGAGCAATAAACTTTTTAATTGGAGTGAAAATCAAGCTCAGTTCGTTGTGCAAGGGAATTGATATCAAAGAAGAAGGTTGTTTTATCCTAGAGGCGACGAAAGGTACGAACTGCTTTGCACCATTAAGCAAATCGCCGAAATGTCTTCAAGAGAGCGACTTAGTACGTGACTCAGCCATTAGTTTTCCAATAATTGTTCTATGATTCTCTGATTTTTCGATGCTCTTGGTCGAACGATTTGACTTGCGTGCGATCGAAACACTGATGAATTGTGAGTATTCTGATATTTGTTTCTCTCTTGTATGCTTGTTGTTTTGATAGTTTTCTGCCTGTGATGAATTGGTTATTTATAGGGTTTAGACCCTTTTACTTCTCTGATCTCATGCATGACTTGGCTCTTGATTGTGCTTGATTGTTGCGTAATTGCTACTTGGTTTATTGCCATGAATGTCATTTGATTTTTGGAATTTATGAAATTCTTTTTATGTCAAAAAAATGTTTTTTTGGAAATATATTGAATCGATGGAATATTTCTTGCCCAAAACCAAAGATGAACTGTGCCATGTTTTTTTCCACAGTGATTTTGAGAATAAATTGCTTACCAATTTTCGAAGAGTAAATCTTTGCCAAGTATAACTTTGATTGCATGAAAAAAATGAATATCTCCACTCACTTGGAACAAATTCATTGCTTGATTACACGACATGAATATTTGGAATGTTTTTTAAAGATCTTTCCCAAATATAAAGACTAGAAACAATTCATTTGTGTGATTTAAAACTTCCAAGAAATGTCTCACATTTGCCACTATATATTTGTAGCATGAAATGGTTTCCAAAAACCTACATTGCCTTGAGATGATTTTAACATGATTTCAACAATAACATATTCCAAATATTTTGGTCTTGATTTGTCCTTAACATGATTCTGCATGCATATGTGTTTAATTCGGTGATAAGAACAAATTGTGCTCTTGGATTTTACAATTCCAAAATATATTCTTGCCTTGATTTTCCTGGTTGGAAAAACATATTCTTGCATGAAATAAAAGATTTCCCAAGTTCTTGCATGTTGATCTATATGAACTTGAATTGATTTTACATCACTGTGCATTCTGGAAATATAATTTGGCTATAATAAATTGCATTGATTCCTGGCAATTACCGATGCATGTATGATTGATATGGTTTGCCAAAAAAAAAATTCTTGCCGAAAAATGTTTGCATGTGATATTTTGGAAACATGAAAAATTCTTTTCAAAAACAACATATGATTTTCTAGAAAGATTTTTTGTCGACTTGTGAAATCAATCCTTACGTGATTTTCTTCATGGATGCATTTGATTTTGAAAGCTTTCTTCTTTTGTCATTGTGACAATTAATATTGCACTTGAAAATTCTTTCTTGTCAAAAAATCAATTCATGCAAAATATGTAGCTTCAAGAATTTCTGGCTGATTTAACATTTGCCAAAAAACAAACTTGCTTGCCTTTTACTGCTTGGACTCAAAAGATAATCTGCTCCACCTATGTATAAGATTTTGGATATGTTGATTTGCATCTGGCACTACACATATACATGTTAATACATGATCTCTAGTTGCCATTTAATCATTTTTGAACATCTTGCGTTGCATGAGTCAAGCTTGTGCAATTGTGCCACTTTTATTCTGCTCACAAACAAATATGTGTATATATATTTGTGTGTGTCTATCTGCCATTGCCAATGTCATGTGTGACTTTATTTGTGTATGTTGAAACCTATTTTGTTGCACTAGTGTGTTCATGGATACTTGCAGCATACATGTTTTGTCAAGCTTTACCTGAACACATTATACTTGGAATTTGTGTAACCTATGTCAGTTGAGTTTGAAGCTGCTATGCCACCTTGACATATGTTGTGAGTTACTTGTGTTTAACATTGTTAAGAACACAGGCATGATGAAATGTCACTTTGTTGTGTTGCACTTGAACTGTTGATGCTTGTTGTAACCATGTATACATTCATGTGTATATGCACAAATGTGCGTGTGTGTGTATATATATGTTTGTATATGGGTGTTTCTTTATATATGCGTTTGTCACTTGCATGGAATTACTTGGTTCATGTGCATTCACTGATATTTGACCATACTGCCCCTGCACAAAATATGTGTGTATATACATACACATGTATTGTGCATGTGCAGTTTATATTTGTGAGATATTTGAATAATAGACAGTCTTTGAGCACTAGAGATACAGTCTGCCTTGTGGTATTTATAGCGTATCACTGTGAATATCACAAGCAGTCAGACATAAATAGATGTATATAAATATCAGACTAAGTCAAGAAATATGATGAGAAACACACCAAAATTCGAAGGCAAATAAAATTTAAAATAAATTTATACTTTCTAGAATTTAAATCAATTTTTTTCCATTTTATTGTGTGTGTTTTTGTGAAAGGTATACTGGTGACTGGACTAACAGTGAACCTGACTGAAGAAATAGTGTGTCAGAGCATGAGTGAATGAATGTATATAAGTGAAATGTGGTGAGGAGCTATGTGTATGAAATTGAAATGTAACTGAGTGAACACTGAGTGTTGTAGTGAGAGTTGAATTTAATAAATCACTGAGATGTACAACAGTGGAGTTAGAAAATATGTACTATTGAAATGTTGAAATAAAATATTATATTTAAATGAAATACTGTTTGAATGTTTAAATTCCTGTGCAGTAGTATTCTATTCAAATATAAATATTTATTTCTATATGTGATGTAGTAGATTAGTACATTTACAAACATAATTAAAATAATATATATATATATATATATATGTTTGTTATCATCAAACAAAAATCATATTATTATATTAAACAATCCCCTCTTTTGATGATGACAAACATATAATAAGATTTTGAATACAATAAATGTGTTTGACAGTGAAATGTAGAACTCCCCCTATATGTATATGCTCGCTCTACAACGGAACCCTCCCTAAATATGTGCATATGAGTGAACAGAATAACTGAAATGAATTGAGTTTCCAATATAAAATATTTATGAAATTATTCACTCATCAATCAATATCTTAACCATTCTCCCTATTTTGTTATCATCAAAAGGATATAGAAATCGAAATAATAATGAAAAATAGACTAAAAATATAAAATTAGATCAAGAGAGAGAATGTATATCATAAATCTCATTCCATCAAACAAAAGTCATAATATTCTTCGGACTAGTTGTAAATTTCGCATTGTAGAATGATGGATTTACGATGAATTTTATAAAATGAAGAGAGTTTTAAAACATATGAATTCCAATTATTTTGAAATAAAATTTTAAAATTGAGCACAAAATAGCGATGGATTTGGACTATGGTTATAAATTCAAATTAAGTAACAAAATCAAATAATCTCAAATCCCAATGACTATCAATCAAAAAATCATAATATATCATAAAATATTAACACATTTCACAAATTAGAAAATGGATTGATAGACTGGTATTTACATAACAAGGAGGATTTCATATATATAATTTTTTTATTTATTTTCTTTTCCTTTTTATTTAATTTTAAGAGCACACTAATCACGCATAACTTATTAGGACTTTTAAATGGAATCAGTCACAAATTAAAAATTAAGTAATCTCTAACCATGCATGACCACATCTAGGTTTTTTAAATGAGGTCAGAGAAATACTTATTATATACACAATCTCCTCAGTATATAAAACCAAAATGGATGATAGAAATATGGTAGGTACAAAAATGGTTGTGAAATTAATTTCTAAATTAATCATATTATGAAATATGCTCAATTGTACCGGGATTTCTGAAAATTTTGAATTATCTCTTTTAAAAAAAAATATAATCACATTTCCATCATAATTTTTGAAACTGGATATTCGTTAATGATTTTAAAAAATATTAAACTCTCCACATTAAATAAAACTATAATGGATGACAAAAAAAGAAGATGTTCGTGAAATAAGCACTAATCTAAAGGTATTATAAAATCCGTTCAAACATCATGAGAATTTAAAAAAAAAAATCTTGTTGTGAAATATACTATAGTTACAACTCATCACAATTTCAAAAATCTGATAATAATTTTGATGAGTTCCAATTATAGTTCAATTTGGTCAATGATTTCAATTTTTGAATAAATAACCAAAAATAATTTTAAAATTGAAAATAACAATTACAAGAGGGATCCTAAAAAATCTATACAAGATGACAAATAGTTTCAAAAACATCAAGCAATTGAATGAGAAATTTTACAAGACTTCTAAGACTGATACCACTTGAGATCCTAACTGCCATAATATATCTCAAACAAAAAAAATCCAATCACCAAGTCCAAATAGACAAATCTAACAATTCAGTTTTCTTATCAGAGCAACAGAACATTCAATTTTAGAACAAGACTTTCAAAATTTTCAGAGCATTTACAACAAGCACAAACGACAGTCAATGATCCAAGGTTAAAGAAGTTCATTTGAAATCACTTGAAAAGATGTGTAAATTTCAAGATTCAATAAATCGATCACACAAGATTATAATTTCAAATCCAAGAAGTGTGTGAGATTCAAGGTATCAACAATTTCAAATGATTTCAAAATAATGAAATATCCAAGCCAAATGATCATGAATTAAAAGTGAGTTTCAAGATGCAAAAGCAACAATCTATGGCAAAAGATTTTCATATCAAAAATTTCAAGCCCATTCAAAAGACAATGAAATTATCACAACTGAAAAATAGTAGTGTGTTGTAATGACAATAATTTTTCAAGTCTGTCCAAAATGAAGTAGAAGAAACTAAGAACAACAAAGTTGTGTGAGATTTCAATAGCTTTCCGAACATCAAAAATTTTAGAATTTTGAATAACAGTGTTCAAGATATGATAAGAATGCTTCAACACTGTTAGAAATTCAAAAAAAAAACTTCACAAGAATTGCAAAATATTTACAATTTTAAATTCAAGATTTGGATATCATCAAAATATGAGAGTTTTATACAAATGAAGCACATTTCCAAAAGACCAAGAATTTTGCAATTTGAAGTTAAAGAAGCTCAAAATGAAAAAAGATATTGTGGTAGTGTCTATACAAATAGGCATAACCAAAGGGAAGAATAAAAGAAAAGAAAAAGAGGGAAGGATAAAAAGGTAGAATGAAAAAACAGAGAATATAAACAGAAAAAATGCGAGACTAGAGACCATACCCGATTTACAGTATATGTTATGGATCTCTAACTCATCAATCTTGATTAAGGAACACTGAATGATATAATGATATGAAACAACTTGAATTCAATTTCTTTTCGCAAAGTCGTTCCTCAACCACCCTTAGATACCTAAAATTTTGTGGGATCAAGTGGTCTTAAAAATTTGTAAAACCAGTCTGTGCATGTGACTTTAGGTACCCAAACTTGTTTATATAACAGTCCATTTGAATCTATCTTTATGCCTTTGGAAACCTAAATCTGTTTGAATTTAGTCAGGATTAATTTTGTAGATTTAGTCAGGATTGTGATTGGCCTTTCCACAATACAAGCAATTTGAAGAAATCAAGAATTTTTGAGAAGTTTGATTATTATTTTTGAAATTCCAAATCCAAGCTCTTTCTTGTTTTCAAATATGGATTTATTTTTTAATAGAGAATTCAATGAATTTTGACTGTTTGAAAAAATCTTAAATTTCAACTCAAAATCATTGGCTTTGGATTTTAGCAAGTTATTCTCTTTTATCAGCTTCTCAATTATGGCTTTAGATTCAGAAATCTGAAATTCAAAATAATTACGCTTTTAAAAAATAAGTTTTTCAAACTCCTTCAAATTTTTAACTTCTTTTTCCAAAGGAAGATTTATTTCAAAATATTAGTCTCATTGCATTTCTAAAGCATAGTTTCATTTTCAAGGAACATGAAACTCTCTTTTATTTCAATTATCTCTTTTAAAAAGACATGCCCTTATTGCATTTGATATTTCTGATTCTCTCAATTTCACAAGTTGATTTAAGATTGATTCTGATTTCAACAAATTTTCTTGTTTAAAAATTTTATGTTTAGAATTAATCTTATCCAACTCCTTTTGCAAAGCATCTTTTTTACATATTTGCTCATTCTCTTTTTGTTTTAAACTCCTAATTTCTTTTTCAAGCTTTTAAAAATTTTCATTGAGACAAGCTAAATCAGATTTCAAATTCATAGAATTTTTGGAGCCGGAGTTTTAAAGTTTTAATTCCAACACATCATTTTTGTTGGTCAACTCAAGTTTTTTAGATTTCAGAGATTTGTTTTTCCATTGGAGATTATCAACAATTTTAGTTAAATCAGTACACATACAAACTAAATCTTCATAAGAAAAATCTCTTGTTGAGCCTTTATCGTTATCATCATCCGTTTCTCCTTTCAGACATATTTCTGAACCTGAGTTGACCTTCTGGGGTTTTGAGCAGTTTTTCTTTCTTTCATGTAATGTATCAAGAATTTCCCAGATTTCCTATGAATTTAAACAATAGGAGATAAGGCTATATTGATCATCATTAATATAAAAACATAAGATATGCGTAGCACAAAAATTAATAGTATCACCTCTATTGTTAACAATATTCCTACATTTAATATTAACTGATTTTAAACAAGACTCCATTTCTGATTTCCAATTAAAAAAATTTGTACCATCCAAAATAGTTGGAATACGATTGGATTGACTCTCAGTGGATTGATGAATGTGGAAAATCATGACTCTAGAGTTAACAAAATATCTGTTCTGATACCACTTGTTAGATCTAGATTAACCCTAGAGGGGGGGTGAATAGGGCTTATTAGAGTTTTACAAGTTATTAAAAATATCACAGCATAGATTTCAGCAGAGAAAATAAACACAGAAAGTAAATGACATAGATTTTACCTAGCTTTGGAAAACCCTTGCCTACTACTACATTCCCAAGATTTCTACTAGGTATTAAAACAGATTCCCGCTTACAAAACCCTGTAACTCGCAAACCCTGCTACTGCTCTAATCCTACGCTCAAAAACCTGAACTGATCTTTATCCCCAAGATCAGGTTTTCATCGAATTACAAACCAGTAACTCGTAACCCCTAGTTCAAAGTAAACTAGTAAACCTATATAATGTTTTGCAAAAATAAAAACATTAAAATAAAACAACAAAAACCCTTGTTAAATTAAATAGCCAGCCTCCGTTTTTCTCTTGAAATATTGTTTGCTTCAAAACAATGGTGGCCGAAATAAAGTTAGGGCTTTTGTCCCCAAATCAATCATGACTTGAAATTGATTCTCTGGAAATTGTTCTCTGATGCTTTGATCTTTCGATGCTCTTGGTCGAATGATTTGACTTGCATGCGAACGAAACTCTGATGAATTGTGAGTATTCTAAAATTTGTTTCTCTCTTGTTTACTTGTTATTTCGATAGTTTTCTGCCTGCGATGAATTGGTTATTTATAGGGTTTAGACCTTTTTCTTCTCTGATTTCGCGCATGACTTGGCTCTTGATTGTGCTTGATTGTTGCATGATTGCTGCTTGATTTATTGTCGTGAATGTCATTTGATTTTTGGAATTTTTGGAATGATTTTATGTCCAAAAAAAATTGTTGTTCAGAAATATATTGAATCGGTGGAATATTTCTTGCCAAAAACCAAAGATGAATTGTGCCATGTTTTTGTCCACAGTGAATTTGAGAATAAATTGCTTGCCGATTTTTGGAGAGTAAATCTTTGCAAAGTATAACTTTGATTGCATGAAAAAATGAATATCTCCATCTTCCTGGAACAAATTCATTGCTTGATTACACGGCATGAATATTTGGAATGTTTTTGAAAGATCTCTCCCAAATATAAAAACTAGAAACACTTCACTATGTGATTTAAAACTTTCCAGAATTGTCTCACATTTGCCACTGCATATTTGTCAAATTAGCATGAAATGATTTCTGGAAACCTGCATTTCCTTGAGATGGTTTTAACATGATTTCAAC
The DNA here is from genome assembly GCA_030737875.1 of Allium sativum. Lineage (NCBI taxonomy): Eukaryota > Viridiplantae > Streptophyta > Magnoliopsida > Asparagales > Amaryllidaceae > Allium > Allium sativum. The sequence goes on along the minus strand of CM060921.1, from coordinate 572,887,769 downwards.
AATAACATATTCCAAATATTTTGGCCTTGATTTTTCTTGAACATGATTCTGCATCCATATGTGATTAATTCACTGATAAGTACAAATATTGCTTTGGCATTTTCCAATTTCCAAATATATTTATGCCTTGATTTTGCTGATTGGAATAACATATTCTTGCATGAAATAAAATCTTTTCCAAGTTCTTGCATGTTGATCTATATGAAGCTGAGTCGATTTTACATCACTGTGGATTCTTGAAACATAATTTGGCAATAATAAATTACATGATTTTTTGGAAAGATTTTTTGCCGATTTGTGAAATCAATGCTTGCGTGATTTTCTTCATGGATACATTTGAATTTGAACGCTTTCTTCTTTTAGCATTGTGATAATTAATACCGCACTTGAAAATTCCTTCTTGTCACAAAATCAATTCATGCAGAATATATAGCTTCTAGAATTGTTTGTTGATTTAACATTTGCCAAAAAAACAAATTTGCATGCCTTTTACTGGTTGAATTCAAAAGATAATATGCTCGACCTATGTATATGATTTTAAATATGTTGATTTGCACCTGCCACTACACATATACATGTTAATACATGATATCCAGTTGCCAATTAATCATTTTTTAACACCTTGCTTTTCCTGAGTCAAGCTTTTGCAATTGTGCCACTTTTATTGTGATGAGCTGAACCCATTCATGTTTAAGTTCCATGTATGTATATATATATATATATGTGTGTGTGTGTGTGTGTGTGTGTGTGTGTGTGTATGTGCACGCGTGTGTGTGTGTGTCTATCTGCCATTGCCAATGTCATGTGTGATTTTATTTTTGTATGCTAAAACCTGTTTTATTGCACATGTGTGTTCATGGATACTTGCAGCATGCATCTGTTGTCAAGCTTTACCTGAACAAATCATACTTGGAATTTGTGTAACCTATGTCACTTGAGTATGAAGTTGTTGTGCCACCTTGAAATATGTTGCGAGTTACTTGTGTTTAACATTGTGTTAAGAACACATGCTTAATGAAATGTCGCTTTGTTGTGTTGCACTTGAACTGTTGATGCTTGTTGTAACCATTTATACATTCGTGTGTATATATATATATGCACAAATGTGTGTATATATATGTTTGTATATGAGTGTTGCTTCATATCTGCTTTTGTCACTTGCATTGAATTTCTCGGTAGCTGAATTTCTTGGTTCATGTTCATTCACTGATATTTGACCATATTCCCCTGCACAAAATATATGTGTATATACATACACATGTATGTGCATAGATGTATCGTACATGTGCAGTTTATATATGTGAGCTATTTGAATGACAGACAGTCTGTGAGCATCGGAGATACAATCTACCTTGTGGTATTTATAGTGTACCACAGTGAAATATCACAAGCAGCCAGACATAGATAGATGTATACACATATCAGACTAAGTCAAGAAATATGATGAGAAATACACCAAAATTCTGAGGCAAATAAAATTTAAGATAAATTCATACTTGCTAAAATTTAAATCAATTTTGTTCCAGTTTATTATGTGTGTTTCTGTGATAGGTATATAGGTGACTGGACTGATAATGAACCAGAATGAAGAAATAGTATGTCAGACTATGAGTGAATGAATGTATAGAAGTGAAACTGAGTGAAATGTAGTGAGGAGCTACGTATATGAAATTGAAATGTAACCGAGTGAACACTGAGTGTTGCAGTGAGAGTTGAATGTAATAAATCACTGAGATGTACAATAGTGGAGTTAGAGAATATGTACTGTTGAAATGTTGAAATATTGGAATAAAATATTTTATTTAAATAAAATACTATTTAAATATTTAAATTCGTGTGTAGTAGTATTCTATATAAATATAAATAATTATTTTTGTATGTGATGTAGTAGAATAGTACAATTACAAACACATTTGAAATAATATATATGTTTGTTATCATCAAACAAAAATCATATTGTTATATGCAATAATACAAAATTTAAACCTCAAAAGCAATACTTCATCAAAAGAGGCATCACACACAGAATTATCTCCACATACCTCTGAAATGAATGGCTTAGTGGAAAGAGAGCACATGAACATTGTTGAAATAGACCTGACACTTCTGGATCAAGCATCCTTGCCGATGAAATTTTTGCCAGATTCTTTTGACACAACAATATTTATGATCAACGGGTTACCTACAAAAGTTCTGCAAGATATCATCCCAATTGAGAAACTATTTAAAATAAAGCCAGATTACATTTTTATCAAAACTTTGAATGCTTGTGCTTACCAAATTTAGGACCTTCAACAAGCACAAGCTGAGCTCCAAATCTGAACCTTGTAAATTCATAGGGTATGCTCAAAATCAAAAGGGATATAAGTGTCTTACCAATGAAGGAAAAGTAAACATATCCAGGCATGTTGCATTTAATGAACATGTATATCCTTTTGCCAATGCTGAAGTCAGAACTACTGAAATCGTCTATAATGCCAGATAAATCTATTCCACCAACACCAATCTATCAACAATCATCTACTAACAGTGAATCATCTCAAACCCAACTCACTATAACAAACATCAGATCAAGTCAAGGAGGAAATCCACCTTAACTCACATTATCCAATGCAAGGTCGGATCAGGACAAGGATGACGAGTGAATCTAACTCGTACACTCAGTCAATCTCTGCAACTTATAGTGAGTTAGAAAGTCAACAGACAACCGAAAATACTATTGATTTTGTCACAAATCAAAATCCTGTTAACACAAGGCATCACATGATAACAAAATCAAAAAGAGGAATATTCAAACCAAAGGTCTACAGCACAACATATGAAGACACTAAACCAGCTATATTCAGTGAGGCAAATAAACACCAACACCGGAATTTGCCATGAATCAAGGATATAAAGCACTTCAAAGAAATAAAACATGGAGCTTAGTTCTAAAACCAAGCAACAAAAATATCATTGGGTGCAGGTGGACATACAAAGTTAAAAGGAATCCAGATGGACTATATCTAAATACAAGGCAAAACTTGTAGCCAAAGGATATACTTAGAAATATGGCTTTGATTTCAAAGAGACATTCTCACATTTAGTCAAGTCTACAACCATTAAAATTATTCTGAGCATAGCACTTCACTACAAGTGGAAAATAAGACATTTGGATGTTAATAATGCATTTCTAAACGAGGAACTACATGAAGAAGTATACATTTAACAACCAAAAGGATACTATGGGGACAAAGATTAAAATAGATAATAATAAAATATGCAAAGTATAATATATATACATAGATGAAATAAATATGCAAAGTATAATGTGGCAAAGAGGGCTGGTAGAAGAGGTTAAAAGCTTTTATAAAATTATATAAAAGGGGAATTATGTAACCTGGAAAACCGTAAAAGAAGTTTGTGCACACATTATGTCTTATAAATAATTTATAAGAGTTTTTCTCTATAAGAATATCACGTGGAAGAAGATCATGTATATGGCGTGATGTATAAAAATGGAATGGATAAGGCCATTTAGAAATTCAAACAAAAAGGAACATTTCAGAGGGGCAAAAATGTGGATGCAGGACCACAATATAATCGAGAGAATTCACATTTTTTTGAAGAATAAGATTGGATTTTCCTTAAAATGGAAACCCTAATAGTTGTTATTAAAGGCCATTGGCCAATATACCTAGGTTAGGACATTTTTCTCTAGTACATTATTCAGAAAATAGGCAAGGTAAAAGGAAGGGTAGATATTCCTCGGGGCTGGGGAGAAATTGATTAAAAAAATTGAAGCAAACGGGTACTTATATTACATGAAAGAGAGTTACAAAGGTTTTAAGCTGATACAAATGATTACAACAGGGAACAAATACTTTACAAAGAAATGAAATATGCTCAATACAAATAAAAGACAAACCCAGTTTACAAGCTACACTGTAACGACCCGCATTCTACGCATCATAGGATCGTGGAATATTTATTTCTTTCACATACGAAGTCGTATGGTCATGTAACTTTGGGAGACGATTATTGGGGTCATTTCCCATGTTCATGATTTTTGTCAATTTTTAAATGACCGTTTTGCCCCTAGTTGGTACTGTTTTGGCCATAACTTTTGACTGGAAAGGAATTTTGACCTGAAACCACTTCCATTGGATTCGAATGATGGTTTCTCTTTCTGTAGAGTGGTTACAATAGCCAAACGGACTTACCGTTTGGGAGATATGGCTGAAACAAGGTTTAGAAGGTGAAAAACAGCTAATCGGGCTTAACCAGGTGATTAGCAACTAGGCCCAATGGGGGATTTCGGGATTTGGGGTATTTAAGGGCTGCTAGGGTTAGGATTTCGGTTTTAGATTCATTTTTCCAGCCGCCACTTACCTCCTTCAAGCTCTAGCAATGACCTCCACCTTCTAATTTCATCCCAAATCATCTCTAATCACTTTCTAATCGAAGATTAAGCAAAACTACATCAAATCAAGGAAGGGTAGCACCAAATCAGAGAGAGAGAGCTGCTGGAACACATAGGGATTGGATCCAAATCAGAGATTATTTCAGATCTAAAGTTTGTTTGTGGCTAAGGTGAGTGATTTGCATAGTTCCTCACTAATTATGGCTAATTATGGTAATTAGCGAAGATTAGCGAAATTATGGCTCAGAAAAATCTAGAAAAATTCCCAAAATTCTAAAACATCATTTTATGCTTCTGATATGAATTTGGGTTAATTTCGACTAATTTTGCAAATCCCGGAATTTGGGGGATTAAGGGGTAATTAGTGATAATTAGCGAATTTGTGCATGTTAAAAATCTGGAAAAATATTCATAAATTCTGAAATATTGTTTTATACCTCTGATGTGAATTTGGGATAATTTGGTTAAGTTTTTCTAATCATATCATAGGTTTCACCCAAACATGCTTAAGGGAAAATATGGGGTTTTGGGTATGTTTGATCCATTTTATCCTATCAAGTTGTTGTTTTGATGCTTGTGGTCGATAATATATGTTGCTATGACTGTTTGGTATGACTTGTGATTGTTTAGAATAGTTAGAATGGTCGAAAACGCCGTCGAATGGCGTAAACAACTCGCTGGACAAAGTGCAGGAAACTGCGCAAAACCGGATCGGATCGCAACAGGTCCCACGATCCGCCCCATTTTCTCCGACCCGATCGCGAGTCATCTCCACGATCCGCTCTAGTTTGGGTGCCACGATCCACTCACAAATGGTTCTCACGATCCGGAGTTGAAGCCACGAACCGATCCGCCTCGTATCCTCTGAAGCGATGCCTCTATGAATTGATGAAGCACCACGATCCGAAGGGAGAGCCGATCCGAACTGATGTAGCGCCACGATCTGATGTTGCGGGACATGCACGACCCGAACCCAGTGGGCGATCGCGATCCGACATTGATGGCCACGACCTGAAGCGAAGCGAACTGAATGAAGATCGATCCGGACGGAGATGACGACTAAAAACACGAGATGAAAGGTAGTCCAAATCGAAGTTAGAGCTCAGGATCCAAATGGGAACCAATGAGTTCACTTCATGGTTGGGCTTTGCTGCGGGACGTGTGCAAAGGGGTTGTCGGTATTCATAACTTTGGTCCACCACTGAGAGATGGATAGTGGGCTGGTAGTGATAGTTACACGGGATTGGATTCCGTCATGGCCCAAAGTATTAGGTGACCAAAGTAGTGGATATCATATGCTTTACGCACTGAGTGAGGGATGTGAGGATGATTGCTATGCTTGATTGTTTGACATCACTATGACATTCACACCCCCACCCCCGTTATCTTTACACCATTTGAAAGGGCACCTTAGAGTGTTGTACAGTATGTAGTGCTAACTCTTTGGTTGTAGGTCCAGGTTCAGGTATGATTGGATTATACCTGTTACTGTTATTATTCTGTTTAGATGCTTATCGCTCATACCAGGCTTTATGTCTGACCCAGAGTTTTATGTCTCTTCTTATTACTCTGGGTGCTCACACGAGCAGACTAGAGACAGGTTGTGGTTAGCTGGTGATGCGCGAGTAGTTGATTCGGAGGCGAGCAGGAGGCTTCCACGTATGATATATAGATATTCTCCATGTGTCGTTGGTGGTCTCTACTTGGGCATTAGTAGTGTACCTCCTTTATCTTGCTTTTGCTTTGAGACAGTTTGAAAAGTTGTAATAAGCTATATTTTGGATTTCCGCTGCTATGATGCTCAGTTCTGGTTTTTAGCTTATGCACTGTCTCTCCTGTTTTATGTCAAGTATGTTATTATTATATTTTGTTCTATGCGCTGTGAGACATATTGCAGGTTCCTTGATTAGCCCATTCTCTTCTTTCTTTTTCTTCTGGCGACCGTCCCGTGCTAACTGGATATGTGTACAGCGCACTTTTGGAGTAAATGTCGGTTGGTGCGGGGCGGGCCGTCACACTTGGTATCAGAGCTCTAGGTTGCGTAGTTAACCTAGGGAAAGACACTAAGGAGAGTTAGTACGTATATGAGAGCGCGTATTTGTAATTACTTTGGTTTTCAAAAGCTAAATATATATATACTATTAGTAGTATAAGAATGAAGTCGTACTGCACTAGCACCACTATGGGATCGTTAATCGTTTCCCCTTTTACAGATTAACGATGAGCCGATATCCTAGAGGTGCTGGTAGAGGGACCAACCATGGGAATGCTCCTGACATGAGGACAATGTTCACCAACTTCATGAGAGACATGCTTAGAGATGATCAGGGAGCAGTTCCCAATCCCGGAAATGGTGGTTGTCCAGTAGTGCAGGCGCCTAGGGCCGATTTCGCCAAGTTGTGCAAGTATTACACTAACCTTGGTGGGAAGCCGTTCCACGGAACGGAGTCGGCCACAGATGTTCAGGATTGGTTGGATAGCTGTGATCGTATCTTCGACGACTTGGGTCTTGAGGATGCGATGAAGAGAAGGCTAGCGTCTCGTCAGCTGCAAGGGCGAGCGATGAATTGGTGGAATGCCATTAGAACAGCTACTCCAGAAGATCAAGTTACTTGGAATCAGTTTAAGACTCGCTTTTGTGATAAGTTTATTCCAGCTGCTCATAAATCAGAACTGTTCAGGAAGTTCTTGGAGCTTAAGCAGAACGGTAGAGCAGTCTCGGAGTATATTGCTGAATTCGACACTTTATCGAAATATGGATGGTCCCTTATCGATACAGTCGAAAAGAAGAACGAGAAGTTCATAACTGGCTTGGATGGGTACTTGGGGGAAAGACTTATAAACCATATCGATGAGACGTTCGAGTCTATTGTAGGAAAGGCATTAAGGTCAGAGAGCCTTTTCCCTAAGTCTAAGGCCGAAGTTGCTACGGCATCTGCAGAGGAGCCAAAGCCGCAAGCAAGCGGTGAAGGCAAGAAGAATTCTCAGAACAAGAGGAAGCAGAACCCGACAAAGGATGGTCAGAATAAGAAAAATAAGAAAGATGGCGAATGCTTTAGTTGTGGCAAGAAAGGCCATTACGCCAGAGATTGTCGAGAAAAGCCTGGGGAAAGGAAGTGCTTTAACTGCGGCCAGGCGGGACATCACAAGGATGATTGCCCACAACCTCCTAGGGAGAAGCAGATTGTGAAAGCATATGCTATCAACGCTGTTCCTTCTTCGTCGAATGCCCCAACTGCGGCGCAGAAGGATAAAGGTGTCGTTATTCGTGGTATGCTTTCTATTTAAGATGTTTTGATCGGGTTTTGTTTGACAAACCTAAGTTAGTCGATAGACCTCTAATTGTGACGAACCCGATAGGTGGTTCGACTGATCTTAGTATGATCTGTTGTGGTTGGTCTTATCGAGTCATGGATGTATGTTTCCTTGTGATTGCTTTGTTTTGGGCTTTACTGGGTTTAGCATTATTTTGGGGAGTCGATCTACTCCAAAGGAATAGGGTGGTATTAGGTACCTAGTGATGGCGATAGTAACTGGAGTTAAGGAAGCTAAGAGGTTATCGTTGTAATAAGTTCTAGTTGTCTCTGGGAGGCAAATGAGTACTCCAGTGCTAGATTGTTTTGCTAGTATCACCTCATGAGGATTGTCCGAACTCGGAGGAGATGTTCCTTGGGTGCTTGTCTGATATTGGTTTAGGCCTTTGGGGCTTGTGCTTGGGGAATGTCGATTTCGACTAGGATGGGTTGCGTGAGGGGTAAATAGTTGTTGTGATTTTTCATTGGATGATATCTTGGTTTACTCGAGGAGCGATGGGCAGACGGAACATGATAAGACTGTTCAATGGTATAGACTGCCCAGAGTTAGACTCGATAGGGTTATGAGATTGCTCGAGTGGGACTCGAGAAAGATGCAAAGTAATGGATTGTTTAGGACCCTATGTTGATGTTCTCTATTGGATAGTAGAACTTTGAAGGAATAGGATGTGTTCATTGATCATGGAAGATACAACGAAGATTAGAGCGATTCAAGTTGGACTTGAACTCGTAAAAGAAAACAGGTGTTCGTTGATCTTGGAGATGCAACAAATAGGGAGACGACTCACGTTGGACTAGAGTTTGTCGGTACTCAAGAATGGGTCTGAGTTATAGATTGACTCGAGTTGGACTCGAGAAGGCTGCAAGGAATTGGATTCAGCTCGAGTTGGACTCGAGAGGGCAGCAAGATAATGGATAGACTTGGGTTAGACTCAAGTATTTTAGGAGGACTAAAAGCAGGGGTATCTGGGGACGCCCGTTACCTTGGATCCGTTGGACGTGATCTAGTTATCCTTGGAGGATAAACGTACGTTGGACGTACGGTAGTCCGATTGGAGGCTGGGCTTCCATTAGTTTAATTATCCTTGGAGGATAAACGTACGTTGGACGTACGGTAGTCCGAAGGGAGGCGGGGCTTCCATTAGCCTGGGATTGGTTGGACCAGTCAAGTAGGCATCGGTGTATGTATAGGGGCTGGGCTTCCATTAGTTATTGATGTTGGTTAGACCAGACATACTAGAATCGACATATTGGGATTGGTTAGACCAATCATGTAGGTGTCGATGTGTTTATGAATTTAGCAGGTGATAGATAGGATTTGTTTGATGGATGTTATGGTTGCTATGTTTGTTCCTATCTTTCTTCTCTTGAGTAGACTATCACCTGTAGGGTTCCAGCGATGGGGAACAAAGTGATTGTAGTAGGACTATGAGCCAGTGCAGTAGAGTCGTCATGATTCGAGGGGCAAAGTGGACATAGTAAAGGATTAGTAAGGCTATGAGCCAGTGCAGTGGAGTTGTTATGACTTCATGGGGCAGAGTGGACATAGCAAAGGACTAGTGGCTATGGATCAGTGCAGTGGAGTCGCCATGACTCCATGGGGCAGAGTGATCATAGTAAAGGATTTGGGTGCAGTACTAGTTGCATTGAGTAGGAGACATGCCAGTTTAGGGGTTTTGTTTCTAGGATGGAAGCAACTAGAGTATGTCACAGGATATGATTTCAGACCCAAGACTGAATTGAATTCAGAAACGCTAGTAAGCTTGACGATTAGGTCGATTTTGATTGAGAGGATTGTTTCCAGTTAGAAGGACGATCCTAATCTATTGGGAACCATCTCTAGGGTAGAGATGGGTATCGATGGAAAGAGAATGATCAGGTAAGGATTTGATCGAGAAGGGTGGCTTCGAAAGAATAAGGGACTAGTTGTACCCAACGTAGATGGACCGAGAGGTGAAGTGCTTAGAGCATATCATCACTCGAAATTGACTATACATCCCAGTGGTAACAAGATGTATTGAGACATAGAGCAGATCTACTACCGGGAAGGGATAAAGATAGGCAGAAGGCTTATCTCGATAAGAGACGAAGAGATTTGGAATTCTTCGTTAACGACTTGGTGTTCGTCGAGATCTCTCCATAGAGAATGTGATTCGGATTGGTTGGAGAGGCAGGTTAGCACCAAGATTTGTTGGCCCATTCCCAGTCCTCGAGCAAGTTGGGAATTTGGCGTATGAGGTAGAGCTACCTGACAAGATGGCAGGAGTTCACAACATATTTCATGTTTCCCAGTTAAGGAAATTCGTGCACGACCCTAGTGTGGCTATTTCACCTGATCAGTTGGATAACATCGAAGTTGAACTCGAGGCGGTTGGGAACCGCAAGTCTATGCGTATTGTTGGGAACGATACGAAGCAGCTTCGAAGGAAGGCGGTGAAACTAGTCAAAGTCCAGTGGGGTGAGAATGAAAAAGACCGTACTTGGGAAATAGAGAAAGATATAAGGAAGAAGTATCCATAATTCTTTGCCTAGTAAGGTTTTGGTAGTGATAGTTTCTTCCCTTGTTAGTAAACCGCATGCTAGGATAGACTTGTTTTGCATGTTGATTGTTGTTTATGGTTGATAGGCATGCGGAACCCTTTTTGTGTTTTGGTTAGGGAATTTCGGGGGCGAAATTTCTTAAGGGGGGAAGAGTGTAACGACCCGCATTCTACGCATCATAGGATCGTGGAATATTTATTTCTTTCACATACGAAGTCGTATGGTCATGTAACTTTGGGAGACGATTATTGGGGTCATTTCCCATGTTCATGATTTTTGTCAATTTTTAAATGACCGTTTTGCCCCTAGTTGGTACTGTTTTGGCCATAACTTTTGACTGGAAAGGAATTTTGACCTAAAACCATTTCCATTGGATTCGAATGATGGTTTCTCTTTCCGTAGAGTGGTTACAATAGCCAAACGGACTTACCGTTTGGGAGATATGGCTGAAACAAGGTTTAGAAGGTGAAAAACAGCTAATCGGGCTTAACCGGGTGATTAGCAACTAGGCCCAATGGGGGATTTCGGGATTTGGGGTATTTAAGGGCTGCTAGGGTTAGGATTTCGGTTTTAGATTCATTTTTCCAGCCGCCACTTACCTCCTTCAAGCTCTAGCAATGGCCTCCACCTTCTAATTTCATCCCAAATCATCTCTAATCACTTTCTAATCGAAGATTAAGCAAAACTACATCAAATCAAGGAAGGGTAGCACCAAATCAGAGAGAGAGCTGCTGGAACACATAGGGATTGGATCCAAATCAGAGATTATTTCAGATCTAAAGTTTGTTTGTGGCTAAGGTGAGTGATTTGCATAGTTCCTCGCTAATTATGGCTAGTTATGGTAATTAGCGAAGATTAGCTTATGGCTCAGAAAAATCTAGAAAAATTCTAAAACATCATTTTATGCTTCTGATATGAATTTGGGTTAATTTCGACTAATTTTGCAAATCCCGGAATTTGGGGGATTAAGGGGTAATTAGTGATAATTAGCGAATTTGTGCATGTTAAAAATCTGGAAAAATATTCATAAATTCTGAAATATTGTTTTATACCTCTGATGTGAATTTGGGATAATTTGGTTAAGTTTTGCTAATCATATCATAGGTTTCACCCAAACATGCTTAAGGGAAAATATGGGGTTTTGGGTATGTTTGATCCATTTTATCCTATCAAGTTGTTGTTTTGATGCTTGTGGTCGATAATATATGTTGCTATGACTGTTTGGTATGACTTTTGATTGTTTAGAATAGTTAGAATGGTCAAAAAAGCCGTCGAATGGCGTAAACAACTCGCTGGACAAAGTGCAAGAAACCGCGCAAAACCGGATCGGATCGCAACAGGTCCCACGATCCGCCCCATTTTCTCCGACCCGATCGCGAGTCATCTCCACGATCCGCTCCAGTTTGGGCGCCACGATCCACTCACGAATGGTTCTCACGATCCGGAGTTGAAGCCACGAACCGATCCGCCTCGTATCCTCTGAAGCGATGCCTCTATGAATTGATGAAGCGCCACGATCCGAAGGGAGAGCCGATCCGAACTGATGTAGCGCCACGATCTGATGTTGCGGGACATGCACGACCCGAACCCAGTAGGCGATCGCGATCCGACATTGATGGCCACGACCTGAAGCGAAGCGAACTGAATGAAGATCGATCCGGACGGAGATGACGACTAAAAACCCGAGATGCAAAGGTAGTCCAAATGGAAGTTAGAGCTCAGGATCCAGATGGGAACCAATGAGTTCACTTCATGGTTGGGCTTTGTTGCGGGACGTGTGCAAAGGGGTTGTCGGTATTCATAACTTTGGTCCACCACTGAGAGATGGATAGTGGGCTGGTAGTGATAGTTACACGGGATTGGATTCCGTCATGGTCCAAAGTATTAGGTGACCAAAGTAGTGGATATCGTATGCTTTACGCACTGAGTGAGGGATGTGAGGATGATTGCTATGCTTGATTGTTTGACATCACTATGACATTCACACCCCCACCCCCGTTATCTTTACACCATTTGAAAGGGCACCTTAGAGTGTTGTACAGTATGTAGTGCTAACTCTTTGGTTGTAGGTCCAGGTTCAGGTATGATTGGATTATACCTGTTACTGTTATTATTCTGTTTAGATGCTTATCGCTCATACCAGGCTTTATGTCTGACCCAGAGTTTTATGTCTCTCCTTATTACTCTGGGTGCTCACACGAGCAGACTAGAGACAGGTTGTGGTTAGCTGGTGATGCGCGAGTAGCTGATTCGGAGGCGAGCAGGAGGCTTCCACGTATGATATATAGATATTCTCCCTGTGTCGTTGGTGGTCTCTACTTGGGCATTAGTAGTGTACCTCCTTTATCTTGCTTTTGCTTTGAGACAGTTTGAAAAGTTGTAATAAGCTATATTTTGGATTTCCGCTGCTATGATGCTCAGTTCTGGTTTTTAGCTTATGCACTGTCTCTCCTGTTTTATGTCAAGTATGTTATTATTATATTTTGTTCTATGCGCTGTGAGACATATTACAGGTTCCTTGATTAGCCTATTCTCTTCTTTCTTTTTCTTCTGGCGACCGTCCCGTGCTAACTGGATATGTGTACAATGCACTTTTGGAGTAAATGTCGGTTGGTGCGGGGCGGACCGTCACATACACTCAGTAGCACAACACCCTGATACCATAGAGAAGAAAACATCTTAAAATACCAGGCAGAAAAAACCACTGCAAAAGCTAAAACGATTCAGAAATCCACTTCAGAAACAACAATCCCAGAGACTTCGGCAACAAAAGAAGCTTCCAAAACAGCCGCAACTAAAGAAAGGATCCATGCATAAAGCCCTGCTAGCAAACCTTCTGCTTACATAGAAGAAAAACCAGAAGAGCAAAACCAAAAAACCCCTAAACAACTCCATAATGAGTCAGCTAAACCACGATGAAAATCTATGAAGTAGTGGAGATCACAAAATACACAAGGATGATTATAGAGAACAACAAAAAACCATAGCAAACTCCAAAGTATCAGACCAAGCTCAAGAAAGAGGAGACCCAACAAACTATCAGAGAAAGAGAAATATTTTCTAATATATTCACTTTTTAGAAACACCACTCTACCCGGATTACCTCCTCCACCTTTTATTTTCCTTACTTTAGATCTAGTTTGTATTTCATGCATAAGATTAGCCCTTCCGGATTTTCTTCTATCAAGAGCTCATCAGAGACAATCTTGCTACCCTTTTTGTATTTGCTAGATTTAAAACTTGTTATCCTCTTTTTGAAACTATTTGTAGAACTATAGGAACTTAAAGAACAATCAGAATCATCCATTAGAATATCTCTATTGATAGCATCTTCATCATTTAGAAGCTCATTACCATTCACAAAATTATTCATGCTAATATCCTTATCTTTCTCTTCATGATTTTCTATTTCTTTCACAATCTTATTTGACTTCTCATATACATTTTCCTTACTCTTTTTAGCATTAGCATACTCTGTTGAATTAATGCCCATATAAACTTCACTATCTTGAGCCAAATCTAAATCAGCATTAGTGTGATGATCTATTGCAGGCAGCCAAAGCGATATGCATATATTTTGATGATTTAATGTGAATAATAGTACATTATCTCAGATTTATTTGATTTATTTATAGGGTAAAATGTATATATTATTGTGCATAAATATGAGGTTTTATTATATGATTTACTGGATATATTAATATGAGATAGGACTTTGGTTGATTAAGGTGTAAAGAGGGATTGTGCCTATGTTTACTTCTTAACTAATACAGTAAAACGATGAAGATTCATTTCTCATGTTTTATCCTCTGATAAATAAAGTAAGGTCGAAAATACCCTATTGTTTTTGGTCATATGCTCATAGTATAATATGATGAAAATAACAAGCACAATGATATATACATATGTCTATAAATACCCAGAAATAAATAGATCAAGTAGATATGAATATATGTATATTGAATGGATTTTTATACCTGAATGATGCATGTATGGATGAGATGGATGACCATGCTAACTAATGATGGATGTGTGTGATTTTGTGTATATAAGGGTAGCTTATTTGAAACATTTGTATTTGAATAATGATATAGGTACAAAGAAAAAAGGGAGAGGGCTATATATACATTTGTTAAGACATGGAAAAATATAAATACACACATGAGAGGGGTGATATCCCAAGGATGCTTTTCATCTGCTTAATCTCAGGGTGTAGAGATTAACTAAATGCATGGCATATAATGCCCTACAAGCCTGGGTGTTTGAGGTAACAAGTCGTGAGGTCCTAAAACAATGCATACTTAGTTTTCAAATGGTAAGTGGGATTAAGCCAGTTAAATGAAGTGATAATCTAGGTAAGGGGATGGGTAGGAAAAACCAGGAAACAGTAAAAAGGGTTTTATGTGTTTGTTACCATGTTGAATGTCTTGTTTACATTTAAATTATGTTTACGTGTTATCCAATAACTAGATATAATAGACTACTTTATTCCCACATGTTATGCATCAGTTTATATAATATAGTGATGAATGTTCATACCGGATTTAATCTGACCTGGTTTGATTGCCTTGCAATGTCTCATTGATAATGAGGAAGCTCAGTGATTGATTCCAGTTCTTAAGAGTGCTTGTTGGAATTTGTTTGATGAAGATTTAAAGAATTTTAATGCTTAATTATGTTATTTGGAAGAAAACGCTGAGTTCTATGAAATAGTATGGTTTAATGAAGTATTTTAAATAATGTATTTTCAGTGATATTTTAGTATGTTTTGGGCATGTAATTCAGTTAATTGATGATGTACGAACCTATTATGAATGTTTGAATTTGCCCAGTTTAGTTATTAAAATGTTTAGAAATGAATTTATGTAACCTGACTTGTATATGCATGTCATATAGTCAATATAAGATAGTGTATGTACAAGGAGGGGTTCAGTTCTATGAGCAAATGTATGTAAAAGGATAAATTCAGTAATTAGGTGCATCTGCATAGTAGTAATAACACTTTTACAAACGGAATGGTAATAAGCAGATTTTAAAGAATATGTTATGTGAAAACAGTAGTATTCAGATCAATATGTGCATATGTATATGTCACAAAAGATTGAACATTGCTGAAGCCATTGATATACATATAAATAAGTTCAAGTTACTATATCTCTTTAAATCGAATGCCCTCGTTTGTACACATAGAATCACTCAAATGATTCCTATTTTGTATGCATGAAATCTGGTGTAAGTACATGTTTTTACAAGTAAGCAAAATGAACCAGTTCAGTCTCACTTGTATTGCACTTATGTACACACTTACATGGTTGGTCACACAAGCACTTTTAGATCTATAACTGCTTGATATTCATGCACATACATATATATTTAGATGTAAACCAGTTGACATATTACCCATAGTACATAGCATGAAAGGATGCACCAGTAATCAAACTAATGATTGTTTTGACTTTGATTTAATTCCCAGTCATGTGAAATAGAAAGCAAAAGCACAAACACTTTGCTTACCATTTAATCAATAAGAAAACCCATTCTAGGAACCAATTAGCATTTGCATATCATCAAATATGTAAATAATTGGGCATGTGTATTGCACTGATATGTTTATATTGGTATCCAGGATCTTGGGAAATGATTTTATAATAAGGAATTTATATGTTAAAAAAAACTTTATACCAAAGTGGGTATATAGAAGTGGGGCACCACAAATACCAACAATAGAACAACAATACAGTGTGCAAACTTCACAAAGCCAAATATGGAATAAAACAAGCACCAAGGGTATGGTACGAAAAACTAAAAGCTACTTTAAACAGTCTGAGATACACAGCTACAAAATCTGATAATTCTCTTTGCATGAAGATCAAGGACAAACTCTGCACATATATACTAGTATGCATGAATGATCTTAACATTACTGGAAGTGACACTGAAGAGATATATCAAACTATAAAACAGTTAGATAAAACTTTCTATATAAAGGATATAGGAGAGTTAAATTTCTTCCTGGGTATTGAAGTCACTAGAAACTTAGATTTTGAAATGATATTGTGCCAA
The DNA here is from genome assembly GCA_030737875.1 of Allium sativum. Lineage (NCBI taxonomy): Eukaryota > Viridiplantae > Streptophyta > Magnoliopsida > Asparagales > Amaryllidaceae > Allium > Allium sativum. Next base: position 572,871,449 of record CM060921.1, on the reverse strand, counting down.
AGAAAATACATCTCAGAAATATTAATCAAAGCTAAAACGGAGAAAGCCAAATCATTACCTACTCCTATGATGACCAACCTACAACTGTCTAAGTACAAAGATGAAGCTTTTTCAGATGTCGAGTTATACAGAGATACCATGAGTGCCCTACAGCATGCTAAAATTACCAGACCACAATTCATGCATAATTCAAGTGAAGAACATTGGAAAAGCTGTAAAGCGCATTTTACGATACTTGAATGGAACATTAAATCAAGGAATCATACTAGAGAAAAGCAAGGATATTGATAATACAGGTTACACTGATGTTGATTGGGTCTCCGATCAAGATAACTGAAGATCCACATCTGGTTACATCATCTTTCTAGGTGAAATCCTATCTCTTAGTGCTCAAAAAAGCAACCCACATTTTTCCGCTCAAGCACAGAGGCTGGATACCACAGTATCGCCAACGCAACAACTAAAATCACTTGGATAGAAGCACTATTGAAAGAGAATAGCATCAAGCAAGTCAAAAGGCTGATTATATGTTGTGATTACCTCAGCACAGTGTCTATATCAACTAATTCAGTTCTTCATTCACGAACGAAGTACATAGAGTTAGATCTATACTTTGTGCGTGATAGAGTAATCGATGGAAAGCTTGAAATCGGTCACCTTCCAGTATCCTTTCAAAGAGTAGACATCTTAACAAAGCCTCTCTCCAAAAAAAACTTCGAGAGATTCAGAACAGATCTGAGAGTAGTTAGAGGAAGGGAGAAATTAAAGGAAGACGACGAAGCCATGAAAACCCTAGTTACGTTTGACCACGGGAAATAAGGAATAAAGCCCAATCCACAGTATTTTTTATATTAGGGTTATAAGGGCAACATCGTCCTTTTATATTACAACTGCTATATTTTCGGTCTATATATACCGAAGTGTTACTATGTACAAACCATTCTTATTAATAGTAATGAAATAATAATCTAAGCAATTCTATCATCTCTTCTTCATTACTGCTTTCAATAATCAGTCACTAATTACTAGGTAATAATAATAGCCTAAGAAATAGAACAACCACATGATAACTAATAGCTAGTTACTATGTAATAATGATATACTGAGAAATGGAATAGTTGGAGAATAATTAACAACTAATTGCTTGTTAATAACAATAGTCTGAGAAGTAGTGTAGCTAAAGAATAATTCACAACTAAATACTAGATAATGATAATAGATTGAGAAGTGGAATATTCTTAACGTGAAAGACTTTTGAAAACGAATCAAAGTCTAGTGGTCCAGTGGTTTATGAACACCATGAGTTGTTGCATGTAGTTTGCAGTGGCACAGGTTCGATCCCCAGTGGCCACAATACCGAGACATAGTGCACGGCCACTCTAAAACCGGTCGAACCAAAGGGCATGGTAGACATAGTCTTCGTGTCCCCAAATTTTTCATATTTATAAGCTTCGTTACTTTTGGCCATGGGGACTAGGAACCCCTTTTTCTTCAGCCTTTTCTCTGCTCTCTCCCATACTTTTCTCCACCGAACTCTTCTTCTCCTCTTAATCTTTCTTCCAGCGTCTTCTACTTCTCCTAGCTTTCTCCCATATCCTGAGTAACGAGCTCGCGCCCATCTGAACTCCTCGTGCCTTTCACTCGGCTCAGATCTGAAATCCAGTTCTGTTTTTTCTTGAGTTCAGGTGGACGTTTTCCACGTCAGGACACTTGCAAGCTACTGTCTGTCAATATTAAGCTCCATCACTATGCAGAATATTGAGATGCGGATGCTCTTGAGCCCATAGCAGCGCCAACGTTTGATTTTGCAACTCCAAGGTATTCTCCTCCAAAGCGCGGTCCCTCAGATCCGTATGGTTCAGGGATAGAGAGTTTTACGCTGCGTGGTTTGAGTTTTATCATGGGTTTGCTTTCGAAGTTGGTTTTTTGCTTTTGGATCATCTGTTAGATGATGTTCTTTTCTTGTATGTTTTGTCTGGTCTTGGGCTTGTCTCCTTTTTGTTAGCTTGTGGTCTACTGATGGTGGCTTCATGTAATTTTTGATGTAAGTGACGAAGCTGTTGGCTTCTATGTTATGTATGGATGTAAGCGGACTATTGTCATTGGCTTTACTTACTTCTCCTCATCAGATCTGAGTTCAGTGTCTGGTGCTTGGATATCTTACAAGCTTTTTATGCTCGGTTCTTTCGAATGTCATACTGGTACCATGTCAAGGTTGCCTTCTTGCTCCATGTATGGACTTTTTATTGTTTGGGTTTATTGCTAGCAGACCGGCTACACAAGTGAAGCTTCGGCTCTGATCGTAGTCCATCTCTCTGGTGGTGATTTGCCTGAGCAAAAATAGTGCTGGAGCAAGATTGTCAAGCGTGAATGTTTGGTTTTCCTCATGTTAAGTCCCATCTCCTTTGCTTAATGGTACACTGGTGTACAGCCTTGAGATGGATGGAAGATTCATGTGATACTGTGCTCCTTGCTGTGTGTTACGTGTGGCTCGGGAAACGGCTTGATGGGTAGCAACTGTCAAGTCTAATCATGGATGTTGTTCACAACGCTAGCTAAAGTCAATTATTTTACTTGTTACAATAGTCTTGTACTGTGTAGCTTGTAATATGTAATTTCTCCCTGCGTGGACATGATATATAGTAGTCTAGTAATTTAAACTAGCTCCTGGACTGTAATCTAGACTAGATTCAGTGGACGGCCCACTTTAAATGCCGTAGACGGTGGACGGTCCACCTTAAAAACCGAATAGCTGACTGCTAACTACAGTCACCTGTACTATATTGTAATTTTATTATTAGTCATAATAAAAGAGTGTTACGGAACACTTTAAAAACCGGTCGGCTATGCCAAAAAAAGTTTGAAAATGAAAGCTAAAATACACAAAGTTTTTGGCAATATTTTATTTACTTATTTATAAAATAAGAGCATCACGTACAAACAATGTGTTATAGAATAAAAATGATAGAAATTACAAAAGAGAGAATATTTTTATTCATTTAGATTAAACATATAATACACATGAGTTTTCTATTTATGGAATTCATATGTAATAAAGATTCCAATAACATATGACTTTTTAATAAATATGCATGACGTGTAGTGTAACACCTCGTAATTTTAAAAATACAATTTTTTGTATAGGTTTAGCCATATTTTATCATCTCATAAATATGAATTAGAAATATATAAAAAGATACTGAGATATCCATTTTATGTTAAAACAAATCTTTTATTTTTACACAACCCCTCTTTGAGAAATTATAGAAAGATTGTCCTTGTCTCTATTTATGTCTCGGATTGGAACAAATCACTATGATTCGTCCGCGCCTACGGATCAGTCGACATTTTTCACAAATTTTATGAACAGAAGCCCATATTTTCACATTTCTTACTCCTTAATTTAATTTTGAATCTATTCCTTGGAAGAAAATAAGTTTCTTGTTTATTTTCTTCAAATTTTATCTTTGATGAAAGGGATTTTTTCAAAAAGAATCTATAAAGAGGATAAATTAAATAATAATTAATTTAATATTCAGAATTAAGAGAAATGGACAACGCCATTGCGTCCGTCTCGAAATTCCGGTCAAGATAGACATTTGGTTTGCATAAAACAGACACTGTTTGAAGAAGTTATGAAGGTTTGAAGTTTGTATACGCGCAAGAAGAACACACACACACACACACACACACACACACACACACATATATATATATATATAGGATCCAGAAATTCAAAATCTAAGCTCAAAATTCAAAATCGCGCAGAATAGGGTGAGCGGGAAAAATCCCGCCCAGGGGTGTCGATCCCTTAAGGGGGGGTCGACCCCTCAAGGGGGTTGTCAACCTATGGGCCGACCCCATAAGAGGGGGGTCAACCCCCCTAGGGCTGATGTGGAAGGTCAGTTCTGGGTGCACGCGGCTATATATACGCCTCATTTCTCTAGTTTTCTCACACTGAAATCAATGGAGGCCTAAATGCTGTTGGTGCGTGGACTGAATCAAATCCTTTTCTTCTTCTGCAATCAAGTTTAGAGATTCAAGTGTAGATCTGTGATTCAACCTCTACTAGTGTTCTTCTATCTTTCTAAATCCAAACACTGTGAGTTTAAGTTACCTTTAGATTTGAATAACTAAAAGTAAAACATGATATGACTGTAATTTGGATCCATCCCTATGATTGAATCATACCAGATCTATTGTAATTTGTGAATCCGTGATATTCTGAATTAACGATGACTTGGATCTTAACCTTTATCATGTCATATCTACTTTTGATTATAGATCTAATTCACTATTTAGATCATCTTGTACCTATCATCACTATGCCATAGATGACCTATCGCAACGAAAATCCATGGTGTTGCTAGCTACAATGTTGCCATTGCTATGCTGTTTTTTGTCTTGCAACACATGCTTCAATGTGTTAGCATATATATCAGCACGATATTGCAGTATCTATGGATATATTCTAAATTAAAAAAAAATACAGCTTAGCAATCCATGCCATTGGATAAAATAAAATCTCAACCGTTCATCAACTATCTATCACGCCTCCAAATTACAGCTCAGCAATCCACGCCAATGTTTCCCGTTAACATTTTCATTCAGTGCTTCTTTTCATTTTGTTCTCCCCTAAATCACCAAATTCTAGATCTAGACTTAGGGTTCTTTGAAGAATCAAAAATTGGTGCCAATTGGTTCCGATTGCCGTTTAAATTTCTTTAATGGTGAAACAAAGATTAATGGCTTGGTCTCGTTTCAGCTCTATTGGTTATTTCTGAACCTACGACTAATTCTATGGGGAAACCCATGTTCTGGCGTTTTTTGTTTGACTAATTGGTATGAAATTCCATCGACTGTTAAGTTTTTCCAGGTTTCTTCTTCGTATGGGCGAGTGCCGACTCATGGAAACAAGAAGCTTGACCAGAAGATTGGTACGAAATTCAAGCTTAAATGAATTTAATTCTTTATCACTACCTTCGTACTGGACCTTGGTAGATGTAAATATAGTTTTCCTTCTTATACTATGGAATAATAATCGATAAATGAGTAATTTATTCTCATAGAAACTAAGAAGCATTCGAGAATTAGATAAGAATTTTCTATTGCAACTTAAGTACGAATTTTTGTTCGTATTCAACTTTTAAAGTATACACAGTTGAGCTTAGGGTTGTTCCTTCTGTTTTTTCCAGAGTTTAAAATTTGATTTTAAAATCTCAATTGGTAGACTTTGACCATCCAACTATAAACGGCAGTACTTATCCGTGTTCGTCGATGAATTTGAAGTTACATCTGTTAATCCTGACTAAACCTTACTTGTACAATATTGGCATATAGTTACTGCGTTTGACACTTTGATTCTATTTGTAGAAATGGCATGACGGCAGAGATATAGGAAGAAAAGAAAACAGAGATGGATTTGGGGGTCCGTTGGTTTAGTTATCTCTCTTGGGGTTGAGCCTAGGCACATTATAAAGGTCTATGAGGTTTTCTCCAGATAGCCATACAAATATTTTTATTTTCTTTATTGTATAATTACCGAATAATTCACCAAACTTACATCTACTGAGGTGTTATGGTTACACTTTTAGCTTTTAGTACCAGTTTCAAACAGGGATTTCCATTGTTTTTTCTCTCGGGTCTTTCTGCTGATCTTTGTCGGTTCATCAATTATTTATTCCATATAACTATTTTTTGGTAAACTAATAGTGATTTTATAGTACAGTTTTGGAGATCCTTCCATTTCTGATAATGTATCACTGTCATTCATCTTTCATGAAGTGTTCATGTAAACATTACTTCAATATTTTAATAACCAAAGGTCTTAACCGATGTTTAAGAATTTTGGTACATTAAATATTGTCATTGTTTTTTTGTAATCAGATAATGGAAAAGAAGATGCAAATTATATGAATGTGAATTATTTGAAGGAAATCACAGGAAAATTAGATGACACACAAAAGCAATTGGATAAATTTTGGGTGGATAGTCAACAATAGTATATTAAGAACTTTTGTCTCTATGTTCTAGATAGTAGATTTCATTTTATCATAATACAATCTTAATCCTCTGTTGTTTCTATAGAAATTCGACTACAATGTTTTATATCTTCTCAGTTTGTTCATATACAAAATCCAAGTTGCAAGTGCATGTTACATCTTTTAATTATGACAATGCAGTATTTGTTGTCCTTTGGTTGGTGGTTAGGAAGTGTACAATTTACGTGCTTCGTCCACTCAAATAAAAATAAAAATAAATATTCAGGATATGTATTTTGATATGTTATAAATGTATGCCTTATCTTCCTTCGGAGTGTCATTGTTTTGTCAATCAAACGATCAGCTGTAGATCTACTTGCTATAATAAAACCAACAAAATGTCAATATAAACAAGCTGAAAGCACAATGAGTTGCAGCTGTTGGTCTTGGGGTCTCTTTGTGACGATCCCAAAACCCCGTGCGACGGTGTTAAGGATAATCATTGGAATATTACACATTAATCATCATTAGCAGAGTACAGATAATAACATAAACAAGAAATAGAATAATTTACACACATATGACAGCGGAATCATATAAATATCACCACATCAGAGAGCACAGTGCTGGATACAACTTAGTGCATAATAATACATAATCAGTCTATATCGCCTGTGGAGGAATCACATAAATAGAGAGTACATAAACGATACATCAGTCTACATCGCCTGTGGAGGAATCATAATACATATATAGTAATAGCGGTAAAAATCATAGTCATCACGGTGTAGTCAAGCCTCGCCATGAGCTAAAAAGTGCACCTCTGCTGCGGTGCCAAGCCAAAATACTCCATCAACCTGATACTAGGTTGCCCGTGTGAAAATAAGGGCACCCGAGTTTGCAAGGTGAAACAAACTACGAGTCAGTCATGGGACTGGTATGAGAAATCTACTTAACTAATCAACAACAATAATCAGGAAAATCAAAGGACCACGCCACTTTCGCGGAACAGGTTTACTCCAATGAGTGCTAGTGCATGAAATAAAGTAAATTTTAAATCATCGCAATGCTTTTTATAAAAATGAAGCCATTATAAGACTCAGGTCCGACCACACAATGCAACGCAAGCCAGAGGATAGAGTTTTACCTTATAATGGCCAAAAATGCTTCATACGAATAAAACAAAAGTGTTTAATATTATTACTAGTGCATATATGTTTCAAAATCGATTTCAATCATAAATATCAATCATAGATGGCATAAATGACCCATACCACTATGTCACCGTACTAGTAATACAATCACATCCGCAATTTCGTATTGGAAATTGGATTCCATCATGAGTCGAGGCAAGGGGCAAGCTCCTCTCCGTTCGAGACACTCTAGCAAATGTCCCAGGACCGCACACAGCAATCCTTGGATCTTAAGGGTCGGTCCTCTCTTACTTTTGAGGATTGGCAATTCCTGAACACACGTTTCCCGGTCCTTACAGACCTATAATCGAGGCGCCTTGCATTCCAACAACCACACAGGTGAAAAGTATATATAAATGTCAGGGATGGTAAGTCACTGACACCACCATAGCTAGAAAGAAACGTGTCACTATCCCGTTTTTGACTCATACCGAGGTGTGAGGCTCGCGAATCCACGCTATACACAAAGCTACGCCACACAGGCCATGCTTTGATCATCAACCACAAGACTTTGCTTTGCAACAGAAGCCTTGATCATATGCCACTTAGGCGTGCCACACAGGCAATCCACTCCATGCGACTGATTTTTATCGATATATAACCTCTGAGCTCGTACGTCTCAGAGAAGGGCGTTAAGCAAGAGAATAAATTCTCCGCCGCCAAACAGATATATATTTAATAGAGATCAATCAGCACAGAACAAAATCCAATGTCAGACACACAGTCCATTTACAAGTTCGTTCTGGGATTGAACGAAGCCGGAGGCACCATATTCCTCGCATATCCGCACAATCAACAGTACGTCCGGACGGCTACTACTTCAGCTCCTTCAAGATAGCTACTCCAATCATGAGCATCAGTAGCGCCCATCCATCCAATGTGAAGATTGTCGGTCTTGAACCATCTTCATCTCTTCGACTTCTCACCGTCGATCGATTATTTGAAATGAGAATGAACTCGGCCTTTCCAAATAATCCACGTATATTTAGATTTTCAAATCAATTCTTCACATGGTTAAATTATTCAACATTCACATTTCAGTTCCTCAGTATAATTTTCATGTCAAACACATTCAACCATCACATAACAAGCAAACCAAGCGAAATCGTTTATTTCTATTCTATATCGCCTATACTATTTTACAACGATATATCGCCATTTTTATTTATTTAAAAACGACCATATTTAATTAAACGACGTTTCAGCTCGTGCCGAGGCACTACCGCTGTTTTTCCCTAAATTTGTTTTACACATATCTGAAAATCTAACCGTTGGATCTTCACAAATTTTATATCATTAGAAAGATCTTTTCAAAACGAATCCAACGGTTTCAGTTTTGGGAAAATCCGACGGTCGGATCTCCCGCACTAGTCGTTCGAAATCACGATTTCAAAATATGAACTACAACGTCGTTATTCGATCTAATTTAATTATATTTATATTTATATATAAATATAATCGATTCGGGCGCTGTTTTTCTTTAGATTTGAATTAAACATTCCAGACAATCCAACCGTCGGATCTTTACAAAGTTGGGGCCGTTGGAAAGATATTCCCAAGGCGAACTCAACGGTTGCGGTTTCGGGAAAATCCGATGATCGGATCTCCCGCACTAATCGTTTGAAATCACGGTTTCAAAACACGAACTGCACGTCCACGATTCGTTTTAATTTTATTTATATTTATATATAAAAATATAGTTCATTCGGCGATTTCAATATCGTTTTCACTTCAAATATTTCACTAACGCCTTTAAATTTTGGAAAATTTCGCCATAACCTCCTTTGTACGGGAAGGGCTGGGAAAATTCCCAAATAGCCACACGGGCGTCTCATCTCAAAAAGAAAAAGAAAAAGCCAAGCGGCTAACCATTCGGCTCATAAAATCATCACCCAAGCAAAACAGTAAACATGTACCTATTTGTCGGGCACACAATTTTTTTCCTCTTCTCTAGCCTCTTTGCTATAACCTGTTCAATAAATATGCATGTACATATGTGCAATTTTTATCACTTGCCAATTTCCATTCAACTTCATATTTGATTCGATTTGGTTTAAAGTTACCACTCATTTCAATGTTGCATACATAAGCAAAAATCATATCATTAGCTAATTAATGAATATTTCAACTCATGCATATTTATTTGAACAAGTGGTTATTTTTAACACTTCACAATTCACTTAAAAAATGATATTTTTGGTGAACTAAAATATATTTCAACACATGACTATTTTATTTAGTTCCTACACATGTTAAAAATAATATTCATAACAACCAAATATTTATTTCAACATTCGTATATTTTTAGCAAATCACATACATGATAAAGATGGTATTTTTATCATCTAAAATATTTATTCAACACATGAAAGTTTTTAACACTGCACATTCTCAATAAAAATGTAATTTTCATTGTTCGACCTTTTTATTCAACACATGAACCTTTTTCAACACATGAACTTTTTTCAACACATGAACTTCTCAACACATGAGCATCTCCACACACGGATATTTTATATAGTTTGTTCATATAAGAAAAATGTAATTTTTATTGTTGAAACTATTTATTTATAACATGAATATTTTACATACTTCTTATATATAATAAAAATGTGATTTTTATTGTTTAAACACTTTATTCATTCAACACATGAATTTAATTTTCAACACATGACTTCTCAACACATGAGCATTTCCACACATGGATATAGTTTTAAAACATGACTTTAGTTTCAACACATGAAAATAATTTCAACATATGAAAATAATTCTAACACATGAATATTATTCAAAATTTCGGCAGCATAACGGCAGGATAGTTAAAACCGGCACCGTCCCGAGTACGGCTCCTCGCTCTACCTTAAAACCTTGCGGTTTTTGACAATGGGGATTTCATACATCTAATTCGCACGCAGGCGAGTATGATTTTTCTTTTCCACAATTTATTTCAAATTTGTTTCAATCACCAATGGGTATTTTTCAACCACAACCAAACAATATCAACCACAAACAATTCTTTCAACCATTCGCATTATTCACCAAATTTTTCACACCAATTCTCAATCAATAAATATCGTCCATGGTTTGTGGACGAGGGGAGTACATATATATTCGTATATAAATATATTTTATTTCCATTCCAACACACATATCATTTAAACAATGCATGTATAATTCATACTTCGCTCATATAATTTATACTACGCATGTACATGAGGTATACAACATGTATATAATTTATATTTCGCTTATATAATTTATACATCACATTTTAATTCACATTTCAGTTTAGAAATCTCACATTGGTTTTCAAGATGCTAAAAATCGTAGCTAGCTCAGAAAAATCCGCGGTCTCTTCTAGATTGTAGAGAGCGTCCTTGCGGTCACGATGTTTCCTGTTTCATCGAATTTCGTTAACAGACCATAAAGATATGATTTTTCAAAGTTTGCAACACTTAAAAGTGTTTAAATCAGTTTAAATATACCAAAGCCGATACCTTTCACGTTTGTTCAAAACTCGGTTTTCAATTTCCGGACGAACCGCTGCACGATAGGATAATCGGCTTGTACCACGCGAAAGAGGGTCGAGGGGGCTTCAGGCGCCTGGCGGTGGCGTTCAGCTCGGTGGGGCCCAGCGTTCGTGGCGGTGGATCAAAGGTCGGGGCTTTGGAGGAGGAAATCTCGAGGTAGGAGCAACGATAGGGGGAGTTCTTTATATGGATTTGAAGAGGGGGAGGAGGCCACAAACTGATTCGAAAAATTCCAGAAAAATAAATCTAGCTATGTTTTGACGCTATGGTCCCAACAAAACTAGTTTCATCGAATTCTGAGACTGTTTGAAAAATGGCCATTTTCTGGTATATCCAATTTAACAAAAATTAACCAAACACGTTTTCTTTTGCCACGCTCACATACTAGCTTCAAAAATTATGAAATTTGAAACTTATCAATAATTTGGCATCCCGGATCCAACAAAAGTGGTTTCGTCGAATTCCGAGGTCGTTTGCAAAATGTCTATTTTCAAGGGCTATATATTCTCTATAGCGACCTTTCTGAAAATTCATTTGGCCATAACTTTTGATTCCCGCTATGAAACTTCGATTTTTCATATTCGTTAGAAAGATATTCAAAAACAGATTTAAATATTTTTGGTTTCACTAAAATCCGTTATATTTTGCACCCGGCACAGTCAGTCAAAGTTTGAATTCAAATTTTCAAACTGCCACATTATTTCAATTCATTATTTTATTGAAATATTCTATCTCAATTGTCTAAATTTCTTTAAAATATCCAATTTAAATTTTTTTAAATTGGCTCATATTTTCCGGGTAGTTACACTCTTTGCTGGTAGGTTCAACAAAGAGAATCTGTTTTTTTTTTTTTTTTTGGAAAAACAGTATGAATCTGTTTAGGTACACACATTATGCTCAAAATGGGAAATACGATATCATGAACTTACCTCTCTAGTAATGTACCGCAGGTAGAAAGCACGGAACCGACGAGCAGACGACGATGATCCATCTCCAAGTTGAGCTACCGCTATAGTGGAATCAAAACATAACTGAGGGTGTTAGATGTTATACATTCACAACTATTATTTGATTTCAGTAACAGATCTAACAGGGAAACTGAGAAGTGCCGAAGAGACGAACACCAATACATCAAGTAACAATTTATTATGGATATAATCATGTTCCTGATCGGTAGGCTTACATGTACCAGATCATAAGACATTACTTTACTTATTCACTCTGTACATTTTGCTTTGAGCCCTGCATCCATAATGTTATGCTAGTTTAATAAGAGGAGATGAAACATCCTATACTTTTTGCTTCTCTGGTAATCATCATGAAGTTCTCTTGGATTAGAGGGCTTAAATATGTTAGTGGAGTCATTATTTGCATACTTTGAAAATTACAAACTTAAGTTGGTGTAGCTGCCTCTAAGTATGGAGTTGCTCGTTGCACAATTCAGATATGCAATAATACTTACTGTATATGATCTGTAGCAAGTTGCAACTTAAAAAAAACAGACTTTAGACCATAAGTTGCAACTTTATCACTTTTCTTAACATTGTTGACAACAAAACACCTTTTTTATATCTCTTATCTCATCTGAGCAAATGGTGATACTAAAACATAGTCTAGTGATTCATTCAACCACTAGTAAATTGTATGTACTCAACTACCTTTTAACTTTCAGATTGTTACAATGGATAATTTCAAGTTTTGGCTTATCGGTTTTGTCAGTTATCAAAGATCCTTGAAATATTTACAGAGAGTTATTCCTGAATCAGAATAAGAAATGCCTAAATTTGTTATTTATTGGTATAACTGATATAGAAACCCCAAACTCTTTGCTATCTTTGATAATGAAAAGTACGATATATGTTTTTATTTAGACTATTACACCTTCTGTAATGCATGGCGAACTATACACGAAGGTGATGAAGGGAAGTCTAGTTCAGGAATAAAGTATGCAGGTTCAAGGATACCCTATTTTATTGTACCTATACTAGTCTATGCTATATTAGTCTATTATATCTATCAAAAAATTGAGATTTGAAGTTGTATTGCTTGTCTTGTTTGGAAGGCATGTTTAGCAGTATTGCATGGTATTAAAGAAGCCATTAAAGTAGATATCTAATTCCTAAAAGATGGATTGTTTGCAGTTAAGGATACTAGCTCTCGTTCAAGATTTCAGTTTTGACTAAAGCTTTGTTGCATGATATTTTATATGTTATTTCTGTTGATCCTTTGCAGACTAGAAAAAGGGACAAGTTTCTATTCCCAGGAATATTTCTTTTGATCCTTTGTAGACTAGAATAAGGTAATGGGCGCACCAGACTTTTCTGTTCTATTGTATTACATAACAAGTCATTTCTGTTGATCCTTTGCAGACTAGAACAAGGTAATGGGCGCACCAGGTTGCAATGCAGCATCTGTGGTTATTCAAGATATAAAGGGTTCGTTTTATAAATTAACAAGGTTAGCTGCTAGTTATGTTGTTCTCATAAATGACTAGTTATGTTGTTCTCATAAGCAGAACCAAATATTATGTCAACTGAGTTGAATAAACCTTGAACTTTATATTTTCGAACTTAAAAAAAATCAACAAGGTTAACTACTAATGTTCACATGTTTTTCCTGGTGTCATGACCTATAACACAAATTATCCTTATGATAACCTCAACATACCATATCATTTTTCATTTATGATGTGCCCCAATTTTTCATTGCAATATATTTTAGTTCTTGATCAATGTTATGAACCACCTAAATCAGTTTACCAATGGTTGAGCTACTAGGTTGGCTTTGGTGAGCCATCCCTAAAGCTGTGTATGCATTTTTAGTGTTACCGTCTTATTATATTGTAGTAAATCGTAAGTCCCTTGTATAGGAGTCCTTTCTTATATATATATATATATATATATATATATATATATATATATATATATATATATATAAAGATGCAAATTTATATTCATTCATTACAGTATAATACTGAAAAATGATAACCTGAAGTGAAATTGTCTACTTGTAGACAATTCCGAAATAAGTTAACAAATGATAACCTGAAGTGAAAATGTATGTGATGCAGATCAATTCAAGGCGATCAATGATGAAGGAATCCCGATGTATCAAAGGCCATTCATGATTGAACTAGAGAAGTTGCGGTTGCGAGCGAATCATCAAAAGGAAAAAAAATAAAGGTAGTAGTTTATATAATCATTTTCATGTATTTTTTCTTGCTTATGGTTGTATGTGTGAGTCTACATATGAGTGAATCGAGTGACAATGTAGTGAGGAATGTATGTAAATATGAATGATTGTATAATATACGAGTGAATGTACAATAGTGGAGTCAAAAAATTTATACTTTGAAATGTTGAAATAAAATATTTATTTGAATAAAATACTGTGTTATAATAATATTTATTATAATATTATGAAATCTTTGATTAATAGCAGTTGAGGTGTAATTACTTTTAGCAGTTGTAAAACAAAATTTAACAACTGCTAGAAATAGTTGTAAAAAAGGTTGACTTTATTACAATTACCAGCTGCACTAGACATATTACAACTGTTTTTGGCAGTTGTGAAAAGTTTTTTTTTTGTTGTAGTGGTACCTGTGGCAACACCTATACTGATGTTGCCATAGAGTCGCAAAGGTGTTGCCTTTGACTCTAAGGCAATGCGGCAAAAGGTTGCCCCCAAGAAAGTGTTGCCACAGATCAATTTTTGCCTACAGCAACACTTTTTTGCACCTACTACGTCACTTCTCTAGGGTTGCCGTAGGCAATCTATGGCGTAGTGCATGTTGTGGTTAATTTGGATCTGTCATTAGTTGGGCATCTAAATCCTTGCTTATATCTAATCATGCCTATTATGACATCCTTACTATGTTAGAACCAGTTTTATTATCACCAATTCACCAGATCTGTTCTTATATGTCCATCTTAACATTATGCCATTATATGTTTATGTTAATTTTGTTAGAATAATCATTTATGTCATCTTCCCTTCACCCTTTCCCTTTTGTTTTATATAGCCAGGCTACTTTCGAGCCTAGGCATGCCGCTAAAGATATGAGAATGCATTAGTTTGGGAACAAGGGGAAAAACATTGAAATTGGGCATAACAAGTAAAGAGGAAATTTGGCATAACTTGAATAATGTTTATGAATATGAATTTAGGGCATATAATTCGTTATGAACATAATTGGGAAAAAGGGGCATGAAACCTATAACGATATAGGTAAAATTGGCTAATAATGAAATGCCTAGGATTATAGTAATTAGAAACTGTAACTGCGCCTAGGCACGAGGTTAGATTACACTTGTGGGGGAAGTCTGCCCGGAACCGCCCGGCATATCCAGCGACCACAAGTGGTGAATCTAATGTGATTGGTCTAGTACACAAATACGAGACGTGCTGAGACACGAGGTTAAGCCAGACTTGTGGAAGAAGTCTGCTCGGAACCGACCGACATATCCAGCATCCACAAGTGGTCGGCTTAATGTGAGGGGTCCAGCACATTATAACCATAAATGGACATGGCAATACTTAACCTAGTTGAATCCTTAGGGATTGTATGAACGTGAACCTGATTAGGGGTTAAGTAAACTTGTTTGAACAGTGGGTGAGTTAAGTAAATCTGGATAGGGTAAGTAGTATTAATATATATGCCCACAAACTTAACCGATTGGGGTTATGTAATTAAAGACACCGTTAGGTAAGCATAACCTGTAGAAATGATGGGATTATGTAATTAAAGACACCAATAGATATACATAACCTATAGAAATCCTAGTGGGGATACAAGACAAGGGGGAGAGCTTGTATTATCTTGTTCGTGGGACCCATTTCAGTCAGTAACCCATAAAACAGTATCAGACGAGTACTCCGCCCTAGGTGGGTGTAACACCCCGAATTTTCTATTAACTGTATATTAAAAAATTAATGTATAATTAATCCTTAATGAAAGAATTAAGGGAAACAGGTTACGCCATTGCGTTTGTCTCGGAATTCTGCTTGAGATAGAGTCCGAGTTTGCGGGAATCAGACTCTGTATGAAGGAGTTATGACCTCCGGAAGTTTCAGAATTCAAATAAAAATTCAAACGGTTCAAACGAAGTTCAAAAATTCAAAAATCAGACCCAAACTAGGCTGGGCGGGAAAATTCCCGCCCAGGCACTAGGTCGACCTGGGGGTCGACCTGGGTGACCAGGTCGACCATAGGGTCGACCTGGTTTGGCCCTGGCTGGCCTGGTCGGGTTTCTGGTCGGTTTTTGGGGCTTGGTTGTGTCATTAGGGCTTACATGTCGCTTTCTGATTGGCTGCTCTTGAGATGGATGGTCTGGATTCACTCTAGCTTCACCGACGGCTCTAATTAATTTAAAATTCTATAAATACAACTTGAGTCTAAACCTAAATTCACACAAATAAATTGGAGATAGAGCCGTCATGCTGCTGGAAGGAAGCCAAGAGTAGCCTTCACTTGTAGAAAAACTTAGAGACGAGCCAAATTAAAGTTAAAACACGATTCAAACAACGTTAGTCTACCCAAAGGAAAGCATTTCAAATTCAGAACTCAGAATCCAGAATTCAAGTTCGTCGTTCGTTGTAAGTATAGTGATTTTTCCGATGTGAATAAAAGTTAGGATTTGATTCGATGTAAAATGGAAATGGAATTGTGTTATTATGTAACAACGATGTTAATTCATGTATTGAAATGATTGTGGTATTGTGATGTTTGTGGTATAGTTGAGATGATATTGATCCTATTGTACATTTAGAATCACATGCAAGTTGTATAGTTCATGATGTAATCTACACCTATATGTTTATGTGATTATATAGGTTGTATGTGATTAAGATTTCATGTATATATATGCTAAAACCTCTATGCCTAAATGATTAAGTTTATATACATGCTTATATGTCTATACAAAAGTTGCAAGTTCATAATTGGATCCATGCCAAGATCCATTTTAATACAAGTTTCATGTTATAGTTGTAAACATGATTTGGATCTAGTTCACACATGCGATGAAATTATACATACTTTGAGGACATGTTATATTCTTGTCATATGCTAGTGATGTTCGATGTTATGCCTAGATCTAAACATGTTTAGGCTTATGTTGTCTAAATCATAGGTTAATTCTTGTGACACCTATTTGGTTAGACCCCTATTTCAATGCAAGGTCACATGTATATAAGCTGATTTAGCCTATGTTGCAAGTTCATACCTATGATATTCATGTTGACTATCTTGCAAGTTCACACCTATGATGTTCATATTGACTATGCCAAAAATGCCAACTTTACACCTATGTCATGTTTATGTTTATGAATCCCTTATGTCAATTTTGTGTACGCTAAATTAGGCTAAGTTTTTAGCCTAACATTATATGTAAAAAATCAAGCTAACATAAAATTAGGCTAAGATTGTTAGCCTAATATTTAGACGGGGTAACGTTGGGAATATTTAAAAATATATGGAATTGGCATGTTTGTCACATGCCAAAATTGGTGGCATTTAAACGGTATAAATTCTTATACAAAAAATGTTAAACTTGGAAAGTGGGCCATAACATTTAATTTACATATAACAAGTAATAAAGACAAATATGTAAATTTAGAAAATACGAGTATGCTTAACACGAGATTGGATTGAGTTGTGATGTAAACCTGCCCGGACCCGCCCGGCTGTCCAGTAGTCACAACAATACCTATCCAATGTGGGTGGTTAAGCATGGAGCCCAATAAGGACCCGAGGTTAGACTGAGTTACGGTGTAAATCTGCCCGGAACCGACCGGCACATCCAGTAACCGTAACAATACCTGTCTAATGTGAGTGGTCGGTGCTTTAAAAAGCTAAGGACAAACTACCAGGATGGTAGGGTTAAGTTAACTAAAACACTTAACCAATTCAACATGTTAATTAAATTGATGGGTGGGGTTAGGTAAATACAGACACTTAACCACTTAACATGTTTGACTAGAAAACCCTAGTAACGGGGACCCATTTCAGCAGTAACCCAATTAGGTATCATGGTAACTGAAACTAGGCAGGGTGGGGCGCGATTACTGGGCTGATTGTAAGCGGTCAAAGCGATGGCGGTGGGTGCAACAGTGTGGGTTCTAACGGAGTGCGGGCGTGCACACACTTCGAAGCAGACAAACAGGGCACTGGGGGCACCAGTAGTATAACCTATGCATTCTAAGGATTGTGTCGGGTCGCCACCATGGGACTTGATACACCCCATGGTAGGGCCAGCATAGGTATCTACAATCTTTAGGGGCCGTAAGACACAAATGATTATGCGAGTAGGAGCCGATCATTAGAAAAAGGGGATCACTTTACCTCCTGCATGGGGTGCCAGTTAAGACAATACAAGTAGGTGCAGAGATATAGTATGGGGTGCGATAGTATATTCGTTTCAAACTGCCTTATCTTAGTTTATGATACTTTCCTATTCCAGTTTATACTTATCATGCCCTTATTCTTATTCTCACACAGAAGAGTCACTAGACTTACCAGGCTTTATGTCTGACCCTATTTTCTTTCGTCTTCTTTTCTTCCTTCCCCCCCCCCCCCACCCCGGTCCGTAGGGAGGAAACAACTCAGCTTAGTCAGACTCTCTGCAAGCTTCAAGATAGTCGATGTACGGTTTGGATTCTCTCTCCTTGGCTATGGTTGTTGGACACAATCATGGGGATTTATGCAGTTTTAATTATTTTTTATGCTTCTTTATTTAATAACCAAGACAGAAGTGATGTTGTAATGTTTTGGAAGTTATTATGTGACAGTTATGGAAATGTTTTGTATGAACACGTATTTATGAAATAAAAAGTCTGTTTGTTTTCCGCTGCTTATATATATGTTTATATCTGTCTTGTGTTTTATCTGTGACTTTTACTTACAAACCTCCACCAAAGTTAAGGCATTCCCTTTGTGAGTGACCTTAATGGAGGGTGGGGTGTTTCACTTGGTATCAGGGCATAGATTTACCAGACTAGATAAAAAAATTTGAAACTATTTTCAAAAGAAGTTTAAAGAAGCATTCTTTTTCAAGAAAAAGTCTTGTTTTTAAAAGGCATAATTCCCCAAAGCCATATGCGCTATCTCTCTATCCTTTGTCTTGAATACTTTCCTTTTGTTCCAGCATGTCTGGATATCTTAACCTTCCGGAAGGAGTACCGATACCTGGCTGGTTCCGAAGGTACCTAGAGGCTAGGGCCAATGGTGCGGGCCCAGCAGACATTCCTCCTCCCACAGTGGCAGCGGTACCTCCTCCTCCTCGTGGAAATGATTTCGCTAAGATATGTAGAGACTTCAAAGCTATGGGTGGAAAGGACTTTTATGGAACGGAATCCTTTGTGGTAGCAAGGAACTGGCAGAAGGAGACCGAAGATTTGTTCATCATCTTCGAAGTTGACGACAGGCAAAAGATATAGCTAGCAGTGTGGTTGCTTAAAGATGAAGCTTCCTATTGGTAGGAAGTTACCCATGCTGAGAGGCCAGTGGAAACTTGGGAAGATTTCAAGATGAGGTTTGAGATGAAATTCCTCTCCCAAGCTGAAAGAAGCCTGCAAATGGAGAAGTTCCTAACTCTTAAACAAGGAAGTATGACGATCAAGGAGTATGTCAATCAGTTTAATCAGCTGGCCAAATTTGGGCTGGATTTAGTAAACACCCAATACAAGAAGGCTCTTCGCTTTGTCAAAGGTCTGAATGAGCCTCTACACAGCCTTGCTATGACCCATATACCCATGGGAGCGACCTATGAAAGCTTGGTGGACATGGCGCTGCTACACGAGGAAGATAAAGGCAAGAAAGAGACAAAGGCGGAAGTGCCTCAAGAAAAGAAAGAAGGTTTACAGGCTAAGAAAACAGACTTCAAGGAAGGCAGGAAGAACAACGAATCCCGCGAAAAGAGAAAGTGCAATTTCTGTGGCATTGTTGGACATATATCGAAAGACTGCAAGAAGAAGAAGGCAAAGATGAATGGTGGTTGTTTCCATTGTGGAGAGACTGGACACTTGGCTAAGGACTGCCCAAAGAAGCGGGGGCAGGGACAGAGGACTGGATCCACCTCAGGGGGACAGGTTCACGCGTTGACGGCACCTCCACATGAACGAGGTAGAAATATTTCTGTAGAAAGCTTAGTTTATCTGTATGATCATCCAGTTCGCACTCTCTTTGATTCTGGTGCATCACACTCCTTTATTTCATCTGCTTTAGTAGAATCTCTGCACCTAGACACTAGTATGGTAGAAGATCCCTTGGTTGTTTCAAATCCAATTGGGGGCTCGGCTTATTTGTCGATGGTTTGCTTGGATTTAAAAATCTCTATTCTAAGTGTTGAATTTAGATGTAGTGCCTTTGTTTTGGGCTTCTCAGGATATGGATTGATCTTAGGCATGGACTGGTTATCCAATAACGGTGCCATTCTTGATTGTGAGAAAAGAGTGGTTAGGCTCTTGACTCGGCTCGGTAACACTCTAGAAATTTCTTGTAACCCCTTGAACGCTGTTATGCTTAGTTATCTAGAGTCGCTTGACGCTTCTGTTGAGAATTTGCAGTCGGTTAGAGAGGTCCGGGAATATCCGGATGTCTTTGAAGAGGTGAAAGGCTTACCTCCGAAGCGGGAAATAGACTTCCGCATATATCTTGTTGATAATGCAAAGCCTGTAGCTCTGCCTGTTAGACACATGTCTCCAAAGGAGAGAAAGGAGCTCAGTAAGCAAGTTAAGGAGCTTCTCGAGAACGGGTTTATAAGGCGGAGTATCTCGGAATGGGGTGCTCCAGTGGTATTCGCCACCAAAGCAGATGGTTCACTACGTCTTTGTGTGGACTATAGGGAGCTAAACAAGCTGACTAAAAAGAATAGACATCCGCTTCCCAGAATAGACGATTTGTTTGATCAGCTTGTAGGTGCGTCGGTCTTCTCCCAACTTGATCTAGCTACTGGTTTCCATCAGCTAAGGGTAGCTGAAGATAGTATTGATAAAACGACGTTCAGAACCCCAGACGGTTTCTTCGAGTGGCTCGTCATGCCTTTCGGCTTGACAAACGCACCCGCTTATTTCGTAGACCTAATGAGTAGAGTGTTCAGAGAATTCCTCAATAAGTTCGTGGTGGTCTTCGTAGACGATATTTTGATCTTCTCAAAGAATGAGGAAGAACATGCTCAGCATCTGAAGGAGATCATGGATACTCTCCGTGCACATCAGCTAAAAGCCAAATTCTCCAAGTGCCACTTTTGGAGAGAAGAAGTAAGATTCCTTGGACATATAGTGTCCAAAGAAGGGTTAGCCGTGGACCCCGCGAAAGTGGTGGCAGTGCAAGATTGGAAGACACCACGAAATGCAACCGAAATCCGAAGCTTTCTCGGGCTAGCAAGTTTTTACCGAAAGTTCATTAGGGATTTTGCGAAAATCTCAGCTCCACTCACAAGGCTAACAAAGAAGAATCTGCCATTCACTTGGGATTTAAACTGTGATATTGCTTTCCAACGCCTAAAAAGGGCTCTCACAATAGCCCCAATTCTAACTTTGCCTGATGGAAGCAAGATGTTCACAGTATATACGGATGCGTGTGGCACGGGGCTAGGCGCTGTTCTGATGCAAGAAGGGAGGGTAGTAGCTTATGGTGGAAGACAATTGAAAGTTCATGAAAAGAACTACCCAACCCACGATCTTGAGTTGGCCGCCATCGTCTTTGCGCTTAAGTCTTGACGCCATTATCTCCTAGGTGAGAAGTTCGAATTATATACTGACCATAAATCGTTGAAGTATCTCTTCCCGAAGAAATATCTTAATTTAAGGCAGCAAAGATGGATGGAATTCCTTACCTCGTATGATTTTGAAATTTCCTATACTCCTGGCAAAGGCAACGTAGTAGCAGACGCGTTAAGCCGAAAGAAACTGACCTTAAGCCCTCTCTTTGTGGAAAGGCAAAGCTTGGAGTATATAGCCAGTTTTGACTTTAGGTCCTCTAATTTTGTACCTGGTTTATTGGCATCCCTAGAAGTACGGCCCACTCTTTTAGACTCAATAGGGGCCGCACAACGTGAAGACCCTAAGCTTGTGGATGTGATTGATAAGCTAATTAGGGGTGAAACTTCCAGTCACCTCAATAAGTACTCCATCGATGATAAGGGTTGGCTGAGGCGAGATGGAAGAGTATGCGTCCCACAAGCAAGGGATTTGGTAAATAAGGTTCTCGAGGAAGCACATCATTCCAAGATGACAATACACCCAGGCGGGGACAAGATGTACAAGAACGTAAAGAGAGTTTTCTTTTGGGACGGCATGAAGAAGGACGTGGCAGATTTTGTTTCTAAGTGCATGATATGCCAACAGGTCAAGGCGGAACAGAAGAAGCCTGGAGGACTGCTTCATCCTCTAGAAGTCCCGCGATGGAAGTGGGATAGCATTTCAATGGACTTCGTTGATGGATTGCCTAGGTCAAGAAGAGGCAATACTAGCATTTGGGTAATAGTGGACAGGCTCACTAAAAGCGCCCACTTTATACCTATCAAGAGTAGAAGGACTGCCTCGTCTCTAGCTTCTCTTTATCTCAGGGAAATAGTTCGACTCCATGGAATACCCTCCAGCATAGTGAGTGACAAAGATCCCATCTTTACGAGCGAATTTTGGTGGAGTCTGCAAGAAGCTGTAGGCACACAGTTATGTTTGAGCACAGCCTATCACCTCCAGACTGATGGTCAGTCAGAAAGGGTGAATAGAGTATTAGAAGATCTTTTAAGACTATGCGTTCTTGACTTCGGAGGGACTTGGGAGGATCATCTTCCTTTAGTGGAATTCGCTTACAACAACAGCTACCAAGCCACCATCGGTATGGTGCCCTTCGAAGCTTTGTATGGAAGACCGTGCCGATCACCAACTTATTGGTGGGAGTCTACTGACAAACTTATACTTGGGCCGGACATGATTCGACAGACGTCAGAGAAAGTGGATTTGATACGAAGGAGAATGAAGACAGCCCAAGACAGACAGAAATCCTACGCCGACAAAAGAAGGACCGACCTTGAGTTTGAGGTTGGGGACAGGGTTTTCCTTAAGGTATCCCCTTTAAGGAAGGTCGTTTGCTTCGGATCCATGGGAAAGCTAGCACCAAGATTTGTAGGACCGTTCCCTATCATCGAGAAGATTGGGAAAATGGCTTATAGAGTAGAGCTGCCCAAAAAGTTGGCCGGAATTCACAACGTCTTTCATGTTTCTCATCTCCGAAAATGTCTACAAGAATCTGCGGAAGTGGTGTAGCCAAGCATTCTAGAAGAAGCCGAAGTGGAACGCGAAGCAACTGTAAGGAGAGTTCCAACTCGAATCGTAGGAGCTGAAATCAAAAGGCTACGCAACCGCGAAGTCAAGCTTGTCAAAGTTTAGTGGAGCGACACCGAGGAAGACACGACTTGGGAAACTGAGGACAGAATACGCACGGCTTACCTTTTTCTTTTTTAGGGTACATCTTTGATCTCTCTCTTTTTCCTTAAGTTATGCTTGTATCTATCTTTTTAGGTATATCTTCTCGGTCTTACCCTTTTTCTTTAGGTAGAAACTAATGGATGTAAACATGTATTTGAAACATGTTATGATTGATGGCTGCAAGTGGTTGCAAGTGGTTGCTCGTGGATGCATATACACACACAACCTAGGTTTTAGATCGGCTCAGTCACTTCATACTACATATGCATATATGTATTCATATTTGTATGTGGTTGAAATTTAATATGTCGTCATATGGATGTCGCATTTGTATGAATGGTTGCACACTCATGCAGAATTATGAGTAGGAAAATTTTGCATACATAATGGATTCATGGCACTTACATGATTTGCATTAAGGAGGTCAACTGAATCAGTAGACCGCCTAATTTTTGCATTAGATAAGGACATGTACACACACTGTGCATATAATCATGAAACATTAGAAGTCTTTTAAGGACAATGGATGCCTGTGTTTGATGGTTGAGTAGATGGACGATTGGATGTTAGGATGTACGTTCTCCTAGACTTGAAGATTTCGGGGACGAAATCCTTTAAGAAGGGGAGAATGTAACACCCCGAATTTTCTTTTAACTGTATATTAACAAATTAAAGTATAATTAATCCTTAATGAAAGAATTATGGGAAATGGATTACGCCATTGCGTTCGTCTCGGAATTATGCTTGAGATAGAGTCCGAGTTTGCTGGAATCGGACTCCGTATGAAGGAGTTATGACCTCCGGAAGTTTCAGAATTCAAATAAAAATTCAAACGGTTCAAAAATTCAAAAATCAGACCCAAACTGGGCTGGGCGGGAAAATTCCCGCCCAGGCACCAGGTTGACCATAGGGTCGACCTGGTTTGGCCCTGGCTGGCCTGGTCGGGTTTCTTGTCGATTTTTGGGGCTTGGCTGTGTCACTAGGAATTACATGTCGCTTTCTGATTGGCTGCTCTTGAGATGGATGGTCTGGATTCACTCTAGCTTCATCGACGGCTCTAATTAATTTAAAATTCTATAAATACAACTTGAGTCTAAACCTAAATTCACACAAATAAATTGGAGATAGAGCCGTCATGCTGTTGGAAGGAAGCCAAGAGTAGCCTCCACTTGTAGAAAAGCTTAGAGACGAGCCAAATTAAAGTTAAAACACGATTCAAACAACGTTAGTCTACCCAAAGGAAAGCATTTCAAACTCAGAATCCAGAATTCAAGTTCGTCGTTCGTTGTAAGTATAGTGATTTTTCTGATGTGAATAAAAGTTAGGATTTGATTCGATGTAAAATGGAAATGGAATTGTGTTATTATGTAACAACGATGTTAATTCAGGTATTGAAATGATTGTGGTATTGTAATGTTTGTGGTATAGTTGAGATGATATTGATCCTATTGTACATTTAGAATCACATGCAAGTTGTATAGTTCATGAAGTAATCTACACCTATATGTTTATGCGATTATATAGGTTGTATGTGATTAAGATTTCATGTATATATATGCTAAAACCTCTATGCCTAGATGATTAAGTTTATATACATGCTTATATGTCTATACAAAAGTTGCAAGTTCATAATTGGATCCATGCCAAGATCCATTTTAATACAAGTTTCATGTTATAGTTGTAAACATGATTTGGATCTAGTTCACACATGCGATGAAATTATACATACTTTGAGGACATGTTATATTCTTGCCATATGCTAGTGATGTTCGATGTTATGCCTAGATCTAAACATGTTTAGGCTTATGTTGTCTAAATCATAGGTTAATTCTTGTGACACCTATTTGGTTAGACCCCTATTTCAATGCAAGTTCACATGTATATAAGCTGATTTAGCCTATGTTGCAAGTTCATGCCTATGATATTCATGTTGACTATCTTACAAGTTCACACCTATGATGTTCATATTGACTATGCCAAAAATGCCAACTTTACACCTATGTCATGTTTATGAATCCCTTATGCCAATTTTGTGTACGCTAAATTAGGCTAAGTTTTTAGCCTAATATTATATGTAAAAAATCAAGCGAACGTAAAATTAGGCTAAGATTGTTAGCCTAATATTTAGACGGGGTAACGTTGGGAAAATTTAAAAATATATGGAATTGGCATGTTTGTCACATGCCAAAATTGGTGGCATTTAAACGGTATAAATTCTTATACCAAAAATGTTAAACCTGGAAAGTGGGCCATAACATTTAATTTACATATAACAAGTAATAAAGAAAAATATGTAAATTTAGAAAATACGAGTATGCTTAACACGAGATTGGATTGAGTTGTGATGTAAACCTACCCGGACCCGCCCGACTGTCCAGTAGTCACAACAATACCTATCCAATGTGGGTGGTTAAGCATGGAGCCCAATAAGGACCCAAGGTTAGACTGAGTTACGGTGTAAATCTTCCCGGAACCGACCGGCACATCCAGTAACCGTAACAATACCTGTCTAATGTGAGTGGTCGGTGCTTTAAAAAGCTAAGGACAGACTGTTAGGATGGTAGGGTTAAGTTAACTAAAACACTTAACCAATTCAACATGTTAATTAAATTGATGGGTGGGGTTAGGTAAATACAGACACTTAACCACTTAACATGTTTGACTAGAAACCCTAGTAACGGGGACCCATTTCAGCAGTAACCCAATTAGGTATCATGGTACCCTGAAACTAGGCATGGTGGGGCACGATTACTGGGCTGATTGTAAGCGGTCAAAGCGACGGCGGTGGGTGCAACAGTGTAGGTTCTAACGGAGTGCAGGCGTGCACACACTTCGGAGCAGACAAACAGGGCACTGGGGGCACCAGTAGTATAACCTATGCATTCTAAGGATTGTGTTGGGTCGCCACCATGGGACTTGATACACCCCATGGTGGGGCCAGCATAGGTATCTACAATCTTTGGGGGCCGTAAGACACAGATGATTATGCGAGTAGGAGCCGATCATTAGAAAAAGGGGATCACTTTACCTCCTGCATGGGGTGCCAGTTAAGACAATACAAGTAGGTGCAGAGATATAGTATGGGGTGCGATAGTATATTCGTTTCAAACCGCCTTATCTTAGTTTATGATACTTTCCTGTTCCAGTTTATACTTATCATGCCCTTATTCTTATTCTCATACTAAAGAGTCACTAGACTTACCAGGCTTTATGTCTGACCCTATTTTCTTTCGTCTTCTTTTCTTCCGTTCCCCCCAGGTCCGCAGGGAGGAAACAACTCAGCTTAGTCAGACTCTCTGCAAGCTTCAAGATAGTAGATGTACGGTTTGGATTCTCTCTCCTTGGCTATGGTTGTTGGACACAATCATGGGGATTTATGCAGTTTTAATTATGTTTTATGCTTCTTTATTTAATAACCAAGACAGAAGTGATGTTGTAATGTTTTGGAAGTTATTATGTGACAGTTATGGAAATGTTTTGTATAAACACGTATTTATGAAATAAAAAGTCTGTTTGTTTTCCGCTGCTTATATATATATATGTGTTTATATCTGTCTTGTGTTTTATCTGTGACTTTTACTTACAAACCTCCACCAAAGTTAAGGCATTCCCTTTGTGAGTGACCTTAATGGAGGGTGGGGTGTTTCAGTTGGAGTTGAGACACGCTTACTGAGATGATTGTAAGAGATCAAAACGTGGAGGACGGTGTGGGCGACGCAAACCGACCGGGACATGTGCGTGCATGTTTGGGCAGAGGGGGATAAGACTACCGTGACACCAGTAGATATGGTTGCGCACATCACGAATGGTTGCCATTTTAGGAAGTGATATCTCCTACTGTGGGGCTGGCACAGGGTATCTACGAAGTAGGGAGCCGATCGATTAGGATAGTAGTTAGGGTACGCCTAGACTCTGGTAAAAAGTTTAGGAGCCTATTAGGTTGGGTTGCTTGTGGATTGTATGGGGTTAACACCTCTCACCAAAAGTACACCCAATTCTACCATCTTATAGTTGTTGGGATCATCTCATTCTGGTTATACCAGTATCAGTGCAGAGTAATCTTTAGAGAAGCGTATACACTCTATCATGTTTACCTTGTCATACCTGCCTTTTATGTTGTTATCTTTCTTATTCACTTTATATGCCTGTCATGATACTTTTATTTATTTACCTGCTAAAAGTAACTAGACTCGCCAGACCTTATGTCTGACCCTTTTTGTTTTCTCTTCTTTCTTCCATTTTCCTCCAGGTTCTCAGGGTGGGAATATCCAAGCTTGATCATGATTCTGCTGTCATTTGCTGGAGCTACTTAGTTGTATTGTTCAAGCTTCTATCTTTGTTGCTATGGCTATGTTTCTTTTGGGGAATTTTGCTTCTTTTATTTTGTACTTTGATATTATAAGTGCAAAATAGAAGTTTTTATGATGTACTGGTTTTTATGAAATTCAGATATATGATGTTTTGAATCACTATGCTTTATGATTAACAAAGTTTGTTTTTATTCCGCTGCTATTTTATATCTGTCTTGTAATTTTTATGTTTCTGTTTACCTATAAAGCTTCACGAAACATAATGCATTCTCTTAATGAGTGACAATAACGGACGAGGGTGTAACGACTCGGAATTTTGGGGCCAATTTAAAATTTTTATTTTAGAAATTTTAATGAATTTTAAATGTTTAAAATGATTTATTTTAAATAAGAACGACTAAAAATTTATTTTAAAACGAGTAAATTTAAACTAATTATAAAAGGAGTTTAAAACAGCGCTGCAGTTTGAAAATTTGAATTTGAACTTTGACTGAATGTATATGATTCATTTTAAGTCAGAATTGAGCGAAACCAGAAATATTTAAATCTGTTTAATCATATCTTTCTAACGAATCTGAAAAATTGAAATTTCACTTTAGAAATCAAAAGTTATGTCCAGTTTAAAATTTAGAAAAGTCGCTGTAGAATTTATATATATTTTAATATAATATATTGGCCTTAAACATAGCTATTTTGCAAACGACCTCGGTTTTCGACGAAACCACTTTTGTTGGAACCAGAATGTCGAATTATTGCTAGGTTTCAATTTTCATAATTTTTCGAATTAATATGTGAGCGTGGTAAAAGAAAACGGGTTTTGTCAGTTTCAGTCAAATTTAATCGACTAGAAAAAGGTCATTTTTCAAACAGTCTCTGAATTCGACGAAATTAGTCTTGTTAGAACCGTATCGTCAAACCATAACTAGAAATATTTTTACTGTAATTTTTAAAGGTCGTATGTGGCCCCGGTGAATTTATATGTACGATCAAATTTAATAATTAATTAATTTATATTTTAAATTAAAGAAAAACATATCGTAACAGCCGAATTGGGTTACAAACATGTTCCATTGTGTCCGGGACGGAGGTTATTAGCTAGGGGCGACATTCGTTGGATTTAATTTGGAGTTCCGGACGATATACAAATTTAATAGAATTAAATGAATTAAAATAAATGGAAAATACGCGTATAAATACGCTTGCCAATACGAACCCTAGAAACCTAATTAGAGCAGCCGCCAGTTTTATCCTTTTAATGGCCAGAAATGCACGATCTTCAAACCTTAACCATTTCCAATCCACAATGAATTAGATCAAGTGCCATATATCAAACTGAAGATATTTCTGTGCTCTTCGAAACCATACGGGTATGATCGGTTATCGGCTCCTGGATTGATCGAAATTGGAGGAGGAAGGTGGATGTTTTGGGCACGTTTTCCGAGGCAGTGGGACCACCGCACTGGCGGCGGTGCTGGGCGTGAGGAGCTCTGGCGTGGGGCTTCGACGCGGCAATCTTCGATCGAGCTCCGGCGGTCCCTGGAGCAAGCGACGGTGGAATTTCTTTTTTGGATGTTGGGTTCCAGCAAATTCAGTACAACCGAGAAGATGAAGAAGAAGGATAGAGCAAAAAGACAACACTTGAAATCGTGGTAAGTTCTAATTGAAATTAGTTAATCCTGTAATTAAAATACTCGATGTTTAAACAACCATAACTTTTTCATACAGCGACGAAAACACGAACCGTCAGTTGCGTTGAACTCGTATCTGAAAATACTACGCTATGGAAAAGACTAGAACTGAAACGGAGCAATTCTGAATTTCAGGGAATTTCAAACGTGAACTGTTCAGAATTTGACTATCGGTGAGAAATCCTTTTCGTTTTTATTTTATTTTATATAATAAAAATTTGCTGAACCCTAATGTGTGGTCTGTGCTAGAATTTGTGTTGTGAGATTTGTGCTGCTAAATTCTATTCTGCATGATTTGATATATGACTGTGTTATGAAAATCGATAGATTTGGTGACATGTGTGTTGAACAAAACTGTTAGAACAAAATACAAATTTGTTGAAGAAAAATTGATTAGTGAAATAGAAAAAATGTGATTAGTGAAAATTAACATTTTTAAATAGATTTGTTATGTAAATAAAAACCAACATTTTATTTGAAATGTACTATGCAATAAAATGACATTTTTGATTGAAATTTGTTATGTAAATAAAGACCACATTTTTGTTAGGAATGTGTTTTGCAAAATGTAATAACAATTTTGGTCAAATTATGATTAATGAGTTAGAAAATGTTAAAGATGATAAGAGAACTGATCTCAAAGTTGCATTTTTTATGTAATTTGTTTTCAAATAAAAAGATTACATCTTTAATGTAGTTATATAATCATTTAAAAGATTTGATTTTAAAGATTATATATTTTTTTAAATGTAATTTTGTGTACATTAAAAAGATTAAAATTTCAAGATATCATTTTTGTGTAATTTTATTTACATAAAAAGATTATAATTTCAATATTACATTTTTGTGTAATATTGTTATCTTTTGAAAGACTAGGATTTCAAGTTATCTTTTTATGTAATATTATTTACATATAAAAGATTAGAATTGTTAGACATCCTTTCTATGTAATATTGTTAACATATAAAAAGATTAGATTTTTCAATAGCACATTTTGCATTAAATTGTAATATTGTATAAATAGCACATTTGGCTATAAAATGTTTCATTGGTGATAAAAATAACATTTGTTATAAAATGTTATCTTAGTAGAAAAAAGTACATTTTTATTTATAAAATGTTATCTATCATTAAAAATACAATTTTGTTATAAAAATGTAATGTTAGATTTAAAAAGTACATTTTGTTATAAATGTTGCTTGAGATTAAAATAACATTTTATTAAGATATGTTACATTAGAACAGTCGAATTATAACCACTATTTTTGTCAAACCATAGGTATTGAATTAAAAATTGTCATTGCCGTCAAATTTAGTTTTGTAAAATCGAAACTCTTATTTTGGCAAATTAGAACTTTCGTTTTGTCAATTTAGTTTTGTAAAATCAAAACTCTCATTTTTGTTAATACTAGATTTGTCAAAATCAAACTATTAGTTGTGTCACATTAGAAAAATCATCATGTGTTCACAAACAAAATGTATTCATTTGGTAGAATAGAAGGGTGGCACTCAAAATTTACAATTTTGTTTATTTAAAAGGAATAGACAAAATTTACATTTTTGTTACATTAAAAGGAATAGACATTTGGTTACATTAAAAGGAATAGACAACATTTACATTTTTGTTACATTAAAAGGAATAGACATTTGGTTACATTAAAAGGAATAGACAAAATTTACATTTTTGTTACATTAAAAGGAATAGACATTTGGTTACATTAAAAGGAATAGACAAAATTATCATATTTTGTTACATTAAAAGGAATAGGCAAAATTATCATATTCTGTTACATTGAAAGAACTAGACAAAATTATCATATTTTGTACATTAATAAGGGATTAGACAAAATTACAGTTTTTGTCCCTTTAAAAGAAATTAGAATGAAAACGACATTTTTGTCATATTAAAAAGGGATGAAGTAAAATATTCATTTTGTCATTTAAAAATGAATGAGACCAAAAATATACATTTTGGTAAATAAATGAGAGTTATTATTTTATTGTCATTTGCCAACAATAAAAAGGATGGAAATAAAAGACTAGAATTCTATTGCCTTTGGTTCACAATAAAGAGAATTGAAATTATATGTTTATGATGTTGAAATGTTTGATGTGATAAATATAATGTTTGTATATTCAAATTGAATATTACACTCTCATTTACAAGTTACCTGACTTGTCTATGTGATTGGGACGATAATTTTCGCACATCGTCCAAGTGCACAAATAATTTATTATTTGGTTGATGGATGAAACCCCACACGGGTATTGGGATGATATTGGATACACACTAATCCCAATATTTAGTTATATGTCAATCGATGGATTGACAGTCTGTGATGAGCGTTAGTTATTTACTTTAATGCTCACACAGTTATAAATTCCACTCTGGTCGTCATTTGGATGTTTAATAATTATTTATCATGATTGTTGATCATATACAATATATGGTTGTTGATTTAGTCACATTCCAATAAAGGGTATTCTAGAAAAATATATTTTAGAAAATGTCTTAGGAAAGAATATTTCAGAATAGGAACATATTTTGTGAAAATATATTTTTATTAAAATGCACTAGTTATCAACTAGGATTAATCATTAAATTTAAACTTAATGAAGATTTCCAATTTGTTAATATTTAATTGAAATTAAATTAAATAAATTGGATTTGGGTTTGTCGTGAATAGTTTCTTAAATAACCATGTTCTTAAACCCCGTATGAAGAGAATAATCTTTCAATTTAGATTATTAAAGTTTTCAATTATATTTAGTGGTTGAAATAAGATGAATGTGAGTTGGGTTTATTGTGAACTATGTTTTTAAGCGACATTTGTTCTTTAACTCAACTGACAGTGAAGATTATGGTTTGGAATTTATAAATCTTTTATTAAGATTCAAATGGGAATTTTCCAAAAGTAAAGTTTTTCCAATTTAATATATTAAATTGGAATTGAATGGAATTCGAATTAATAATAACCGAGATAAGCTTCTGTAAAAGAAGATCGATACTACATATGGAATTTAAGAGGCTTTGCCGTTATTCCATTTATATTTTTGGTCGGATACAGAAATTTATAACGATTATATTTTGATTGGATTTCTGTGAAGATTCCATAATTTATGGAAGACGATTTTGGGTTTACCGTGAACTATGTTTTAAATGACATTAGTTCTTTAACCCAGTTAAAAATATGATTAATTTCTTAAATTTAATTAATCATTGAATAATGATTTGTGATATTTAAAACCAAATTGGGTTCTTAATAAATCTTCAAAAGTAAGATTTAAGAATAATTTAAAGAGTTTATCTTTGATAAAATAATGCGAATATTTTATTGGAAGAATATTCTGAATTGGAATGAGGCGTTGGATGTGTTTTTATATTACTTGATTTTTAATTATAAAAACACGGAGTTATTCGGGAAGACCGGGTTTAACCCATTCCGAATAATTACTACGACAATGAAGAGTCAAAGATGAAAACGACGGTTGAAGACCGACGATCTTCACATCGAATGGATGTGTTGCTACAGAGACCCTTGATGGGAGTAGCTACCTTGAAGGGGCTTCAGTAGTGGCCGTCCGGACTATTGTTGATTGTTCGGATTTGGTTTTCGCTCAGACCCAGAACATAAGCTAGTAAATGGATGCGTGTCTGGTATTGGATTTCGTTCCATGTGAATTAAATCGATTTCTATTAATGTATGTCTGTTTGGTGGTGGAGGATTTATTCTCTACTTAACACCCTGGTATATATTAATAGTGATTGATCGCATGGCGTGAATTGTCAATGTGGCACGCCAAGATGCAAATGATCAAGGCTTTTTGTTGAAAAGCAGGGCCTTGTGGGATGATCAAAGTATAGTCTATTTCGGCATAGCTTTGTGTATAGCGTGACTTCACGAGCCTCACACCCCGGTATGAGTCAAAAACGGGATATGGACCGTAGGGAGTGCACACGTTTCTTTCTAGCTATTGGTAGTGTCAATACTTAAACTGACTGACATTTTACTTATGTGGATGATGGATTTTGAGGCGCCTCGGATTTTTATAGGCCGTTAGTGGTCATACTATAGGTTCAAAGGAACCGGGAAACGTGTGTTCAGGCATAACCAATCCACTGCCAATAGGCGGAGACCAGCCCTACCGCTCCAAGGGTTCACTGAGGGGGATCCTGAGGTATTTGCTAGAGTGTCTCGAATCGGAGAGGAGCTTGCCCCTAGCCTCGACTCATGATGAAAATCCAATTCCCAATACGACCTTGCAGTTTTGATTGTAGAACTAGTATGGTGACATAGTAGGATGGGGTACTATGCCGTCTATGATTGATACATTATGATTGAAATGTTTATTATATATATACCCATATATATACACATTAATATTAAATCCGTTTTATCGTATCAAGCATCTTTTGACCATTATAAGGTAAAACCCTATCCTCCGGTTTGCGTTGCATTGTGTGATGGGAATTGGGTCTTATAATGGTTTCATTTTTCTAAAAAGCATTGCGTTGTTTAACGATTTACTTTAATTTATGCACTGGCAATCCAATGGAGTAACCCCGTTCCGCGTTAGCGGCGTGGTCCTGTGATTAGCCTGATTATTAGATAGTTAAGTTAAGATTTCTCATACCAGTCCCATGACTGACCTGTAGTTTGTTCACTGGCAAACTCGGGTGCCCTTATTTTCCACATGGGCAGTCGAGTAGCTTTTTGCAGATATATTTACAGGATCTTGGTTTACAGCTGAAGCGGTATTCGGAAAGCTCTGTATCCGTGTATTCCTTTCAGTTGTATATTTGTAATATTTTTCCGCTGCTATTTAAATGTAATTTAGAACTCTGATATTGTATTTCTATTGTGTAATAAGTTAATACTCAGTTATATTCTTGTACTCTGATGTAATTGTTGTAACAACAATAAAATGTTCTTCAGTTTGTGTTCTGATGTGTGTTGTTCTCAAAGCAATTTAGGCTTTCCTTTACGGGGAAGTTTGGGTCGTCACAGAGGGTGTCACATGTAGCGATAGAATGGTCATCAAATTTGTGATTTAATATAGCCGTATGCAATAAAAGGTATACTTTTGATGAAGATTGCTACAACGATCGAAATAAAGTATGTTAAAAACTACAGCCAGTGAAAATTTTATGTGGATTTGTCGATTAAATTTTAGTATGGTCTACTCATTTGTCACTAATTCGCATTTTTGGCAAAATTTGTTTGGGGTGAAGTCCACTGGTTAATTTTTGATTGAAATAGAACTTGCTGCTAGGCTTGTTAATGAATGCCTGAAAAATCCGCAATCCGTCGGCATCCATATCAAAAAGACGGATAAATACCCGATATCCCAAAAAATTGATGTGGACAAGAATATCTATACCCGAAAAATATCTGTCGTTTTTTTTAGATTATGATTAGAATTATATTTATTTTAGTACAATAAAAGATATTTATTTATTGTTTTATTAAGTTATAAGTTTTTGTTATATGCACAAAATGAATGTTAACTAATCAAACCTATTTACTATTATTATATTTATTTATTTTTAACAATTTTGTAATCAATGATTTTGTAAAACATTTAGCTTAAACTAAAACAATTTATATAGGTTAATTGATTTATCGATTGAACCGTCCTATGTCCATTGAACCGTCCTATGTGGTGCGGTGTCTATTTAACAGCGCAATTCTTGCGGACTACGCGCAAAACGAAGATAATCCTACAAATGGCTGCCACCGCTTTTTCTTTCACAGCTCTCTCCGCATCCTCCTTGTCTCTCCCTTCCAAATTTAATAAAACTGGCTTTTCGCTGCAACCAACATCAACAACCCTAATTTCGCATTCTCGTCCTCTTCTCGCCTGCTGTGCCTCCTATTCCTCCCCGTCAGACTCACCTCTGCACGCTTTAATATTCGACTGTGATGGTGTTATACTCGAGTCCGAACATCTCCATCGCCAGGCGTATAACGACGCTTTTCAGCATTTCAACGTCCGTTTACCCTCATCAAGTAGCGGTGTTTTGAATTGGAGTGATGAGTTTTATGATGTCCTTCAGAATAAAATTGGTGGTGGCAAGCCTAAAATGAGATGGTATGTTTATCCTTTTCTTTTTTATAATTAATTAATATACTCAGCATTGCACTATTTTGAGAATGTGCTCAGCATTGCACTATAAAGTACAAACATACTCTCTTTATGTAAGAATGTGTTCAGCACTGCACTATTTTAAGAGCATGTGATTTTTGTTGAGAATTAATCTCAAGCATTTTAGCCAAGTTTTTAGGAATAGAAAGAGTCAAATCTCTATTATAGCGTGATCAGTAATAATTCAAATTTATGATCCTATTTTTATTGAGAGAG
Organism: Allium sativum; assembly: GCA_030737875.1. NCBI lineage: Eukaryota > Viridiplantae > Streptophyta > Magnoliopsida > Asparagales > Amaryllidaceae > Allium > Allium sativum. The sequence continues at coordinate 572,835,952 of CM060921.1, read as the reverse complement.
CTTTTAAAGTTGCTATTATTTAAGAAAAGATATTTTTCCACAAATATTTAGATATTTCCTAGAATATTGCAAATCTAGAATGATCCATTGTATGCTATAAATAGAAGAGCTCTCTCCTCATTTGAATCAAGCAAAATGTGAACAAAAAAAAAAAATAGAGTTTTTATTTTTCTGTAGTGTTTGTTTTCTCTTTCTGTGTTTACTATAATTCTCAGAGACTATCCAGTAGTTCATGCAGTTAACAAATTGGTATCAGAGCTAGACAAATTTTCAACAAATTGGTATCAGAGCGCCAGGTTGAAACTATGACATTTTTATTTCTTTCGACGTTTGTTCTCACAAAAGAAAACTTCGAAGAGTGGAGTAATAAAAAGAAAGAAGAATTGATCTCCAAAGGATTATGGGAGATTGTTGAGTGTGACTACGAGTGGGCAGAAGATGTTAAAAATACAACGAAGAAAGAGAGGGAGACATTTACAAGGTCGAGATGGAAAGACCATCAAGCCCGTGTTGCTATGTGTGAGAACGTTGATGAAGAAGCTTTCAAACATATTATTGGAGAAAAATCTGCAAGAGATTCGTGAAAATTACTGAAAGTGGTGTACGCAAACAAGGAGGCCCTAATAGCAAGTAAAGAAGACGAGGCTGATTGTATGGATCTGAAAAGAGTCGAGCAGGAGGAAGTTGTTGACAATCAAGAATTCGCTGAGGAAGTCATTGGGAAAATGGATAATGATGAGATTGCTAATGACGATGATACAAAAATTGATGATATAATGAACGTAGAAGAGGCAAGACAAAGAGCAGCCGCTGAAGCAATTGCAAAACAAGAACGGACAGCTGTTGATAAAACAAATGCTGAAGCACGATTGCGTGCAGAAAGAGCCGCAGTTCAGAGGGCTGCCACAGAAGCAAGAGAAGGAGATACAGACCAAGTTGAGGAGGTACTGGCAGTGAACAAGGAAGAATATAACGTACTTGATAGCAATTTTGATGAGGACGAACCTGATAATGTAGAAGAGATTCAGGCTGTTGATGTAGAAGGCGGGGATAGAAGTAACACTAATGATGATGCTGTTGAGAAAGAAGTAGATTTGAAGGATACTGAAGTTGGGCTTGATGCAAATAATGCCATGAATGTTTATAGAGCGGTTGAGTTAAATGAAGTAGGAAAAGAAAATACAGCTAAAGTTGAAGAAAGATGTGACCAGCTAAGGTCTGCTATTGATTTGAATTCATCGGACTATGACAAACAGAAGCTGCAAGAGAGGTTGGCAAAGTTATCTGGTGGTGTTGCAGTTCTAAAAATTGGAGGAGCGAGCGAAGCTGAAGTTAGTGCGAAGAAGGATAGAGTTACCGATGCCTTGAATGCAACTAAAACTGCTGTGGAAGAGAGAATTGTACCTGGAGGTGGTGTTGCTTTGTTGTATGCATTCAAAGAACTAGCGAACCTGCAGACGGCTAATTTTGACCAGAAAATTGGTGTTCAAATCATTCAAAATGCTTTGAAGGTGCCAACATATATTATTGCTGCGAATGCTGATCAAGTAGAAGGTGCGGTTGTTGTTGGCAAGCTTTTGGAGCAGGATCAAGCTGATGCTGTTAAAGGTGAATATGTTGATATGGTAAAGGCTGGTATTACCGATTCATGGAAAGAGATCAGAACTGCATTAGTGGATGCTGCAAGTGTTTCTTCACTAATGATAACTACAGAAGCCGTGGTGGTAGAGCAACCCGAAGATAAGAAAGCGAGAAAAGAAGAGGAACTGACGAGAAAGAAAGTTTGGACGATTACTATACTTCTACCAAAACATGTGAGATATAAAAGAATCAAAAGTCTGCTATCGAAGAATCCAGTTCACAACGAAAGGAGCAAGCACATAGATGTTCGTTTTCATTTCATCTGGGAGCATGTCAAGGAAAAGAATGTGTCGCTGAATCATGTTACGAGTCGTGATCAGGTAGCGGATTTCTTCACCAAACCGTTGTCAAAACTGTTGTTCAAAAATTGCAAGACGATGATTGGAATAAAGGATGGTCGATGCTTGAGCTTAAAGGAGGGATTTGTTGAGAATTAATCTTAAGCATTTTAGCCAAGTTTTTAGGAATAGAAAGAGTCAAATCTCTATTATAGCGTGATTAGTAATAATTCAAATTTATGATCCTATTTTTATTGAGAGATTTAAAGTTGCTATTATTTAGGAAAAAATATTTTTCCATAAATATTTAGATATTTCCTAGAATATTGCAAATCTAGAATGGTCCATTGTATGCTATAAATAGAAGAGCTCTCTCCTCATTTGAATCAAGCAAAATGTGAACAAAATAAATAAATAAATAGAGTTTTTATTTTTCTGCAGTGTTTGTTTTCTCTTTGTGTGTTTGCTATAATTCTCAGAGACTATCTAGTAGTTCATATAGTTAACAATTTTGTGAATTTGATTATTTAAGAAAATGTATTGAGCTTTCAAATATTAATACTAATGTTTTGAATTCAACATTCAAACTAAAATAATTCTGGTTTTAGCAAGAAGGCAGGTTAAAAAAGAACAAAGTTACAAAACAACTTTTGATTTTCAGAGGTTCTATTCAGACCTTCTTAATGAAAGCAAAGTCAACTTTAGTTTGCAGGAAGTTATAACATGCTAGAGCCATGAACTTATCTTATTCCATGTCTTTAATGTGTTCAAGTCTAAATCCATTCACTACAAGAGAAACATTGATTTTCAACATAAAATTGTCATCCAGGACCGTTGGAAACCGACAGAAAAGCCGTCGGAATACAGTTCTCCTTCAGCAACAACTTTCAACGGAGGCCACGACCATATTTCCAACGGCTTCCAACGTGTAGTATAGACGGTTTTCGACGGCTTACCTTCAACTCGTGTTGTTGGAAGCTTTTGGAAAATCAGGACTTATAATCTGTTACTGGCCGTCAATAACCAAGGAATTTTTTATATGTTGTTGCACCTTCCACCTTCCAATCTCCCATCCATACCAAAATTGATCTCATAGCTCATTTTCGAGCTTAAATATATAACCAAGCTCACTTGAGCATATATACATGAATAAGTTTACAATAAATACAACAACTTCAATATACGTAATGTAAACATCAAAGCATAGTTAGAACAAAACACCAATCAACCAACCAATATATACAATAAAATAAATCCAAGTCATACATCTATCATGTCCACAAAACAAGCCTAAATCATCGTCAAACCATATCAAAAATCAACAATGCCATATCAACATCATCCTCACCATCTCATAACATATATATACAAATCGTATACAAGTCAAAACAAAACAAAACCAATTTGTTAAGCTGCGTCTGAACCCCCAAAACCATCGGATGAAGAACTAGACTTTGGAGTTGGTTCCACTTCCTCAAGGAAACCGTGCTATTGAGTGCAAATGGATATACAAGGTGAAGACGACGGAATATACAAAGCTAGGCCAGTGGCTAAGGGGTTTGCACAGAGGAAGGAAAACGAGTATGATGAGATCTTCGCACCGTTTGTGAGACATACTTCTATCCGAATATTACTTGCCATAGTTGCTATTCACGGCTTGGAGTTGCAGCAACTTGATATGAAAACCGCTTTCTTGCATGGTGACTTGGATTAAGACATCTACATGGAGCAACCAGAAGGGTTTGTTGTAGATGGTAAGTCAAAATTTGTTTGTAAGTTGAAGAAATCACTATATGGTTTGAAGCAATCGCCTAGGCAATAGTACAAGAGATTTGATCATTTCATGCTTGAAAGTGACTTCCATCGAAGCATCAAAGATGCTTGTGTTTATTTCAAGAAGTTGGAAAATGATTGTTGGGTGTATTTACTCTTGTATGCGGACGATATGCTCGTTGTTTTTAAGGACAAGGCGGAAATCAACAAGTTGAAATTGAAATTAAAGACGGAGCTCGAGATGAAAGACCTTGGAGAAGCAAAGAAGATTTTGGGCATGGAGATTGAAAGAGATCGAAAGCGTTTTAAGTTGAAGTTGACTCAAAAAACATATATTAGAAAAGCGATTTGCCGATTTAGCATGGAAGATATAAAGGCGTCAAATACACCTTTACCTTTGCATGTAAAGCTTTCGAGTAAATGATCACCTATCGAGGAGAAAGACATGACTTATATGGCAAAGGTGTCACATGCTAGTGCAATTGGTAGTTTGATGTATGTCATGATGTGTACAAAACCCGATATTGCAAATGTCGTCGGGGTAGTTAGTCGGTACATGACTAATCCAAAAAAATCGCATTGGGTAGCAGTGAAGCTTATTTTGAGATACTTGAAAGGTACAACATTTTATAGTCTTGTCTTTTGGGATAGTAATGAGAAAAAATGCATGTTGTTTGGTTACTGCGATTTAGACTACGCCGGTGATAGGGATCAAAGAAAACCAACTTCCGGATATGTCTTCTCTCTTGGTGGTACAACCATACGATGGAGATCGAGATTGCAAACCGTAGTTGTTTTATCCACTATGGAGGCGGAGTTGATAGCCGCGGTGGAGACGACAAAGGAAGCACTCTATTTGAAGTGATTGTTGTGTGATTTGGGGTTTGAACGTAACAGTGTTGATGTTCAATGTGATAGCCAAAGTGCTATCCATTTGGCGGAGAATTTGGCGTTTAGCTCACGGACTAAGCATATTGAAATGAGAGAGTCATTTCTAGTAGCCATGGACGAAGACCAACAAGTATGTCTTCGGAAATTGCACACAAAGGATAATGCGACGGATATGTTCACTAAGACGTTGTTGGTTGGAAAGTTCGAGCATTGCTCGAACTTAATTCGCTTGGAGATGTGCTAGGTGCCACAAGGTGGCACAGTTGAGAGAGAAACTTGGATGTGGAGGAGTATTGATGAGAGATTGAAGTTTTATCTTTTTGGTATGTTTATCTTTTGGTGAGAATAGTTTTGGAGTTGAGTGTTTTCAACACTTCATTGGCGGATGGGGGAATTATCTGAACTCGTTGGTAGAGTTAGGGATGTATATTGGACATGATAGTCCGTTGTTCGGTTTGGTCCGAAGTTATACGGTGTTCGGTCTGTGTCCGTCCGATTTTATTATAGGACAGAGCTTGGACACAATAGTGTTCGGTCCGATCTAAAATGTTCGCTGTTTTTCTATTTTCCAGGGCTATATCGGACAGGACGGTCCGTTGTCCGGCTCGGTCCGAGGCTATATGATGTCCGGTCCGTGTCCGTCCGAATTCTTATAGGACAAAGTTTGGACTTACCTCCGTTCGGTCCGGTCCGACCCGTTTACACCTAGAGCGCAATGGGCGGTGGTTGTGCCGGAGCTCATTGGGGAAACATTCGAGCTTGTTTGGTTGAAGGTAGATGATGGTTTAATACCATCGGTGTTGGTGATGGAGATGGATATAGTATTGAGGTGAAGTGTAAAATTTTACGATATTATATGTTAGAATTGAAGTGGATGGAAGTAGCTTCGTGTTGGAGAAGACAGTTCGCAAATTGGAATTCGTAAGAGAAAGTTGCAGAAGAATATGTGCATGGTTTCAGCCGGATTCCCTGGCAGACGTCTGTCGCAGGCATGACAGACGTTTGTCGCAGGCGTGACAGACATCTGAGAATACAAGGTGGAGTTTCGCGAGAGCTATGACAGACGTCTGTGCTGAAGCAACAGGCGACAGACGTCTGGGGCAAATTGGACAAACGTCTGTGGGTGTAGAAAATGGTTTCCCTAGGCTAGGGACAGACGTCTGAGGCGACTTCTGAGTTGTTTCGGGCTGAAAGCTTATTAGGTTGATTTGTGAAGGATTCAAGGGCAATTTGGGCAAATGCTATATATTATTTTCTTCCTATATAAGCTATTTTTAGGATCAGGTTATGGGTATAAGAAAAAAAAGACTAATCAAGAGATTAGATCTTGGTTTATTCTAATTAGGGTTTTGGCAACCCTAATATTCTTCAATTCTTATCTCCGCAAAATCAATTTTTTTTGTGAATTTGATCATTGATCAGTGTAAAATTGAATAGATTAACAAGAAAGATTTGCGTGGAGGTAAGTAAGAAATTTACTAGATTGCACCAATTTAATAGACAGTTGATTTTGTGATCATAGATGCAATTAGAGAATTGCTTGTTATAAACAACATTTAGCATGTGCTCATCTTAGAATAATTCTTTGTTCAAAAGTCCCACTAAATGCGAAACTCTAGACACAATTGAAACGTTAAGCAATCACAACTTGATATGTTGCATGAGAATGGATATGAGCAAATGCATTTGAGATGATCATAATAGTTTTGAATTTGAAAGTTGAAGCTGAAGTGGTAACGTTCCTAGGTCTATATGAACAATGATTGTTAATTTAGAAGCAAAACGAAGTACTTTGAGCAATCGCTTAAGAAAGATGAAAGAGAGAAAGTGAAAAAAAAAAAAACGGATTATGGTTTTATATTAGTGCATTCCATTAGCTGCGACAAGCACTCCTATTATAAATTGACAATCGATAATATTGCATTACCAGATTCAGTTACTTGGTTTAACTTGTAGTGCATCCGAATGTAAGAAAAATTGAAGTATTTAAGTTCCTTTAAGAACGTTTTACTTAACAAGTAAACCATTATGATTTTGGTTTCATATTAAAATGTTTAGTTTATCTTGTTTACTTTAGGTGCATGCCCCAAAAAAAAAAAAAAAGCACTTGAACATTGAATATAAAATATTGCATTCTTGGGTGTATGTTAGATATAATACCTCTAGATCTGAAAATTTATGAGAAAGGGAAAGATGGATCCGATTATCGTGTAAGAAATTGATTATGATGATGGATTACCAAATTAGAAAACCTGGTTCTTCTCTCCGATCCAAGTTGGTAGAGGAAGACAATCGATTTCTTGATGTTAATGCCTTAAGGGATATGCTGCCCCAGTTTATGAAGATACTTCATGCGTTAGAGGACCAACAATTCAAAACCGTGAACGTACACTTTTATAGATTATGCTCCACATCCATTATCACATTCTCCTCCTCAAAGAGAGCTTATTCCGCTTCTTCCTATCATTCCATGCAAAAGAAGGCATTATGCTAGTGGTACAAGTAAGTATAACAAAATATTAATATCGATTATCAAATATAGAATTAAATTAATATTGTTTTTTCAAAAAAAAAAAAAAGAATAACCAATGATCCAAAAAAAAGGATGTAAGAATTGAGAATGGTGATGTGGGTGATTATGATCCTTTTCCAAACCACGCACAGAAGATCCTTTTCATGCTAGTGATGACGATGGCTTGGATGACAACATGGTTATGAGGGAGAAAATATCAGTTGATCTATTGCAATTTATGGTGATTCAACTTTAGATGCTTATGGTTAATTGTGTTTTATTTGAGTTGCTTCAAATGCTTCGTGTTTATTGTCTAGTATTTGACATTTAATGTTATTTCTTGTTTAAACTTTCATAAGATGTTTTTCATTTTTCAGTTACCTAAAAAACTTACATCTCCACGATTTGAGGTTGACTTATGCCTCGCATCATAGATCCAAAATGTCTTACGTATGCTTTTACCTTTTTTTTAATAAGAGAAGAAAAATACATGTTTTTCTGCTCAATATTGATCAAGAATTGGTAGACGCTATGCTCTAAATCTAGCCCGTTTAAGTCAGACAGTTTTTTTTTTCTTTTTAAAAAAATATCAAAATGTGATTGAAATTTGACTATATTCTCCATGATCCATGCAAAATTAAAAAATAGAATCGAAGTGGAAAATCTGGAAAAACTAGGGTATGTATATTACAATATGTGATTGAATGCAAATTATGATTACTAGCGCGACATAAATGGTTAATTAATTGATATAAACTACATATTCATGAGAATGAACTACTAGCAGAGGAGACTATTGATGTTGAACCATGGTTGCTAGAAGATTATCCTTTGATGATTAATTATGTTGTTGCTACTATTGATAGTGTATCTGTACGAAAAATAAGTTAAATCACTTAAACCAACAATGGCTCCTCAAATGACAATCATGGTAAAACTGGTGGTAGTGGTATCAGTTTAATAAGTAATTATAGAATTAGTTCTACTGATTGTGGTGGCTCGCATGGACTAGCCATACCTTATGTTAGAAGGAGTGATGTGGTGATCAATTATGACAAATGAGATAATAATTTGAATGTTGAATATGGATAACAACAAAATTAAGATTACTTTAAAGGATCCACCTAAGTGTTAAGCATTCTACTTCTGACTGTATTAAAAGCTTTTATTATCACACAGCAAATAAAATATATAATAATGGTATATCATGAAAGTCTATACTAGGATCGTATATGTGTCTAAACAGTAGCAAGTACTAAGAGTATGTAATATTAAGCAATAAAGGTAAAGTAAAAGATAATCACACCAATATTTTATCCTGATTCGGACCTCCCGTCCTACGTCCAGTCCCGAAGCTCCCCTTCGGCCTTTTCTTTATCCATAGAAAACTTCCCTCACTTCGCCCGGAGGAATAGGCTTACAGTAAGAATATCCTTTGACAAGCTTGTGTTCTTAAAACACTGATTTTGACTACTTTATACAAACTGCTCCTATAGTCTCCTTGAGTAAATATGATTGTTGTAGAACTGAGAGAATATAGAAGGATTTTGGAATACTTGAATAGAGAATTGTTAAGCAATGAAAGTAGAGAGTTTCTCAGAAAATAGATTATCGATCTAGAAAGTAGAAAATGTAATTTTAGATCTTGATCTTTGATGTATTTATAATAAATGAAGAGTTGTTATCAAGTGTTGTAATTTCTGAGCAAAGAGAAATCGAAACTCTTCATTTTGAAAGAGAGCAGCTTTTGGAAAAACTGTTTTTAGAAAAGATACGACAGTTTGAAAAGGTGCTTGTTTGTAGGGCGTCTATATCAGCTCAGACGTCTGTCTCTTCTGGGACAGACGTCTGTACGTGTATTTTGAATTTTCAGAATACACGTACAGACGTCTGTCAAGTACTGAGACAGACGTCTCTGTAAGATGGAAATGCAACCCGAGGCTTCAGACAGACGTCTGTCTTGAACGTGACAGACGTCTGTGCTGAGTTAGGAAGAAATCATTATCTACAGTCAGACGTCTGTCTAATCAGAAGGAAGACGTCTGTTTACGCCCAGACACACTTAATTCTCATATTTGATCAAGGAGACTTTACATTCAATCTATCTATATGAGAGAAATATACTAAGTATCCTTGTAGTCTTGATTCTTCCCTTGTGTATCTCTTCCTTGTATAGTTCATGCATTAAACATATGATATATGTATATTGTTTGTCGTCATCAAAACTTAGAGTCTAACATTCTCCCCCTTTTTGATGATGACAAACATATACGTGTAAAGCTCCCCCTGAGTTGATGATATCCCTTGTTCTCCCCATTTTGGCATTATCAAAAATATAGAAAGACAAATGGATAGCAAATAGAACATAGATGTTAACGTACAGAATTAAACAGAATTCTTAGTGTGCAAAAAGAAAATAAAGTTAAAGTACAAGCCAAAATGCATACTAAAGAAAGACTACTAAAGTTCCTAGGCATCCGTAAAGTACCCCCATAGATCAGTGGACTGATTGCCGTAATAGTCCCATTGCGAGTCGTCGTTATAACTTATATTTTCTTGAATGGAAAGTCCATGAAAAGCATGCTGAGTAATCTCGTGATCAATGTAAGGAGGCCAGTCATCATCTTCCTCGTCGCCAGAAGCAGTTGCCGTTTCCTTTCCAGGAGCATGTTGATGAGGAGATTGTTGTCGAGTGCTGGATTCAGGTGGTATGTCTCTTATAAGAGGTGCAGATGGAGGTGGAGTAGGTGATGCTGATGATGATCCGGAAGAGGATGAACGACCACGAACTTTACGATAAATTTTTCCAAGAGAGCGCACAACTTTATCCAAAGTGTTTTTAACTTTTGTCATACGTGTGAAGAAAGAACGTTCTAGCCTTGTTACTTTTGTACCTAAAAGTTTTTTGATTTAACGAAAGCAATCGTTGATTTTGTAAAGTAACATTATGTATACTTTCCCCATGACCTATTTCTATTCATGCTTCTTGAATATCAGGATCAGAGTGATATTCGGTTGGTTCGCTAGTTTCGGGTCGTTGTCGTTGTCGCCTTTGAGGTTGTTCCGGTTGTTGAGGTTGGTCTTGTGTTGCTTTCCATTGTTCAAAGAGAATGATTTGAGGAGGACGATCAGGTAAGTGCATTAAGGCAGCAAATCGTATGCCACTCTTTTCTACTGCTCTTTCCGGATAGGTGGAGAGATAAAGATTTATTCCTTGTGCCCTGAAAATTCTCATGAGATATGCACCGTATGGTATTGTTCGTTTGGTTGGGGGTCCAAAAATCTCGAATTTGCTCAAAAATAAAAAGTGCCCAATTTACTTGAGTGTTCCCAAAAATAGCATATAAAGCTTTATGATCGTTAGGATACACTTGCTCATGGCTACCAAGGCGTGGCATGACAGTGTTAATAAGCATACGATTTATGATACGTGCCCTAGGACGAAAGTTAGATGGAGTCATCTTTGAAAAATGATCTTGCCATATTAGATGGGTAATTCTATCCCTAGGTTGATACCGCATGTCGGGAATCTCTTGCAAACGAGTGCCAGTGGATGATGTTCCCAGAATTTGGCCGATCATATCGATATTGATTGTAATTAGTTGGTCATACACTAAAGACCAAATCCAGTTATCGAGATCTGGTGGGGACCAAATCGAGGGCAAGCACAGGTTGATGAAAAACAAGTATATTGCTAGAGAGTCAATCATACCTTGATTGGCATCATAATTCACAAGGCGACTTAGATTTGCACGAGATAAAGTATCATTAACATCATAATGAGTTAATTGCCTCAAAGGATAGAAGGGCCCCGTATGAATTGACTTCTTTTTCAGAGATTCCAAGGTTTTTTGGCTATCGGAAGCTTTCATCCAATCTTCGATTTGCATGTCGGTTGCATAAGTCGGAGTTTCTTGTTGAGAAGAGGAACCTTCAATAGTCTTCTTGCGTTTATCGAAAGCCCTTTTTGGAGCCATGGAGTTTGATTTTCAGAAAGAAATAAATTTGGGGATTTAGGGTTTGGGTTGAGGAAATGGTAAAAGTAAGAAATGAAGAGTGAAACAGTAAAAGATAATATATAGGTGGAGGGTTGAAAATGGTTTTATATGGTTCAGACGTCTGTCGGGGTGTTAGTCAGACGTTTGTGAGTTGGGAGAAAAATTTCCCGAGACCTTGTACTGACGTCTGATTATGTATTGACAGAGGTTTGAGCTGAGACATAAGGAAAATTTAAGGGACATGACACAACAGACGTCTGTGAGGATAAGGACCAAACGTCTGTTTTATTTGTGTTTCAAACCCGAGAGGGTTGACAGACGTCTGGCATAGCATAGTCAGACGTATGTGCTGAGACATGTGTGAAGGATCTGTTTGTTTATGAACAGACGCCTGGTTACTTATTTTTCAGACGTTTGTATAGTATTTTTCAGACAAAATTAGTTATATTCATACGGAATTATTACAATATCCAATAAAATGTTTAAACTAATGCATTATTCCAATGCACGTTATTTAGAAACCATATCATAAACAATATAATTTTACGAGTGGATTGAACTATCGATTCGGTGAGAAAGGTGGCCTTTTTGGAGAAGACCATGGATCGACTGGATCGTGGGACGTACGATAAGAGGATGATGGATCCAGTGGGTTAAACGGTCGTGGAAGAGGTTCTGAAACATCTTTTAGCTTAGAGCTACAAAACTTTAAAGCAACTTGGCGTAGGTATGCCAATACAGTAGAAGAGGTTTTCTGTTCAAAGTAAAGCTCCTTTTGAAGTCTGAGTTGTTCCTGTTGATAATGATGAATGTCATCAATTTTTCTTTTAGTGTCTGGTGAAGTAAACAAAGCCCGTTTCGTTCTTTTTGACTCCAGTGTAAAGTCAGTCCGATAATCTTGCCACTTGAAAACCGGTTCATGTTTAGATGTAGGAGTTGGACCGTGTGGAGTATCAGCGGAGCTATTGGTGGTGAATGTGATGTTAATTGAAGAAGACTTATTAGACATTGTTTTTGTAATGAAAAATTATTTTAGCTTAGTTGAAGTTATTTATAGGTAAAGTTTTACTATATTTATTCCTTAAAACAAGCAAAATATGAATTAGAAAAACCATTAAAAAAAGTATGGCTGAGAGGAAAATATGATGAGAATAAAATTTATATATCAGAGAGGGAGCATATACCTAATTCTCTACGTAAAGAAGTAAAAGTGGCTTCATTTAATGGTTTGGTAAAAATGTCCGCAATTTGTTTGTTAGTGTTAACAAATTCCAAAGAAATATTACCTTTTTCAACATGATCACGTAGAAAATGGTGTCGTATGTCAATATGTTTAGTTCTAGAGTGATTGATCAGATTTTTTGATAAATTAATGGCACTTGTGTTGTCGCAGAAAATTGTTGAATTTGTAGTTAGTTTTCCAAAATCCTTTAATGTTTGTTGCATATAAATTACTTGAGCACGTGCTAAGGCAGCTGATATATATTCTGCTTCACAAGTCGAAAGTGAAACAAAGTTTTATTTTTTTACTAAACCATGATACCAGAGATTGACCTATAAAGTGACACGTACCACTAGTGCTTTTTCTATCGGACTTACATCCTCCGAAATCTGCATCACTATATGACACTAGATCAAAGGAACTACCTGTAGGATAAAAAAATCCATAATCTTTTGTTTTGGTTAAGTATCTTAAGATTCGTTTTACAGCTTTATAGTGTGATTCTTTAGGTTGAGCTTGAAACCGTGCACAAAGACAGACACTCATCATGATGTCTGGTATACTTGCAGTGAGATATAAAAGCGACCCGATAATACTTCGATATAATTTTTGATCAAAATCTTTTCCATCTTCATCTTTTTCTAAATGAGCAGTTGTGCTCATAGGTGTTGGTTTCCCTGATGTATTCTCCATGTTAAATCTTTTTAAGAGATTACTACAATATTTTTCTTGGTTTAGAAAAATTCCATTTTTGAGTTGTTTAATTTGTAATCCTAAGAAAAAATTTAGTTCACCCATGTGTGACATTTCAAATTCATTTTTCATTATGTCTGAAAATTCAGTACAAAGAAGTTCATTTGTTGATCCAAAAATGATGTCGTCAACATAGATTTGAATAATTAAGATGTCATTTTGAATTTTTTTAATAAAAAGGGTTGTGTCTACTTTTCCAATTTCAAAACCAGAATTTATTAAATGTGATTTTAACCTTTCATACCAAGCACGAGGCGCTTGTTTTAATCCGTACAAAGCCTTTTTTAATTTGTAAACATGATTAGGAAAAGTTCGTGTATAAAAAGTGGAGGTTGTTCAACATAAACTTGTTCTTTTATATAACCATTTAAAAAAGCACTTTTTACATCCATTTGAAATAATTTTATATTATGATGAACTGCAAAAGCTAATAAGATACGAATTGCTTCTAGACGTGCTACATGGGCGAAGGTTTCTTCATAATCAATTCCTTCTTCTTAATTGTATCCTTGTGCAACCAGTCGAGCTTTATTACGAATTATATTTCCATTTTCATCAGATTTATTTTTATAGATCCATTGTGTTCCAACTACTGATTGTTCGGTTGGTCGAGGGACTAATTCCCATACTTCATTTCTTTCAAATTGATTAAGTTCTTTTTGCATTGCTAAAATCCATGATTCATCATTAGCTGCTTCCTTATAGTTTTTAGGTTCAAAAGATGAAATAAAAGCAATATGACTCATTTGATTAAGTTGATGCCTAGTGGAAACCCTTGAATTTAAGTCTCCAATAATATTATTTGTTGGATGATCTTTTAAAATACGAGAAGGTGATCTTAGAGTTAAATCAGTTTCTGGTTCATTGATGTTAGTGTTATTTTGAAATTCATTTTCATCTTCATCAGAAATTTTATTATTATTTTGAAAATTCTCATCAAAAGAAACATGTAAACTTTCCTCAATAGAATGTGTTTTTTTATTAAAAATTCTGTAAGCCTTACTTCTATCAGAATATCCAATAAAACTTCCTTTATCTGCTTTTGGATCAAATTTCTTAAGATTATCTTTTGTATTTAATATAAAACATTTTGATCCAAATGTTTTGAAATACGAAACATTAGGTTTCTTGCCATAGAGTATTTCATAACATGTATTTTTTGTTAACGGACGAAGTGTTACTCTATTTAGTACATAACATGCTGTAGCTACTGCTTCAGCCCAAAAAGACTTAGGTAATTTACTACTATGTAAAAGGGTTCTGGCACATTCTTGTAACGTTCGATTTTTCCTTTCTACAACACCATTTTGTTGAGGTGTTCGTGGAATAGAAAAATTATGACTAATTCCTTTCTTGTTACAAAAGTCTTTAGAAAATTCTTTTTCAAATTCTCCTCCATGATCACTTCGAATCTTTTTAATTTTTAAGTCAAATAAATTCATTATTCGTTTTGCAAATATTTTAAATAATCTAAAGGTATCACTTTTGTGTTTTAAGAAAAGAGTCCATGTAAATCTAGAGAAATCATCTACAATAACAAAAACATATTTATTATGGTTTAACGAACGAGTTTGAGTGGGTCCAAAAAGATCTAAATGAAGTAATTCTAAAGGTTGACTTGTAGAAATTTTATTTTTTAATTTGAAAGAACTCTTTTTAAGTTTACCAAATTGACAATCATCACATAATTTTTTTACTTTAAAGTTGTTTTTTGGTAAACCTTTAACTAATTCCTTTTTAGATAATTTATTAAGATTTTTAAAATTTATATGACAAAACCTTTTATGTCATAACCATGGATCTTCATGATTAACGGTTAAACATAAATTTGTCTTTTGTTTTGATTTCATGTTTAAGATGTATATGTTTCTATTTCTGATTCCTTTTCTATTTCTGATTCCTTCAAAAATTAAATTTTTATGCTCATCAAAAATGTTACATTTATCTTTTTCAAAACTTATTTGAATAACCATGGATCTTCATGATTAACAGTTAAACATAAATTTGTCTTTTGTTTTGATTTCATGTTTAAGATGTATATGTTTCTATTTCTGATTCCTTTTCTATTTCTGATTCCTTCAAAAATTAAATTTTTATGCTCATCAAAAATGTTACATTTATCTTTTTCAAAACTTATTTGAAAATTTTTATCACAAAATTGACTTATGCTTAAAAGATTATGTTTCAAATTTTTAACTAATAAAACATTAGAAATAATAGGAGAGTCAGATATACCAGTATTTATGACTTCACCAATGCCGATGACATAACCTTTTGAATTGTCTCCGAAAGTTACAGTGCCTCCATCCATGTATTTTATATTTGTTAGCATGTTTTCATTTCCTGTCATATGCTTGGAGCAGCCACTATCCAAGATCCATTTTTCCTTTTGTCTTGATTTAGGTACCTGAAAGATAGAAAGAATTGATCGGTACTCACTTCCTCCGTTAGGGTCCTAAATGTTAGGTGGAGAAGGTAGCCATACCCATGTGGGTTTGGGACCTTTAAAAACATAATTTGAATTATGTATAACATTTTCTAAAAAGTTTTTAATATGTTTTTCCCTAATAAGTTTATTGTTAGTTTTAGGAATCCATATTTTTACTTCTTTTGGTATCTTAGTCCTTTTAGGACTTATTGTCTCTTCCTTATGTATTCTTGTCTTTTTAAGAACATCCTTTTTCTTAAATTTTCTATATAGAAAACTATGATTTTTAGAATTATTATTCTTTTTGAATCCTAAACCATTTTTATTTCCTGATGGTTTAGAGGTTTTGATTAAATTTTCTAAATTTTGTTTTCCCTTGTTGAATTTAGAAACATTAGCAGTGATTTTTTCTAATTCACTTTTCAGTTTTGAATTTTCAGAAAGTGAATCTTCTAAATCACTACTTAGTTTATTATATTTTTCTGAAAGATCTTCTTTTTCTAATTCAATATTTCTAAGTTTATTAGAAAAAGAAACATTTTCCAAGGTCAATTTGTTATTGTTAGATTGTGAATTTTCCAATTCTTCTTCTAAAATGGTTTTCTCATCCTTTAAAAGTCCAATTTCTATTTCCATTCTATTTATCTTAGAAATAAGCTCTTTATTTAACTTCTTTTGTTCTTTAAATTTATCGTCTAGTTCTATGCTAATTTCTAAGATTTCATTATAGGTGAGTTCAAGACATACCTCATCAATTTTTGCCATAAAGCATATGTTTGCTTGTTCTGAGTCACTATCACTATCGCTTTCTGATGAAGATGACTCCGAATCATCCCATGTTACTTGAAATGCTTTTCTTTTCTTTTTGAATTTGTCAAACTTCTGTTTCTTTTTATCATTCTTTGGGCAATCCTTCTTTATGTGTCCATATTCATCACAATTATAGCATTTTACCAAAGTTTGATTTGTTGAATTCGGTTTGTCGTTCTTCTGAAACTTTGTCATTTTTCTGAATTTCTTGAATTTGCTGTAGTTCTTTGCTATGAACACTATCTCCTCCTCATCCAAATCTGAATCTTCTTTATTTGCTTGAAAAGCTATATTTTTCTTTTCAACATTTTGTTCTTTCCTAACCTGCAAGTTAGCTTCATACGACAAAAGATTTCCTATTAACTCTTCAACCTTGAGTTGAGAAAGGTCATTAGCCTCTTCTATGGCTAATACTTTTCTTTCCCACTCATCAGTTAATGAGTTTAATATACGAGTAACTAAATCAAACTCAGTAAACTTAACTCCAAGAGCCATTAAATCATGTTGAATAGTTTGAAACCTAATATACATATCACTAATAGTTTCACCCGTCTTCATTTTAAATGATGAAAATTGATTTTGTAAAATCGATATTTTAGTTTGTTTGACTTTTGTAGTACCCTCATGAGTGATTTGTAGAGTTCTCCATATGTCATAAGCAGTAGTGCACATCATAACACGTGAAAACTCATTTTTATCTAATGCACAAAATAAAACATTCATGGCTTTTAAATTATTTGATGTTGCTGCTTTTTGAACATCAGTCCAAGTAGTTAATTCAGTTGTTGGTGGTTCATATTTCTTTTGAGTAGCAACCCATATTTCTAAACCATTAGCTTCCATAAAAATTCTCATACGTGTTGACCAGTAAGCATAATTAGACCCATTAAATAATGGTGGCCTTTGTGTAGATTGTCCTTCTTGAAAAATGCTACTAACAATATTACTTGCCATTTAAACACAATGAAACAAATACAAATTACTGTTATTTGTTAAAACCTTGCTCTGATACCAATTGAAAGTCTATACTAGGATCGTATATGTGTCTAAACAGTAGTAAGTACTAAGAGTATGTAATATTAAGCAATAAAGGTAAAGTAAAAGATAATCACACCAATATTTTATCCTGGTTCGGACTTCCCGTCCTACGTCCAGTCCCGAAGCTCCCCTTCGGCCTTTTCTTTATCCACGGAAAACTTCCCTCACTTCGCCCGAAGGAATAGGCTTATAGTAAGAATATCTTTTGACAAGCTTGTGTTCTTAAAACACTGATTTTGACTGCTTTATACAAACTGCTTCTATAGTCTCCTTGAGTAAATATGATTGTTGTAGAACTGAGAGAATATAGAAGGATTTTGGAATACTTGAATAGAGAATTGTTAAGCAATGAAAGTAGAGAGTTTCTCAGAAAATAGATTATCGATCTAGAAAGTAGAAAATATAATTTTAGATCTTGATCTTTGATGTATTTATAATAAATGAAGAGTTGTTATCAAGTGTTGTAATTTCTGAGCAAAGAGAAATCGAAACTCTTCATTTTGAAAGATAGCAGCTTTTGGAAAAACTATTTTTAGAAAAGATACGACAGTTTGAAAAAGTGCTTGTTTGTAGGGCGTCTATATCAGCTCAGACGTCTGTCTCTTCTGGGACAGACGTCTGTACGTGTATTTTGAATTTTCAGAATACACGTACAGACGTCTGTCAAGTACTGAGACAGACGTCTCTGTAAGATGGAAATGCAACCCGAGGCTTCAGACAGACGTCTGTCTTGAACGTGACAGACGTCTGTGCTGAGTTAGGAAGAAATCCTTATCTACAGTCAGACGTCTGTCTAATCAGAAGGCAGACGTCTGTTTACGTCCAGACACACTTAATTCTCATATTTGATCAAGGAGACTTTACATTCAATCTATCTATATGAGAGAAATATAATAAGTATCCTTGTAGTCTTGATTCTTCCCTTGTGTATCTCTTCCTTGTATAGTTCCTGCATTAAACATATGATATATGTATATTGTTTGTCGTCATCAAAACTTAGAGTCTTAACATATCAATCAATCCAAATAGTTAGACTACATGTACAACACAGAATGACGGACCCTTCCCGTTTGATAATGCGATGACAATATTCGTAGGTCAAGGACAAATATAGTATAGTTATCCATCATACCATACAACGCAAGTTGATGAAGAAAACTATTGAAATAGTTCATATGCAGCTTCAAGAAATATTTTTTGAATGTAATAAATTTATTATGGTGTATTGTATTTCTTTATATACTATATTTTATACTTTACAAAAATCATGATTACAAGTTCATTAACAAACCACTGAAAATCAAAATTTGAACCGAAATCAAAACAAATCTGAAATTATGAAACCATCCGAATTAACAAAATTTCAAATGATCAGAATCAAGTGAAATCGAGTTCTTGAACCTTTGCTTAAAATGCACAAGCATACACAGAGTTCAGTCAAATACAATACCCTGATTCTGTCAATAGAAATAATTAGCTTAATTTTTTTTCCATGAATTTATTGACTTTTTCATTTTGTTGACTAATGGAGTGGTGGCCAACAGGTATTTCAATGAGAATGGCTGGCCTACTTCGTCTGTATTTGAAACACCTCCTACAGAAAAATTAGGCAGGGAGAAATTAGTCGATGTTCTCCAGGTGATCGGAATGTCAATGCTTTCCATGTATTCGAATATTTTTGATATTCTTCGTTGATTGTAGCCAGAAGCTCTGTTGATATATATCATATATTTTTTACACTTGAAATTTAGATATTATGTTATATGAATGTTTTTGAGTTGAGTAGATCAAGTTACAACACTGTGATATAAAAAGTCAACCACATTTTAGATTTTATCATCATGTAAAAGGGAAGAGTGCAAGAGAGTAAAATATACAGATTTCATTATCAACTTTAAAATAACTGTAAATTGTAAGAATCATACTGGAGAATACAGCAGGCTTAGATCCTTTGCTCATATTATTTGGGTTATATTGGTATTCTTGCTCAAAGGCCTACCAGTAACACATTGTTCAAACTGGTATACTAGTTCAAGTTAAACTCAGATCCAAGGTATATTAAATTTTTGCTCCATTGCTTGTCAGTATGAGCAGGCCTTATTCTAACATAGGATGCAATTGTGTAGGAGTGGAAAACCGAGAGGTACAAATCCATTATCAAGTCCGGAAGTGTAAGCTAAAAAAGTCCCATGGTTCCACTGTACATAAAAGCATGAATGCATCGAATATGGGTGCATAATACAATTACTATTCTACCCTTATCTGTCTACAGGTGCATCCTAGACCTGGTGTTTTGCAATTAATGGATGAGGCCAAGGAAGCGGTAATGTAACATCCATGCAGCCTTTAATCAATTTAATTAATGTATCATTGGCATGTAATAATTATTTTCTGTATGTTGAATCAGCTGTTATTTAATGTTTTTCTTGCTTTTAGCTGTTATTTAACGTTTGTCTCTTTTACATTAATGTCCAGTAGGGTATCAAACTAGCTGTGTGCTCAGCAGCAACAAAAAGCTCAGTCGTGTTATGTCTTGAAAATCTTATTGGTTTAGTAAGTGTTTTTAGTGACTTTTAATTTAGTGACTTTTAATTCTTTCAATTTAGTATGATTATCTAATGACATGGTTATTAAAAAAAATTGCATTCTTTCCGCTAGGAGCGTTTCCACAGTCTAGACTGCTTCCTAGCAGGTATTTTGCTATGTTTATATGCTCATCTGACAAAATTATTGTAAACAAAACATATTCAAGTTAGGTCATATGGCATTTCAGGTGATGATGTCAAAGAGAAAAAACCTGATCCATCGATATATTTGACAGCTGCAGCGGTAATCAACATAATTGCTGTTTGTCTCTGTAAATACAATACCAAGGACAATACATTGATGTTTAACTAATTGATGCCCATCACCATGCTCAGAAACTTGGCGTATCCGTAGACAACAGTTTAGTAGTTGAAGATAGCATTATCGGTTTGCAGGTAAGGTTTTACTATCAATTTTTTATTCGACATGGTTATTGAGGTGAAACAGACCCTTTTGCATTGACAGGCGGCAACTGGAGCAGGAATGCAATGCATTATAACGTATACTTCATCTACTGCTACTCAGGTAAAAGAAGGCCCATTAGAATAACATCATATAGTTCTAAATATTCCTTCACAACAAACTTCAAGTTGAATTTATTTAGTGCATTCTATATGCGTTGAGTTTCGCCAGTAGTTTACTTTTAGTGGAAATTGGAGGCGGGTCCCTAAAATCAAAGATGATATTAGGTAGATCCCTGTTTTACTTTCAATGTAAAGCAGATTCCTAAGACTGTACCAATATTATTTTCATGTTTTTTTGTGCCACTGCTTAATTTATTTTTTCAATAAATTGTAAATATTAAAAGAAGATCACTGGAGAAGAAAAAATATGCAGAAATGTCTGCATTTATTGTGAAAAACAGACATATCTGCAACTATTCCTATAGAGTACTGCATATACTGGAATAGAAAAAAAATTACAAAAATGTTTGTACTTATTATGAGAAATGCAGATATATCTGCAACTATTCTCATAGTGTATTGCATGTATGTCAAAGTGCACTAAAAAACTGAAACATGCCTACAATTTTTCTGTATAGTTGCTTCATTTTTTGCGTTTTTATTGGAAGTGAGATATTTTTCATCTGTATGCAATTTATATCATTTTTTGATGATTTTTGTGCAATAATGTAATGTTGAATAAACGTAGACATTGAATTTGAAATATTGAAGCAATTAGAAAATTGCATAAAAGTATGCAATTTTTTGAAAAAATCGTAGTTATTCCTATATATATATATTGTTGAAGCATTTTTTTTACATGAATACGAAGATGGTTATAAATCAAATTAAGTTTTAAAGCTTGGTAGTTTTTTATGTTGATTTTTTATTTTTTTGATGATTTCTGAAAAACGGAGACCTAATTTACAAGGTTTTTAGACAGGGATGTTTTGTGTATTTTAAAACTTAGGGATCTTATCCAAATTGTCTCTTACTTTTAAAACAACTGGGAACCCTACCAGATTTTATTTCTCAATACCAACACCAAGTATACTTCCAGAATATCCTATTCTTCTCATCTTTCAAAACAGTAAGATGAAGCTCTGTGATTCTTACAGGCAAATATGAAAATGAAGAAGAAACAAAATATAAAACAATAATTTTTTCAGTAAGTTTACAAGGACCTATTGATTCAAATTGCAACTATTTCTGGTGAATGCATTAAATGTTTTTCTATGCGGTCTTCTTGTAATCAAACCACCATCTATCACTCCTTGCTCTACATCCTTCTTTACCAGTTGAGATGAGGATTACAAATGTGGTGCCGATCTAGACCGATAACAAGTGCACTAGATATAGAGATATAAGGGAAGAAATCATCATAATTTAGAGTACACAATCTAAGCAAAAAAATATACTATGCCTTAAACTATGGTGCTATGACGCATAGTTTACATCACTGCCTCAGTACATTATATTGATGTCAACATTTCCAAGCTACAACATAGCTAAAGTTTGAAATTCTGCTGATTGAAAATTTTGAAATGTTAGTTCTGTTTCAAAATTTTCAGAAATTCCACATCAATCCCAGTCCCCGTTTTTGTTATTTTCGTATTTTTTCTTTTAAAATATAACTATGGTGATAGATGCTACAAAGTTCTACTTATCCTTATAAATCCATTCTTTTAGTCCTAACCATAATATACTTGCTCAGCTGATAGCCCTAAATAATATACTTGTATTTAAAAATAAATCCCAATATTATCTACTTGAAGTCTTTAAGAAAAAAGTCCAATTCATTTTTACTACAAATTCATGCCAGTAGCCCTTAAAATTCTTCATCTTCATCAAATGTACCTTCATCAAACATGTAAAAAATATATTAAATTCTTCCACTTGTAAGATAATCATGGATAGAAGAAACTACCAGCTTGACTTGTAGATGCTCTATCTCAATAGGCTGCTCAATTCATGGATGCTTGAATTCTGGTAGCTTGCTGGAATATAGTTTTTCATTGTTTCAAATAGGTTACGAATCTTAAATTTCTGTAATATTTCGTCGCCGGTTGCCCAGATGAGTATATATCATATGTACATCTTGAAATGATCACATCTTGGCAAGGTTTTCAAAACACGATTTAAATTGTAAGTCATAAAGTTCAAATTTCAGCTCAAAATGGGATTTAAATCGTAAACTTTTAATCCCGAAAGTCTATATTTTATTGTTTGTATTCAGTTTAAAATTAATTGTGATGATTGATTGAACTTTTACAGCTAAACCTGAAACTCGTTTTTTTCTCTTGTTTTTATTTTAGGAAAGACTAGGATCGGAAATGTGGATCGATATAAGCATATTAGATATATAAGTATGTATTGAATGAAGCCAAGGACTTCTAGATGAAGTGGTTAGGGGTGTGGGCTTTGAACACGTTCTAAAGATCATGGTTTTAAGTTCCCGAGACATCAAAAACAGTGCTCCAATTGAAAAAAGTATCATTCATGTCATCACAAAAAGTTATGTACTAAAATGAATTTTTTTCAACTACAGTTTTAAACGACAATGCTAAATACAGGCAATAAAAATTATTAGAAAAAGAAGGGTAATTTATTGATTATTCTATGAGAACAATCAAGTGCAAAAATTATTATAAAAAATCTTTAAACCTTACAGGTTAAATATCGTTTCAGATCGGATCCCTTCCCTATGATTTGATTTTCATTCTGGTTCAAACTTAATCGCATTAGAAAAGTAAGATGGAACATAAAAGAAAAGTGTTTTTTAGGTTTAGATTTATAAGTTCAAACATTAAGGTTAATTTCAAGTTGTGTACAAACCTTGAAGTGTGAATCTTTTGAATCAAAAAAATATGATTTAGATTCCGTTTCGATTTTTAGTCCAGCTTCTACAATTTAAATCTCATATTGAAAACCTTTTATGAAAAGCTAAGATGCCCGCCTCTTGATTCATATGCTGGTTCTTCAACCACCATTCACATGCTTACAGCGCTGTTGTCTATATTATTCAAGGTGTGGAGCCATAGCTAAAGATTGTCTTATAAGGTGGAAATAGCAAAAGAATAAAATGTTCATTCTGAGTTCTTGCACATTACTTCTATGATTATATACAACACATGCACTGTTCCAAACTTAGTTGAAACTTGTGTCCAAATTGAAGTTGAATAATTGAGGGGGGGGGGGGGAACTATTCTTGCACCTTCAAAATTTACAGGAAAATATTTACAAGGACAAAACTGAAGGCATTTTTATCCATAAGGACAGCCCACTAAAATTTTACTCAGAAGGACAACCACCTAATATCTTTTCTTCACGTGCGCTTTCTTCTTGCTCCGCTCGCGATTCACGTCCGCTCCAAACAATCGAACCCAAAAATCACGTACGCAAAAAATTAAATTGAATTCATAACAATTCATAAATCATGACAAGGACATGAACATCAGAATCTAAATTGCAATCGAACCCAAAAATTCGATTCCATAAATCGCGAGAAATTGGAACCCTAAAAAAAAAATGTCGAACAACAAAAATCCGTTGGAAATCACGATTGAATTGAATAAAAATATTTTTCTAACGATGGAAAACACAATTGAAGAAGTCGAAATTGTTGAAACAATTTTTTCGTGATTGGAAATGTTTTTTTTTTTTATCGTTAATAGTATAGCAGTTCGTAGGTATCATTTTTCTATTTTTTTAGTTCTCATTTTTCCTGTTTTAACTTTAAAATATAGCAGCAGTTTTTAGTTATCATTTTTCTATTTTTTTTAGTTATCATTTTTACTGTAGTTTGTGTTATGTTAAACATCAAAGCAGTTTTAAGGTATCATTTTTATATTTTTTAAGGTATCATTTTTAGTGTGATTTTTTTGTTATGTTACACATTACTGCAGTTTGAAGGTATCATTTATATATTTTTTAAGTTATCATTTTTACTGTAATTTATGTGTTATGTTCATATACGTCTTTTTTTTATGTGATAATTTTTGTGATGGTGGAAATGAAACATAAAATGAAATATGTTCGACTGAGTGACGAAGTTGATGCAAAAAAACAGTTTCAAAATTAACACAGTAATAAAATCACATGAAAACAACACATAACATAGCTAAAACAATAAAAATGATACCTAAAATATTAGAAAAATGATAACTAAATACTGATGCAATGCTTTGAAGATAAAATAATGAAAAAAAATTATATCAAAGTTTGATTGATTAAACTGAAATAAGTTCGGCTTCGTTTCTTAGCTGATACATCAATATAACTTCAAAATTAACACAACAACAAAATCTCATGAAAAAAACATATAACATAGCTAAAACGGTAAAAATGATAACTAGAAAAATAGAAAAATGATACCTAAAAACTGCTGCTATGTTTTTAAAGTTAAAACAGGAAAAATGATAACTAGAAAAATAGAAAAATGATAACTAAAATCTGCTGCTATGTTTTAAAGTTAAAAACAGGAAAAATGATAACTACAAAAATACAAAAATGATACCTACGAACTGCTGTACTGGTAAAATGAAGAAAAAAACATTTCCAATCTAAAAAAAATGTTTCAACAATTTCGACTTCTTCAATTATGATTTCCGTCGTCTGCTACATATTTTTATTCCGTTCAATTAGGATTTCCAATGAATTTTTGTTGTTCGACGTATTTTTTTTCTAGGGTTTCTGTTTCCAATCGATTTTGATTTCTTGATGTTTGGCTTCGATTTCGAATTTTGATTTTTATTCTGAATGATGTTTGCCTTCGATTTTTGATTTCTCGAATTTGGATTTCGTGATTTTTGATTTTGCGGTTTTGGATTTCGTGATTTTAACGTACGCGCGTGAGGAGAGAAGATGAAATCAGCGGCCGTATGTTTATTTCCAGTGTTTTGTCCTTTTGGATAAAATATTTGGTGGGTATTGTCCTTATGGATAAAATATTAGGCGGCTGTCCTTATGGATAAATTTTAGTGGGCTTTTGTCCTTTAAAAATTTTTTCCCCAAAATTTACTACATAGACACGCAACTTTAAAAAAAAAAGAAAAATAGAAAAAATAAAGTCCTGTACTGAATAAATTTCATCTTTTGAGCAGAAAAGTGAATAAAGAAAAAGGATAGTACATGGTTAATGAATTATTGAATAACAATAAAAATATAGTCAGTTTCGTATCTTCCTCATTAGACCTTATTTTAGAATGCAGGAACATCCTGTAAATACTTCTGCAGTTGACCGGATTTCATGGTTATTGAATTATTGAATAACAACAGAAATATATTCATTTTCATATCTTCATACAGTATTTTAGGTCGTAGGAACCTCCGGTAATTTCTTTCATGATTGACTGTATGATTTCAGATATGTAACAATAATTTATCTGTAGGATTTCAGCTCTGCAATCGCAACCTATCCTGATTTGAGTAATGTGAGGTATGCTTCTTAACATTTATATGCAACTTATAAGTTTTCTAAATTCATTGGTATATCATTTAAAACATTATATCTTAATTTTGTTGTTGCAGGCTTTCCGATCTGCAGCATCTGCTTCAAAGCTCATTGATTGCTAAATAATTCATATATCATGTTTTTTGGAAAAGAATAGTTGTGCATACTCAGCAAATTATGTTAGGCTGGCTCCAAAGGGTAGGTTCAATCTATATTTCTCAAAATGTACTTCTGTTTTCTTTTCAATTGTTGTATCATTAATATTATACATTTTTCTAATGAATTTATACATTTCACGCTATGAATATGATTTTACTTTTCCGCTTAGTATCCCATCATACTTGTGATGTACCATGTTTCAATATGCTTACCTACATACCGTTACTACTGCAAAATTGTAATTTTGAAATATGTTCCGTTTTGTAAAATGAATCCTGGAACCATAGATGGATGTAATTCATTATGAACATTAGGCTAGAGCGGAAATGTGCTCATTATTAGGTCGAATTCAAATTGATCAATCAGTCATTTAACTATGTGGGATTTATAACATAAATTATTTTCTGAAACTCCCTAGTCCTTCAAATCTTTTTTGTTAAATTTTGGTTCAATTATAAATTTATAGCTAAACCGAAGAGGAATATTAAAATTTTAATGAATGGAGACTACCACCACCTATGTTTGGAACCGAGTGGATCATTGGATGCCACAGGCATACCTAGGAACTGGATGGAGCTCAAGTGGGTTATATTGTGAACTCTATAAATTGTACCTCACAATATTTTAGAACGCCGATGGTTCGTGTCAGATAACTATTGAACATAATCATGAATTATAAACTTTTTTTCATCAGAAAGATAAATTGCAGACTCGTATCTAGAGTTATTCAATGATGTAATTATCTAAATATTACTAACTAATTACAAAGTCATTATAACATATCCAATCAATTATGTGATATGCATTACACGTTTTTTTTTTTTTTTCAAATTATAAAATTTGGTATTGTGGTGTATATTAGTACTACAAGTCTTATATAGTATAAAACATGATAATGTATATACATATCTCTAACCATTTGGACAATGGTGCTGGTCAAGGAGATGTCTTTGTTAATTAGTATATTTTGTTTCCAATAACCCCAACCAAATTTTGCAGAAAACATACATCCATGCCCAATTGGTTCAATCAACAATTAATTGGCTTCCTTGTTTGACAATCAGTAATAATCGTCAACACATATCCATACATGCATCTACCTGCGTTGCTTTTTTCCGTCAACGTAGAATGATGAAAATAGCATCTACATCAGCATGTAGATGTTATAGTTTGATCCCACTCGACTATCTGCCTTTTTGTTTTGTGCAGTTGTAACACTTATTTTTTTTAGATATTAAATTTTCAGATGGTTTGATTTGGGGTTTTC
The DNA here is from genome assembly GCA_030737875.1 of Allium sativum. Lineage (NCBI taxonomy): Eukaryota > Viridiplantae > Streptophyta > Magnoliopsida > Asparagales > Amaryllidaceae > Allium > Allium sativum. The sequence goes on along the minus strand of CM060921.1, from coordinate 572,808,701 downwards.
ACTTAAAAAGCTTCTCAGAATCTCAACTCAACGCAATAAGTTTCTAGAATAGTACTTAAAAAATAATTAGCTTCAAACGTATAAGATAAAAGAAATTATCATTTGACAGAAAAATGATAAATTTTCAGCTATAGGAAACATATAATTTCATTTATCATTTTCCTGTAAATTGACACATTTTTTACATGATTTCCTTTAAATTAATTATTCTGGATTGGTGTCCTAGCAACTTATTACCTCGGGTTGAGAAGCTTTCCAGCCTAATTTCTAGTTGATCTAAATTGAGTTTCAATTTGTGATCAGTTTGTATTTCTTATTTATAATAATTTGAGTACATATTGATTTGTCCAACAGGTGACACTTCTTGTTTATATTGCCTTCATGAATTAAGCATCCAAGTATTCATTTCTCCTCTCCAAATTATCCTATTTATCATTCTTAGTGGTTACATAGCTTTCTGAGTCCGCATTTTCTAGCTGGGAAGTTTAGCATGTATTATTTCCAAATATACAACTATTTAATGTTAGCAAACCGTAGGTTGAATCATATTTCCTCATTTTCTTATTATTTGTGTTGTTCACGCAGTAGTAACATTCAAGTTTGTATCCTAGCATTTTATTGTTGTTTACCAAACTATTACTTTTTAAGTATGGGAAAGGCTATTTAAAAACAATAATTTGACCCATTGGATCTTCATCGTTGAATTGCCCTTAAATTCGGCCTTTCATATAATGACAAAAATATCCAATAGTCTAGATCTTTTATGTCACTAGCTGTGTTATATTCTGTGTTCAAATAGCCGATCCTTTTAAGTATATCTACCATAATGATAATATTTCAAATTTTGAATGCAAAGTCATTGTAGTGTGCACACAAACACGCAAGAAGGATTAAGATGCTCCTCCTTATAAACCCCCCCTCCACCCCCCCCCCCCCCCCTGCCTTTTTGTGAAATTTTTCTTTGAAACTGACTGAATTTTTATGGATATGTTGTATATGTATGCAAAATCATCTATGTCATTTTCAAGTGCTTAACTCCTCCAAAATCAGATCATTGCAATATCCTATATCAGAGGTGCTGATGGGTGGGATTATGTCTAAAAACACATGATTGCTCCGATCTTACCTTTGACAATCTGGTTTATACTGATATGTGTAGTGAGTTACTAGGATTTATTGGTGCGAGCGATTGCAAATTATAATATTATATTTGTGTTAACATTCATCATGATAAAGAAGAATCACAATGAAAAGGTGAATTAATGATAGGATACAAGAAAGGCAGATTGAGAGAATATAGCATTGGGACTCCAGAGTGTTATATATACAGTATTGAGAGAATGAACTAAGAAAAAATATTTTGTAAATCATTGTTTATTTATGTTTAATATTCTATCTTACTCTAATTGTATAGAGGTTAACATTCCATCCATCTTAATATGTTTATATTTAAAGAAATAATTGTGGAGTATGTTGGGATTTCAGACCTTCTAAATATTTCTGAGACGACTGTAAATGTTCTGTTTCACTTTGGGATGATAGTAAACTAATGTAGTTTAATTGCACTAATCGTAACACCCTCAAATAGCATTTCTCATGGGAATCGAGCTTAGGCGCTCATGGTTCCCATAGAGGCTATTGTGAGTTAGTGTTTTAGGCACAATTTGAAGCTGTGCGTTAGACGTTCTAATAGGAGGCTATAGTCCTATATCTTGAGGAAAACACTAGAATAGCTATACACTAAGTAGCCACCTCAAGAAACAAAACTGAGGCCTTTTGAGTAACAAAATCGCACTATCAATTAACTATGATGTATGTTAATTGTCAAAAGATTCATTCCAAAAACTCTAGCAACATCATAAACTAGGCATTTCAAACCATATAAAAATGTAATTTACATTTCAAATAATAGAGAAGTATAAATCATCATTTTCTTAAGAAAAAGCAGATAAATGCATTTTGGGATTTAGTGGACACATTATTTGTCTAGAAAATAACATTGATGCCCTTTTTTTAGTGTTAGGTCTGTATGCCTTAGTCAATTTGGTCGAACAATGATTTTGCAACTAATTTGATGAATTTTCTTCGTATAAACTTACATGAGAACATGCTCAACTCTTAACCAGGGGCGATTCCAGCTTTTCATTTTAGGATGATCAATATTTGCGAGGGGATTCAGCTGCTCCCTTTGGGTCTAAAGTCAGTTAGCTGCCGTTCCTATTTCCTAACACATGCTATGGGTTATAAAAATGATCATGTTGCCATTGAAGTTCGACCGCTGTATCTCCAAATTAACATTTTTAGCAACATGAACAATTAATTGGGCGTTTGTTCAGCCTGATTAAATTTGCTATTTTAGAGTATAGGCATTGATACCTGATTTTATCTACAATTGCAAAAGAGTTATTGTATAAGAACAAATCCATTAAATAGGCATATTTTTTAAAATATTTACCCATATTTTGTAAACGTTTTTGTCTGTATGTATTGTTCTATAGACAATTTCTGTTTGATTTTTCCTGGTTTGCACCGAAATTTCGTTTGAAGATTTTCTGTACATAGGTGCCAACTATATATTTCTACTAGCTTATAGCAGAAAAATCAGTTATGTGCAAGGAAATTCATGAGAAACAAACATATCTTGTGAAAAAAAAAGTATGGAATAGTTACTAGAAGTAAATACTGATATTGCATCTCACCTACTACAAAGATATCAGGAGGGGATAGCTGTAAAACGAACAATCTTAATAATACAATAAAGATAACAAGTCTATTTTCCTATTTTCTTCAGCATTTTCCCATTATGAGAAGTTTGGTAGAAAAGGCAAGTACGAGAAATTCATGGAAGCTCCATTGCAGCCTTCCCTGAAATAAAAGTAACAAAATAAAATAAAATTGGAGATAAACAAGGACAACTGATCTTTAAAGTTGTAATAAAAGGAAACTGAACGAAACCTGAATCATAAGCTGGGTTGATATTCCTCTTCACCCTGCTTGCTTTGTTTGTCAGTTTTAACCTTTCATCCTCAACACGCACACGGAGAAAATTATACAACGAAGAAGCAATAACCGTTCCAATGAATGGAGCTATAATATATATCCATATCTTATTGTAGTTATTTGTTACTATAGCTGGTCCTATACTCCTTGCAGGGTTCATTGATGCTCCTGTTATTTTACTATACAAATAAATTCTTCGTGTTAGTTGTTGTTCTCCATTAATTGTATAAATAAAATCGAAATTTCTGATTTGAGCTTACTTACCCACTGATGAGTACGTCAAGAAACAGGGCTGCTCCAATTGCTGCTCCAGACAACTCCTTCACCTGTAAGTATTAGCCCAAAAGCCTATTATCTGAATATAACTGTAAACCATTTCACTCTATTTAATTATCATGTTTTTTATTTGAACTTACCGCTCTATGATCAGATGCAGCCCCACATATTACCAACATTAGTACAAATGACGTCATAATCTCCCAGCCGATAACTGTGAAATCATCGGTATCAACTGCAGGAAGTGTTAACATCACAGTCAGTCGATCGCCCTTGAAAAGCCATCTCAGAAATAGGCATCCAAGACTTGCTCCTCCAACTTGAGCCAGCAAATAAAACAGCACCTAATTGGAGGGACGCACACGTAAACAAAAAAAAGGTGGCTGATTAAAATCAAGTGATCGCTTATAAGTACTTGTTCTCTCCTGTTTGCTTTTTATATTTTTACCTGCTTCAGAGGAAATCGACCAACAATGGCGAAAGCAACAGTCACTGCAGGATTAAAATGAGCTCCTGAAATATGACCCAAAGTGTATATCATTGCCATTAGAGTTATACTCCAAGCAAATGCGATGCCTAGTATTGTTATGTTATACTTCTGGTCGATGAAGGCAGACCCACATCCCATAAATAGAAGGATGAAGGTTCCCATGAACTCTGCTACTACCTGCAGGATTATATATATATATCATATCTGACATTGAATTTGAGACATGCAGGTTGTTTACAAATAAAAGAAGAGGGTTATGCCTTTTGAATTATATTTGGATAGATTTTGTTTTCATCATCTTTCGGCACATATTCGGAAGTATCTGAATCGTCTCCTTCTTCGTAAAAGGAAATTGATGGAGTTTTATCAGTGATATCGACTGGAGGATGAAGAACTCTTGTCATGGCTAGTAGAGTTTATGATTCAAGGAGTAGCAATATTAATCAAGTATATATAGATAGAAACAAATACCTGTAGTATTTGTCTGTTTTCTTTTAGGTACTGGGAACTGGAATATTCTTTTGAAAAGGATGTGAAAGCTAATTAATGATATAAAAAAGCCATTGTCAAACTAGCTTCTGAGGGGAAGCCAATTGGCAAAACCTAAAGATAAGAAACAAAAATTTGCCAAAATCAAATTTTCGCTAGTACACTGTTGGGAGTATAAACAGAACTTGTTTTTATGATGAGGGTTCACACTATAATGCATGCAATGGCGTATTTTCTTTTAGGCTATTGCTCCTCGACGTATGTAAGCAGGATCTTTCAGATGTTTCTATCACTGGAAATATATTAGGAGTTTTCAGATATCTCAAAACAAGGCAAAAGACCAGTGTAAAAAATATTCCGTATGAAGTATCGAGGCGGGTTTTCAGATATCTCAAAACTAGGCAAAAGATGTATGCAACTTAATCATAGGACAATCAAAGTTTTGATGATAAAATTCAAGAAACCATGGCCAATCAATTTTCTATTGCAATAGTGAAGGAAACCAATGCATTATTCAGCAGATGAAATAGGTACGTTTCAAGAAAAAAACAACAACTACTTGGATCGTAATGGACATACAAAGCTTATTATTGTTATTATGTTATAAAATAAAACAAAATAGATAAAAAAGAAGAAATTATTAGAGAGATTAGAAGAGATTAGGAGAGACTTTCCATTTTTATTGATCCAGGCGCACAATACAATGTAAGCAATTTCTCTATTTATAAAATATACATATCATGTAAATTGCAGTAAAGTCTCTTAGCATATTAGCATATTCACTTTTATTACTTGTACATATTACAACACTGCCTCTTGAATATGCGTATGCAAAGATGATAAAATTAATTTGTCTCATTAAAAACTTTTTTATGAAAAACCTTGAAGGAAAAATCATAAACATGGAAAATAGTGCAATTTCATCTTTATGTAATATGTTTTACAATGTTACAACGGGGGTTGATACTTCAGGATTAAGATAATGCGTTATTAAAAACCTTACTAACAAAAGACTAGTGGATAAAATATTAGTGAAGGAAAAAGGTACATCATACAAAATTTTATATGTTCCTCCTGATTTATAATGCATTATTCAATTAGTCTATTGATGTAGTCGACGCATGCCAATTTTGTACACCATCTTCTGAAATGTTTATTTGGAAATTGCTTTTGAGAACAGATTTACCCGCTTTTCTTGAAACTGGATTTGTTTCTCCTTCTTTTTGTTGTCCTTTCATATTTCATGTGTGAAGAGAAATTTAGAAGAAATGTGCTCTGTTCTATCATCCTTGATATGATTCACTTGAATCTGAGCCACACAAGTTGCATTGTCTTCATAAATTATAGTTTATTGCATCAAAAGATGTTTGATACCTTTGGATCAAAATGTTGCCTCGGTAAAACCTTACTAAGAAAAATTTGATGGGAAAAATCTTAATGAAGAAAAAGAGTACAATATAAAATGTCTAATTTCGATAATTTACTACGTTAAATGTAGTATGATGTGGTGCTTCCGGATGAATGTAATATCTCGTTAAGACCTTAACAAGAAAAACCCATTGGAAAAAAAAAGTACATTATAACTTAATTTTTATGTTACTGTTTGGGTTGATATTTCTGTATCAAATACATTTTTATCATCTCCTTCTGGATGGTAAGGGTTTTTTTTAGTTACTAGTGATCTAACAATCATAGGTGTACTAAGTAGATATGCTTTATCATTTGAAAACACAAGGTTTTCCCAATGTAAACTGATTGATGGGTTAGTATGCCATTTGTATTATGCTCGATCTGTAGGCCAAGGCAGTATTTAGTTTTGCCAAGATCTTTCATTCTAAATTCTTGTTTCAAGTAATCTATTGTTTCATCAATCTCTTCTGGGGTCTCAACGAAATTTATATCATCAACATATATTGCTAAAATAACAAATCCCTGTTGGAGGAAATTTTAAAATAAAGAAAGGAGGAGGGGGGGGGGGGGGGGGGAGGGCAAAATCGTTTAGTCCCACATCGAGAAAAACTAATGCCTAAACCACTATATATGTAAAGGCATGATATATTATATCAAAAGGAAAGAAGAGATGGGAGAGATGAGGCAATAGCATGAACCATGGCATAGACATTAATATTTAAAGTCAAAAGATATTGCCTTGGGCCTTGGGGCTCTTGGGGTCTCGTGATCAGTTGGACTTGAGAATGTCGATGGACTTGTTGCGCTGCGGAACTGTTATGTTTTTGAATTAGGTGCGCGCAGAAATCAAATTCGTAACGCTTCTAAGCCGTTGAAAACGAATAGATATGTCTGTTTGAATTCAAACAGCCATAACCGTTGGAAAAAGGTTGCATCTCTTCGTTGCCAATAAAAGGCTGCCCCGATTACATTTTTTGACATCTCGAAAATCTATTTCCATTTTCTCCTTCCTCTAGTTTTCTTCCATTAAAATCCACTCAAAACCCTTCCAAATTTCTGATAAATTATACGAGTTATAGTTCTGCAGGCTATAACTTCTTAATCTTGTCACTACAACGATCAATTCCAAGATAGTGAATCGCTGTGTCTGTGCAAACACACCGATTAAAGATATTCAATATCTTCTCCGTTGTATCTTCGAATAGATTTTTCATTACTCGTGCACAGAAATAAGAGGGCAAATATTTTTTTTAGGATAGTGATCACTACATCGTGCCTTAGAGATTTGTGTATTCAAAGATAAAGTGAACCAGCGACGAATTAAACCAACAATCTAAAACAGTATTTCTGCAATGGCTCCTCATAGTCTCAAGGAGTTCGTCGCTGATTTCACAAAACTAGAGCGCTTCCATGGTGTCAATTTTGTACGCTGGTAGAAGAAGATGCATATCTTTTTGCCTGGTTTGAAAGTTGTTTATGTTTTGACTCCGCCAAAGCCAGCGGAGACAGAAGATGAAACCATTACACAGGCACGGGAAAGGATCAAATGGGAACATGATGATTATATTTGCAAAGGCCATATCTGTAATGCGATGACGGACACATTTTTCGATATGTGGTACAACAAGGCAACTGCAAAGGGTGTTTGGGATGCTTAGAGGCGAAGTATCTGATGGAAGACGCAACAAGTAAGAAATTTCTAGCCACCAAATTTTTTGATTACAAAAAGATTGATGATCGTTCAATTGTAGAACAATTCAATGATATCATACACATACTTAACCAATTCAGTCAACATAATTTAAATATGGATGAAGAGATTAAGTTCTCATCGATAATAGACAAATTACCCCCTTTTTCGAAAGATAAAAGGAAACTACTAAAACACAAGAAGGAGGATATGAGTCTAGACAGCCTTGCACAATATTTGCAGGTTGAACAACAACTGAGGCAGAAAGACACCTAAGATGAAACAGTTGTTGATAGATCAAAGATCTATATGGTGGAAGAAAAGCAAGCAAATAATGCTTCGAATAACTCTTCTAATAAAAAGAGAAAAAGGCAGAACAACAAAAATTCCCAAAACCAGAACAAGAAAGGTCAAAGTGGTTGCTACTTTTGTGGTAAACCAGGACATTTCAAAAGGGATTGTCGCTTCTGGAAAAAGAAGCAGCAATCTAAAAAAGAAAAGTTTGCAGCAGTCACATCAAAGTGAATATGATTGAACAAAACAGTTCTTGGTGGATCGATTCTGGCGCTACTAAGAACGTCTGCATTGACAAGAATCAATTCAAGAAACTAGAACCGACTAAAGATGAAGATTACCTTTATATGAGAAATTAAGCAAGGGCGGCGTTCAAAGGGAAGGAGATTGTGGAGTTGGAATTCACACCTGGAAAAGTTCTGACATTAGATGATGTATATTATGTACCCTAAATTAGGAAGAACCTTGTATTGGGAAGTCTTCTTAATAAGTTTGGTTTCAAACAAGTCTTTGAGTCAGACAAATATGTGTTGACCATAGGCAGTGTGTTTGTGGGAAAAGGGTACTTGTGTGATGGTATGTTCGAACTGAACGTTGATATTAATAAAGGTATTAATTCTGCTTATATTGTTGATTCATTTTCATTATGGCACAATAGATTAGGACATGTTAATCATAAACGCATGCTTGATATGATATCTTTGAATCTAATTCCCAAACACCAAAATGATATATTAGAGAAATATAGGATATGTTCATTAACTAAGATCACTAGAAAACCATTTCCTTATAAACCATAAAGTGCAGCAAAATTAATACAACTTATTCATAGTGATGTATGTGATATATATAGTACTCCTACTAGAGGAGGAAAGAGGTATTTTGTCACATTTATAGATGATTACTCTAAATATTGTTTTGTTTATCTTATGCATGCTAAAAGTGAAGTGTTAATTTCATTTATTACTTATAAAACTGAAGTAGAAAACCAATGTGATGCTAAAATAAAAAAACTTAGGTCTGATAGGGGTGGCAAGTATCAATTTCCTGAATATTGTGAATCAGTAGGAATTATACATGAAACATCTATTGCTTACACTCCACAACAAAATGGAGTGGCTTAAGGGAAAAATAGGACTCTTACCGAAATGGTAAATGCAATGTTGTGTAATTCAGGACTTAATATGTAACAACCTGCACCTCCATTCACGCAAGATATTGTCCCCAACTTAGTCATCGTATAGGTGTGGGGTTTTGTTCCTCAAAAGGCCTCGGCGTTAGTAAGAGACGTGCTCTACTATATAACTACCCACTTCACATAGGCTTCCACGATGTGGGACTTAGGGGTGTTACATTCTCTCCTCCTACAGAGCCCAACGTGCCCGTTGGCTCACAAATACCTCACCCAGGCGCTGTGGTCCACACATGAGTCACAATTTCGGTTGGATATTGGCTCTGATACCATTGTAACAACCCGCACCTCAATTCATGCAAGATATTTCCCCAACTTAGCCACCGTATAGGTGTGGGGTTTTGTTCCTCAAAAGGCCTCGGCGTTAGTAAGAGATAGGCTCTACTATATAACTACCTACTTCACACAGGCTTCCACGATGTGGGACTTAGGGGTGTTACATAATACTAGTTTCTGGGGAGAAGCCTTACTTACCGCATGTCATATTTTAAATATAATACCTCATAAGAAAAGTAATGTTACTCCTTATGAACTTTGGAAGAAGAGAAAACCAAATCTTGATTATTATTAAGTATGGGGTTGTAAAGCAATTGTCGGATTACCTGAACAAAAAATTGGGAAATTAGGACAAAAGGCTATCGAGTGCATATTCTTAGGATATGCTCAACATACCAAAGGATATAGGTTTCTAGTAATACAGTAGTAGAATCAAGGGACACAGTGTTTTATGAGAATACATTTACGTCTATTCAAAATAAAACGATTCATGAAACGGTGGAGGTTAATACACCTATTGGTGAAATGGTGGAGGTTAATGAACCAACTATTGAACCTGTAGAAAACACTGATGAAAATACCAACAGAAATGGTGATTCTCTTAAGAGAAGTAAACTAAAAAGGATAGAGAAATCTTTTGGACCAGATTTCGTCGTACATTTGGTTGAAGGATCTAGAAATAATGTAGAGCACCAATTAATGATATCTACAAATATAGAATCTGACCCTTTAACATATGCTGAGGCAATGAAATCTCAAGATTCATCACGTTGGCAAGAAGCCATAAATGATGAAATGGATTCTATTATGGGAAATAAAACATGGAAACTAGTAGATTTACTTCTTGGTTCTAAACCAATAGGATGTAAATGGATATTTAAGAAAAAGTTAAAAGCAGATGGCATAATCGAAAATTTTAAAGCTAGATTAGTTGCCAATGGATTTACACAGAAAGAAGATTTTTTTTTTTGATACATATACCCTAGTAGTTAGAATTTCAACTATTAGAACTTTAATTGCATTAGCTTCTATCTATAATTTTGAAATTCATCAAATGGACGTCAAGACAACATTTTTAAATGGTGAACTTGATGAAGAGATATATATGTCTCAACCAGAAGGTTTTGTAATGCCTGGACAAGAACATTAAGTATGTAAACTTGTCAAATCACTTTATGGTCTTAAAAAAGCACCAAAGAAATGGCATGAAAAGTTTGATAAAACTATTATATCTAATGGTTTTAGGATTTTTGAATCTGACAAATGTGTTTGTAGCAAGTTTCATTCAGGTAAAGTTGTAATTATATGCCTTTACGTGGATGATATGCTTATATTTGGAACGGATACTTCGAGTATTGAAGAAACTAAAAGATATCTATCTTCGTGCTTTGACATGAAAAATATGGGAGTAGCTGAAATGATTCTTGGAATAAGAATCATGAAAACAAAAGATGGTTTATCAATTACCCAGTCTCATTACATCGAGAAAATTTTGAAAAGGTTCAATCTATTCAATTGTAAATTTATGTCTACTCTGTTTGATCCAAATATGCAATTATACACTAATACTGGAAGTGCTATAGAGCAATTGGAATATTCTAAAGTTATTGGAAGTTTGACGTATGCTATGACATGCATAAGACCAGATATTGCCTATGTTGTTGGCAAAATGAGTAGATATACTAGTAACCCTAGTCATATCCATTGGCATGCAATACATAGAATTTAAAAGTATCTAAAAGGTACCATGAATTATGGTATAAATTACAGCGATTATCCGAGTGTAATAGAAGTATACACAGATGCTAGTTGGAACACCGGAAGTGAAGATAATAAATCAACTAGTGGATGGATATTCACTCTTGGTGGAGGAGCAATATCCTAGGCCTCAAAGAAACCAACATATATTGCTAACTCAACAATGGCTGTTGAGTTTATAACACTGGTTTCTAGTAGTAAAGAAGCGGAATTGTCAAGGAATTTATTATTAGAAATTCCTGTGTGGCCAAAACCTATGCCACCAATATTTGTACATTATGATAGTCAATCTACATTATCACAGGCATGCAACCAAATTTATAATGGTAAATCTAGACATATTGGTCTAAGGCATAGTTTGGTTAGGCAAATGCTTACTAAAGGGGTACTTACCCTAAATTTTGTGAGATCTAGCCAGAATTTGGAAGATCCATTTACTAAAGGACTTGCAAGGAACTTAGTGATAAAAACATCACAGGGAATGAGTTTAAAGCCTATACTATACAATACAATCGCCAATAAAGGAAGAACTCAACATAATAAAGAATTTGTTATCTTCAGTTCAAAGAGCTAAAGTACTTCATATGTTTGCGTTTGGAAGCACTATAATATTTAGTTTGAAAAACTAAGTATTATAATACATTCCAAGGAAAAGTGCTTGGTACTTATAATGACAAATAGAAGATGTTCTGCTTAGAAGTTAGGTTTATAACAGATATAATGTTGAGGTGTATGTTATAAGGCACTTCTGATAAACCTACATATATGACTGCAACGAAGGTGGTGCCGCCTTCTGCGAGATTTTAGCTTGATCTCTAAGGGCTTTTCATGAAAGAACATACTGACCCAAGGCCAATCCACGAGTCGAGCATACATACTATCTAGAAAATATGAAAATGAGTGTGTGATAATCACATTTGCGTAGTCAACCACTCCATCCTGATATACTTTGATAGTTTTTCACTACGTATAGATTCAAGTCTGTAAGACATATATACTTATGCACAAATTTTCCTGCAAATAAATGATAAGAGGAATTTATTTAAAATTTGGTGGAGGATTGTTAGAGGAAATTTTGAAATAAAGAAAGAAGGAGGAAGAGGGAGGCAAACCCGTTTAGTCCCACATTGGGAAAAACTAATGCCTAAGTGACTACATATGTAAAGGTATGATATATTATATCAAAAGGAAAGAGGAGATAGGAGAGATGAGGCAATAGCATGAACCATGGCATAAACATTAATATTTAAAAGTCAAAAGATATAGCCTTGGGCCATGGGGCTCTTAGGGTCTTGTGATCAGTTGGGCCTCAGAATGTCGATGGGCTTGTTGCGCTGCGGAACTGTTATGTTTTTGAATTAGGCACGCACAATAATCAAATTTGTAACGCTTCAGAACCAGTTCAAATGAACAGACACGTCTATTCATTTAAATTTGCAACACTTCTGAACAGTTGCAAACGAATAAATATGACTATTTGAATTCAAACAGCCATAACCGTTGGAAAATGGTTGCATCTCTTCATTGCCTATAAAAGGCTGCCCCGATTTCATTTTTTGACATCTCGAAAATCTATTTCCATCTTCTCCTTCCTCTAGTTTTCTGTCATTAAAATCCACTCAAAACTCTGCCAAATTTATAATAAATTATACGAGTTATAGTTCTGCAGGCTATAACTCCTTCATCTTGTCACTGCATCGATTAATTCCAAGACAGTGGATCGCCGTGTCTGTGCAAACACACCAATAAAAGATATTCAATATCTGCTCCGTTGTATCTTTGAATAGATTTTCCATTACTCGTGCACAGAAATAAGAGGGCAAATATTGTTTTAAGATAGCAATCACCACATCGTGCCTCGGAGATTTGTGTATTCAGGGATAAAGAGAACCAGCGACGAATTCAACCAACAATCCCTTAACCGATTTCTTTATGAAGGCACATGAACAAAATTGATTGTTTTTATATCCAACCTTTACCAAATATTCACTAAGACGGTTATACCACATTTTTTTCAGATTGTTTCAAACCTTATAGTGATTGTCTCAATTTTAATGAGTACACTGGCTTTGATTTTGCTTCAGGTAACTTATATCCATCTGAGATTCTCATGTAAATATCGGTATCCAATTCACCATATAGATAAGCTGACGCAACATATGATATAAATCTTCTCAAAAACTTTAAGGCTTATCAAATATCGAAATGATATGACTTCCATAATAAGAGAGTATGTTTCTTTAAAGTTAAAACCTGGTCTCTGCAGGAAACCTTGTGCAACAAGTCGTGCCTTGTATCCCACAACTTAATTTTTATCATTTCGATTTCTAATTTAAAGCGCTTTCTTTTTGCGATTTGTATGCTACTAATATTCATTTGTGAATACACTTCTGTGCTTACAATTTTTTGTTTCAATCAGGTTTGCATATTGCAGTACACATTTGATGAATAAGATAAGTTTCATTTTATTTATGTTCTTCAGGAACATATCTATCATCCGTGTCCTTGTCATTCTTTATAACCACAACTGTTATTTATATTCTTCAGGAACATATATATTTTAATAAGTTGTGCATATCGCAACTATCGCTTCAATGAATACTAAGAGTTTCATTGTAACAATTCTTGAAAGCAGGAAGCGATCTACTCATCATAAATTTTATCCAGATTTTCATCACAACAATACTTAAAAGAATGTTGTAATATGCATTTCTTGCTCTTTGCATTCTTTATCCTACCAAAGTTATTTAAATTCTTCTGGAATTTATATACTTTCATCATTTATACCTTCAGTGTATTGTAATCATTTTAAACACTTTCACTACTTTAATCAATTCACTTATCTCTAAAAGTACAATGCTCATGACACATAACATGTTGTTGACACTTTATGGTGCTATAGTAACTTTAGTGTGCTTTTGTCATCTTATATATTTCTAATTTTACCTTATGGACTACAGGTCCATATCTCAATGGACTGCAGGTCCATGTCTCATGGACTACAAGTTCATATATCTTATTTAGGAGAATTTCATGATGGCCAATCATGTTTCTCTCTAATATGGAAATTTTAGTCCATTTATAAATATGAGCGTTTTGTTATTTATTAATTTATCATTGATGATTATTCTTGTCCATTCTATAAATGATTTATTGAGATCTCTAAACTTATCATGTTTTAGGTATCTAACCCACTTCTAGAGTTATTTGACAATCATGTCATGGGTTTATTTCAAAGCACCCTTCAGTGTTTCTTCAGGAACACCCATCTCCTTTAATTTGCATCTTTATGACTTACTCTAAAAATATTTTGAACTGGCTTTTATACCACATTTCAGTTGTGGTTTACACATTTTGATCCTTCAGGGATTCAAATCTGTATTGGATAAAGTCTATTAGGGACATAATTGATAATTTATGCAAGTTAATTAATATATTTTGCATCATTCTATATGTTAGCAAATATTTAACACCAATGATCAACATGAACTTATATCCCTTTATCCTTCCCCACAATGTTGATAAACATTGTCATATTAAATAATAAACCCTCTTTGGATTCTTATAAATACATTATGTATTTCAGTTGTAAGAGGATAATACTCTTATTAGTAGATAAGAAGCATTCATATTATATTGCTTATTCTCTTTCATTGATCTAGTAACTTGGAGGAATTTTCTAATTATATAGATCATTTGAATACACACATAACTTTAGGTCATTCAATATTGACATCAGTCAACTTTTTGAATTACTAAATAATATATGCATAATTTATAATATGAGCTCATAACAACTTTAGGTTACTAATTAAATATTCACACACACACACACACACACACACACACATATATATATATATATATATATGTACATACGTGCATCCACGTATTACATATGTAATTTATTTGCTTATTCTTTCTCATTCGAGTTATCGATTTTAGAACAAACTGTTTATAAGGTTCAAAATCATTAATTTTTGCTTATCAAGCAATGTCAATGCAAATCTTAAAGATCATATTATAAGGTCCAAAACATCTGGTTTGGAACTGTATTGAACTTCTAGTTCAAATAAAATATATAAACAACTTCAAGTTGTTAAAATCTATAATACAATTTGTAAGTGTAAATATATAAGCAAGACATAACTCATTTTGAAAATTGTGAAATCTTTGGATGCATCATCATTGCCCCATATGATGTAACTTCTCTAAGAAGTACAATGTTATTATTTCACACAGTTTCAATAAAGCTTCAGATTTTTTAAATTATGAATTATTTCAAGTTCATTTATTGATGAACTTTAGGTTCTTTTGCATATATATATAGAGAGAGAGACACACACACACATATATATACATAAGCATATAAGTTTATTAATTTATGATGAACTTCTGGTTCTCAATCTTTTTACATACTTCTAATTTAGAAGCGTTTACATTCTTGCTAATTGTCAAGATTTCAAACTTGTAAACTTTATTAAAAAGTTTTTTTTGTATAATTCAAGACTTCAGGTCTTAGACTTCGAGTTATACAACTTCTCATTTAAAAGTTTCTATGCACAACTTCCGGTTGTGATTCAAACCTTTTTATTCCTTTCATTACATTAGATATTACTTGCTAATTACATCGAATAATGATACATATATTTATTCTTATTTTTAACACAAATATGAATCATTTTACTTACAATAACTAATGCATTTAATACATTTATAATAATATGGTAATATAATATATTATAATAACGATACATTTAATGCATTTATTTTAAAAACAATGGAAATAGTTGTTATGTGGTCCAAATATATGAATCAAATAAATAAATTTTACTTAAATCAACAAAATAAAATTTGAATCTAGCTACAATATTTGTAACACCCCATAATTCTAACAACATTATAATGATAAGTTAAAGAATACTTAATTAAATAATGAGAATTAAGTAAAACGGACTGTGCCATTGCGTTCGTCCCATAATTCTGCTTGAGATAGACACCAAGTTTGTGTAAAACGGGCATCGTATGAAGAAGTTATTAAGCCTTGAAGTTTGTATATGCACAAGAGAATTATATATATACAAAACCAATAAAAACATTCAAAATATTTTGAAATCAAAGGCAGGAAGATTAGGAGCAAATCGGCCTGTTAGGGGCCGACCCCACCCTAGGGGTGTCGACCCATGGTTCGACACCATAACAGGGGTGTCGACACCCATGTCGACCCCCCCCCCCATCTGGGCAGAATTCAGATTCTATACGTAGACTCGTTTCTTGACTAGATTCTTTGATCCTAAGCTCTAAATAAGACCTTAATCCCATTGTTTTATTCACTTAAATCAATGGCGACAACGAGGTGCTGCCCCGACTCAGAGTAAAATAGCCTATTCTCCTTCAACAACAAGTCATACGTATTCAGAGATCTATGCTACAACATCCGCAATCAAATCCTCTGTTCTTTAAATCCAATCACAATGAGTATGTTATTTTTAGATATAAACACCTAAAATGTAATCTTGACACGCCTATAAGTTTGGATCTAAGCCTATACCTGTTAGTAATCTGAATCATAACAGATCTGTCATTATTCGTATACCTAATTCACTGCCTTGATCTCAGTATGCCTATTCATGATATCCCTATTCTGTTAGTTGCCTAATCATGTCACATTATGCCTATTATGTTACTTTTCCTAATTATGTCATCTTATGCCAGTTTTATTTACTGTGCCTATTCTTGTTTTCTTCTCTCCATTTCTTCTCTTTTTGATTTTATAGCCAGTCTACCTTCAAGCCTAGGCCTATCGCTGAGATATGTGAACGCACGAGTTTGGAAACAATTGGGAATGATTAATTTTGGGCATAATTCACATTGTAAACATGATTGGGAATTTCGGGCATAATTTGTACCTTGAACCAAAACTTGGGATTTTGGGGGCATGATCTATATCTTGATCTAAATCTGGGGCATAACTTGTATCCTAGATCGGATGGGGATTTAGGGCATAATAAACATGAAAATTTGTTAGTAATGAAATTGCCAAGATTTACAGTAATTAGAAACTGTAACACGCTTAGACACGAGGCTAGATTACACCTGTGGTAGAAGTCTGCCCGGAACCGCCCGACAAATCCAGCGATCACAAGTGGTGAATCTAATGTGAGGGGTCTAAGTGCATAAACATACAAGTGACGATGCTAAGACACAACGCTAAGTCTGACTTGTGGAAGAAGTATGCCCAGACCCAACCGGCATACCCAACATCCACAAGTGCAGACTTAATGTGGGAGGTCTAGCGCAAGTAATAACCATAAATGAATGAATGGTGATGAACTTGTAATACTTAACCTCTTTGAATTCATAAATATTACATGAACCTGTTAACTTGAGTAGGGTTTAAGTAAACTTGCTTGAATCAGCAGGAGGGTTAAGTAAATCTTGTGGTGGTGGGTAATATATATATATAGGCCCACAAACTTGACTTGTGGGGTTATGCAATCCTGTTAAACTAGTAGGCATAACCTGTTGAAATCCTAGTAGTGGAAATGCAAGCCTAAGGAGAAGCTTGTATCATCTGGTGTGTGGGACCCATTTCAGTCAGTAACCCATCTTGGTATCAAACGGGGAACCCTGAACTAGGTCGGGGTCTGGACACGCTTATTGAGCTGATTATAAGAGGTCACTTGAGCGACGGTGTGGGCAGTGCATTCCGATGGGGTCATATGCGTGCATGCGTCCGGTCTAGGGAGGTTAAGACGCCGTGACACCTGTAGATATGGTTTGTGCACATCTTGTAAACAAAGGGTTGCCACTTTAGGAAGTGATACATCCTACTATAGGGCCAGCACAGGGTATCTATGAGTTAGAGAGTCGATTGATTGGGGGTAGTAAATGGGGTACATCTAGTCTTGCTTGTTTAGGAGCCCATTCTTGTCGTTGGTGGTTAACGCCTGTCAATTCCATTAGGCTACCTGTTATTGTATGTGGTAAAACCTCTCACTAGAAGTACACCTAAATCTAGCATTTTATACTTGTTGGGATCATCTTGTTCTTGTTATACTAGTATTGGTGCAGAGAAAAGAATTAGAGAAGCGCAAGGCATGTTTTGTTCTGTTTATCCTGTTTACCTTGTTGTACCTACCTTACGACACGGTTATCTCTCTCCAACTTATATGCTTGTCATGATGCTTTTACTTATTAATATGCTAAAAGTAACTGGACTCGCCAGACTTTATGTTTGACCCATTTTGTTTCCTTTTCTTTCTCTTCCGTTCCCCCCTCCCCCCAGGTTCTCAGGGTGGGAATACTCAAGCATGATCGGGATTCTTCTCTTCTGCTTGGAGCTCTTATATGTATTGCTCGATTTCGCATTTGCTCTACTATAGCTATATTTTGGGGATTATGCTCTTTTTATATCATTGTACTCTGATGATGATTTTTGTACAAGGCAGAAGTCTTATGTTTTTGGAATTCCAGACCTATTATGTAATTGGGTTTGAACCACGAAGCTTTTCTATTTAAAAAAGTTTTAATTCCGCTATTATTTTATATCTGTCTTGTAATGTTTCTATTACTGTTTACCTATAACGCTTCACGAAACTTAATGCATTTTGTTAAAGAGTGACATTAATGGACATGGGGTGTCACAGGGCTCTATGAGTTAGGGAGTCGATCGATTGGGGGTAGTAATTGAGGTACATCTAGTCTTTCTTGTTTAGGAGCCCATTCTTGTTGTTGGGGGTTAACACCTATCAGTTCTGTTGGGCTACCTGTTACTGTATGGAGGTAAAACCTCTCACTAGAAGTACACCTAAGTCTACCATCTTGTACTTGTTGGGATCATCTTATTCTTGTTATACTAGTATTGGTGCAAAGAAAAGTATTAGAGAAGCACAATGCATGTTTTGTTCTGTTTATCCTGTTTACCTTTTTATACCTGCCTTATGACAGTGTTATCTCTCTCTAACTTATATGCCTGTCATAATGCTTTTACTTATTTATATGCTAAAAGTAACTGGATTCGCCAGAATTTATGTCTAACCCGTTTTGTTTCCTCTTCTCTCTCTTCCGTCCCCCTAGGTTCTCAGGGTGGGAATACTAAAGCTTGATCAGGATTCTTCTCTTCTACTTGGAGCTCCTTAGATGTTTTGCTTGATTTCGCATTTGCTCTACTATGGCTATATTTTAGGGATTATGCTCTTTTTATATCATTGTACTCTAATGATGATTTTTATTCAAGGTAGAAGTTTTATGTTTTCCGTATTCCAGATTTATTATGTAATTGGGTTTGAACCATGCTTTCTGTTTAATAAAGTTTTAATTCCGCTGTATCTATCTTGTAATGTTTCTATTTCAGTTTACCTATAACGCTTCACGGAACTTAATGCATTCTGATAAAGAGTGACATTAGCGGACGTGGTGTGTCACATTTGGTATCAAAGCTGAAAGTTACCAGATCGGATAAAAGATTTTCCACAAAAGGGGTTTTAATAGAAAGCATTTTCAAAAGAAAAGTCTGTTTTGAAAAACATATTCCCCAAAATCCATATGAAATATCTTTTGGTTCTCTATTTGAATCCCTTTTTCCTTTTCTTTTCAGCATGTTTGGGGAACCTAATATTCATGAGGGAGTTACGATACCGGGTTGGTTTTGTAGGTATCTTGAGGCTATGGCGCCTGCCGGAGGCCAAGCAGACGCCCCTCCCCCAGCTGCGTCCATCGTTCCTCCTCCTCTTCCTCCGCGTACTGATATTTTCTCTAAGATATGTAAATATTTCTGTGCTGTGGGTGGAAATCCATTTTGAGGAACTGAGCCTTTTGTAGAAGCAAGGAATTGGATTAAAGAGACAGAGGGTTTGTTTGGAATTTTCTAAGTTGATGAACGTAGGAAGATTTAGTTGGCTGTTTGGCAACTGAAAGATGAGGCTTCATTCTGGTGGGAAGTGACACAAGCAGGGCGTCCAGTGGAGACTTGGGATGATTTCCGATAGAGATTTGAAACGAATTTTCTTTCTCAAGCCGAGGAAATCATGAAAATGGAAAGGTTTGTGACACTTAAGCAAGGAGCCATGTCTATGAAAGAGTATGTTAGTAAGTTTAACCAATTTGTTGGGTTTGGTTCGGATCTAGTGAATACCCTGCACAAGAAAGCTTTGAGGTTTGCTAGAGGATTGAATGAACCCATGGGTTGGTAGTGTCTCATATTCCGATGGGGAAACTTTTGAGAAACTCGTTGATGTAACATTAATGCATGAGGAATATAAGGCCAAAAAGAAAGAAGGTAAGGTTGAGGAAACACAAAACAAGAAAGTGTGGCCCAAGAAAGAACAACAACAACAAAAGAAGGGCGGTAAGAATGGAAAAGCTCGAGATAAGAGGAAATGTCATCACTGCGGATGCGAGGGTCATGTGATCAAGGATTTCTTGTTTTCATTGTGGAGAGGTCGTACATCTTGTTAAGGATTGCCCGAAGAGGCAAGAACAGGGTCAAAGGGCAAGATCATCTAGAGGACAGGTGCATGCTTTCGTGGCCAACAAACTAGATAGAGGTAGGAAAGTTTCCGTTGAAGGTTTTATTTCTCTTTTGAATCATCCAGTTAGAACTCTTTTTTATTCTGGCGCTTCACATTCTTTTATATATGATTCTATGATTGAGTCTCTGCATCTTAGTACTAGCATAGTTTTGGATCCTATTGTTGTTTCAAACCCCATTGGTTGTACGGCTCATTTGTCTATGATTTGTCAGGGTTTGAGAATATCCATGTTAGGCGTCAAGTTTGAATGCAACACATATGTGCTTGGTTTCATGGGCTATGGTTTGATTCAAGGGATGGATTGGCTAGCCATGTATGGTGCCATTCTGGATTGCGAGAGGAGGATCGTTAGACTTGTGACTTGCCATGGGAGGACCCTCGAGATTTCTTGTGACCCTTAAGGGTCTGTCATGCTTAGTTTCCTAGAGTCGCTTGATGCATCTATAGATGATCTGTGATTTGTACTAGTAGTCTGTGAGTATCATGATGTTTGTGAGGAGGTTCGAGGCTCACCTCCAAGGCACAAGATTGATTTCCATATATACTTGGGGGAGAATGCAAAGCCAGTTGCATTTCCTGTGCACCACGTGGCTCGAAGAGAAAGGACGGAGCTTAGCAAGCAAGTAGAGGAGCTACTTGAGAAAGGTTTTATTAGGCGAAGCATATCTGAATGGGGTGCTCCAGTATTATTCGCCACTAAGGCAGATGGTTCGTTTTTCTTATGTGTGGATTATAGAGAGTTGAATAAACTCACTAAAACAAATAGGCACCCACTTCCGAGGATAGATGATCTGTTTGACCAGCTTGTTGGTGCATCCGTTTTCTCTCAGTTAGACTTGGCCACGAGGTATCATCAGTTGAGGATGGTCGTGGACAGTATAGACAAGGCTGCTTTTGGAACTCCAGATGGTTTCTTCGAGTGGCTTATCATGCTTTTGGTTGACAAATGCACTCACCTATTTTGTTGATATGATGAGTAGGGTGTTTCGGGAGTATCTAAATAAGTTCATTGTGGTCTTTGTTGATGACATATTGATTTTCTCGAAGAGCAAGGAAGATTATGCCCGACATTTAAGGGAGGCTTTGAAAACTTTCCGTGCGCACCAGCTTAAGGCAAAATTTTCAAAATATCATTTTTGGAGAAAAGAAGTGAGATTTTTAGGGCATGTGGTCTCTAAAGATGGGATAACAGTAGATCCTTGAAGGTAGTTGCAGGTCAAGATTGGCGAATCCCCAAGAATGCAACAGAGGTGAAAAATTTTCTTGGTTTAGTGGGCTATTATAAGAAGTTTATTAAGGACTTCGCAAAGATATCAACCCCTCTCACCAGACCGACGAAGAATAATCTGACATTTTCTTGGGATATAGATTGTGACGATGCTTTTCAGCAATTGAAGAGGGCTCTGACAACAATCTATTATTGACTTTTCCTGATGGGAACAAGGTGTTCACAGTGTACAAGATGCATGTGGTACAGGGCTTGGTGCGGTTCTGATGCAAGAGGGAAGGGTAGTATGTTATGGAGGTAGACAACTAAGAGTTCATGAGAAGAACTACCCTACCCATGACTTAGAGTTGGCTGCCATAGTATTCGTGCTTAAGATTTGGCGCCATTATCCACTTGGAGAGAAGTTCGAGTTGTACACCGATCACAAATCTCTCAAGTACTTGTTCTCGCAGAAGGATCTTAATTTAAGGCAACAGAGATAAATGGAGCTCCTAGCATCCTGTGACTCTGAGATTGCTTATACCCCTGGCAAGGGTAATGTGGTGGCGGACGTATTGAATAGGCAGAGGATGACCTTGAGTCATCTGTTTGTAGAGAGGAAAAGCTTGGAGTTTATATTGACTTTTGATTTTAGACCTCCACCGAGTTTATACCTGGTTTATTGGCATCGTTAGAGGTGCAACCTACCTTGTTGGACCAGATAGGTACTTCGCAGCGAGAGTACCCACAGCTAGCAGATATCTTGGATAGGCTCAGTAGAGAGAGACTTCTAGTCACCTCGTTAGATATTCCACGGACGATAAAGGGTGGTTGCGACGAGATGGAAGGCATTATGTTCCTCGAGTTGGGAGTCTGTTGAAAACAGTCCTTGAGGAAGCCCATCATTCCAAGATGATTATTCATCCAGGTGGTGATAAGATGTATAAGATATGAAGAGGGTTTTCTTTTGGGTAGGGATGAAGAAAGATGTGGCAGATTTATTTCTCGATGTTTGATTTTCCAGCAAGCTAAAGCTGAGCAAAAGAAGCCTGGTGTTTTACTTCATCCTTTGGAAGCCCCACAATGGAAGTGGGAGAGTGTCTTGGATTTCATCGATGGTTTGCCTAGATCAAGGAAAGGCAACACCAGCATTTGGGTTATAGTGGACAGGCTTACTAAGAGCGCTCACTTCAACCCTGTTAAGAGTAAGAGGATGGCAACATGGTTGGCATCAGTTTATCTTCGTGAGATAGTCCATCTGTATGGAGTACCTTCGAGTATTGTGAGTGACCTTGACCTCATTTTCACCAGTGAGTTTTGGAGGAGCATGAAAGGGGCATAAGGCACACAGTTGTGTTTGAGCACCGCTTATCACCCTCAGACCAATGGACAAACGGAAAGTGTGAATAGAGTCCTTGAGGATATTTTAAAACTGTGTATCCTAGACTTCGGAGGGACATGTGAAGAGCATCTTCCTTTAGTAGAGTTCGCCGACAACAACAGTTACCAAGCTAGTATTGGCATGGCACCCTTCGAAGCATTGTACGGAGGACCCTGTAGATCACCGAATTGTTGGTGGGAATCTACAAAAAGGCTTCTACTTGGACCTGAGATGATTAGGGAAACTTCAGAGAAGAATGATCTTATCCGCAGGCGCATGAAGACAGCTCAGGATAGGCAGAAATCCTACGCAGATAGGAGGAGGACTGACAATGCGTTTGAGGTGGGAGACATGGTTTTCATTAAGGTATCACCTTTGAGGAATGTATTTCGTTTTGGATCTATAGGGAAATTGGAACCAAGGTTTATAGGGCCATTTCCCATAACAGAAAGGATTGGCCAGATGGCCTATAGAGTAAAGCTACCAGAGAGATTGTTTGGCATTCATGATGTTTTCCACGTTTCTCATTTACGGAAGTGTTTGCATGATATCGCAAGTTGAGCCGAGTATGCTTGAAGAAGTAGAAGTGGAACGGGAGGCGACAGTTAGACGTGTTCCTACCCGTATTCTTGGATCAGAAGTAAGAAGTTACGCAACCGAGAGGTCAAGTTGATGAAAATTCAGTGGGGAGATAACCAACAGGATGCAATTTGGGAGACTGAAGACCAGATTCACGCTATGTACCCTTTTCTTTTCAAGGGTATGTTCTTAACTCTTTTTCCAAAGCTTTTATTCATGCATGTTTCTATCATTTAAGTATATCCTATCAATCGAATCTTCAACCATTAGGTAGGAATCCCATGGATGTAAACATGCGTTTGAGACATGTTATGTTTGATGGATGCGAGTATTTTCTAATGGTTGCTCGTGGATGCATATACACATACATTAGGCACTAGATCAGCTCAATCACTCTCATACTGCATATGGATGTGTGTGCATTTTTCTTCTTTTATGGACGGAAATGGGTCTATCATCATATGAATGATTGCATTTGGATGAATGATTGTGCACACATATAGAGTTTACATGTTATAATAAGATTATTTGCATACTTGTTGGATTCACGGCACTAACATACATTGCATTAAGGAGGTCAACTGAAGTCAGTAGACCGCTTGATCTTTCGCATTAGTATAGGGACATATACACACAACTTTGCATATGTTCATATAAACATTAGGGATCTTTTAAGGACAACGGATGCATGTGATTGATGGATGAGTATATAGATGTTTGATTTTAGGATATACATTCTTCTTAACTTAGAGATTTCAGGGACGAAATCCTTTAAGTAGGAGAGAATGTAACACCCCGTAATTCTAACAACGCTTAATGATAAATTAAAGAATACTTAATTAAATATCGGGAATTGAGTAAAACGGATAGCGCCATTGCGTTCATCCCAGAATTCTGCTTGAGGTAGACACCAAGTTATGTAAAACGGACATCGTATGAAGAAGTTATTAAGCCTAGAAGTTTGTATATGCACAAGAGAATTATATATATACAAAACCAATCAAAATATTTCGAAATCAGAGGTGGGAAGACTAGGGGGAAATCGGCCCGTTAGGGGTCAACCCCACTCTAGGGGTGTCGACGCATGGGTCGACACCATAACAGGGGTGTCGACACCCATGTCGGCCCCCATGTTGACCCTCCCAGATTTGGGCAGAATTTATTTTCTGAACATAGACTCGTTTCTTGACTAAATTCGTTGACCCTAGGCTATAAATAAGACCTTAATCCCATTGTTTTATTCACCTAAATCAATGGCGACAACGAGGTGCTGCCCCGAGTCAGAGTAAAATAACATATTCTCCTTCAATAACAAGTCATACGTATTCAGAGATCTATGCTACAACATCTGCAATCAAATTCTCTATTCTTTAGATCCAATCACATCGAGTCTATGTTATTTTTAAATATAAACACCTAAAATGTAATCTTGACATTCCTGTAAGTTTGGATCTAAGCCTATACCTGTTAACAATCTGAATCATAACAGATCTGTCATTATTTATATACCTAATTCACTGCCTAGATGCGACGGCCCGCCCCGCACCAGCCGACATTTCTAATGAAAGTGCGCTGTGTCAATGTCCAACCAGCACAGGACGGTCGTCAAAGAAAGGAAAGAAGGGAATTCGAACTAACAAGGAACATGTAGAATGTCTCACAGCGCATGGAATAAAATATAATAATAATATATTTGACATAAAACAGGTGAGACAGTGCATAAGCTGAAAACTAAACAACCATAGCAGCGGAAAATCCAACATATAGCTTTTGTTTCACATCATCATTATTACAACTTTTAAAACTGTCTATAAAGCAAAATAAGAAAGGTACACTACTAATGCCCAAAGTACTGATCAGCAGCGGCACAGGGAGAATATCTATATATATCATACGTGGAAGCCTGCTGCTCGTCTCCGGTACAGCTACTCGTGCATACCACCTAACCTGTCTCTAGTCTGCCCGTTTAAGAGCACCCAGAGTAGTAAGAAGAGACATCAAACTCTGGGTCAGAAAAAAGTCTGGTATGAGCGATAAGCAGCAAAACAGAACAGTAACAGGTATACTAAATCATACCTGAACCTGGACCTGCAACCAAAGAGTTAGCACAATAAGATGCACAATACTCTAAGGTGACACTAACATATGGTGTAAAGATACGGGGGCGGGGGTGTGCATGTCATAGTGATGTCAAACAATCAAGCATATCAACCATCCTCACATCTCTCACTCAATGCATAAAGCATACGATATCCACCGCTTTGATCACCCAAATCCTTGCTATGATCACTCTGCTCCATGGAGTCATGACGACTCCATTGCACTGATCCATAGCCACTAGTCCTTGTTATGTCCACTTTGCCCCATGAAGTCATGACGACTCCACTGCACTAGCTCATAGCCATGCTACGATCACTCTGCCCCATGGAGTAATAACTACCCCACTGCACTGATCCATAGCCTAACAATCGTCTCTCGGTGGAGAATCAAAGCTGTGGACGTCGGTAACCCCTTTGCACACGTCCCGCAGCAAAGCCCAACCATGAAGTTAACTTGTTGGTTCCCAACTGGATCCTGAGTTACAACTTCCTATTTGGACCACCTTTGCATCTCGGGTTGTTGGTCTTCTCCTGGTTGTGATCTCCAATCGATTCAGTTCGGTCGCGATGCCCCTCTGGTTCATAGGTGATAATCCCATCGGTTCGAATCAGGCTCGTGACGTCTTCGCTCGAGCGGGTCGAGTCGTCAGCTCCCTCTCATGGCGGTTCGGGTCAGGTCGTGTATCCCTCTCCAGGCCGGGTCAGTTCGTGATCCTGACTCCAGAGCATCGGGTCGGTTCGAGTGTGCAAGCATGGTTCGTGGTCCACCATGTGGTTCGGATCGTGCTCAACCATCGGGTCGGTTTCCTCATCCAGGTCGGTTCGTGACAGTCTACTCCAGGTCGGGTCGAGCTCCTCAATTCATGGAAGTCCACACGTAGTGCATTGGTTCGGTCGCATGCTCTGGTTCATGATGCAGCAGTTCTGGGAGGTGGTTCGTGAGAAGAGGGTTCCCCACGAGCGGGTCGGGTAGCCCTCCACCGATCTGATCCGGTTCCTGCTCCATTTCCTGCAACTTTTCCAATGACTATTTTACGCCATACGACGGCATTTTCGACCATTCTAACTTTGCTAAGCAATCAAAAAACATTCCACACAGTCATAGCAACATGTAGAATTGACCACAAACACCAAAACAACAATTTGATATGTCAAAATGGATCAAACATACCCAAAACCCATATTTTCCCCTTAAGCATGTTTAAGCAAATCTAATGATAGGATTAACAAAACTTAACCAAATTAACCCAAATTTCTATTAAAGCCCTAAAATAATATTTTAGAATTTTACAAATTTTTCCAGATTTTTCTGAGCCAAAATTTCGCTAATTAACACTAATTATCCTTAATCAACCGTAATTAGTGAGAAACTATGCAAATCACTCACCTTAGCAACAAATAAAACTTTCAAAACTGAAACTCCACTGATTTGGGGTGACTTCCAACGTTTAACAGTAGCTCTAACCTTGAAATGGTGCTATTTATCCTTGATTTGATGGTGCTAAGCTTAATCCTTGATTATAGAGCGATTTGAGATGAAATTAGAAGGTGGAGGCCATGGCTAGGGTTAGAGAAATGTTTTAGGCGGTTGAAAAATGAAATAAAAATCGTTCCTACTGTTCTCAGCCTCCCCATAACCTCAGTCCCGAAATGGGTTATGGGCCCTCTTGCTAATCACCCTAATTAGGCCCGGTTAAGCTGTTTTTCACCTTCTAAACCTTGTTTCAGCCATATCTTCCAAACAATGAGTCCGTTTGGCTTATGTGACCGCTCTACGGAAAGGTAAACCATCATCCGAATCTAATGGAAGTGGTTTTAGGTCAAAATTCCTTACCAATCAAAAGTTATGGCTGAAACAAGATCGGCTAAGGGAAAACAGTTATTTAAAAATTGGCAAAAGTCGTGAACATGGGAAATGACCCCAATAGTCGTCTCCCAAAGTTACATGACTATATGACTTCGCATGAGAAAGAAATAAATATTCTACGATCCCCTGATGCATAGAATGCGGGTAGTTACATTCTTCCCCCTTAAGAAATTTCGCCCTCGAAATTCCTTAACTAGGAAACAAGTAAAAGGATCCGGCATGCCAACCAACCATTCACCACAATCAAACATACAAAACAACAAACAAGTCTATCCTAGCATGTAGAAAAGTAAATTGCAATTAAAATTTTACCAGGCAAAGAGTTCTGGATACGTCTTCCTATTGCTCTCCTCTGTCTCCCAAGTACAGTCATTCTCATTCTCGTCCTTCTGAATTTTGACTAGATCCACCATTTTCCTTCGAAGTTGCTTCGTATCGTGCTCGACAATATGAATCGGCTTGCGGTTCCCAACCGCCTCGGGTTCTACTTCGATATCATCCAACTGATCAGGTGAAATAGTCATATCGGGGTCATGCACGAATTTCCTTAACTGGGAAACATGAAATACGTTATGAACTCCCGCCATCTTATCCGGAACTCAACTTTATATGCCAAATTCCCAACTTGCTCGAGGATTGGGAATGGACCAAGAAATCTTGGTGCCAGCTTTTCTCTCCTTCCAAATCGAATAACATTCTTTAATGGAGAGATCTTGACAAATACTAGGTCGCCAACGGAGTATTTCAAATCCTTTCGCCTCTTATCAGCATAACTCTTCTGCCTATCTTGGGCAGCTTCATTCGCTGTTGAATGATCTTAATCTTGTCTGAAGTTTCTCTTATCACATCTGGTCCAAGCACAAACTTCTCACCAGTTTCTAACCAACATGACGGTGAGTTGCATGGTCTTCCGTACAAAGCTTCAAATGGAGCCATACCAATACTGAATTGATAACTATTATTATATGCAAACTCTACTTGATGCAAATGGTCATCCCATGATCCAACAAAATCCAATATGCAAGCTCTCAAGAGATCTTCTAATATACGATTTACCCTCTCTGTTTGGCCATCAGTTTGAGGATGATACGCCGTACTGAGATATAATTCTGACCTTAGAGCCTCTTGTAAGCTTTTCCAAAACCCATTAGTAAACAACGGGGCTCGGTCACTCATAATGCTTTTAGGTACTCCATGAAATCTCACTACCCACTTCATATATAGTTCCACTAACTTAGTTGTCGTTCTATTTGACTTGATAGGTATAAACCTTGCACTCTTGGTCAGTCGGTCCACAATCACCCAAATGCTATCATGGCCGATCTAGTCCTTGGTAACCCATCAATGAAATCCATTGAGACTTGTTCCCATTTCCATTCTGGAATTTCTAATGGCTGCAACAAACCACTAGGTTTCTTTTGCTCAGATTTAACTAACTAGCAGTTCATGCATTTGGATATAAACTTCTCAACGTCTCTTTTCATCCCTTCCCAGTAGTAGGTCTGCTTCATGTCTCGATACATTTTGCTACCACCGGGATGTACAGTTAGTTTTGAGTGATGACATTCTCTAAGCACTTCATCTCTCAATCCATTTGACATTGGGTACGACCAGTCTTCCTTTCTTTCTAAGCCATCCATCTCGATCAAGCCCATACTTGCTCATCTCCTCATCGATACCCATCTCTAACTTGGAGATGATTTTCAATAAGTTAGGATCATCCCTCTGGTTGGAACCAATCCACTCAATCAAAGTGGGTCTGATCGTCAACTTGCTTATACTTCTGGATCCAATTCGCACTTTGGTATGAAATCACACCCAGCGATGTACTCTAGTTGCTTCCATTCCAGGAACATAGCCCTTAAATTGGCATGTATTCTGCTCAATGCATCAGCTACTGCATTTCCCTTTCCTGGTGTATATGCAATATTGAAATCGTAGGAAGCCAAGAATTCTAACCATCTTTGCTGTCGGAGATTTAGATCCTTCTGAGAGAAAAGATACTTTAATGACTTATGATCAGTAAACAACTCGAATCTTTCTCCCAAGAGATAATATCTCCGTATATTCAATGCGAACACAATCATTGCCAATTCCAAATCATGGGTAGGATATCTTTTCTTATGCGGTTTCAGTTGCCGACTAGCATAAGCTACAGCCCTACCTCCTTGCATCAATACAACACCTAGTCCAGTACCACAGGCATCTGTGTATACCGTCATCTCTTCATTCCCTTTAGGAATGACTAACACTAATGCACATGTCAACTTTTCCTTTAGACTCTTGAATGCATTCTCGCACTTTTCGTCCCAGACGAAAGCTTGATTCTTCTTGGTCAACTGAGTCAACGGTGCTACTATCTTGGAGAAGTCTTGGATAAACTTACGGTAATATCCAGCTAACCCCAAGAAACTTCTTACGTCTGTTGCATTCTTGGGCGTAGACCAATCTTGTACTGTATCCACCTTTGCAGGGTCCACGGCAATACCATTTTTTGAAACAACATGGCCTAAGAATCTCACTTCCTTCTTCCAGAAGTGACACTTTGAAAACTTTGCTTTCAATTGGTTTTTTCTCAACACCTCCATCACTATCCTCAGATGTTCCTTGTTTTCTTCCTCTGTCCTCAAATAAACCAAGATATCGTCTACGAGCACAAGAAAAAGCTTATTCAATTGATCTCAGAATACTCTATAAATAAAATCCACAAGATACGCTGGTGCATTGGTCAACCTGAATGGCATGACCAACCACTCATAGAATCCAGACAACGTCCGAAAGGCCGTTTTAGCTATACTCTCAGCTTCCACCCTAAGCTGATGAAAACCTGTCGCGAGATTCTATTGGGAGAACACTCTCGCGCCACTCAACTGATCAAAAAAATTATCTATCCGCGGTAGATGATACTTATTCTTCCTCGTCACCTTATTCAACTCGCGGTAGTCCACACAATCGAAGGGAACCATCTACCATGGTAGCAAACACAACCGGTGCTCCCCACTCGGAAACACTTCTTCTGATAAATCCCTTCTTCAACAGATCGCTTACTTGCACCCCGATCTCTTCCTGCTCCCTTGGTGCCATACAACGAAGTGGCATCACTATAGTTCTGGCATCTTTCACTGAATCATTACGGAACTCAATCTCTCGGTGTGGTGGAAGTCTGGTCATTTCCTCGAAGACGTCCGGATACTAGCTAGCCACGAGCACATATGACAACTCATCATGTGGGATGTCGAGGGAATTTAGAAAACTAGCCATTACCCCATCACTAGGTAAACCACCAAACAGTACCCTTCACCCATCATCCGCTCTAACTGTCACCAAAAAGCCCTCACAATCTACCACCACCCCGTATCTTTGGACCCAATCAACTCCCAAAATAATGCCAAACCCAGTAAAGCCCAAAACAAAGCAATTACAAACAAACATGCATCCATGACTCGATAAGACCACATTACGACAAATCATGTTAAGGCTAGTTGAACCACCTATTGGGTTCATCACCGCTAAAGGTCTATCGACTATCTCGAGTTCCAATCCCAACCTATCTACCAGGTCACTAGATATGAAGGAACGGGAAGCCCTAGTATCAAACAGTACCTGAACAGGAACATCATAAACAGAAAGCATACCTTGGATAACGACATTATTTCCTTTCTCCGCCGCAGTTGGGGCATTCGACGAAGAAGGAACAACATTAATAGCATATGCTTTCACTATCTGCTGTTCTCTAGGGGGTTGCGGACACTTATCCTTGTGATGTCCCACTTGGCCACAGTTAAAGCACTTCCTTTCCGCAGGCTTCACTCGACATCCTTTAGCATAATGGCCCTTCTTGGCACAACTAAAGCACTCAACATATTTCTTATTCCTTTTCTTCTGGCCATCCTTGGTCTGATTCTGCTTTCTCTTATTCTGAGAGCCATTCTTGCCTCCACTGCTTGCTTACGGCTTTGGCTCTTCTACAGATGCAACCTCAGTCTTCGACTTAGAGTATAAACTCTCTGATCTCAAAGCTTCCCCACAATCAATTCAAACGTCTTATCGATGTGGTTAATTAGCCTTTCCCCCAAGTATCCATCCAAACCAGTTATAAACTTCTCGTTCTTCTTCTCGGCAGTATCTATAAGGTATAATTCATATTTTGATAAAGTATCAAACTTAGCAATATATTCCGAGACTTCCCTACCATTCTGCTTAAACTCCAAGAACTTTCTAAACAACTCCGACTTCTGAGCAGCTGGGATAAAATTATCACTGAATCGGGCCTTAAAATGATCCCAAGTAACTTGATCCTCAGGAGTAGCTGCCTTAATAGCATTCCACAAATTCATCGCCCGTCCTTGCAGCTGACGGGATGCAAGCTTTCTCTTCGTTGTATCCACGATACGTAAGTCTTCGAAGATACGCTCATAACTATCCAACCAATCCTGAACTTCTGTAGCCGATTCCATTCCGTGGAACGGCTTCCCACCAAGACTAGTGTAATCCTTGCAAAGCTTGGCGAAATCGGCTCTAGGCGCCTGCACCGCTGCACCACCACCATTTGCAGCATTGGGAACTGCTCCTTGCACATTTTTAAGCATCTCTCTCATGAAGTCAGTGAACATTCTCCTCATATCAGGAGCATTCCCATTATTAGCTCTTCTACCAGTACCCCTAGTATATCGGCCCATCGTTCAATATGTAAGGAGAAAACGATTAACCATCTCTTCAGTGGTGCCAGTGCAATGCGACTTCATCCTTAAATATACTAATAGTATATATATGTAACTTTTGAAAACCAAAATATAACAAATACGCACTCTCATAGACATACTATCTCTCCCTGATGTCCAAGGTTAACCACGCAACCTCCTCTGATACCAAATGTGACGGCCCGCCCCGCACCAGCCGACATTTCCAATGAAAGTGCGCTGTGTCAATGTCCAACCAGCACGGGACGGTCGTCAAAGAAAGGAAAGAAGGGAATTAGAACTAACAAGGAACCTGTAGAATGTCTCACAGCACATGGAATAAAATATAATAATAACATATTTGACATAAAACAGGTGAGGCAGTGCATAAGCCGAAAACTAAACCATCATAGCTACGGAAAATCCAAAATACAGCTTATGTTCCACATCATCATTATTACAACTTTTAAAACTGTCTCCAAAGCAAAATAAGAAAGGTACACTACAAGTGCCCAAAGTAGTGACCAACAGAGACACAGGGAGGATATCTATATATATCATACGTGGAAGCCTCCTGCTCGTCTCCGGTACAGCTACTTGTGCATACCACCTAACCTGTCTCTAGTCTGCCTATTTAAGAGCACCCAGAGTAATAAGAAGAGACATAAAACTCTGGGTCAGACAAAAGTATGGTATGAGCGATAAGCAGCAAAACAGAGCAATAACAAGTATACTAAACCATACCTGAACCTGGACCTGCAACCAAAGAGTTAGCACAACAAGATGCACAATGCTCTAAGGTGACACTAACATATGGTGTAAAGATACGGGGGTGGGGGTGTGCATGTCATAGTGATGTCAAACAATCAAGCATAACAACCATCCTCACATCTCTCACTCAGTGCGTAAAGCATACGATATCCACCGCTTTGATCACCCAAATCCTTGCTATGTTCACTCTGTCCCCATGGAGTCATGACGACTCCATTGCACTGATCCATAGCCAATAATCCTTGCTATATCCACTCTGCCCCATGAAGTCATGATGACTCCACTGCACCGGCTCATAGCCATGCTACGATCACTCTGTCCCATGGAGTAATAACTACCCCACTGCACTGATTCGTAGCCTAACAATCGTCTCTCGGTGGTGAATCAAAGTTGTAGACGTCGGTAACCCCTTTGCACACGTCCCGCAGCAAAGCCCAACCATGAAGTTAACTTGTTGGTTCCCAACTGGATCCTGAGTTACAACTTCCTATTTGGACTACCTTTGCATCTCGGGTTGTTGGTCTTCTCCTGGTCGTGATCTCCAATCTGTTCGGTTCTGTCGGGATGCCCCTCTAGTTCGTGGCTGATGATCCCATTGGTTCGGATCAGGCTCGTGACGTCTTCGCTCGAGCGGGTCGAGTCGTCAGCTCCCTCTCATGGTGGTTCGGGTCGGGTCTTAGATCCCTCTCAAGGTTGGGTCAGTTCGTGATCCTGACTCCAGAGCATCGGGTCGGTTTGAGTGTGCAAGCATGGTTCGTGGTCCACCAGGCGGTTCCGATCGTGCTCAACCATCAGGTCGGTTCGGTTTCCCCATCCAGGTCGGTTCATGATAGTCCACTCCAGGTCGGGTCGAGCTCCTCGATTCGTGGCAGTCCACTTGTGGTGCATCGGTTCAGTCGCATGCTATGGTTCATGATGCAGTAGTTCTGGGAGGTGGTTCATGAGAAGGGGGCTCCCCATGAGCGGGTCGGGTCGCCCTCCACCGATCCGATACGGTTCTTGCTCCATTTCCTGCAACTTTTCCAGCGACTGTTTTACGCCATACGACGGCGTTTTCAACCGTTCTAACTTTTCTAAGCAATCACAAAACATTCCAAAGAGTCATAGCGACATGTAGAATTGACCATAAACACCAAAACAGCAATTTGATATGTCAAAACGGATCAAACATACCCAAAACCCATATTTTCCCCTTAAGCATGTTTAAGCAAATCTAATGATAGGATTAACAAAACTTAACCAAATTAACCCAAATTTCTATCAAAGCCCTAAAATAATATTTTAGAATTTTACAAATTTTTCTATGCCAAATTTTTGCTAATTAACACTAATTACCCCTAATCAACTGTAATTAGTGAGAAACTATGCAAATCACTCACTTTAGCCACAAATAAAACTTTCAAAACTGAAACTCCACTAATTTGGGGCGATTTTTAGCGTCTAACAGAAGCTCTAACTCTAAAATGGTGCTATTTCTCCTTGATTTGATGTTGTTAAGCTTAATCCTTGATTATAGAGCGATTTGAGATGAAATTAGAAGGTGGAGGCCATGGCTATGGTTAGAGAAATGTTTTAGGCGGCTGAAAAATGAAATTAAAATCGTTTTCCTACTGTTCTCAGCCTCCTCATAACCCTAATCCCGAAATGGGTTATGGGCCCTCTTGCTATTCACCTTAATTAGGCCCGGTTAAGTTGTTTTTCACCTTCTAAACCTTGTTTCAGCCATATCTCCCAAACGTTGAGTTCGTTTGGCTAATGTTACCACTCTACGAAAAGGTAAACCATCATCCAGATCTAATGGAAGTGGTTTCAGGTCAAAACTCCTTACCAATCAAAAGTTAAGGCCGAAACAAGATCAGCTAGGGGCAAAACGGTCATTTAAAAATCGGCAAAATTCATGAACATGAGAAATGACCCCAATAGTCATCTCCCAAAGTTACATGGCTATACGACTTCGCTTGAGAAAGAAATAAATATTCTACGATCCCTTGATGCATAGAATGTAGGTCGTTACACTAGATCTCAGTATGCCTAGTCATGATATCACTATTAAATTAGTTGTCTGATCATGTCACCTTATGCCTATTATGTTAGTTTGCCTAATTATGTCATCTTATGCCAGTTTTATTTACTATTCCTATTCTTGTTTTCTTCTCTCCCTTTCTTCCCTTTTTGTTTTTATAGCCAGGCTACCTTCGAGTCTAGGCCTATCACTGAAATATGCGAACGCACGAGTTTGGGACGAATGGGAATGATTAATTTGGGGCATAATTCACATTGTAAGCATGATTGGGAATTTCGAGCATAATTTGTACCTTGAACCAAAACTTGGGATTTGGGGGCATAATTTATATCTTGATATAAATCTGGGGCATAACTTGTATCGTAGATCGGATGGGGATTTGGGGCATAATAAACATGAAACTTGGTTAGTAATGAAATTGCCTAGATTTTCAGTAATTAAAAACTGTAACTGCGCTTAGACATGAGGTTAGAT
The DNA here is from genome assembly GCA_030737875.1 of Allium sativum. Classification (NCBI taxonomy): domain Eukaryota; kingdom Viridiplantae; phylum Streptophyta; class Magnoliopsida; order Asparagales; family Amaryllidaceae; genus Allium; species Allium sativum. The sequence continues at coordinate 572,773,213 of CM060921.1, read as the reverse complement.
TACACTTGTAGTAGAAGTCTGCCCGGAATCGCCCGACAAATCCAGCGACCACAAGTGGTAAATCTAATGTGAGGGGTTTAAGTGCATAAATGTACACGTTACGGTGCTAAGACACGAAGTTAATTCTGACTTGTGGAAGAAGTATGTTTGGACCTAACCGGCATATCCAACATCCATAAGTGGTAGACTTAATATGGGAGGTCTAGCGTAGGTAATAACCATAAATGAATGAATGGTGATGAACTTGTAATACTTAACCTGTTTGAATCCATAAGGATTACATGAATCTATAAACTTGAGTAGGGGTTAAGTAAACTTGATTGAATCAGTGTGAGGGTTAAGTAAATCTTGTGGAGGTGGGTTTTATATATATATATATATATATATATATACACACACATATATATATATATATATAGGCCCACAAACTTAACCTGCAGGGTTATGCAATCCTATTAAACTAGTAGGCATAAACTTTTGAAATCCTAGTAGTGGGGATGCAAGCCGAGGGGGAAGCTTGTATCATCTGGTGTGTGGGACCTGTTTCAGTCAGTAACCCATCTTGGTATCAAACAAGGAACCCCGAACTAGGTCGGGGTCTGGGCACGCTTACTGGGCTGATTATAAGAGGTCACTTGAGGGACGATGTAGACGGTGCATTCCGACAGGGTCATGTGCGTGCATGACAGCATGTGTCCAGTCTAGGGAGGTTAAGACGCTGTGACACCTGTAGATATGGTTTGTGCACATCTTGTAAAAAAAGGATTTCCATTTTAGGAAGTGATACATCCTACTGTGGGGCCAACACTGGGTATCTACGAGTTAGGGAGTCGATCGATTGGGGGTAGTAATTGGGGTACATCTTGTCTTGCTTGTTTAGGAGCCCATACTTGTCGTTGGGGGTTAACAACTGTAACTCTATTGGGCTACCTGTTATTGTATGGGGTGAAACCTCTCACTAGAAGTACACCTGAGTCTACCATCTTATACTTGGTGGGATTATCATGTTCTTGTTATACTAGTATTGGTGCAAAGAGAAGTATTAGAGAAGCACAATGCATGTTCTGTTTATCCTGTTTACCTTGTTATACCTGCCTCATGGCACTGTTATCTCTCTCCAACTTATATGCCTGTCAAGATGCTTTTACTTATTTATATGCTAAAAGTAACTGGACTTGCCAGACTTTATTCCGACCCATTTTGTTTCCTCTTCTCTTTCTTCCGTCCCCCTAGATTCTCAGGGTGGGAATACTCAAGCTTGATTAGGATTCTTCTCTTCTGCTTGGAGCTGCTTAGATGTATTGCTCGATTTCGAATTTGCTCTACTATGGCTATATTTTGGGGATTATGCTCTTTTTATATCATTGTACTCTGATGATGATTTTTGTACAAGGCATAAGTTTTATGTTTTCGGAATTCCAGACTTATTATGTAACTGGGTTTGAACCACGAAGCTATCTGTTTAATAAAGTTTTAATTCCGCTGTTATTTTATATCTGTCTTGTAATGTTTCTATTATTGTTTACCTATAACGCTTCACAAAACTTAATGCATTCTTTTAAAGAGTGACATTAACGAACGTGGGGGTGTCACGGTATTGATCAATGATAAAAATGAAACGAATAACTTTAGCTGTACTGCATTTCTCAATAATCATATTTCCTGAAAATACCATATATACGCATAATGTCTAATCAAAAATTGAGTAAAAGCGTATAATCATAGAACCAAGATTTCACATTCTTTAATATGAATGATTCGAAAAACTTGCAGATCTGTACATAAAATTATTAAACTAAAAAATTACATGTTTTAGATTCAATTTATACAATACATATAAAGATCTTTGAGATCTTTCTTTTCAAATCAGAATTACCTCTTATCTTTATATAAACTGCAGGTTCTTAATTTTTCATTTTTATAACAAAAATTGCTTTTGCATTCACTTTTGGTGTGCTAAATTAAGATCAACATTTAGACCTTAACTTAATATGATCTTTGAGATGCATATTATTTTTATAGAAGTTATTCTAAGAAACAATAAAACATTTCTTTTGGAAATATGATATGCTCTAAAGTTACTATAATAAAACTTCAAGTTTTACCATAATTTATATAATATTATTGCACATTTTAAATTGAAGCAACTTTTCTAGAATGTGCTTTTGTTTACATACGAGTCATTTTACTACTTTTCTTTAAGAAAATAGTATTTATTGTAAATGTAATAATCTCTTTCAACAATAAGTTCCTTTAAGAAATTATGTGTGGCAAAAAATTGGAATATAAGGCTTTTGCCTTCTATTGAAACTATTCCTTTCATTGCCTTTTCAAATTCTTTCCTATTATCTAACTCTATATCCTTTGCAATAAGCAAATATTAAGCACACTTATATGCTTTGAGTCTTTATTTCGTTTTTTGAAGGCTTTAATTTTTCAGTCTTTTCCATACGAACTTTAGGTTCCCTTTTGTTCCAAATTTGAATGGTTTTGTTTACATCATGTTTCAAATTTTCCTTTTTCAATTTCACTTTCAATGATAAATCAATATTGCTATTGAATTTAAATGCTACACCACAACATTTATACCCATAATTTTGTTGGGTATACGTAAAAAAAATAATCAATTTTTAGGAGATATTCTGTCTTTGTTGGGTATACATAAAAAAACATTTTTTTTTCATGGGATATTCTATCTTCAGTCTATCTAAAAGGTTTATGTAAGAAAAGTGTTAGTAGATTGGAAAAGATAAAATTAGATTTACCTCTATATCGTTAATAATGTAAATAACATATACATAATCAAATCTCCACCAAATTAGAATTTAAAAATCAAAATCAAATCTACAACGAATTGAAAGAATAATTCTAGACACATATGTAGGATCAAGAAAAATAATTAGATCTAAAAAAATAGATCCATTAGAACCCAATCTAGATCTACAAAAAAAAACAAATCTTGAAGTTTGAATCAGATTTAGAAGAATAGAAGATATAACAAATTCATTGATCCATTAATCAAAGATTGTCAAACAAAAGAAAATAATTGCAGAACAAATCTAGAAATCCATGAATTAATAATTCAAATGAAAATTACTTGCATCACAAATACTAGATGTATATCTAAAAGATTTCAAACAATAGCTCTAATAAAATCTCTTACTGATAATGTGTTATGAAATAAAACAAAATAAATAAAAGAGAAGAAGCCATTAGAGAGAATGGAAGAGAAAAGGGAGTGACTTTTCATTTCATTTGATTCAGGCATACAATACAATGTAAACAATCTCTATATTTATAGAGTATACTTGCCATGTAAATTGCAGTAAAATCCCTTAGCATATTCATCCTTATTACTTTTACATATTACAACATATTATTATTTAAAGAACGGAAAATAACATATAAAAATGAAAAAAAGTCTTTCTTCAATGACTTACAAAATATAGGCTAAAGGGATGTAAAGCGATACCACAATAACCATAAGACGCACACAACCTTAAAAAAAAAACAGAACAAAACAACTTGCAGCCACGAAAAAACAATAGGCTACCACAACAGCACACTGCTCTCAAACTCACAAAAGTAGATCCAAGGAAACCAACTAGCCAATCCAATAAACAACCAACCAGAAATCTCTTGCAGTTGAGACCAAGCAATTATACACCTAATATTCTAGATTGAGGAGAGGCCTAAAAATCGTTCCCAACCCTAGAAATCTTCATCTCCTAGCAATTAAAACCTCATCCAACTCCTAACACCGCAGGTCGTTCCAGTATTTGGAAAAAAACTCAACCAACTCCTGCTTGAGGCTGTAATCCATGACTTTTGTAGAAAACATTGGCCATAGCAAACGAGACTGAATAGAGCTTACCCAAAAAAGGCCTGCCTCGAAAAGTGTAATGAACATTATCAGACACATGACAGATGATTGAACCTGAAATCATGGGGGAATCATCAAAAACCATCTTATTTTGGGAACACCATAAATTTCAAATGATGAGAGAAGGTATAAGCCTAAAAAGGATTTACATAAGGTCCATTCCATGCCCCCTTTCCCTCTAGTGACGAAGGAATCCAAGTAAGGTCAAGGGAAGCCCTTGAAACCCAACCAATATTCCAAAGTGAGACCACACCAAAATCACACACTCACTAACAGGAAAAGGTGCTCTATTGACTCAAAAGATTCCGATCGACAACACCTGCAGCGAGATACGAGGGGGATGCCAATCATCGTAAAGTTAGCATCCAAAGGAACCCCCTCGTGGAGAACCTTCCATGGAAGAATAGAGACCTTAGGAGACTACAGATAAGCTTATATTTGGACCTGACATGATTAGAGATACATCCGAGAAGGTCGAGTTGATTAGAAGACGGATGAAAGCGACCCAAGACCGACAGAAATCCTATGCTGATAAGCGAAGATCCGATTTGGAGTTTGATGTTGGGGATATGGTTTTCGTAAAGGTTTCTCCTTTGCGGAATGTGGTCCGATTTGGAGCTGTTGGGAAGTTAGCACCGAGATTTGTTGGACCCTTCCCTATCATAGAGAGAATTGGGAAGATGGCTTATAAAGTGCAATTGCCCGAGAAGCTGTCCGGAGTGCATAATGTTTTTCATGTCTCGCATCTCCGAAAGTGCCTACATGAGTCCGCTGAGGTGGTTGAACCTAGCATTCTTGAAGACGTGGAAGTAGAGAAAGAGGCAACTTTGAGGAGAGCTCCGATTCGTATCTTGGGGACGGAGACCAAGAAGCTAAGGAATCGAGAGGTCAAATTGGTGAAGGTTCAATGGGGTGAAGCCGAAGAAGACGCAACTTGGGGAACCGAGGAGAAGATGCGTGGGCTTTATCCATTCCTTTTTTAGGGTACACTCTCAATCTCTTTCCTTTATTAGCATATCTTTCTCTTTGCTATCCATGCTTATCTAGTTATCGTGCTAATCTTGTCATGAGAACCTTAGGTAGAAACCCTTTGGATGAAACATGTGTTTGAGACATGTTATGTTTGATGGTTGCAAGTGGTTGCAAGTGTTTGCAAGTGGTTACTCGTGGATGCATGATACACATTAGGCACTAGATCGGCTCACACACTCGTCATATTGCATGTGCATGAGTGTTTATGCTTATTCTTGGATGAAATTTGTATGCCATCACATGGATGTTGCATATGGATGTATGATTGAGCACGCATGTAGATATTATACATTATGTTAGGGATTTGCATACATATGGATACATTTCACTAACATATTTTGCATTGATCTTTGCATTAGATAAGTACATATACACACACTTTTGCATATGTTCATACAACATTTAGAATCTTTTAAGGACAATGATTGCTCGTGGATGATGCTTTGAGTAGATGGATGATTGGATGGTAGGATACGTTCTTCCTAACTTGAAGATTTCGGGGACGAAATCCTTTAAGGAGGGGAGAATGTAACAACCCGTATTTTCAATAACCTGTTATAACATAAATCGAGACAGAATTTAATTCAAAAATCTGAATGAAGGGAAACGGGCTATGCCATTGCGTTCGTCTCGGAAAAATACGCGAAATAGAGTCCGAGTTTTCGAAAATCGGAGTCCGTATGACCCAGTTAAGGCCCATTGAAGTTTTCAGAAATCTCCATGTTAAAAACAGATTTAAATTTTAAATTAAAAACAAGGATTAGGGCTAACTGGCGTCAGGCGGGAAAACTCCCGCCAGGACCCCCATGTCGACAGGCATGTCGACAGGGTCCCCAGGGTGTCGACAGCCCTGTCGACAGCCCTGTCGACACGGGGTGGCCGGGCAGTTTTGCCTGGCGCACCATTTTGATTTGGGCTTGGTTGTGTGGCCTGGTTCTGGAGAATTCCGAAATATGATGGACCTAATTCAACCTAGGGTTAATCCTATGGTCTAAATCACTAGCCTAATCTATAAATAAGACCCTAACCTACCCTAAATCACTCATTATTCACTCTAGCAACCAAACTATGTCAAATTGAATTCTCAAATGGCCTCCACCTAAGAACCCTAGCCTCCATCCTCTTCAAAAATCATTTCTATGAAGGTTTTGATGTTCATACAAGCATTTCTAAGTTGTATGAATGATCATTAGCTTGCATACATCATCAAGTTGCAAGCTTTAATTGCTAAAGCTAGAGTTTTTGGGATTTTGGTTAATTGGAGCTTTGTTTTGGGTTTTTATATGCTTGCATAAAAGGGCTTCTCAATCTTTATTAGTAGATTTGTGTCTTCATAATATTGGTAAGCCCTCTTACCTTCATTTTAGAAACTCTAAAGTTAATATGTGATGAAAGTTGGGATTTATGCATGTTTAATAAGTTATGCATGCTTATGCGAGTTCACTATGCTATGTTATGCATGTTTAATAAGTTATGCATGCTTATGCGAGTTCACTATGCTATGTTACACATGTTTGATAAGTTATGCATGTTTATGCAAGTTCACTATGCCATGATTTGCAAGTTTAACAAGTTATGCATGTTTATGCAAGTTCACTATGCCATGATTTGCAAGTTTAACAAGTTATGCATGTTTATGCAAGTTCACTATGCTAAGTTATGCAAGTCCAACATGTTATGCATGTTTACTATGATATGTAAGATTCATCATGTATGTTGTGTCAAGTTCCCTCTTTCTATCCTTTATGCGTTATAACGAGTATGTAAGCGATAGAATGACGTTGGGGGGTTTGGGGTAAAACTTAAAATACATGAAAATATGAGATTGGGAATTTACCTATTAAGTTAGGTCTACCCCTTGGGAATTTACCTATTAAGTTAGGTCTACCCAAGTATTTGTTAAACTTGTAATTATGTTTTGAAAATAAAGTGGACATGACACTTAGAAAACATAAGTGTGGCCAACTCGAGGTTGGGTTGAGTTTGTAGCGTAAACCTACCCGGAACCGACCGGCTTAACTAGTTGCTACAAACAATAGGACCCAATGTGAGAAGTTGGTCATGTGTACCTTGGACCCGAGGTTAGACCAAGTTGTGGTGTAAAGCTACCCGGACCCGCCCGGCCTAACTAGTAACCACAACAAGGTCTAATGTGAGAGGTTGGGTGCATTAAATTAATTAATGCCTCATGATTAGGGTTAAGTCATGGCCCACTAATACTTAACCAATTTTGGGGATACGAGGGATTAAATGGGGTTAAGTGGTGAACTGTTGGTTACACTTAATTAATTTAATCCATGATTGGTGAGGGGTTAAACCACACTTAACCCTCTTAGAAAACCCTAGCAACGTGGTCTGTTCCAGCAGTAATCCCAGTTCGGTATCATTCACAACCCTAGAGGCTAGGCTAGGGCGGGGCACGATTACTGGACTGATGTAAGCGACCAAAGCGACGGCTGAGTGGTACAGCGGTGCGGGTCCAGGCGGGATACGGACGTGCACGTAGTACGGTGTTGGACAAACTCGAGGCACGGGTACCAGTAGGTTTAAACTGTGCATTATTGCTTAGGTGTCCGGGGTTGACACCCGAGGGCTTGATACACCCGAAGGTGGACCCAGCACAGTCTGACTACAACCATATGTGGGCCGTATGGACACCAACACTTGACGTGTTAGGTTTATAGGGAGCCGATCGATTAGACCGTTGGGCTGGACCTTGCATTAAGGCCACCTCATGCAATTGGGCCAAAGTTTGGGCTGAGGGATCAATACCTGTTATGTTAGTTTGCTAGTACACTGTGGTGCAAAGCTTAATCTTCTTTATGTGATGACACCTTTATCTATTGCCAGTATGTTCATCTCAGTTTCCATCATGATGTTAGCTTTATTAGTTTATAGACTGATCGTAGTAGGGCTTACCAGTCTTTTTGACTGACCTGTTTTCTTTCGCTTCTTTTCTTCCGTCCCCCCCCCCCCAGGTTCTCAGGGAGGGAACAGTGGTGCTTAGCTTGGATCGCTTGCTTGTTCGCTGGATAGCTCATGTATGTCTGGACATTGAGCTCGCTATGGTTTATCATCTTTATTTTTGGGGATAGCACTATGTATTTCAGTATTTCTGTTTATGTTGTACTAGACATGTTTATTTTGGCAGATGACTTTATGATGTACTAAGACTTGTTTTGAGATGGTTTGAGATATTCCGCTGTTTTATTCTCACTTACTCTGTTTTACGTATATATTTATGTTAATGTTCTGCCTTGATATATCATTATGCATGCTTACCCAGTTCTAACGCCCCCCAGAAGCTAGTGCCCCCGAAAGAGTGACCCTAGCGGAGGTGGGGTGTTACAAATTTGGTATCAGAGCATATGGTTTACAAGAAAGAACAAAAAGTTTTTAAAAGACTTTTGAAAAACTATTTTCAAAACAAGTATAAAGTATTTTCCAAAGAAAAGTCTAGTATTTTAAAAGGCTATTCCCCAAAAAGCCATTAGCGTTATCCTTCGTTCCCTTGGCCTAATCTTATCTTATCTTTCGTTTCAGTATGGCTGAGAATCTTGCTATCCCGGATGGAGTAAATGTACCACTCTGGTATAGGAGACTTCTTGAAGCTAGGGCGGTAGCTGGCCCCGCAAACCCTACTCCCACTCCTCCTCCTGTAGTTGAGAATCCTCCCCCTAATGTTAATATTCCTCCTCCCGTTGCTAATGTTCCTCCTCCTCCTGTTGCTGAGGCTCCTCTTCCTCCTCCTCCCCCTCAGCATCTTCAGGTTGAGTTCACGAAGGTTTGTAAAGACTTCAAGGCGATGGGAGGCAAGAATTTCCTAGGCACGGAATCTTTTGTTGAAGCTAGGAATTGGCTGAAAGACACTGAGGACCTGTTTGCTATCTTTGGGATTGATGACGAGAGGAAGATCTTATTGACAGTGTGGCTTTTGAAGGATGAAGCGGCCTATTGGTGGGAGGTCACCAATGGGACGAGGCCCGTTGAGACTTGGGCCGATTTGAGGGCAAGATTTGTGACCAAGTTTCTATCTTCTGCTGAGGCGAATTTACAGATGGAGAAGTTCATTGCATTAAAGCAAGGTGATATGTCTGTCAAGGAGTATGTGAACAAGTTTAATCAGCTGGCCCATTTTGGTTTGGATATGGTGAACACTCCTGAGAAGAAGGCTCTTCGATTTGCTAGAGGATTGAATGAGCCGCTGCAGGGTTTGGCGATGTCACATATTCCGCATGGGGCTACTTTTGAGAGTTTGGTCAATATGGCTCTACTTCAGGGAGATGGAAAGAAAGAGGTCAAGACGAGTGATACTCAAGCAAAGAAGACTGATTCTCAAGGTAAAGGCAATCAAGGTGGTCAAAGCAGTCAGGGGAATCAGAGCAAGAACAAGAAGGGGAACAACAACAAAGGCAAGGGAAAGTGCAATTACTGTGGTGCGCCTGGACACTTTGCTAAGGATTGTAGGAAGAAGAAAAGGAAGCTTAGTGGTGGATGTTTTTCCTGTGGTGAGACTGGACACTTCAGCAAGGAATGCCCAAAGAAGAAAGGACAGGCTGGATCTTCAGGAGGGCAAGTTCATGCTCTCAATACCGCTCCAGTTCCCGATCGAGGTAGTGTTTCTGTTGAGAACCTTGTTTATGTTTCCGATCTTCCAGTTCGTACCTTGTTTGATTCTGGTGCATCACATAGCTTTATTTCATCTGATCTTGTTGATAGTTTGCACCTTAGTACAAGCTTAGTGGATGATCCCGTTTGTGTTTCGAATCCCATTGGGGGTTCTGCTCATCTATCTATGATATGTGAGGATCTGAGGATCTCTATACTCAGTGTAGAGTTCTTGTGTAGTGCGTATGTTCTTGGTTTCAGGGGATACAGATTGATATTGGGCATGGATTGGCTGTCCAGATATGGAGCCATTCTTGATTGTGAGCATAGGGTTGTGAGGCTTGTGACTCGCCTTGGCAACACCTTAGAGATTTCATGCAATCCGAAGGATCCCGTCATGTTGTGCTATCTTGAATCTCTCGACTCGTCAGAGGAAACCCTTCAGTCTGTAAGGGTGGTCCGAGATTATCCAGATGTTTTTGAGGAAGTTAAGGGGTTGCCCCCTAAACGAGAGATTGATTTTCGCATTTATCTGGTGGATAATGCTAAGCCTGTTTCTTTGCCCGTTCGGCACATGGCTCCGCGTGAGAGACGGGAGCTCAGCAAGCAAGTAAAGGAGTTACTTGAGAAGAACTTCATCAGACGAAGTATATCCGAATGGGGAGCGCCTGTGGTGTTTGCTACTAAGGCAGATGGTTCTCTTCGACTCTGTGTGGATTATAGAGAATTGAATAAGCTGACTAAGAAGAACAGACACCCTTTACCGAGGATCGACGATCTCTTTGACCAGCTTGTTGGTGCTTCTGTTTTCTCTCAGCTTGATCTTGCTACTGGATTTCATCAGCTCAGAGTGGCTGAAGATAGTATAGACAAGACTGCATTCAGAACTCCAGATGGATTCTTTGAATGGCTTGTTATGCCGTTCGGTTTGACGAATGCACCAGCGTATTTCGTGGACTTGATGAGTAGGGTGTTTCGAGAGTTCTTGAACAAGTTTGTCGTGGTCTTTGTGGATGATATTCTGATCTTCTCCAAGGATGAAGAAGAGCACGCGAGGCATCTTGTAGAGGTGATGGATACGCTCAGAGCGCATCAGTTAAAGGCCAAGTTCTCCAAGTGTCACTTTTGGAGAAGGGAAGTTAGATTCCTTGGGCATATCGTATCCAAGCAAGGCTTAGCGGTAGATCCCGCTAAGGTGGTTGCAGTTCAGGATTGGAAGACTCCAAGGAATGCAACCGAGGTGAGAAGTTTTCTAGGTCTTGCGGGTTTTTACCGGAAGTTCATCAAGGACTTCGCGAAGATATCCGCTCCTCTTACTAAGTTGACGAAGAAGCACTTAGTTTTTGCTTGGGATATAGACTGTGAGCTTGCTTTTCAGAGACTCAAGAGAGCCCTTACCTCAGCACCAGTTCTAGCTTTACCCGATGGTGGTAAGATGTTTACCGTGTACACTGATGCTTGTGGCACGGGATTGGGCGCCGTTCTGATGCAAGAGGGCAGAGTTATATGTTTTGGTGGTAGGCAACTTAAGGTGCATGAGAAGAAATATCCCACTCATGATCTAGAGCTGGCAGCGATAGTATATGCACTCAAGGCTTGGCGTCATTATCTTCTGGGAGAGAGATTTGAGCTGTATACTGATCATAAGTCTTTGAAGTATCTCTTTTCGCAGAAGGATCTGAACTTGAGGCAGCAAAGATGGATGGAATTCTTGGCGTCCTATGATTTTGATATAGCCTATACCCCTGGCAAGGGGAATGTTGTAGCGGATGCGTTGAGTAGAAAAAGGTTGACACTAAGTCCTCTATTTGTTGAGATGAAGAATTTAGAGTTCTTGGCAACCTTTGATTTCTCTTTGGCAGTTGAGTCGATGACCGGTTCTTTAGCATCTCTTGAGCTCAGACCTACCCTTCTGGATCAAGTTGGGGCTTCGCAGAAGGAAGACCCTCAGATAATTGAGATCATGGATAAGCTGATTCGAGGGGAGACATCTAGTCACCTTGCTCGATATTCTATAGATGATAAGGGTTGGCTGAGGAGAGACGGAAGGCTTTGTGTTCCGATGGTAGAAGACTTGGTGAGGAAAGTTCTTGATGAAGCACATCGCTCCAAGTTGACTATACATCCGGGTGGAGATAAGATGTATAAGGATATGAAGCGCATTTTCTTCTGGCCTAGAATGAAGAAGGATGTGGCCGAGTTTGTCTCTAGATGTGTTGTTTGTCAGAGAGTAAAAGCCGAGTCGAAGAAGCCCGGTGGGCTATTGCATCCTCTAGAGGTCCCGCTATGGAAGTGGGAGAGTATTTCTATGGACTTTGTTGACGGATTGCCAAGGTCAAGAAAAGGGAATACAAGCATATGGGTCATTGTAGATAGGCTTACGAAGAGCGCTCATTTCATTCCGGTGAAGAGCAAAAGGACCGCATCTGGACTAGCATCAGTATATCTTCGTGAGATAGTACGACTACATGGAGTCCCTTCCAGCATAGTCAGTGACCGAGACCCCATCTTTACTAGTCAGTTCTGGAACAGTTTGCAGGAAGCTATGGGCACGAGGTTGAACCCGAGTACGGCCTATCACCCACAAACGGACGGTCAAACAGAAAGGGTGAATAGGGTACTTGAGGACTTGTTGAGGCTTTGCATTCTGGACTTTGGTGGTACTTGGGAAGACCATCTTCCTCTTGTTGAGTTTGCATATAATAACAGTTATCAGGCAAGCATAGGGATGGCACCACTTGAAGCTTTATATGGGAGGCCGTGCAAGTCGCCTACATGTTGGTGGGAGACTACAGATAAGCTTATACTTGGACCTGACATGATTAGAGATACATCCGAGAAGGTCGAGTTGATTAGAAGACGGATGAAAGCGGCCCAAGACCGACAGAAATCCTATGCTGATAAGCGAAGATCCGATTTGGAGTTTGATGTTGGGGATATGGTTTTCGTAAAGGTTTCTCCTTTGCGGAATGTGGTCCGATTTGGAGCTGTTTGGAAGTTAGCACCGAGATTTGTTGGACCCTTCCCTATCATAGAGAGAATTGGGAAGATGGCTTATAAAGTGCAATTGCCCGAGAAGCTGTCCGGAGTGCATAATGTTTTTCATGTCTCGCATCTCCGAAAGTGCCTACATGAGTCCGCTGAGGTGGTTGAACCTAGCATTCTTGAAGACGTGGAAGTAGAGAAAGAGGCAACTTTGAGGAGAGCTCCGATTCGTATCTTGGGGACGGAGACCAAGAAGCTAAGGAATCGAGAGGTCAAATTGGTGAAGGTTCAATGGGGTGAAGCCGAAGAAGACGCAACTTGGGAAACCGAGGAGAAGATGCGTGGGCTTTATCCATTCCTTTTTGAGGGTACACTCTCAATCTCTTTCCTTTATTAGCATATCTTTCTCTTTGCTATCCATGCTTATCTAGTTATCGTGCTAATCTTGTCATGAGAACCTTAGGTAGAAACCCTTTGGATGAAACATGTGTTTGAGACATGTTATGTTTGATGGTTGCAAGTGGTTGCAAGTGTTTGCAAGTGGTTACTCGTGGATGCATGATACACATTAGGCACTAGATCGGCTCACACACTCCTCATATTGCATGTGCATGAGTGTTTATGCTTATTCTTGGATGAAATTTGTATGCCATCACATGGATGTTGCATATGGATGTATGATTGAGCACGCATGTAGATATTATACATTATGTTAGGGATTTGCATACATATGGATACATTTCACTAACATATTTTGCATTGATCTTTGCATTAGATAAGTACATATACACACACTTTTGCATATGTTCATACAGCATTTAGAATCCTTTAAGGACAATGATTGCTCGTGGATGATGCTTTGAGTAGATGGATGATTGGATGGTAGGATACGTTCTTCCTAACTTGAAGATTTCGGGGACGAAATCCTTTAAGGAGGGGAGAATGTAACAACCCGTATTTTCAATAACCTGTTATAACATAAATCGAGGCAGAATTTAATTCAAAAATCTGAATGAAGGGAAACGGGCTATGCCATTGCGTTCGTCTCGGAAAAATACGCGAAATAGAGTCCGAGTTTTCGAAAATCGGAGTCCGTATGACCCAGTTAAGGCCCATTGAAGTTTTCAGAAATCTCCATGTTAAAAACAGATTTAAATTTTAAATTAAAAACAAGGATTAGGGCTAACTGGCGTCAGGCGGGAAAACTCCCGCCAGGACCCCCATGTCGACAGGCATGTCGACAGGGTCCCCAGGGTGTCGACAGCCCTGTCGACACGGGGTGGCCGGGCAGTTTTGCCTGGCGCACCATTTTGATTTGGGCTTGGTTGTGTGGCCTGGTTCTGGAGAATTCCGAAATCTGATGGACCTAATTCAACCTAGGGTTAATCCTATGGTCTAAATCACTAGCCTAATCTATAAATAAGACCCTAACCTACCCTAAATCACTCATTATTCACTCTAGCAACCAAACTATGTCAAATTGAATTCTCAAATGGCCTCCACCTAAGAACCCTAGCCTCCATCCTCTTCAAAAATCATTTCTATGAAGGTTTTGATGTTCATACAAGCATTTCTAAGTTGTATGAATGATCATTAGCTTGCATACATCATCAAGTTGCAAGCTTTAATTGCTAAAGCTAGAGTTTTTGGGATTTTTGTTAATTGGAGCTTTGTTTTGGGTTTTTATATGCTTGCATAAAAGGGCTTCTCAATCTTTATTAGTAGATTTGTGTCTTCATAATATTGGTAAGCCCTCTTACCTTCATTTTAGAAACTCTAAAGTTAATATATGATGAAAGTTGGGATTTATGCATGTTTAATAAGTTATGCATGCTTATGCGAGTTCACTATGCTATGTTATGCATGTTTAATAAGTTATGCATGCTTATGCGAGTTCACTATGCTATGTTACACATGTTTGATAAGTTATGCATGTTTATGCAAGTTCACTATGCCATGATTTGCAAGTTTAACAAGTTATGCATGTTTATGCAAGTTCACTATGCCATGATTTGCAAGTTTAACAAGTTATGCATGTTTATGCAAGTTCACTATGCTAAGTTATGCAAGTCCAACATGTTATGCATGTTTACTATGATATGTAAGATTCATCATGTATGTTGTGTCAAGTTCCCTCTTTCTATCCTTTATGCGTTATAACGAGTATGTAAGCGATAGAATGACGTTGGGGGGTTTGGGGTAAAACTTAAAATACATGAAAATATGAGATTGGGAATTTACCTATTAAGTTAGGTCTACCCCTTGGGAATTTACCTATTAAGTTAGGTCTACCCAAGTATTTGTTAAACTTGTAATTATGTTTTGAAAATAAAGTGGACATGACACTTAGAAAACATAAGTGTGGCCAACTCGAGGTTGGGTTGAGTTTGTAGCGTAAACCTACCCGGAACCGACCGGCTTAACTAGTTGCTACAAACAATAGGACCCAATGTGAGAAGTTGGTCATGTATACCTTGGACCCGAGGTTAGACCAAGTTGTGGAGTAAAGCTACCCGGACCCGCCCGGCCTAACTAGTAACCACAACAAGGTCTAATGTGAGAGGTTGGGTGCATTAAATTAATTAATGCCTCATGATTAGGGTTAAGTCATGGCCCACTAATACTTAACCAATTTTGGGGATACGAGGGATTAAATGGGGTTAAGTGGTGAACTGTTGGTTACACTTAATTAATTTAATCCATGATTGGTGAGGGGTTAAACCACACTTAACCCTCTTAGAAAACCCTAGCAACGTGGTCTGTTCCAGCAGTAATCCCAGTTCGGTATCATTCACAACCCTAGAGGCTAGGCTAGGGCGGGGCACGATTACTGGACTGATGTAAGCGACCAAAGCGACGGCTGAGTGGTACAGCGGTGCGGGTCCAGGCGGGCTACGGACGTGCATGTAGTACGGTGTTGGACAAACTCGAGGCACGGGTACCAGTAGGTTTAGACTGTGCATTATTGCTTAGGTGTCCGGGGTTGACACCCGAGGGCTTGATACACCCGAAGGTGGACCCAGCACAGTCTGACTACAACCATATGTGGGCCGTATGGACACCAACACTTGACGTGTTAGGTTTATAGGGAGCCGATCGATTAGACCGTTGGTCTGGACCTTGCATTAAGGTCACCTCATGCAATTGGGCCAAAGTTTGGGCTGAGGGATCAATACCTGTTATGTTAGTTTGCTAGTACACTGTGGTGCAAAGCTTAATCTTCTTTATGTGATGACACCTTTATCTATTGCCAGTATGTTCATCTCAGTTTCCATCATGATGTTAGCTTTATTAGTTTATAGACTGATCGTAGTAGGGCTTACCAGTCTTTTTGACTGACCTGTTTTCTTTCGCTTCTTTTCTTCCGTTTCCCCCCCCCCCCCAAGGTTCTCAGGGAGGGAACAGTGGTGCTTAGCTTGGATCGCTTGCTTGTTCGCTGGATAGCTCATGTATGTCTGGACATTGAGCTCGCTATGGTTTATCATCTTTATTTTTGGGGATAGCACTATGTATTTCAGTATTTCTGTTTATGTTGTACTAGACATGTTTATTTTGGCAGATGACTTTATGATGTACTAAGACTTGTTTTGAGATGGTTTGAGATATTCCGCTGTTTTATTCTCACTTACTCCGTTTTACGTATATATTTATGTTAATGTTCTGCCTTGATATATCATTATGCATGCTTACCCAGTTCTAACGCCCCCCAGAAGCTAGTGCCCCCGAAAGAGTGACCCTAGCGGAGGTGGGGTGTTACAGGTGCCATACAACGAAGTGGCATCACTATAGTTCTAGCATCTTTCACTGAATCATTACGGAACTCAATCTCTCGGTGTGGTGGAAGTCTGGTCATTTCCTCGAAGACGTCCGGATACTAGCTAGCCACGAGCACATATGACAACTCATCATGTGGGATGTCGAGGGAATTTAGAAAACTAGCCATTACCCCATCACTAGGTAAACCACCAAACAGTACCCTTCACCCATCATCCGCTCTAACTGTCACCAAAAAGCCCTCACAATCTACCACCACCCCGTATCTTTGGACCCAATCAACTCCCTAAATAATGCCAAACCCAGTAAAGCCCAAAACAAAGCAATTACAAACAAACATGCATCCATGACTCGATAAGACCACATTACGACAAATCATATTAAGGCTAGTTGAACCACCTATTGGGTTCATCACCGCTAAAGGTCTATCGACTATCTCGAGTTCCAATCCCAACCTATCTACCAGGTCACTAGATATGAAGGAACGGGAAGCCCTAGTATCAAACAGTACCTGAATAGGAACATCATAAACAGAAAGCATACCTTGGATAACGACATTATTTCCTTTCTCCGCCGCAGTTGGGGCATTCGACGAAGAAGGAACAACATTAATAGCATATGCTTTCACTATCTGCTGTTCTCTAGGGGGTTGCAGACACTTATCCTTGTGATGTCCCACTTGGCCACAGTTAAAGCACTTCCTGTCCGCAGGCTTCACTCGACATTCTTTAGCATAATGGCCCTTCTTGGCACAACTAAAGCACTCAACATATTTCTTATTCTTTTTCTTCTGGCCATCCTTGGTCTGATTCTGCTTTCTCTTATTCTGAGAGCCATTCTTGCCTCCACTGCTTGCTTACGGCTTTGGCTCTTCTACAGATGCAACCTCAGTCTTCGACTTAGAGTATAAACTCTCTGATCTCAAAGCTTTCCCCACAATCAATTCAAACGTCTTATCGATGTGGTTAATTAGCCTTTCCCCTAAGTATCCATCCAAACCAGTTATAAACTTCTCGTTCTTCTTCTCGGCAGTATCTATAAGGTATAATTCATATTTTGATAAAGTATCAAACTTAGCAATATATTCCGAGACTTCCCTACCATTCTGCTTAAACTCCAAGAACTTCCTAAACAACTCTGACTTCTGAGCAGCTGGGATAAAATTATCACTGAATCGGGCCTTAAACTGATCCCAAGTAACTTGATCCTCAGGAGTAGCTGCCTTAATAGCATTCCACAAATTCATCGCCCGTGCTTGCAGCTGACGGGATGCAAGCTTTCTCTTCGTTGTATCCACGATACGTAAGTCTTCGAAGATACGCTCATAACTATCCAACCAATCCTGAACTTCTGTAGCCGATTCCATTCCGTGGAACGGCTTCCCACCAAGACTAGTGTAATCCTTGCAAAGCTTGGCGAAATCGGCTCTAGGCGCCTGCACCGCTGCACCACCACAATTTGCAGTATTGGGAACTGCTCCTTGCACATTTTTAAGCATCTCTCTCATGAAGTCAGTGAACATTCTCCTCATATCAGGAGCATTCCCATTATTAGCTCTTCTACCAGTACCCCTAGTATATCGGCCCATCGTTCAATATGTAAGGAGAAAACGATTAACCATCTCTTCAGTGGTGCCAGTGCAATGCGACTTCATCCTTAAATATACTAATAGTATATATATGTAACTTTTGAAAACAAAAATATAACAAATACACACTCTCATAGACGTACTATCTCTCCCTGATGTCCAAGGTTAACCACGCAACCTCCTCTGATACCAAATGTGACGGCCCGCCCCGCACCAGCCGACATTTCCAATGAAAGTGCGCTGTGTCAATGTCCAACCAGCACGGGACGGTTGTCAAAGAAAGGAAAGAAGGGAATTAGAACTAACAAGGAACCTGTAGAATGTCTCACAGCACATGGAATAAAATATAATAATAACATATTTGACATAAAACAGGTGAGGCAGTGCATAAGCCGAAAACTAAACCATCATAGCTACGGAAAATCCAAAATACAGCTTATGTTCCACATCATCATTATTATAACTTTTAAAACTGTCTCCAAAGCAAAATAAGAAAGGTACACTACAAGTGCCCAAAGTAGTGACCAACAGAGACACAGGGAGGATATCTATATATATCATACGTGGAAGCCTCCTGCTCGTCTCCGGTACAGCTACTTGTGCATACCACCTAACCTGTCTCTAGTCTGCCTATTTAAGAGCACCCAGAGTAATAAGAAGAGACATAAAACTCTGGGTCAGACAAAAGTCTGGTATGAGCGATAAGCAGCAAAACAGAGCAATAACAAGTATACTAAACCATACCTGAACCTGGACCTGCAACCAAAGAGTTAGCACAACAAGATGCACAATGCTCTAAGGTGACACTAACATATGGTGTAAAGATACGGGGGTGGGGGTGTGCATATCATAGTGATGTCAAACAATCAAGCATAACAACCATCCTCACATCTCTCACTCAGTGCGTAAAGCATACGATATCCACCGCTTTGATCACCCAAATCCTTGCTATGTTCACTCTGTCCCCATGGAGTCATGACGACTCCATTGCACTGATCCATAGCCACTAGTCCTTGCTATGTCCACTCTGCCCCATGAAGTCATGATGACTCCACTGCACCGGCTCATAGCCATGCTACGATCACTCTGTCCCATGGAGTAATAACTACCCCACTGCACTGATTCGTAGCCTAACAATCGTCTCTCGGTGGTGAATCAAAGTTGTAGACGTCGGTAACCCCTTTGCACACGTCCCGCAGCAAAGCCCAACCATGAAGTTAACTTGTTGGTTCCCAACTGGATCCTGAGTTACAACTTCCTATTTGGACTACCTTTGCATCTCGGGTTGTTGGTCTTCTCCTGGTCGTGATCTCCAATCTGTTCGGTTCGGTCGGGATGCCCCTCTAGTCCGTGGCTGATGATCCCATTGGTTCGGATCAGGCTCGTGACGTCTTTGCTCGAGCGGGTCGAGTCGTCAGCTCCCTCTCATGGTGGTTCGGGTCGGGTCTTAGATCCCTCTCAAGGTTGGGTCAGTTCGTGATCCTGACTCCAGAGCATCGGGTCGGTTTGAGTGTGCAAGCATGGTTCGTGGTCCACCAGGCGGTTCCGATCGTGCTCAACCATCAGGTCGGTTCGGTTTCCCCATCCAGGTCGGTTCATGATAGTCCACTCCAGGTCGGGTCGAGCTCCTCGATTCGTGGCAGTCCACTTGTGGTGCATCGGTTCAGTCGCATGCTATGGTTCATGATGCAGTAGTTCTGGGAGGTGGTTCATGAGAAGGGGGCTCCCCATGAGCGGGTCGGGTCGCCCTCCACCGATCCGATACGGTTCTTGCTCCATTTCCTGCAACTTTTCCAGCGACTGTTTTACGCCATACGACGGCGTTTTCAACCGTTCTAACTTTTCTAAGCAATCACAAAACATTCCAAAGAGTCATAGCGACATGTAGAATTGACCACAAACACCAAAACAGCAATTTGATATGTCAAAACGGATCAAACATACCCAAAACCCATATTTTCCCCTTAAGCATGTTTAAGCAAATCTAATGATAGGATTAACAAAACTTAACCAAATTAACCCAAATTTCTATCAAAGCCCTAAAATAATATTTTAGAATTTTACAAATTTTTCTATGCCAAATTTTTGCTAATTAACACTAATTACCCCTAATCAACTGTAATTAGTGAGAAACTATGCAAATCACTCACTTTAGCCACAAATAAAACTTTCAAAACTGAAACTCCACTAATTTGGGGCGATTTTTAGCATCTAACAGAAGCTCTAACTCTAAAATGGTGCTATTTCTCCTTGATTTGATGTTGTTAAGCTTAATCCTTGATTATAGAGCGATTTGAGATGAAATTAGAAGGTGAAGGCCATGGCTATGGTTAGAGAAATGTTTTAGGCGGCTGAAAAATGAAATTAAAATCGTTTTCCTACTGTTCTCAGCCTCCTCATAACCCTAATCCCGAAATGGGTTATGGGCCCTCTTGCTATTCACCTTAATTAGGCCCGGTTAAGCTGTTTTTCACCTTCTAAACCTTGTTTCAGCCATATCTCACAAACGTTGAGTTCGTTTGGCTAATGTTACCACTCTACGAAAAGGTAAACCATCATCCAGATCTAATGGAAGTGGTTTCAGGTCAAAACTCCTTACCAATCAAAAGTTAAGGCCGAAACAAGATCAGCTAGGGGCAAAACGGTCATTTAAAAATCGGCAAAATTCATGAACATGAGAAATGACCCCAATAGTCATCTCCCAAAGTTACATGGCTATACGACTTCGCTTGAGAAAGAAATAAATATTCTACGATCCCTTGATGCGTAGAATGTAGGTCGTTACACTAGATCTCAGTATGCCTAGTCATGATATCACTATTAAATTAGTTGTCTGATCATGTCACCTTATGCCTATTATGTTAGTTTGCCTAATTATGTCATCTTATGCCAGTTTTATTTACTATTCCTATTCTTGTTTTCTTCTCTCCCTTTCTTCCCTTTTTGTTTTTATAGCCAGGCTACCTTCGAGTCTAGGCCTATCACTGAAATATGCGAACGCACGAGTTTGGGACGAATGGGAATGATTAATTTGGGGCATAATTCACATTGTAAGCATGATTGGGAATTTCGAGCATAATTTGTACCTTGAACCAAAACTTGGGATTTGGGGGCATAATTTATATCTTGATATAAATCTGGGGCATAACTTGTATCGTAGATCGGATGGGGATTTGGGGCATAATAAACATGAAACTTGGTTAGTAATGAAATTGCCTAGATTTTCAGTAATTAAAAACTGTAATTGCGCTTAGACATGAGGTTAGATTACACTTGTAGTAGAAGTCTGCCCGGAACCGCCCGACAAATCCAGCGACCACAAGTGGTAAATCTAATGTGAGGGGTCTAAGTGCATAAATGTACACGTTACGGTGCTAAGACACGAAGTTAATTCTGACTTGTGGAAGAAGTATGTTTGGACCTAACCGGCATATCCAACATCCATAAGTGGTAGACTTAATATGGGAGGTCTAGCGCAGGTAATAACCATAAATGAATGAATGGTGATGAACTTGTAATACTTAACCTGTTTGAATCCATAAGGATTACATGAATCTATAAACTTGAGTAGGGGTTAAGTAAAGTTGATTGAATCAGTGTGAGGGTTAAGTAAATCTTGTGGAGGTGGGTTATATATATATATACACATATATATATATATATATATATATATATATATATATATATATAGGCCCACAAACTTAACCTGCAGGGTTATGCAATCCTATTAAACTAGTAGGCATAAACTTTTGAAATCCTAGTAGTGGGGATGCAAGCCGAGGGGGAAGCTTGTATCATCTGGTGTGTGGGACCTGTTTCAGTCAGTAACCCATCTTGGTATCAAACAAGGAACCCCGAACTAGGTCGGGGT
Organism: Allium sativum; assembly: GCA_030737875.1. NCBI lineage: Eukaryota > Viridiplantae > Streptophyta > Magnoliopsida > Asparagales > Amaryllidaceae > Allium > Allium sativum. The sequence continues at coordinate 572,751,472 of CM060921.1, read as the reverse complement.
CTGGGCACGCTTACTGGGCTGATTATAAGAGGTCACTTGAGGGACGATGTAGACGGTGCATTCCGACAGGGTCATGTGCGTGCATGACAGCATGTGTCCAGTCTAGGGAGGTTAAGACGCTGTGACACCTGTAGATATGGTTTGTGCACATCTTGTAAAAAAAGGATTTCCATTTTAGGAAGTGATACATCCTACTGTGGGGCCAACACTGGGTATCTACGAGTTAGGGAGTCGATCGATTGGGGGTAGTAATTGGGGTACATCTTGTCTTGCTTGTTTAGGAGCCCATACTTGTCGTTGGGGGTTAACAACTGTAACTCTGTTGGGCTACCTGTTATTGTATGGGGTGAAACATCTCACTAGAAGTACACCTGAGTCTACCATCTTATACTTGGTGGGATTATCATGTTCTTGTTATACTAGTATTGGTGCAAAGAGAAGTATTAGAGAAGCACAATGCATGTTCTGTTTATCCTGTTTACCTTGTTATACCTGCCTCATGGCACTGTTATCTCTCTCCAACTTATATGCCTGTCAAGATGCTTTTACTTATTTATATGCTAAAAGTAACTGGACTTTCCAGACTTTATTCCGACCCATTTTGTTTCCTCTTCTCTTTCTTCCGTCCCCCTAGATTCTCAGGGTGGGAATACTCAAGCTTGATTAGGATTCTTCTCTTCTGCTTGGAGCTGCTTAGATGTATTGCTCGATTTCGAATTTGCTCTACTATGGCTATATTTTGGGGATTATGCTCTTTTTATATCATTGTACTCTGATGATGATTTTTGTACAAGGCATAAGTTTTATGTTTTCGGAATTCCAGACTTATTATGTAACTGGGTTTGAACCACGAAGCTATCTGTTTAATAAAGTTTTAATTCCGCTGTTATTTTATATCTGTCTTGTAATGTTTCTATTATTGTTTACCTATAACGCTTCACAAAACTTAATGCATTCTTTTAAAGAGTGACATTAACGAACGTGGGGGTGTCACGGTATTGATCAATGATAAAAATGAAATGAATAACTTTAGCTGTACTGCATTTCTCAATAATCATATTTCCTGAAAATACCATATATACGCATAATGTCTAATCAAAAATTGAGTAAAAGCGTATAATCATAGAACCAAGATTTCACATTCTTTAATATGAATGATTCGAAAAACTTGCAGATCTGTACATGAAATTATTAAACTAAAAAATTACATGTTTTAGATTCAATTTATACAATACATATAAAGATCTTTGAGATCTTTCTTTTCAAATCAAAATTACCTCTTATCTTTATATAAACTGCAGGTTCTTAATTTTTCATTTTTATAACAAAAATTGCTTTTGCATTCACTTTTGGTGTGCTAAATTAAGATCAACATTTAGACCTTAACTTAATATGATCTTTGAGATGCATATTATTTTTATAGAAGTTATTCTAAGAAACAATAAAACATTTCTTTTGGAAATATGATATGCTCTAAAGTTACTATAATAAAACTTCAAGTTTTACCATAATTTATATAATATTATTGCACATTTTAAATTGAAGCAACTTTTCTAGAATGTGCTTTTGTTTACATACGAGTCATTTTACTACTTTTCTTTAAGAAAATAGTATTTATTGTAAATGTAATAATCTCTTTCAACAATAAGTTCCTTTAAGAAATTATGTGTGGCAAAAAATTGGAATATAAGGCTTTTGCCTTCTATTGAAACTATTCCTTTCATTGCCTTTTCAAATTCTTTCCTATTATCTAACTCTATATCCTTTGCAATAAGCAAATATTAAGCACACTTATATGCTTTGAGTCTTTATTTCGTTTTTTGAAGGCTTTAATTTTTCAGTCTTTTCCATACGAACTTTAGGTTCCCTTTTGTTCCAAATTTGAATGGTTTTGTTTACATCATATTTCAAATTTTCCTTTTTCAATTTCACTTTCAATGATAAATCAATATTGCTATTGAATTTAAATGCTACACCACAACATTTATACCCATAATTTTGTTGGGTATACGTAAAAAAAAAATCAATTTTTAGGAGATATTCTGTCTTTGTTGGGTATACATAAAAAAACTTTTTTTTTTCACGGGATATTCTATCTTCAGTCTATCTAAAAGGTTTATGTAAGAAAAGTGTTAGTAGATTGGAAAAGATAAAATTAGATTTACCTCTATATCGTTAATAATGTAAATAACATATACATAATCAAATCTCCACCAAATTAGAATTTAAAAATCAAAATCAAATCTACAACGAATTGAAAGAATAATTCTAGACACATATGTAGGATCAAGAAAAATAATTAGATCTAAAAAAATAGATCCATTAGAACCCAATCTAGATCTACAAAAAAAAAACAAATCTTGAAGTTTGAATCAGATTTAGAAGAATAGAAGATATAACAAATTCATTGATCCATTAATCAAAGATTGTCAAACAAAAGAAAATAATTGCAGAACAAATCTAGAAATCCATGACTTAATAATTCAAATGAAAATTACTTGCATGACAAATACTAGATGTATATCTAAAAGATTTCAAACAATAGCTCTAATAAAATCTCTTACTGATAATGTGTTATGAAATAAAACAAAATAAATAAAAGAGAAGAAGCCATTAGAGAGAATGGAAGAGAAAAGGGAGTGACTTTTCATTTCATTTGATTCAGGCATACAATACAATGTAAACAATCTCTATATTTATAGAGTATACTTGCCATGTAAATTGCAGTAAAATCCCTTAGCATATTCATCCTTATTACTTTTACATATTACAACATATTATTATTTAAAGAACGGAAAATAACATATAAAAATGAAAAAAAGTCTTTCTTCAATGACTTACATAATATAGGCTAAAGGGATGTAAAGCGACACCACAATAACCATAAGACACACACAACCTTAAAAAAAACAGAACAAAACAACTTGCAGCCACGAAAAAACAATAGGCTACCACAACAGCACACTGCTCTCAAACTCACAAAAGTAGATCCAAGGAAACCAACTAGCCAATCCAATAAACAACCAACCAGAAATCTCTTGCAGTTGAGACCAAGCAATTATACACCTAATATTCTAGATTGAGGAGAGGCCTAAAAATCGTTCCCAACCCTAGAAATCTTCATCTCCTAGCAATTAAAACCTCATCCAACTCCTAACACCGCAGGTCGTTCCAGTATTTGGAAAAAAAACTCAACCAACTCCTGCTTGAGGCTGTAATCCATGACTTTTGTAGAAAACATTGGCCATAGCAAACGAGACTGAATAGAGCTTACCCAAAAAAGGCCTGCCTCGAAAAGTGTAATGAACATTATCAGACACATGACAGATGATTGAACCTGAAATCATGGGGGAATCATCAAAAACCATCTTATTTTGGGAACACCATAAATTTCAAATGATGAGAGAAGGTATAAGCCTAAAAAGGATTTACATAAGGTCCATTCCATGCCCCCTTTCCCTCTAGTGACGAAGGAATCCAAGTAAGGTCAAGGGAAGCCCTTGAAACCCAACCAATATTCCAAAGTGAGACCACACCAAAATCACACACTCACTAACAGGAAAAGGTGCTCTATTGACTCAAAAGATTCCGATCGACAACACCTGCAGCGAGATACGAGGGGGATGCCAATCATCGTAAAGTTAGCATCCAAAGGAACCCCCTCGTGGAGAACCTTCCATGGAAGAATAGAGACCTTGGGAGGGATGCAACAGCCTCAAATGAAACCAAAATCAAGGTTCTTTGCTATCAGAACTCTGGTAGAATTCTAAGCCGCACGAATGGAAAAGGGGGCGCTGTTCCAGCTCACCCCACGATCATGACTATCCAAAAAAGATTTGACCGACTGCATCTATTTCCACGTCTCACTTGTGTAAGATGGGTTCCCTAAAAAAATCGTTAGGAAGAAGACATCGGTATCTAGCATGAAGGAAAGAAGCTCACAGGGAATCACTAGCATGGAATTGGACTCAAGCTCACAAGCGTAAGCTTTGCACATATCCCACACGATCTCGCAAACCGAGATCCCCTTGCGCTTGGGACAACAAATGGTTTCCCAAGAAACCCAATGATGCCTCCTCAAATCGTCCATGCTCCCCCGTAAAACAGAAGAAGCAACCAAGCAAAACACGAAAGAAAGACAAAGTGTGTGTCATGGCAGCAAAGACATGCGACCCAATCGAACCAAACACCAACTTGACGAGGACCAACCTACCTGCCTGGGACAAGAGAATTGAATCCCATCTCAAAATATTTCTCCTTGCTTTCCCAACGAGGGGAACGAAAAACGCATTGAGCTTCCGACTTCAATAGAAATCAACACCTTGATAGGAAAGGGAAAGAGAGGCAACCCGAAACCTCGAGACAACCTCTATCCACTCGACCTTCGAATGATCCATGGAACCAGAAGGAACGAAAAAGCTTTTCGAAGAGTTGATCAACTACCCTTAGCACTGTTCATAAAGATGGAGAAATAAAAGGAGATAATTAACAGAACATTGATTATCATTTAAAAAGATAATGATGTCATCAGCGAAAGACAGAGAAGTTATCACCAAGAAACCACTAGGTTTGCCAAGTTGATGAATCTGCATGCGGTCATGAGATAGTGAAACTCATGGACAAGTGCCTCAGTTGTAACAACAAAAAGAGACGGGGAAAAGGGGATCTCTTTGCCCCATCCTCTTCTCGACAGGAAACAACCTTTAGCCGCTCCGTTTATAAGGATAGAAAACCAGCAGTTAGAAATAAGATGTCAGATAAGATCAATAAAAGGCTCTGGAAAACCACAAGAATGAAGAACCCAAATGACCAAGAGATAGGATATGTGGCCGTATCAAGCTTGATGACAACGTTGGAACCATGGATCGTACGACCAATTTGTGAGATAAGTTCTTGGGCTAAGATGACGTTCTCGGTGATCAGGCGGCCTTTGACAAAGTCGGCCTGCGGATATGAAATGATACGATCCAGGATTGACGCGAACTGGGAAGACAAGATCTTAGAGATGACTTTGTTCGGAAAGTTACAGTGACTAGTCGGTCTAAATTGGAATAATTTAATTAAACCAGTCATGAAAAATTTCTCATCGATTCTTAAAAATTGATTTCATGTACTTATCTCAACGAAATAAGCATATTCACAAATCCCATGTCTTCATTACTTCAAAAACCATAGCTATACACTTATCTCTTTTGAATAAGTGTATTCACAAATCCTCTTATTTTCACTACATATAAAATAACGTTATATACTTAACCAAACAGTGCAAGTATATTCACATATCATATATGGACTAAAACAATGTCATGTGATACATTGTTTACTATAAAACTCAAACAGTTTTATTTAACTTCTAAACTTTGCAAATTAAAGTTTATAACATCACTTATGGAAATAATAGTTTAATTTCCCACATCCACTTCCGTTTTCAAACTAGTATCATGTCTTGGATAATAATGAAGTCATTCAAGTTGGGGTATTTTATTTACCTCTCTGACCTTGACTTGACAACATTCTTATCTTCAAAAGAAATATAAGTTTGTTAACGAAAAACCTGATATTTAATAAATTTCTCAATAAGTTCCATTTATTATTCAATTTAACTAAGGCTTTGAAAACCCTTTCTTGCATTTGAAAATCTCTTTCCAATATAATCATTTTTACTTAATTCATTTATTAAGTAAACCCTCATTTAAAACCATCGTATTGACTTTAAATATCTTTTATAACCTTGTTTACAAAACTTGTATTTATTCGTTTTCTAATTGTTCTTTATAAAAATTTTATTTTAAATCTTATTACAATATTTGATTTCCTTTCCTTTATAAACTTAAAATCTTATCAACCTTGGTTTGATTTTAAATCAAATCTCTTGGAACTTAGCTTGAAATCAAATTAATTCATTTATAAGCTCTTTATGAATATCTAACTTTTCATAAATCTGTATTTAAAATCTAATATCATTTCTGCATTATAAATCAAATATCATTAAATATATGCATAATAATTACATAATAAAATTTAATTCATATAAGATGAATCTTCCGCTCATATGCGAGTAATGTCAAAGGTCATCCGTTCACAAATGAGAATTTATAACCACAACCAATCAACTAAGCAGTAAATCATCCAATCACCCAACAAAACATGAAATTAATAGTAAATACTATAATATGTCATAGTAGTACTCCATAAAGTGTGAGAGTTAACTAACCATCCAATTTCAATTTGATGATTTTGCTTTGTTTTATCAAATTTCAAATAGACTTTTGAAATTAGATAAAATTTCGGTCAGCTCCAAATTACTCCAATTCAACTCATACATGTAGTATTTTTCGATACAAATCCAACGAAAGTTGTTTCATTCCAGTATGACCTTGTATGAAAGAGTTTTACATGTTACAATGTTTATATGAATTAAAATAATTTTTTCATTGACCAATAATCATTATTAAGGATAATCACCTTAATTTGTTTTAAATAATCCCATCCTAACCATCGTTCACTTCCAGGTTTCACTCGAAACCTATTCACGCACTATCTCTCTACCTAACTCATGCCTTCGACCACTAGGCCTCATCGCACCTCCACCAAGACCTCCACCTATCACAGTCGACCCCATGCCTGAAGCCACAATCGCCTCATCGCCTCCAGTCACTCGAATTCCATGAAACCGAATTTTCGTTCATCCATAGATTCCATCCCCCACGAGCCACTAACGTCAACCAAACACCTACATTTGTAGCCCCTCCCTCCTACGCTCAAATCCCCTTCAACCCCATGCATGGCCTATAACCCCATGACGATAGCGCCATTGGCCAAAACCGAACAAACTCCTCTCCAATCATCTAGAATTTTCCGCTTCCACCCCACTTTGATCGATGATTAGATGGTGCATATGAACTCTCCTTCCTCGCACTTACAAGTTTGTCGTTGGGGGTGGAGGCTAAAAAAGTCACGATCGATATGATGAATTTGGGACGTTCGTTCTAAGAAGAAAAAATGGTGGCTAGACGTTAGAATTGGGGTTTAGGAAATAGAAGTGAATTGTTTAGGTCCTTTAATTGCAAAACTAAAAACATTATTCATGCTAATTTTTTTAACTCTATTCGAAGCAGCGCCTATAGTCGTCTCCCGCTAATTCAAATATTTTGAACTCAATGGAACTAGTTTTGTATGCCAATTCAAACATATTTAATAGTTATTCTTAAAATCAAAGTATAAATTATTAAAATTTCAAATTGTTTATCGAGACGCGTTTATCTTACTCACAATCACACAACAACTCCGAATGACAAGAAACTAGAAGTCTTACAATAATTACCCATTTCAGATCCGATGAAAATAGTTTTGTCGAATTCTGAGACCGTTTGCAAAAACACTATTTTTATGTGTTAATGAAAATCGATTAATAATTATTCAGTATCAAAACACACAAATTCATTGATAATAAATTATTATTATCGTATATACTCAAATAAATTTTACATAGCTTCAAAATAAACTTAACTGGATTTTTAGCTCAATATTATCAATCTCAAGTCAATTTAATGTTTAAATTCTCACTTTAAATTTATTTCAAGCCATTAATTCTTAAATTTAATCATTGTAAATATTTAAATTAATTAAATATTCCTATACAAAAATCCGGGTTGTTACATTCTTCCCTCCAAAAGGATTTCGTCCCTAAAATCACAAGTTAAGAAGTATTTTACAAATCAATTAATTTTACTTCAAAATCATTTCTCACAAATTTTTATATAAAAAAATTATGGCACTTGTAATTGTTAAATTTTTTGACAACACCTCCTTTGTACGGCTCTACCCGAATAATTTCACAACAATGTATGACACTATACATCGCATCTCAATGATGAGGCGTCCCAAATCATGCGTAAGACAATATATATACTTGTAATTCTTACATAACCTAAAAGAAAGCTAAGCAAATAAACAAGTAACATAATAACTAACATATGCACAAACAACACATCCATTATATGCAATAACCAATATGATGTAACTGGCAAGAATGACACAAATTAGTTTCGACATAAATAATATAACGTTACATGCAACCACAATCAATCAATGCATATCAATCATATAGTGTTATAACATTTACAATAACAACTTGTGGCTCATTCAAGTTATAAACGTCATCATCGTACAAAGATGATAAGCAATCCATTAAGCGTTACCATAAGCTCAACAACCTCAGGTTATTACTTAATTGATCGTTAATAAAAATTCAAATATCAAATTCGCCATGAGCCAATATACCAAGCAGGTATATTTTATTATTGTAAATTCCTATTTTATTTCCTTTAAATTCTTCCATTTAATTAAACTAATCGTTTTAGTTTATAAATTACTAACTCATGATTTTTCTAAAACTTGATTTTGACATAACCCAAAATCTACAAGATTGTGGCATGGACATGAACAAGACTTGCGTATACTGCTGCAGTCATGATGAGAGCTCACAACATTTATTTTTTGATTGCATAGTCACGAGAAGCATGTGGCATGAACCATGCATCAGATAAAAGAAGGGAGCGGTTACACCACTAGCGCGGATGAATGGAGCAGAATTCAAAACAAAATCAAAGGCAAAAATCCTAAAGCTAGAATATTTTGTTACGTATTAAAGAAGGTAACCAGCAATATTTGACGACAACGCAATGTGCGTATTTTTGATGCTACGAACTGCATGAATGATATACAGTGGAAGCAGTATGTTTGGCAAGACATCAGGGAAGGACTGAAATTCCTCAAATTCACATATGATCATGGTATTTTTGGCTAGCGCTCTGCTTGCTATTGTAATTATGTGTTTTTTGTTAGTTCTTTACTATTGGTATGCCATGTAATCTCTGTATCTCTTTTTTTTCTTGTTCCTCTTTGTTTAACTTTGTACTCTTCTATGGTATATCAATAAAATGGTAGGGGGCCATTTAACCCTCATCGGCTTTGCCAAAAGAAAAATTATAAGACGAAATCTTGATTACTTTCTTTCACTCGAAAACTATAATCTAATAGATCCAAAAGATTATTGTTTTAAAATATTCTAACTTGTTTTGGATCCTATACATTTATTCAAAGTTCAAATCGGAAATTTATGAATTACTGCTGCGCGTTAAGCTTGTTTTAATTAAATTTTGATAAATATGTTCAACCTTATTTTAATTAATAAATTATAACCATGTTCACTTAAGTTTCCATGTAAATTTAGCTAAATTTTCAACTTCATTATAATCTTCAGTTTCTTAAATTTATAAACGACAACGTCTTCATTTAGTTAACCCAAGTGTTCTGACAAACCAAAAATTATACAATTTGGATAAGAAATGAGTAAATTATGGCCAAAATAATTCTTAGATATGTGTTTGTTGTTGCTATCAATCTCGGGATAACAACAAACAAGCACGATTTTGAGCAAGTAAACTTCAAAATTTTTGGAAAAATCAAAACATGAAAGTTGTAGCTCTATATTGTAGCTTTGCTTTCCCGAATATCAAAAATTATATAATTTTTTATTTATGGAAATTATTATATAAATTGTCTTTATTATAAAAGTATATAATATATATTAATAGCTTTTAAAAATAATTTAAAAGTTCATCTAATTTCTATTTATTATTATATTTACAAAAAATCGTTTCAAAGTTTGTTTCAATATATCATACTTAGCTTATTATTATAATTCAACTTGAAAATATTGACCATCCAAAATCATCAAAATTCCATTACATTTAGAACCAAACCTATGAAACATCACATTAAGTTAAATGCACAACCAACCAACTCTACTAGAATATATATGCATCCATATCATAACTTAACTGGAATTTCGAAACCAAACTCCGGATTTCAAAATCATAAATCTTGGATTTAGAACAAAATTTCATTTTAGTTCAACAAATTATTCTTGGTAGCAAGTCTTACTAAGAAACTCGAAAATAAACATTGATGATGTTGCAGTTATCATCAGGGTTATTTCCTAACAATCGAAGTAAGGTCAGTGCTTTTTTAATCTTTTAAAATCCATTTTTTTCATAAACACCTCCGAAAAATCTTAATATTTCTTTTAAGTCTTCAAAATCCATTTTCCAAATTGACCGAAAATTCAAATGCTACAGTCTTCAACTCAAATCCAATTCCTATTTCTAAACCTTGTTTATAAATTACACTTGCATAATTCTAGCTCTGTATAAGATTACTTTACATTGGCTCCTTCTTGTTAAATTCATATTAAACACTTTACTTACGTTGAATTCTTACTCAATATTTTCATCCAATGTCGTATACTTAAATCGTGAAAATGAATTTGCACAGTATTCGTTTTTAATGTTTTTTATTTATAAATCTACCCAACCCATGCATGAGAGTGATAAGATTGCTCTTATCCGAACAAGGTAGCTAATACCTATAACTGGTCGGACATAACTGCAAATCAATCAACAATGGTCGATGCTCAAAAGTGAGTATGACTTAACAAACAATAAATGATAATAATTGAATATCATCATTTCCTATCAAACTGGCCATCCATAAAAACTATATTTGGTTGAAAATTTACTTTATTTAAAATATATGAAATCTTGGTAAAATTATTTCATTTACCAACTCTTTAAAACAATACTATATCGATTTGCCTTGTTCAAATGTTTAGAAATCCCTATCGACAATGTTAACTAACTGCATCAATTTGGAATTTACGTCTCACTCAACAGATAAATAAACATAATAGAACTTTTTTTATAATACTACCAAATATGCTTTCATATATACATGTACACACTCAGAACTCAATGTAGGGTATTTCTAACCCTATCTCTGCGAAGTTACACCATAGAGCAAAGGTTATCACTTAACCTTCATCTCTGATACCAAGTGTTACGACTCTGGGAATTTGGACCTCGAATTTCTACACTAATACACCATCTACATTTACATGTCTAAACTCAAATACCAAATTAAACCCAATAAGTTAGAAGAAAGAAGTTAGAGAGTGAGAAATAAGAGAGAAAGAAATGTCAAAATAGAAGAAGAAAAAATAACACAAACATATCATAATTGAAAAAGATCAGAATCTCACACAGATGAATAAAATATAATATATCAACAATCTTTACATAAATGGAAATCTATATATACATACATGCATTAACTATCAGAGTACACAAATAAATCAACCTATACAGTCCGTATGTACAATTGTTCATAAATACAACTCGCAACGGGAATAAAATAATACAAGAAATACGAGAATACATCTCGTCACCATCTCCTCTTCTATGGCTCCAACAAAATCCAAAGCAAATCTAGAAAATATACCCGATCTAACCCAAGCACATTTGAGGAAAAGCGAAACAGCTAGATCAGTCTGGAATACTAGAGTGAGAAAACTCACATCACAAACAACTTGCGTAATTTTTGAAATCCTTTTTCAAAAGAATGGAACTCTCGTAAGACACGACCACATAGAAACATCGCACATGCTTTTCTCTTACAATAACCAAAATACCTTTATATCAAAACAAATGATATTACTATAATGTATATTAAATCTGTTAACCCATCTTTTACCAAGGCAGTTACATATTGGATTTACGACTATCGAAAGGTTCAGGACTTGGACATGGGCTCAGGAGAGCCCAAGTATACGTAATAGTGTTGATGAATCAATCAAAGGTATGTGTATCAAACACTTAGATTCCAGCTCGTTGAAGCTCAGTTCGGCCTTCATCCACTTAGTCTTATTTTGGTTTGATACACTTCGGATCGACAAGGCCCTGCTTGATCTCCGCTTCAGATCAGTGCTCCTTGGCTCGGCATGCCATATCACTGTCTCATAACTTTTTAATGTCCAGATCGGTGGAGTTCAGTTCGACTATGACAAACTGGAGTATGCCAACCCAGGCTAAGATATTTTCTTAAGATTTATTCTTCTGGCTAAAACATGGTCAATCCACTACTCTACAACATCAGATCGAGCACCAAGTGTCCTAATCGAATCGGGATGGTGACTGCCTATAATACTCGATTTTTAGATATTGCCAGATATTGCCATTGGAGGAAACTTCACTTCTATTTCCTAATTTTCTTTCATAAAACCATTTGTATCTTGTAATCTAACAGTATAAACAATAAATTATTAAAGTGTATGTAGGCACATTTCCAAACCACTATAAAATTGTGTGTCTCCTTTATTTTAATTACAATATGTGTCTGATATTTTTTGTAAATTGTTGTGATTGATTTTTGGGTGTTGGTCTTAGAAGAGCCAATTTTTAAGTTAACATTTTGGCACGCCAAGTTGGGGCAATACAACTTTGAATTATGCTTAAATCGCATTGCTACTACATTCATATTTCTTCTATGGTGAAAAGAAAGGAGGATGAAACTTTTTCTCGTGCTAAAGACATTGAAAAGAGGGCACAAGGAATGAAGAGAGCCAGAATGCTTCCTCTGATGTTGATCCCTCAATCTATTTCACCAGAGATGAGATGGACTGGCTGCTAACTGATTTGTAATCGCGTATGAAACGAGAGGATAAACTCCTCCAGAAACAGAAGGGCATGGTAAACAATTTTCTTGTAGAATCGATGGATAGAGAAGGCTAGACCGCCAAGGCTCACTCACTGGGGTAGGACCCAGTAATGCAGCAATAGTTCATTTAGTGAACATGTCATACCTTGGATCAATGACATTTCGGGTTTGACCAGGTGTAAATGTCAAACCGGATTGTGCGGGGAGCAACCACCTCGGAGATGGTGATTTACACTATGACGTTTCGACTCGCGATGTCATAAACGAGAATGCTAGAAATGATGGACATGCTCAAACCAATATAATTCTGGAACGAAGTGGTGTAGACACACAAGGAGTTCAATTTGACTATATCAAACCAGCTGCTGGAGGAATGGTCGAGCCGGCTTTCATTGCTGCGAAGGGCGTCTACCTTCTATTGGGTTGCACATTGGGGGTAACAACGTTGGATTGGAAGATTGGCAACAATTTTTTTTTTTTTTGGCAGAGCCGACAGTTTTTTAAAGTGATCTGTAACACTATCTTATTAAAATAAACAAAAATAGAGTATAGGTGCTAAGCAGAAAACTTAACAGCTAAATGTTGTCTATTCAATGCAGGGAAGTAAGACCAAACAAACATCAAAATACATTTTGGAGTACATTATAGAAGATACATAAGAAGACCATAATGTCTAACATTAAAACATATCATATGCTTCTCCATGTAGCAAGTTAGAGAAGAAGCTGCAGACAACTCCAATTCATTCAATCATTATTAAATAAGCTGTATACACCTGTCACGCTCTTTTTGCTCCTCGTGACATAGCCTGGGTGTGCCGTGGAGATGGGTGAATGAGTCGTAGGTTCATTAGATGGCCTAGGTGGGGGTTCCTTGTGACCCGGCGGCGCCGGAATGTTTGCATATGGGTTCAATTTCGTTGTAATTATTTTATTAGCACCACTGGAACAAACTCCAGTAGCGGAAACCTCTGTCATAGTGTCAATCTGCTTGTTATCATGTTTAGGACGAGATGGGGATTTGTTTAAAAAACCAAGTTTGAATGTGTTTGGAGATTTGGCCAAAGTAGCAGTAGCTCCTTCACTTACTGCGTGACCATCAGTTTTAGGTCGTATTTCTGAATCAGCCACACTGCTTATACCCTGCTTATTAACCACATTAGCAGTACTCAATACAACATTGGACGCATCACTGAATGGTGTAAAAACACTAGTTAAAAGCTCATCAATTCTACTTGTCTCACCTTCCTCATAGTCATTATCATATGCCTCATTATCCCAATTATTCATACCTTTCGACAGAGCAGCAAAGTTGTTCTTTTGACACAAGTCCACAACTTTCTCAACGACTATGTTACCTCCATTAGGAAACACAGTGTGAAGTTTCTTTTTCTTATTGACCACCTTAGTCCAAGTTCTCTACTTTAAGGCGTTATTTTTCTCATTACCAGTAGTCTTCTTACCTAGTGTATGATTTTCATTCCCTGTAGTGGTGCCAACAACATCTCCAATCTTGCTAAAAACCACTTTGCCATGCTTTTTCTTGCATTTATCAGATGAGTGCCCAAAACTACTGCACACAGTTCAAATGTCTGGCCTCCAGATATAATCCACGCATACATTTTGAACGGAACCATTGGGTAAGAGGACTGGAAACTCATCAAGCAACAAGCTCTTTGGTGTGACCTCAACTAAAACTTTAGAAAAAGATAATCTACCAGGAGTTTCAGTTGCTACATATACGCATAAGAATCTACCTATATGTGTTGAGAGCCAACAAATACCGATTTTAGACCATGCGTATAGTGGTATATTGGATAACTTGATCCAAAACGGCACTCTCTTAACACGGTTGCTATTGAAATTGTAGTCCCAAGGTTTAACGATGAAGACTTTACCACAAATAATAATCGGATCAGAGCAAAGTATGTGTTTCCTATCTTCAGGGTCGGAGAATAGAAAAAAAGAATATAGTACCTGTAGATTTGATTTTAAGTCCTCCTTTCGGTTTCCACAGTCGTTGAAGGCGGGTAGTGGCAACAATGAAAGATAATGGGACATCCAAGAAGAAACCCACCAAATATTCTTGCCACACCTCTTTCCCTACATCATATATTTCGTAAGTAGGTTACAAAGCCTTGCCTAAATATTGAAGCTGGATAGGCGGATGGGAGAAGACTCCTGCATTTTTGGGTTTCCTCGCGAAGAGAGATGTCCATTGTCGATTCCTTGAAGTTTGGGCTTTTGGATCTAGAAGAGAGGAGGCAACATTGTTGAGGGGTGGTAGTTCAATAGATGGTGGAATAGGTTGAGGTGTCGGGTCAGAAAGCGAAAGTGAAGAACGATTTTGGGAGGGGCTTGAGGTATTCAAAGATGATAGGACGTGTTGGCTGCCATTAATTAGAGGAAGAGAGGACATATCAAATGATTTTTAGGGTCCGTCTATTTCCGCCCCAGTAATTGCTCTTCACACCCCGGTTAATTATTTAAAATTTCAATACCAATTATGTCTTTTAATAATATTTTAGAAACTTATATACATATTTACAATATATGCATAATCAAACTTATTTTGGTAATATACTTATTTATAGTATAATCATCTGCAATATATACCCAAAATTTCATCCAAATTACCAAAATTTAAATTGTTTTTAGTACATCAAACTCGTCTTAGGTTCAGGAATAAATAAGATTGTTTTGTATGAAACTAAGATGATTTATATATACTCTACGTTTATGTTTATGCGCATGTATAATTACCAAAATTTAAATCGTTTTTTTTTTTTTTTTGTTGCTTGCGTTTTTTTTTTCTTGAAATTTAGGGATTTGGAAACTGAAGATAGAGAGCATACGATGTATTGATGAAAAAAAGAAGGGGTAATTTTGGTATAAATGGGGTGAGAAGAGTAAAAAATGGGATGAGATTTTTTTTATAAAATTACTGGGGTGGAAAGAGCAAATATTGGGGTGCGAATAGACGGACCCTGATTTTTATTTACAACAATTTCTCTGTGATGGAAAATTGAATCGAGGATGTTATTCATCCTTTACAAGAGGTGGGGTATCTTGGGCTGATGTGGAGAGTGTCAACCGTAGCCCCTTAACACGGAACATTAGGAATTCCCAAAATCCACCAAATTTCAAATTGCTCTTTTTGGAGGCATTTGACAGTAGGAAGAATCCTACCATGCATTTGATGTGTTATATGCGCCATATGGAAGTACTATCGATATCAGAGAACGCCATAGCCAAGTGCTTCTGTCTCCTCTTTACTGATGTAGTAGTTATGTGGTTTAGGCAGCTGAAGTCTGAGTCGATCGATAGTTGGAACATATTGGCCACACGATTTATTGAAGAGTTTAGGGTCCACATCGCAAGACCCAAAAATGTGATGACTCTTACAACTATCAAGCATAGGTCCGGTGAGACTCTACGTTCTTTCCTGGAGAGATTCAATGCGACGACGACATCAGTGGACCGACCAGAATCGTCCATGGTATTAATAGTGGTCGTATCCGGCATCTTGGATAAGTCGGATTTTAAAATTTCATTGTAGAAGGCACACCGGGGACCTCGGTGAATTCTACTTTAAGGTAGATAGATTTCTGTGTGAGGAGGATGCTATAATAGAGTAGGAAATTCTTGATGTTAATATGGCTAAAAGCGCAAGAACATCTGAATCTGGAAAGAATAAAGATAATGGCAAGGTAAAGCACGACAAAGAATGATGGGAATGTTCAACCATGGAGAGAGCCTAAATTCTCTGAATATACTGAACTAAATTCCTCACTAGCGGGTATCTATTTGGATATGCAAGGGGTTATTTATTCCAAAATCCTCCAAAAGGAGCCAACATAGATAGAACGGGAGTCTGGAAAGCAATTCCTGTTCTATGAGATGAATGGTCATGTTACGAATGATTGCAGACACCTACATGACATAATTGAAGAGCTGGCAAAGTATATTAAGATTGCAGCCCCAGATCAGGCACATCATCTCATTGCTCCCTAAAGAGGGAGCCAGTCCGAATCAAGCTCGCGTGGACTGATCGTCAACTAATCATGATTCCTTTGAACCTTGGATTTCTAGATATTTGCTTTTCTCTATTTTAGGCTTTCTGATGGCAATGTCTACATGCCCATGTACGGGAACCAGAGAGATCCCTAGGCATGCTCTTTGCAAATAACAAACCATCCACTTTGTGGTTTATAATAAGAAATGGTTAAGCTGACTGACTCACGTACGGGGTTAAAATTTATTTCCCAAGCGTCCTCTACGTCCGGTGTTAAATCACTGTACTATATTTGATTTTGTTATGGTTATGGATTTTAATAAAATGAATTTCCAAACACAGATTATATTTGAAGGACTTAATTATCTTGTCAGAATTTCGTAAGATTACTTGGTCATGGCCCAGGCTTGGACCATATTCGATTTGGATTTCCAGATGTGGATTATACCAGAAGGATCGGGCCAAATCGTTAGGACTTGGCAGGATGGTTCAGTCACGGATTCCCAGACATGTACTTTGTCAGAAGGGTAAATTGTCTTGTTAGGACTTGGAAAAACAATACTGTAAAAACCCAGATTTTAACGAATAATAATTATTTAAAAAATTGATCAATTAAAGAATAAGTGCTAAAATAATGAGAAGGGCAGTGGGGTTTGCTCCATTATGTCCATTAAGATTTTTTGGTTCGAATAGACTTTTGGTTTGCATAAAATATATTCGATCGAAGAGCCACAACGTCTACCGAAGGATTCTAAGATAATTATATTTGATTCCCTAGTGGTTGTATCATTCTCATATTTTAATATGTTGTTCATGAGAATGTGGGACATGTCCATGATTTTTACTGAACTTAATTGTGACCATTTAGCCCTTGGATTTACTATTTTAGATGTAACTTTTGATGCATGCCGAATTAGATAATGAAATTGGTCTCATTAAATTGAAATGGTGGTTGGCGATTCCATAGAGTGGTCACATTAAGGATTTGGCTTAGCGGTTTAGGAGAAAATGATGTTTTAAGATTTGATTTCTACATGATTAGGTAATTAGTTGCTAATTGGTTGATTAATGAAGTCCATCAGGCTAATGAACTGCAACTATAAATGAGAAGATTTGGGAAGGGAATTAAGTTTTCTCTTCTCATTCAAACATTAGGTTGATGTTTGTGATTCTCCAAATTCAACCTAAACATAATCTCTTTATTTATCCATTCTAAATCATATCCTAAGGCAAGATCTACACCCTAAAGGATTGGATCTCACTACTTTGCGTCAAATCAAGTGTTTTTTCGCTATTGCAGCGTTGTCCAGATTTAATTTCATCCTTATTCCACAGGATCTATGTTTAATGAGTAATAGATATCTCTCATACAGATGTTATAAATAATATGGGTTGAATTAGGATTATTTCACACCATGCATGTTAATATCACCTAAAATCTGATCTCCTATGTTAATTTCAGTATTAGAGACCCTAGGATAATCTGAGTTGATCATATGAATCGATAAGTTAGATTAATCATGTTTAACATATGTTTAGATCCTAATTATGCTAGATCAATGGATTTTGTGATATATTTAATGTATGTTTGTGTCTGTATGATTTATCATGGTTGAAATTGGATAAATTGTAGTCCGATTCGTTGAATTGTTTGATTATGCTTGATTTGGTCATTTAGAATTGTATGTTGTAGGTTTAGAATCGATAAACAAAGCAAATCAGAGGTTCAGATGATCAAATTCAAACGTCACTTGGCGGAGGAGCTCTGGAAGCTACCGAGGAGGAGCCTAAAAAATTTCATCATGAACTAAACAAGGTTGATGCATTGATATCGGTCCATGCCCTATGGACCGGTACCAATCCATGGGGGGTGCTCGAGGAGTGCTGGCCTTTTGGACATGCCGTTATGAGGGTGAAAAGCAGGTCATAAGAAAATTTTGGTACGATTTGGATGGGACCATGGGTGATCGCTCAAACTTATGTTGCTGGACAGATAAGGAAATAATCAAAAAGGAGTTTGGCGTCAAAACTGGACCGGTAGGTAGTGTTCAAGGAATGGATTAAGGGAATCCAATACTTAGTCAATTTTTACTAAGTATATGGATCGATACCGGTCCATAGGCGATGGACCGGTACCGATCCACCAAGAAGGAGGTGTTTGATCAAGACTTCTATAGGTGGAAGTAAGAGCCATTTGGTGCTTTTTGGTGGCTTTTGGTGGTTAGAACTTCTACGAGGTGGAACTGCAAAGCAATATGGCTTGATTCTTTGATCGTGAACCTAAAATGAGTTGAATTAATGAGCATCTGATCGTGGGATGGTGCAGTGAGAATGGATTGACTTGAGTAGGACTCAAGCTTGTAAGATGGTGGTTTGAATCGGGTAGGACTCAAGCATAAGAAATAATGGACTGATTCGAGTAGGACTCGAACTATAGTATGGAGTCATTAAGGATGGCTTGTGAAGTTGTAAGTGCTAAGGAATCGTCAGTAGTCAAAGGTTCTAGTGGACTCAAAGCAGGGGCATCGTGGGAATGCCTATCAGAATCTAAGAGATCGCGTACCTTGGATCGCTCTGGAAATGATCTAGTTGTCTCGAGGAGGCAAACATACGTGGTAGGTGCGACAGTATGACTGGAAACAGGGTTTTCCATTAGCCCCTGACGACTGGCAACAACCAGACATTCAATGTTGATGGACTCAAGGATGTAGTCGGTGATAGCTAAGTGATTGCTTGTTATGGATGCTATAGTTGATTGCGTGTTTTCTTCTACTTTCTCTGGGTAGGCTATCACCATACGACATTGAAGAGAAGTGGGATTGGGAATCTTATTCTGACTCATGTCTATTATGTGTGTTTGTAGCATATTATGATGTGATTGTTATGTGCTAACTCTTTGGATGCAGGGATGAATCATGTGAGACCCGAACTGTCTATTACCATATTATCCTATGTACCTGTCAGTTATTTTATCTCTCACAAAGACGGTTGTCTGAATCAAGGTTTTATGTCTCCTCTTATTACCTGAGGTTTCTCATTAACAATGTTGGTGAGTAGACTGAGTAACAAGTGACAAGTTAGAGACGATGATCTTGTACGATGACGACCAAGAGGCTGACGTATTACTTTTCTTATACCGTACGACTATATGTTGATTCCACTATTTTGATATACTTTAAGGGATGTAGTGTGGCACATTGTATTCAAATATTCATATATTGTACTTGGGATTCTTTGGTTTTTATAGAGATGAGATTTTCTGCTTTACCATGCTTCACTACTATGTCCTGTTGTATAATTTATTATTTGTATGTTATCCATGTGCTGTGAGTTATATGATAGGTTCTCTTTTAGTTATTTTCCTTGATGATCGTCCTGTATTGGCCTAGCATGTTAGCTTAGTGTAGGAGGTATAGGGTGGTCGTCAAATTTGGTATTAAAGCTTTTCTTAATCGATTTTACCCAAATTTTGCAAATATAAAAGCGTATGAGAGACGTACTTGTAATTTTTAATTAGTGATTACTATATTAAAATCTATAGTATTGTAGGTTAGTAAGCACTTGGGCACCATTATGATCTTTCTCTGATGTGGACCGATCATTCCTGTTTCAGATAAGGAATGAGTCATCGAACTTCGAGACACACCACTAGAGGGGTAGGCGACGGTAGTCAATCAGGAGCTGCAACTGCTATGTCCAATTATCCTGCTATATTCGAGGCCATGATGAAAATGATCTTGAGAAGGATACTCACTCCAGAAGCGACAGTAGAGGGTGGTGTTCCTGTG
Organism: Allium sativum; assembly: GCA_030737875.1. NCBI lineage: Eukaryota > Viridiplantae > Streptophyta > Magnoliopsida > Asparagales > Amaryllidaceae > Allium > Allium sativum. The sequence goes on along the minus strand of CM060921.1, from coordinate 572,731,115 downwards.
TACGCAAGTCGCCAAGATGTGCAAGGATTATACTTCTTTGGGCGACAAGTCGTTTGTTGGTATGGAACCAACTATTGAGATTTAGAACCGGTTGGATACATGTGTTCGCATCTTCAAGAATTAGGGATTGATGATGCAACAAAGAGGAAGCTCGCTTCGAGGCAGCTTCAAGGGAGAGGAATGGATTGGTGGAAATATATTACTCTTAAGACTCCGGAGGATCAAATTATTTGGGGTCAGTTCAGGACTAATTTTGATGAGAAGCTTATTTCTACGGACTAGAAGTCTATTCTCTTTAAAGATTTATTGAGTAGAAGCAAGGCAGAAGGCCTATCGTTGAGTGTGTAACAAAGTTTAAGGCCTTGTTGAAGTATGCCCATTCATATATTGGGACTCCATATCAGAAGAGCGAGAAGTTTATCATGGGTATGAATGAGTGTCTTAGAAAAAGTTTGTGGATTATATTGAGGATCCATATGAGAAGTTGGCTGAGAAGAATTTAAGGGAGGAGGCTGCTATTGAAAGTTAGGAGGAGTCGAAGCCGCATCAAGGTGTCAAAAAAAGAAAAAGTGGAATTGAATGAGAAAGCAGCAACAACAAAGGGAAATTGGCCAGAAGAAACCCAAGGGTGAGGTTACATGCTTTAACTGTCATGAGAAGGGCCATTATTCCAAGTATTATAAGGCTCTTAGGCAAAGAGGAAGTGTTATAACTGTGATAAACCTGGGCATTTGAAGAAGAATTGTCCAGAACCGCCAAAGGAAAAGCAGGTTGTGGAAGCGTATGCTTTGGATAAGATGCCTTCTTCCTCGAGGGCTTTGATTGCTGCAAAAAGGGGTAGAGTGTTGTTGTGTAAGGTACGCTTTCTATCCGAGGTGTTTCAGTTTGAGTTTTTTTTATACTAAAGCATTACATTCTTTTATCAGTAATGAACTTGTTTACAAGTTATTGTTAATACCCTAGGTACCCTAGGTATTGATTTTGATGACAACAACCATATAAACATTACTACTAATATATCTTTGAGTTGTGCAGTTACATCAGATATATTATGGAGATATTTAAACAAGAGTACAAAAGAATAATTATAGAAGAAGGATAATCAGAATAATTGAAGATTAAAGAAGATCAAATCCTATTAGAGAAGAATGCTGAAAAAAAGAGGTGTTTGAAGTGATGAGAAGTTGGTTGAACCTTATAATATCTTGTTAAAGATCCCATGGAAATTATACTTGAAGATAATCAACCATTGACCTCAACTGAATCACCAAAATCGACAAATATAAGGAAATTTGGAATGTAGAAAATTTGAAATACTTATAAGTGTTGCTGTGCATATTTGCAACACAAGTATGTCGACATATAACGACTAGTTCAGATTTTCAAATTCAATTTGGGTAGTTATTTCCCCCCACCCTTTCACCAAAAGACACATCCTTTCATACACTATTTAAAGGCAATGATTTTTTTAACAATATTTCACATTTTCTTCTACTCCTCCATTTATTCTCTACAAAATTCCATTGAAAACTATCCTATTACTCTTGCAAATCTACTATCTTTCACTCTCATTCTTAACTGATTTGCAAGCCATACAATATCAGAGAGTTGTTGTAACACCCCGAATTTTCTATTAACACTAAAGTTGCTAAAATAATAATAAGTGTGTAGAAGAGGGGATGTATCTAATATGAATATAAAAATATTAATAAGTATGTAAGAGAGGGGATGTATCTATTATGAATATAAAAATATTAATAAGTATGTAAGAGAGGGGATGTATTTAATATGAATATAAAAATATTAATAAGTGTGTAAGAGAGGGGATGTATCTAATATGAATATAAAAATATTAATAAGTGTGTGAGAGAGGGGATGTATCTAATATGTATATAAAAACAATAATAAGTAAAGGGGGATGTATCTAATATGTACATTGTAGAAAATATATATATATTTATGACATGAATAGAAGTTTATTAATATGCTGAGTGTTTGCTGAGTCACTTCTGACTCATTGCTGAGTCAACAAGATAAACCCCATCTTGTCTGAACGGCTGCGGTTATTTCTAGGTTAAATCTAATGGCCTAAATGAATTCTAAAATCTATAAATAAGTGGGTAGACCCTAGACCTAAATCACTTGTAAAATTAGAGAAGCTACCGTCATGCTGCTGCCATGGAGTTCAGCATAGCCGTCACAAACTAAGAAGAGGAAGCCTAATCATCTACAACTAAATCTACACAAATCAAATCAAAAGATCTCTCTTTCTCTAATTCTTTTCTTTTGTTGGTGAGTATGATGATTCTCACAAGACTATTACAAACTAATTTGACTCAGTTATGAATGGATCACAAGAAAGTGATGTGATTTGTAATTGTAAATTCTATATATTGTGGATCTCTTATTATGTTATTATGTTGTCATATGATGTAAATTATATATGCTATGTCATGCTATGTTGTAAATTCTCTTATGCTATGTCGTGCTATGTTGAGAATCATGTCAAGCTATGTTATACTATCATACTATGCCATGTTATAAATCATGCTATATTATGTTGAAAAACCATGCTGTTGGATCATGCTTAAAGTTATGTTTTTTTTCTTAATTTAAATGGATCTTGTTTATGGGAATTTGCCTATTAGGTTAGGTGTACCCATAAACTTGAAACTATAATTAAATAAAACTTGATTATGGGAATTTGCCTATTGAGTTAGGTGTACCCATATAAAACCATGTTGTTAAAAAATTAGATGATGTTGATTCACACATGTTCATATGTAAGTTTATGAAAATTGATTGAGATCATATTAGGTGAATTTTGAACAAGTTGACACCTTTAGATCCATGACATGTATAATCTATGCAAGTTGGACATATGCAAGTTTCACCCCTTATTATGATTCATTTGGTCACATATACATGTTGTTATTATGATAATCTCTTTTATGCTATGAGTTAGGCTATTCGAGTCTAACATATATTTTGCGAATAAACGTTCAAACGTGGGGTAGGGGTAATATTAGGAATTAATAAATTGGGTGCAATTTTGTAAGATTTTGCATACCATGAATGGATGTCCATAATTGAGTCAATTATGGACATTGTTAAAAAATTGGAAGTAATTAATAATTCAAGTAGGGAATTATTAAAATTGGGGGGAAAGTGGATTATTATTAATAATCAATGCTTAGGACACGAGGTTGGACCCGTTTGTGATGTAAACCTGCCCGGACCCGCCCGGCAAATCCAGTAGTCACAAATGTCGGCCCAATGTGAGAGGTCCTAGGCCCAAACTAAAGCATAACAGTTGTAAAGACACGAGGTTAGACTCTTTTATGGTGTAAGACTGCCCGGACCCGCCAGGCAAATCCAGCTGCCATAAATGCCAGTCTAATGTGAGAGGTCTTTATGAGGTTATGGCCTTAATGAACTAAGAAATACTTAACCAGATAATCATGTAAGGTGGGACATGGGGGTTAAGTAGGTGCCTTGGGTGGCATGAGGAATCTGGTGGTTGCCTTTAGAGGCATTTGAAATACGATTAGACTTAACCAAACACACATGTAAATGAACATGACTAAGTGGGTTAAGTGGGATGGACTAATGGGGACAAGCTTAGGTGGAATGCTTGTAGTAAATAGTGGGGGCCCATTTCAACCAGTATCCCAAAACGTATCTTTGTGGGCTCGACCCAAGTCGAGGACGGGACACGCATACTGGGTTTGACTATAAGAGGCCAAAACAGGGAGCGGTGGCAACGCAAGTCCAACGGGTTTCATATGCGTGTGTGGACCCGGGCTGGTAGGTAAGACGTTGTTGCATCGTGTAGGTATAAGCCGTGCATGTCCGTTGTATCAGGTTGCCACTTTAGGGGAGTGATACACCCCACTGTGGGGCCAGCACGGGTATCTACGAGTTAGGGAGCCGATCGAATAATGGGAAGTAGGGTACACCTAGTGGAGATAGGGGCAGGCGGCACCTATGTAGTCAGCTAGGGGTACGTAAAGCCATTGGGAAAGTTTCTAAGTGAAGCTAAGTGGGATGAATCTTTAGGGTGACTGGTGTGGTGCAGTATAGTGTTTATCCTTTAGTATTTAGGAGCGCCTATAACGTTGCCTTTAGCGATTGTCTATGTCCTTAATCTGCTCTTCATAGACATTTTCTTGTTTTCCAGCTTATGCCTTAGTCCAGTTATTTTGGTAATAGTATTGTAGAATTATCATATTCACCAGACTTTATGTCTGACCCCCTCTTTTCCATCCTTTTTCTGCCTTCAGGTCCGCAGGTTGGGCCAAGTTCTAGTGGAGTCTAGTTGGATCGCTTATCTACTGGAAAGCTTGGACTGCTGAAGTAAAGTCCAGCTTGTTATCTTTCTTTTTAATGGCTATTCATGTAATGGGATTATGTACTTGTTTTATCAAGATAGATATTGTACTTGACATTGAATATGGTGTTATGATGTAATCAAACATGTTTTGACTTCTGCTACAATGAAATAAAGTTTTTGAATTTCCAAGTACTATTTTATATCTGTCTTGTTGTAATTTTACTGTTCTATATTCACTTAAAACCTCCATGGAAGTTAATGCATTCCCTTTGTGAGTGACATTAATGGACGTGGGGTGTTACAGTTGTACTTGGATTCATATCATTCTCCCTCTGATTTGATCCTATTTCCTTGAAGACTTCAAAGATATATTGCCATTGTAGGTCTATAGGATCATTGTACCAAATCTGCAAGAATCTGTATAGAAGATACAACTACTTGCCATTGTTTGTTGATGTTGATAAGGATAAGGTGTATCTTTTAGCCCGTGAAATCAAGATTGTAAAGGTGTTCTTGCCACCTATGGAAAGTAAGAGATTATAGTGAAATTATGCACGGTGAAGTGCAGCACTGGATGTAAGATTGGTTAATCCAGACCAGTATAAAAATCCTGGTGTTATTTACTTTACTGCATTTCATTTTATTACTTATTTCTTTTGATTTGAATTTGAATAGATATAATAAATAAACTTCATCTCTTTAGTGTCTGAATAGCCTTAAGATCCATTAAAACTAGGTCATAGACACCCGGTTCCCTAACAATTTGTATCAGAGCCTGGTCTTTCAAAAAGTTCGTAATCTGATTTTTGAAAATTATAATGGCTAGTGACACTAGTAACACCATTATTAGTTCTTTTATAGAAGGTCAATCTACCACTAGACCTCCTGTATTTGATGGCAGTAATTATGCTTATTGGGCTTGTAGGATGAAATTTTATTTGCAGTCTATTGGTTTAGATATTTGGAACATTACCCAAGAAGAATACTTAGAGCCTCAAACTAAATATTCAAAATGAACACTAGACCAAAAATGCGAGCACTTAATAATTCTAAGGCTATGAACATTTTATTTTGCTCTTTAAATAGAAATGAATATAATCGAGTTTCTATATGTAATTCTGCATATGAAATTTGGAGAATATTCAAAGTAACACATAAAGGCACCAATAAAGTAAAACATAATAAGATATCTATGCTGACTCACCATTTTCAACTTTTTCAAATGAAACCAATGAATCTATTTCTGATGTGTACTCTAGATTTCGAGATATTGTACATGCCTTAATATCATTAGGAAAGAAAATTACTAAAGAAGACTAAGTCAGAAAGATCTTGAATTTACTTCCTAGTGAATGCGATCAGAAGACTCTGGCAATCGAAGAAGCCAATGATATTAGTACTCTATCAATAGAAGAACTAATTGGTAATCTAGTGTCCTATGAAGTCAAGTTGCCTATTAGAAAAGAGAATCATTGAAATGAGAAGAAATCACTGGAACTTAAAGCAATGATTGATAATGATGAACCAGATGATGATACTGTTGATGATGATATCGAGTTTATTACTAAGAAGGTCAAGAAATTCTTGAAGTACTGGATAACAAAGAAACTTCGAAATACAAACAACAATAATTCCAGAAATGGGAATGTTGTTAGATGTTTCAAATGTGGTTAACCTGGTCATTTGAGAAGAGATTGGCCCAACTTGAGAAAACCAAAGTACTTTTCAAATACTTTCAATAAAAAGAGGAAACAGGCATTCAATGCAACATGAGATGATTCATCATCAAGTGATAGTGATTCAGAAACAGAAAATGCCAATGTATGCTTCATGGCAATGGATGACCATGTGTGGAATTTTGATAAAGAAATTACTAAAGTTTTAAATGATATGCATCAGAGATATGAAATACTTAGGAAAGAGTACGATAATAATTTGGCAGAAATAGATAGACTAAGAATATCTAATGAAAAGTTGAGTAAAGAAAAGCAATGTCTAGAAGATGAAATTGAAAGGTTTAATGGTCGTAAAAATGGAAAGGATTTAACACTTCGATGTTTCGAAAAACTAAAAAGTGAAAATGAGTCCTTAAAATCAGAAAATCTTTCAATAAAGTCATAGATCATTGATCTGAATGACAAAATAACATTTCTAGATAATGTTATTTTTAACCATAGTAAGGATTTTGATAAAACGAAAACTGATATTGATAAATTTAACAAAGGGAAGGATAATCTTGTGAAATTATTATGTGCATCTAAACACAATAGGAATAAGCATGGACTTGGCTACACCCCTAAGGCTAAATTAAAGAAAAATAGTACTTATTGTACTAAGTTTGTTAAAGCCACCAAGTTCAAACCAAAACCTAGGAAATTAAAGTTAAATCCTCCAAATAGGTTCATTAACTTATGGGTTCCAAAATGGTTGGATAATACTGTAAAAGGAAATTATATTGGTAATTTTATTAATAAGGTTCATTAATCTAATGATTATATTTTAAAAGGGCATTCAAACTCTTTATGGGTTTGGCATCCCAAAACTTAACCCCGCGGACCTCGAAATAAAAAGGGTACCAGTGTGCATATTTTTTTTTTTTTTTCAGGTACTAAATAGTCAATGCTCAAAGCATATGACAGGAAATCTATTGAACCTTGGATACATATGAAAAGGATTTGTTATTGGCATCAGCAAAGTCGGTAACTCTAAAACTCATCTGATTATTTAATATATTTCATGTTTGGATTTCTCCACTTGTGTTCAATTTATATGCATATACGAACTCTACATATTGTCTAGCAATAAACTAAATAAATCTTTTTAACCTTTTTGTTGATGACAAAGGGGGAGAAAAGGTATAAATATACTAGACAAAATGATAGGAGGAGTGCACGGAGTTAAGGGGAGTCAAATATAAAAAGTATTATATTTTATCTTGAATATTTATATGGTTGTCATCATCAAAAAGGGGGACATTGTTAATACCTTAGGTACCCTAGGTATTGATTTTGATGACAACAACCATATAAACATTACTACTAACATATCTTTGAGTTGTGAAGTTAATCAGATATATTATGGAGATGTTTAAACAAGAGTAAAAAAGAATAGTTATAGAAGAAGGATAATCAAAATATTAAAGACTAAAGAAGATCAAAGCCTATTAGAGAAGAATGCTGAAGAACAGAGGTGTTTGAAGTGATGAGGAGTTGGTTGAACCTTAGAATATCTTTTTAAATATCCCATGGCAATTATACTTGAAGATAATCAACCATTGACCTCAATCGAATCACCAAAATCCACAAATATAAGGAAATTTGAAGTGCAGAAAATTTGAAACACTTATAAGTATTGCTATGCATATTTGCAACACAAGCATGCCCATCTTTGTATGTCGACATATAATGGCTAGTTCAGATTTTCAAATTCAAATTGGGTGGTTATTTCCCTCTACCCTTTCCTAAAAGAGACATCCTTTCATACACTATGTAAAGGCCTCTAGTAACGAATTTTATACAATAAATTCACATTTTCTTTTGCTCCTTCTTCTCCATTTATTCTCTACAAAATTCCATTGGAAACTATCCTATTACTCTTGGAAATACACTCTTTTTCACTCCAACTCTTCATTTATTTGCAAGCCACACAATATCGGAGAGTTTTACTTGAATTCATATCATTCTCTCTCTGATTTAATCCTATTTCCTCAAAGAATTCAAAGATATTTTGCCATTGGAGGTATATAGGATCACTGTACCAAATTTGCAAGAATCTGTATTGAAGATACCACTACTTTCCATTATTTGTTGTTGTTGATAAGGAGAAGGTGTATCTTGTAGCCCATGAAATCAAGATTGTAAAGTTGTTCTTACCACCTGTGGAAAGCAAGCGATTGTTGTGAAGTTCTGCACGGTGAAGTGCAGGACTGGATGTAGGATTGGTTAATCCGAACCAGTATAAAAATTCTGGTGTTATTTACTTTACTGTGTTTCATTTTATTACTTATTTCTTTTGATTTGAATTTGAATAGATATAGTAAATACACTTCATCTCTATAGTGTCTGAATAGCCTTAAGATCCATTAAAACTAGGTTATAGACACCCAGTTCCCTAACGGTTAGGTTTAGAACCTGAGATTGTTTATACATCATTGGTTGTGACTAGCCCAGTAGGGATTCATCTAGTCTTTGTATGCTTTTTCATGGTCTAGTCTTATCGAGTCATGGTTGTTCTTTTGTGTATGATTGCTTTTTTTAAATTAGCTAGGTTAGGATCATTTTGGGGACTGGCTTAAGAGGTATGCGGCTATAATGGATTTTGAGAGGCTCGAGGTGACAATCGAGAACGTGGAAGAGGGAACGATATGTTGCTTGCAAGAGGACGGAGTCCTCGTCGATTTTTTATATTCGCTTGGGATTCCACCAGATGGGTTGTCATAGGTGACGATCGTTCGATAGTTTTCTGATATCTTTGACGAAGTTAAGGGACTGCCGCCACAACGAAAGGTTGAGTTTCAGAATGATTTAGTGGATAGAGCCAAACCTATAGTTATGCCCCTTAAGCAGATAATATCAAGGGAACAACAAGAGTTAGAGGTGTAAGTGGATGACCTTTTGGGAAAAGGATTTGTTTGGAGAAGCGCATTCAGGTGGGGTGCACCAGTTGTGTTTGCGACTAAGGCTGATGGATCGTTTCGATTGTGTGTGGATTATCATAAGCTGAATAAGGTGACTAAGAAAAATAAGTATCCATTGTCGAGAATCGATGACTTGTTTGATCAGCTTCACGAAGCTAAGGTGTTTTCCCAAATGGGTTTGGCGATGGGATTTCACCAACTGAGAGTGGCTAGAGATATTGTCCCGAAGACTGCTTTTAGGATACCACGCAGATTCTGTGAACGGCTGATGATTCCATTTGGATTGACTAATGCACCAACGTATTTTATGAATCTTATAAATCAAGTTTTTAGAGATCAATTGAACAAGTTTTTGATAGTATCTATGGACAATATATTAGTTTATTCCAGGACTGAGGAAGGGCACAAAACATACTTGAGGATTTTTTTGGAAATCTTATGAAAGCATTAGCTAAGAACTAATTCTCAAAGTGCTACTTTTGGAAAGCAGAAGTGAGATTCTTGGGTAATGTTGTATCGGGACAAGGAATAGCAGTGGATCCTGCTAAAGTGGAAACAATCCAGGATTCGAATCGACTCAAGAATGCGACAGATGTTAAGAGTTTTCTTGGTTTAGCTAGATATTATCGATAATTTATCAAGGGCTTTTCGAAGATCGTTGTACTATTAACTGTATTAACGAAGAAGAATCAGGTATTTACGTGGAATGCAGAGTGTGAGTGTGCTTTTGGTATCTTGAAAGAGATATCAACGAGTGCTCTTGTATTGGTTATTCCGAGTGAGAATAATGAGATGGTTATGCATACCGATGCATGTGGTACTAGACTCAGTGCAGTGCCAACGAAGAAGGCTAGAGTTGTGGCTTATGCAAGTCAACAACTGAAACCGCACGAAAGGAATTACCTGAATCATGATTTGGAGTTAGTGGAAATAGTGTTTTCTCTGAAGAATTGGAGGCACTACTTGTTGGGAGTTATATTCGAGTTATTTACGGATGATAAGTTACTGAAGTGCCTTTTCTCCCAAAAGGATTTAAATCTGGCAACAATATGGTTAAATTTTCTAGCGTCGTACGATTTTAGGATAGCATATACTCTAGGTAGAGGTAACGCAGTGGCCGATGCATTAAGCAGAAGGTATGCAAGTTTGGGAGCCATTTACAGAGTGGAAGCATCTCGAGTATTTGGATGGATTTGATTTTAGGCCTCACTTTGAGTTAGATCCCGATATGTTGGTACAATTATCGACTAAACTGACTCTCATCGAAAGGAATGACGAAAGCTAGAAGTGATATGATAAGCTTGTGGAGACCTTACAAAGATTAGTGTGGAAACCGAAGATATAATGGATTATGAGGTCGATTGACTAGTCGGCCTTGATTCAGATGGAACGAAAGTTGAGATTACGACAGAATGTCATCACTCCAGATTGACTATTCATCCTGGGGATAATAAGATGTATCGTGACATGAAGAGAGTCTACTAATGGGAAGACATGAAAGGGGATGTTGGAGGGTTTATCTCGAAGTGTATGAACTGTTAGTTGTTTAAGGCTGAGCAAAGAAAGCTAAGGAGATTAATACAACCATTGGAAGTTTGTATGTGGAAGTGGGAGGAAATGTCAATTGATTTTATCGATGGATTGCTGAGGACTAGGGAAGGAAATGAGGGCATATGGGTTATTGTGGATTGTTTGACCAAAAGCGCAGGGTTTATTTCGTTGAAATTGACCAGAATGACATCTAAGTTGGTTGAGTTATATAATAAGTGGATCGTTCGATTCTATGGGATACCAAAGGGTATAATGAGTAATCTAGATCCTTTGTTTACCAGCGTATTCTGAAAGAGTTTGCAAGAGATATTGGGAACTGAGCTACATATGAGTACGGCTTATCATCCCCAAAGTGATGGTAAAACAGAGAGAGTCAACCTAATATTGGAAAATCTTCTAAAAGCTTGTGTATTAGATTTTGGAGAACCATGGGAAGACCATCTTCGTTTGGTTGATTTTTCCTATAGTAATAGCTACCCGTCAAGTATTGGTATGTGTAACAACCCAGATTCCGATGGACCGATTTTTTTTTTTCAAAAATCTCAATCCATCGAAACCCAAGTTGGTTTGCTCTGGTATCCTGCAGAAAACACAGAAACATGAAACATGTCAGAGTTCGGAAAACTTCTCATAGCGGAAGGAATAAAATATAATGTAATTAAAACATAGCGTTAACTTAATAATAATACTGCTAAACAATATCCAAAGCTATACAGTCTCTGTCATGAACCTAACCTGCGAATGTTGTGAGGAGGGGGTCAGAACATAAGTTCTGTGTGAATGAATTTAAACTACACTTCTTGGATAATCCGACATATACCGTTCAATTACATTTTCTCATTTATTAGGTTATCTGTGTTATTAGCACTCAAGGGTTACACACACACGTGTCGCACCCATCTACTCTCTAGTAGATTAACCGAATATAATGTATATGTAGCTGCCCCCAAACTGAGGTACACCCCGGGGTACCCCACTCTCACAGTCTCCTCCGTAGCACCACACTAATATGCGCAGTCCCTCATCCTATGCCATAGTAACTTACATATCTCTATATATATAACAACGCTACATCCGCATAGAACCACTATCGCTGCACTACGTAAGCGTACTAACAGCTATCTTCGAACTATTCGATTGAATTAGGTTCTATCATCGAATAATGCCCTTTATTCTTATGATACACCACCCAGAGCGACATGAGTGTACCTATACTTTCCCACGTATGCATCGTCAATCGTTCTCGATGTCTATTGCACATGTTCTCTATATGTGCGCCCGAGTCCCGTGGCAGGGCTAATCAAGAAACACGGAACTCGGTCGGGAGCTTTCAGATATCTGCCGATTGCAGAAGCTAAGGTCTACTTTTACAGTGGCTATGGTCCCACTAGACCCCTCCCTCAACTAATGAAAGGCACCCAAGAATATCAAGAATGAGAACTTAACCCAAGCCCCCTATGTCCTTCAAACCTACTGGACAACCTCACCCATAACTAGATAGCAAAGTATATGGTCTTTTGGAGTTCTCCGCCTTTCCGCTTTACGTACTGACTAAAGATGGTAGGTAGATGGCGAGTTGCTATCACAGGGCACTAATTGGTCTTGCCGAATCACACTGGTCCATCTTAGTCTTTTGATTTCCCCTTATTATTGTAATCAAGGCATACTCATTGGTTCACCCATGCAGACCTAACCTCTGTGAGCACAGGCGTACCATCTGCAACTCACAGAGGAATACCAAGAGTACCCTTCACGTTCCCGGAAGCCGCGTGCTTCTTAACCCAGTCCGTTGGAGCCTACTAGGACATCATGATAGACATGCGCTCCCCTTTGTGTCTTTCGATATCCCGATGATCTACCCCTAATGGTTATTCATCTTCTAACGTATGGACTGGTCCAAGCACCTCATTCTTACTTATTATTAAAACTGTGTCTAATTATTCAATTATGCGCTTGTTGTGCCTCATCAGGTTTCTTTATAACTTGGTTATCCTATGTTGACTTATTTTTGTTTCCAATTACCAAGTTTCCTCTACATATTAATCTTTCTTTATATCTTATCTCATTAATGAATTTTCAGCATGTTAACCCAATTCGTTCATAAGTCTTTCCTCATATCTTCGTGTTCAATTATTCCCATTTGTTGATGTCACCACAGTTCATCATTATTTACTTAGTTTTCTTAGCTAAGGTTTTCTAGCTGGTTCACATACTTGTGACATTTTTATCAACAGACTACACATTGTCGCTTTACCGTTTATGTTTAACTTATAAGTTGTCCCATTTTTCTAGTCCGTTCTCATTTTCCTGTCCCTAGGACAAGTTTACTTATCGTACAATCTTTATACTATCTGCATGTTTGTTTATAACAGGTTGATATCATTCCCCATTATTCTTTTTTTTCTCCAATGTTGTTATATTGGTTAAATTTGTCTATACGCCTCAGTTTACTTAACCTTAGCACACTTAGCATATTTGTTTCATAGCATTAATCTTTTTATTAGTGCACTTAACCTCTCACATTAGACATGTTGCTTGCGGTTGCTGGATATGCCGGGCGGTTTCGGGCAGACTTCTACCGCAAACTCGTTCTAACCTCGGGGTTTGGGCTTAACGTGCTAACCTCTCACATTAGACCTTTTGTTGCGGTTGCTGGATATGCCGGGCGGTTCCGAGCAGACTTACACCGCAACTCAATCTAACTTCGGGTTAGACATGTTCATCTTTTAACTGACCTATACAATTTCAATCTAGGTTTTATATCCCTGTTTATCCCAATCCAGTAATTCATGTTCATGCTTCTAAACCCAATTTCATGTCTATGGTTCCAAATTGATTTGGATACATAAATTCTACCATGATTACATGATCTCGTACATAATTATGCCAATAATCCTTATTATATGTTATGCCCAACTTTTCATGTATATAAGATATACTTAATTATACCTAAATAAATTGTTCTTTAAAGTTATCAATAATTCATGTCAACCCTCATTCTTATTGCTTAGAACAATTAATTCATGTCAACCCACATTCTTATTGCATAATCATAATTCACTTTTACGCCTATTCTCATGTTATAACCACTTTCACCAATTCTATAATTACATATTATGCCAAATTTCACATTATCCAATATTCAATTATGCCCAATTACATATATTTCAACATCCAATTATGCCCAATTCAATATTCAATATTTTCCCCATATTTCTCCCACACATTTCCACGTCGTTTGTTCGTATAATTCGACATAGGCTCGAAATTAGCCTAGTTCCATAAATAAAATGAATGGAGATAGGGAGAGAATCAAATCATCAAAAATTGACATAAAAGAGACATAAGAAATATGAATAATACTCTTATGAAACATGTCCAATTTACAACCTTTTTCCCAATTACTTTGAATCAAATTGTAAGTGAAAATAACGTAGACTCACTTTATCGGATTAATACATTTATTATGTGTGTAAATGGGGAATGGCAAACGATAGATCCATTATTATGCAAGAAAAATGTATTTTAAATCCACTCACAGTGTATGCTTTCCCAATTCGGATTTTTGCATCCATGGTCTTTCTCTTCTTTTTTCATGCAGCGTAGTTCTAGGAATCTTTCCTTTATTTTGAGAGGAATTATAGATTTATCCTTTTAATTTAAGAAGAGATTTGAAAAGAGAGGGAGAGAGAAGAAGAAGAAGCTATGGCAAACCTTCAGCGTAACCGCCAAGTTGTGAGTTTTAGGGTTGGGTATAAGGGTTTATTTATAGGTAGGTTAGAGCAACTAGGGCCTTAGGATTAAAATAGAATCCATTTATACCTTACACCTCGCTAAAGAAAAGAATTTTCTAGAGTAGGCTAGACCAACCTAGGTATGCTGCACCATAAATGCGCGCATGCACCCAGAAACAAGTTGGGTCCAAGCGCACTTATTTAGCTGCATTGTTTTCTATTTTTAACGTTTAGTTTCTTTTTTTTAAACCATTTCATGTCTTTGTTTAATTGCTTCAATTACATTTCCCTCTTTAACACATTTATTTATTGCAGCAACTTTATTGTTTATATTTTTATCCAGCATTAATATCCTTAATTGTCACATACATCTTCTTTCATACAACTAAATTTATTTAATGCATCATTCTTTATTCATGTATAAACCTTTTCCTCTTCCTACATGCGGTTTCTTTTCTTTTTGGGCAAGGAAAATCTTAAATGCTCCTTAATATATGCAAAGTATGTTTCTTTTTTTCATTAATGCATCCTTCCATGTGTCATTATTTTATATACAATATGAATTGTATTAATTCGTTTGACATTAGCTTGCTTTAATTAAATCAATTTATGTTTATTTTCCAACTTCTTCCTATGCATTAAATTTTCCATGTGACATTATTTCTTTGTTGCATATATTTCTAATATTCTTATTTAAATGTGTCAATACTTTCCCGTTTCATGCACTTGATATGTTGCTTCTTTTTAATGCATTAAATTGCTTGGTTCCTCTCTTTTTCTCTTCTTGCATTAACTTCTTTTTAATATATATATATATATATATATATATACTGCATGCAATTCATTTTCCTTCATTTCAATGCACTTATATATTAATATTTTTTAAATATATCTATGCATATAATATATACATATATGCATATTTTTAATTATCACTAAAAATGCGGGGTGTTACATTCTCCCACCCTTATGAAATTTCGTCCCCTAAATTTGGTAAGGGTAAAATCAAATGATCTCTCGCATATTATACATCCATTATGTGTGCACCTAATTTTTGCAAATATTGTGCACATGTGCAGAGTGAAATACATCGTAGTAGTGTATGTATGCCTAATTTGGTACCACCTATATGTATGCAAACTTTCAAAAACTCTTTCAAAACATGATGCTCACATCCTAAATATACTTACAGTTCTATATGAATGCAATATTTTTGAAAATCAATACACCTTTCATCCAAATTTTCCCACACTCTTACAGAATAAGAGTATAGTTCATCTAATTGTTGCATCCAGAATCCTACCAACCATCTTTAAATTTCGAATTATAGGAAAAATATAATTTTCTAAATTCGATTTCTTGTGTCACAAAAAGTTATAAAACGGAAAAATTACGTCTTCCGTTTTTCTTTTATGTTCCTTTTATAATTGCACTTGGATTTCACGTAACTACTCTATACAAAGTTTCCTATTTTCCTATCCAAGCACAACTACATAAGAAAACTTCTTTTTCTTTTTCTTTTCCCGTCATTTTTTGTTGCTTCTCTGAATTTATTATTTTCTTTTTAGTTAGGCTATTTTTCTTTCTTAGCTTATTTTACTTAATCCAATGATTTAAGTTTATTCTTTTCAAATAAGCCTTTCCATCCTACATAGGTACTACTAAGGGTCAAGAATCTCACTAATGAAAAGTCCAACCACAAACTCTCAACGCTCACTTGCCCTTTACTATCTAGTAGTCAATACTAGTCCTTGCTGTGCTTTACTAGCCTATACTTTTTCTTTTTTGAGCAACAGTTCTAGTCTTTACAATGTCTATGCATTCTACGGGAATTTTCTACTATTCCGATATAACCTTCGCTATTTACTTTATAGCCTCAAATTTCTCCGTTCTTTCTAGGCACTAACCCTTACCTACTCCCTTAATTTTAAAACATGGTTTGGCCTCTTTTTTTTTCAAACATCAAAAATACTTTTAAAAACTTGAAAAAATCATAAACTCTTTTGCCAAAACTTTTACAATTTCAAGTTCTTAAAAGTTAAAAAGGGTTAGACTCATAGTGGGCTTCCAACTTACCTAGGCTTTCCTAGACACCCCCACAAGGTCAGTTCTCTCGACTGTATATATTCCTAATCCATTTACCTTTTTCTATTTAGTGGGTTGCTCTATGGATCTAGGTTTATAAATATATATATATATATATAATATTTATATTTTAAAATACAAATATGCTCACTCATTATCTAAGTAAGGAATCCTAAACCTAAGCTCTGATACCAGATGTAACAACCCGGATTCCGACGGACCGATTTTTTTTCTTCAAAAATCCCAATCCATCGAAACCCGAGTTGGTTTGCTCTGGTATCCTGCAGAAAACACAGAGACATAAAACATGTCATAGTTCGAAAAACTTCTCACAGCGGAAGGAATAAAATATAATGTAATTAAAACATAGCTTTACCTTAATAATAATACTGCTAAACCAGTATCCAAAGCTATACATTCTCTGTCATGAACCTAACCTGCGAATGTTGTGAGGAGGGGGTCAGAACATAAGTTCTATGTGAATGAATTTGAACTACACTTCTTGGATAATCCTACATATACCGTTCAATTACATTTTCTCATTTATTAGGTTATCTTTGTTATTAGCACTCAAGGGTTACACACACACGTCGCACCCATCTACTCTCTAGTAGATTAACCTACTATAATGTATATGTAGCTGCCCCCAAACCGAGGTACACCCTGTGGTACCACACTCTCATAGTCTCCTCCGTAGCACCACACTAATATGCGCAGTCCCTCATCCTATGCCATAGTGATGTATCTCTATCTCTCTCTCTCTCTATCTATATATATATATATATATATATATATAACAACGCTACTTCCGCATAGAACCACTATCGTTGTACTACGTAAGCGTACTGACTGCTATCTTCGAACTATTCGATTGAATTAGGTTCTATCATCAAATAATGCCCTCTAGTCTTATGATACACCACCCAAAGCGAAATGAGTGTACCTAGACTTTCCCACGTACGTATCGTTAACCGTTTTCGATATCTATTGCACATGTTCTCTATATGTGCGCCCGAGTCCCATGGTAGGGCTAATCAAGAAACACGGAACTCGGTCGGAAGCTTTTAGATATCTGCCGATTGCAGATGCTAAGGTCTGCTTTTACAGTGGCTATGGTCCCACTAGACCCCTCCCTCAACTAATGAAAGGCACCCAAGAATATCAAGAATGAGAACTTAACCCAGACCCCCTATGCCCTTCAAACCTATTGGCCAAACCTCACTCATAACTAGAGAGCAAAGTATATGGTCTTATGGAGTTCTCTGCTTTCTGCTTTACGTATTGACTGAAGATGGTAGGTAGACGATGAGTTACTATCACATGGAACTAACTAGTCTCTCCGAATCACGGTGGTCCATCTTAATCTTTTGATTGCCCCTTATTATTGCAATCAAGGCATACTCAGTGGTTCACCCATTCAGACCTAACCTCTGTGAGCACGGCATATCATCTGCAACTCACAGAGAAATACCAAGATTACCCTCCACGTTCTCGGAAGCCGCGTGCTTCTTAACCCAGTCCATTGGAGCCTACTAGGACATCTAGATAGACATGCGCTCCCCTTTGTGTCTCTCGATATCCCGATGATCTACCCCCAATGGTTATTCATCTTCTAATGTATGGACTGGTCCAAGCGCCTCATTCTTACTTATTATTAGAACTATGTCTAAATATTCAATTATGCGCTTGTAGTGCCTCATCTAGTTTCTTTATAACTTGGTTATCCTATGTTGACTTCTTTTTGTTTCCAATTACCAAGTTTCCTCTGCATATTAATCTTTCTTTATATCTTAACTCATTAATGAGTTTTCAACATGTTAACCCATTTCATTTATAGGTCTTTTCTCATATCTTCGTGTTCAATTATTCCCATTTGTTGATGTCGCCACAATTCATCATTATTTACTTAGTTTTCTTAGCTAAGGTTTTCTAGCTGGTTCACATACTTGTGACATTTTTATCAACACACTACACATTGTCGCTTTACCATTTATGTTTAACTTATAAGTTGTCCCGTTTTTCTAGTCCGTTCTCATTTTCCTATCCTTAGGACAAGTTTACTTATCGTACAATCTTTATACTATCCGCATGTTTGTTTGTAACTGGTTGATATCATTCCCCATTATTCTTTTTTCTCCAATGTTGTTATATTGGTTAAATTTGTCTATACGCCTCAGTTTACTTAACCTTAGCACACTTAACATGCTTGTTTCATAGCATTAATCTTTTTATTAATGCACTCAACCTCTCACATTAGACATGTTGCTTGCGGTTGCTGGATATGCTGGGTGGTTCTAGGCAGACTTCTACCGCAAACTCGTTCTAATCTCAGGCTTTGGGCTTAATGCGCTAGACTCTCACATTAGACATGTTGTTGGGGTTGCTGGATGTGTCGGGCGGTTCCGGGCAGACTTGCACCACAACTCAATCTAACCTCGGGTGAGGCATGTTCATCTTTTAACTGACCTATACAATTTCAATCTAGGTTTTATATGCCTATTTATCCCAATCCAATAATTCATGTTCACGCTTCTAAACCCAATTTCATGTTTACGGTTCTAAATTGATTTGGATACATAAATTCTACCATGATTACATGATCTCGTACATAGTTATGCCAATAATCCTTACTATATGTTATGCCCAACTTTTCATGTATATAAGATATACTTAATTATACCCAAATTAATTGTTCTTTAAAGTTATCAATAATTCATGTCAACCCTCATTCTTATTGCTTAGAACAATTAATTCATGTCAAACCTCATTCTTATTGCATAATCATAATTCACTTTTATGCCTATTCTCATGTTATAACCAATTTCACCAATTCCATAATTACATATTAACTTATGCCAAATTTCACATTATCCAATTTTCAATTGTGCCCAATTACATATATTTCAACATCCAATTATGCCCAATTCAATATTCAATATTTTCCCCATATTTCTCACACATGTTTCCACGTCGTTTGTTCGTATAATTTTACATAGGCTCGAAATTAGCCTAGTTCCAAAAATATAAAGGAATAGAGATAGGGAGAGAATCAAATCATCAAAAATTGACATAAAAGAGACATAAGAAATATGAACAATAATCATATGAAACATGAATTGTTATGGAACAATAAGAATAGATCCAATTTACAACCTTTTTCCCAATTACTTTGAATCAAATTGTAAGTGAAAATAACGTAGACTCACTTTATCGGATTAATACATTTATTAGGTGTGTAAATGGGGAATGACAAATGATAGATCCATTATTATGCTAGAAAAATGTATTTTAAATCCACTCACAGTGTATGCTTTCCCAATTCTGATTTTTGAATCCATGGTCTTTCTCTTCTTTTTCGTGTAGCGTAGTTCTAGGCATCTTTTCTTTTATTTTGAGAGGAATTATAGATTTATCTTTTTATTTTAAGAAGAGATTTGAAAAGAGAGGGAGAGAGAGAAGAAGAAGAAGAAGCCATGGCAAACCTTTAGCGTTACCGCCAAGTTGTGAGTTTTAGGGTTGGGTATAAGGGTTTATTTATAGGTAGGTTAGAGCAACTAGGGCCTTAGGATTAAAATAGAATCCATTTATACCTTACACCTCGCTAAAGAAAAGAATTTTCTAGAGTAGGTTAGACCAACCTAGGTATGTTGCACCATAAACGCGCGCATGCACCCAGAAACAAGTTGGGTCCAAGTGCACTTATTTAGCTGCATTGTTTTCAATTTTTAACGTTTAGTTTCTTTTTTTTTCAAACCATTTCATGCCTTTCTTTAATTGCTTCAATTACATTTCCCTCTTAAACGCATTTATTTATTGCAGCAACTTTATTGTTTATCTTTTTTATCCTGCATTAATATCCTTAATTGTCATAAACATCTTCTTTCATACAACTAAATTTATTTAATGCATCATTATTTATTCATATATAAACCGTTTCCTCTTCCTACATGCGGTTTCTTTTCTTTTTGGGCAAGGAAAATCTTAAATGCTCCTTAATATACGCAAAGTACATTTCTTTTTTTCATTAATGCATCCTTCCATGTGTCATTATTTTATATACAATATGAATTGTATTAATTCTTTTGACATTAGCTTGCTTTAATTAAATCAATTTATGTTTATTTTCCAACTTCTTCCTATGCATTAAATTTTCCCATGTGACATTATTTCTTTGTTGCATATATTTCTAATATTCTTATTTAAATGTGTAATGCTTTCCCGTTTCGTGCACTTGATATGTTGCTTCTTTTTAACGCATTAAATTGCTTGGTTCCTCTTTTTTTCTTGCATTAACTTCTTTTTAATTTATATATATATATATATATATATTGCATGCAATTCATTTTCCTTCATTTCAATGCACTTATATATTATTATTTTTTAAATATATCTATGCATATAGTATATACATATATGCATATTTTTAATTATCACTAAAATGCGGGGTGTTACTGTATGGCACCATATGAGGCATTGTACGGTAGATCATGTAATTCTCCATCTTGTTGGTTAGAGATTGGAGAGAAGTTGGTGATTAGGCTGGAACGATAAAGCAAACGAGTGATAAAATTGAGATCATTCAGTAAGGAATGAAGGCATCCCAAGATCACCAGAAGAGTTATGCCGATAAGAGAAGAAAGGATTTGAAATTCACAGTTGGGGACTTGGTGTTCATGAAGGTTTCACCACTAAGGAATGTTGTTCAGTTCGGAAAGAAAAGCAAGTTATCCTCGAGGTTCGTTGGGTCGTTTCCGATTATCGAGCGTATTGGGAAGCTCTCTTATAGAATGGAATTACCTGAGAAGATGGCGGGTGTGCACAATGTGTTTCATGTATAATATCTATGAAAGTTCTCACATGACCCCAGTATGATGGTATCTCAAGATCTGATAGAAGACTTAGAGGTAAGCCGGATGTTCCCAGGCCTCGTAAATCGCTTCATGTTTTGGGGAATGACACGAAACAGCCTAGGAGGAATGTACTTAAGCTGGTCTAGGTACAATGGAGTGAGGAAGATGACGATTTCACATGGGAAACAGAGGATTGTGTGAGGTCGACCCATCCAAAACTCTTTGAGTGGCATGTCTGATATACTGTATCTTACTTGTACCATTGTGTCTTTCACTATTAGAATTCAGCATGCTAGGGTAGGATTTTGGTTGCATGGATTGTTGGATACTATATTGATGGTAGATTGGCTACTCGTGGATTGTAGGCATGTGGGATGCTTTGTTTGCTCGTGTTTGCTTGGAACCTCGGAGGGGAAAATCCTAAAGAGGAAAGAACATAATGACCCATATCTTATGTATCGAAGAATCGTAAGATAATTATATTTAATTCTCTAGTGGTCGTGTCGTTCTCATATTTTTAATATGTTTTTCAAGGGGATGTGAGACATGTCCATGATTTTTAAAGAACTTAATTATGACCATTTTTCCCTTCGACTTACTGTTTTAGTTGTAACTTTGATAAAGGCTAAAGAAGGTATTGAAATCAGTCATATAAAGGATTTGGCTTAGCTATTTAGGAGAAATCACTTTTTTAAAGGTTTGGTTTCTATAGGATTGGGTAATTAGCTGCTAATGAGTTGATTAGTACCCATTAGGATAATGACCTACAAATATAAATAAGGGAGTTTGGGGGAGAGAGTTAAGGTTTCTCTTCTCGTTCAAACATTAGGATGGTGTCTGTGATTCTCTGGATTCAACCTAAACAATAATCACCTCATCTATTCATTCAAAATCATATCCTAATTCAAGATCTACATCCAGGAAGATTGGATCTTGCTACTTTGCATCCAATCAAGTGTTTTCCTCGCTGTTGCAGCACTTTCCAGATTTAATTTCATCCTTATTTCTCGGATCTAGGATTTGGTGAGAGATAGATATCTCTAACACAAGTGTTATGGACAATATGGGTTAAATTAGGATTATTTTACACCACACATACTAATATGACCTAAAATATGATCACTTATGTTAATTTCAGTATCAGAAACCCTAGCATAATCAAAATTTATCATGTGAATCAATAAGCTATTAGATTAATCATGTTTAACATATATTTAGATCCTAATTATGTTAGTTCCATGGTTTTTATGATATATTTCATGTATGTTCATGTTTGCATGATTAATCATGATTGAAATTGGATAAATTGTTGTCTGATTCGTTGAATTGTATGATTACGCCCTATTTGGTCGTTTAGAATTGTATGTTGTAGGCTTAGAATCGATAAACAGAGCAAATCGGAGGTTCAGATGGTCGGATTCAGACAAAACTTGGTGGAGGAGCTCTAGAGGCTACTGGGGAGGAGCCCAAAAAATATCATTGCAAAATAAGTTAAGTAGATGGACCGATACTTATCCATGCCTATGTACCAGTACCAATCCATGTGAGGTGCCTGAAGATTTCAGGTTTTTGGTATATGGCCTTATTGGGTGAAATGCAGGTCATGGGAAAATTTTGGTTTGATTTGGGTGGATTGAAGGGTGATCGCTTGAACTTATATTGATGGATCGACATAGGGAATAGCCAGAAAGGATTTTGGTATCGAAACCGGACCGGTGGGAAGTGTTCAAGGAGTGGATCGAGGAAATCCAACACTTTAGTCAATTTTTTACCAAGTTGATGGATTGGTATCGGTCCATAGGCGATTTACCAGTACATATCCATCAAGAAGGGATGTGGGTGGTCGAGATTTCTAGGGGCAGAAGCAGGGGCCATTTGGAGCTTGTTGTTGGCTTTTGGTGGTTACAACTTCTACGTGGTGGAAGTGCAAAGCAACATGACTTGGTTCTTCAATCATGGACCTAAGGCGAGAGTGATCGAAGTTGAATTGACGAGCAACTGATCGTGGGGCAATGCAGCAAGACAGTGGATCAACTCGAGTGGGACTCGAGCTCGTAACATGATGGACTGACCCGGGTGAGACTCGAGCATGATAGATAATGGACTGATTTGAGTGTTAATAACCCGGAAAATCTGAGCCAATTTAAATTTTTTATTTTGGCAATTTTGATGAATTTTGAATATTTAAAATGAATTATTTTAAATAATATCGACGAGAAATTTATTTTTAATAGAAATAGAACGTATATATTTATATAGATCGTCGTTAGAATATAATCATTTATTTTAAAATATAAAAGGAATTAAAATGGCGCGGTAGTTTGAAAATTCGATTTCAAAGTTCAAATGAATGTACATGATTCAAAATAAACCGGATTTTGGAGAAACCAAAAATATTAGAATCTAATTGAGAATATCTTTCCAATAATCCAAAAAATTGAAATTTCATAGCGGGAATCAAAAGTTACGTCCAGTTGAAAATTCAGAATAGTCGCTATGGAACTCTAGCCCTTAAAAATGGAAATTTTGCAAACGACCTCGGTTTTCGACGAAACCACTTTTGTTGGATCTGTGATGTCAAATTATTGCTAGATTCCAAAATTCGTAATTTTTCGAATCAATATTAGGCTCACATCCCTATTTTGAAACTTAATTAGGCTCACATCCGGTCATAAACTTATTGTAAATTAGGTCTCTATTTTCTGAAAAGTCATCAAAAAAATATAAAAAAAATATAAAAAAATCACGTAAATTCGTATTTAAATAAAACATGTAAACACTAAAAAATTCAGAACAAAAAACCATCAACGAAGGCGTCAAAAAAAAAAAAAAAAAAAAAAAAAAAAAAAAACGAAATTTCCAGTTAAATGCATAATAGTATGCACATATATCACTTTCCTGCATACATCCGTGCATATTTTTCACTACATACATCTTCGTTGATTTTTATTCATGCAAATAAATGCATACATGTGCGCAAAAATTTCAAATACTTGCATACATTTGTGCAGGTTTATTTTCAGATTTTAATCTGAAAACAGCTTACAGAAAAGTTGCATACATATATGCAATTATCAGTAATAATTGCATAAATGTATGCAACTATTTTTTTTCGATTTCCGTAGATTCCTGACATTATTTCCATATTTTAGATTTTTTTTCTTATGAACGTACGCACATTTTAAAAAAAAAAATACAAAAAGGCGGAAAAAATAAAATAGAGGGCGGGTTTAAAATTTTTCAGAACTTTGTTTTTTTTATAAATTAGGTCCCTACTTTTTATCCTATAAAAATGTTGCACACATGTGTGCATTTTTTTGAGAAATTTGCACATTTTGATGCAAATAAAAATGAACTGAAAAATTATGTTAAATCTATCCGCTGGAAGAACTGCAATAATTGCATATATGCATGCAATAAAATCAAAAAGGTGCATAATATTATGCATTTAACTGCAGTTTTTTCTGTTTTTTTGCTGTTTTCTTCTTTCTGACATTATTTTTGTTGTTTTTTGAACTGAATTTTTTTTATAATGCGTAATATATTTTATTACTAATTTACGAATTTTTTTTATTTTTTTAATTATTATTTTATAAGTTTTGAAAACAGGGACCTAATTTACAATAAGTTTATGACCGGGTTTTTTTTATATTTTGAAACTTAATAGGGACCTCTAAAAAACGCACTCTTTAGTTAATTTTAATCGACTGGAAAATGGCCATTTTTCAAGCGGTCTCAGAATTTGACGAAACTAGTTTTGTTAAGATCGTATCATCAATACGAAGCTAGAAAATATTTTTCGGGAATTTTTAGAAACCGTATGTGGCCCCAGTAAATTGAAATGCGCGTTCAAATTCAATATATAGATTTATATTTTGATTTTGATGAAAACTGATCGAAACAATCGAATCAGCCTGTGATACCTATCCCATTGTGTTCGGAATGGGGGTAATTAGGTATGGACGACAGTCGGTGGGTTCGATTTCGAGGTCGAAATAAAAAGTTGCTTTTTGAAATTAATTAAAAAATAATAATATATATTATTATATATTCCCCCCTCCTTTTCTTCTTAACAGTTCAGATTAAAAAAAAAAAAGAGGAAAGGGAAGGAGCGAGGGGGGGGGGGGGAACTGCCGTTGCCGCCCCTCCAAGTGGCGCGCCCACCACCGAAGCCCCCGCGCCATGGATCAACGCGTCGCCCCCTCTCTTCGTCTCCCCTCCTCCACGCGAGACCGCTCCCCTCCCCCTCCAGTTGATCGACGCAGCCCCCCCTCGACGTCAAGCACAACCGCGACCCCCTCCCTCCTCCTGCCGTGCCTATCTCCTCCTTCCGTCTTCGATGCGGAAGCCCAAATCGCCCCTAAAGTCAGTCGCCGATGACTCCACGACTCCAGCGCCGTACCCCACGCCAACCCCCTCACCTGACGCCGCCAATGCACAGCTTCGACACCCCCTAAGCCTCCTCCAACCACCGAAAACTGAAAAACAGTGATTTTTACTTATTTATATACATTAATTTGATTTTCAGTTTTATCATATATAGCATGTTTAAAAAGATCTGATTTTTAATGAGGAAAAAGATTTGATTTTTATCGATATAGGAATAGATTTTCATTTGTATGAAGTATAGATTTTTAGTTAGGAAAAGTTTATATTTTTAATAATAAAAATGAGATTTTTATATAGTAGAGATAATAAAAATTTGATTTTTATAGTATAGAAAGATTAAAAATATGATTTTTTATATTATATAACTAGTAAAAATTTGATCTTTATATATGTAGCGAAATAAAAATCTGATTTTTATTATATATATGTTGAAGCAAAAAAAATGTGATTTTTATATGAGTGGCGATATAAAAATATAATTTCTATTATGAAGTTAGCGTGATAAAAATATAATCTTTGTTATGAAAAGAGGAAAAATAGAATTTTATCCATATAGTAGCGGTGTAAAAATAGAATTTTATCTAAATAGTAGCAGTGTAAAAATAATTTTTTTATCTATATAGTAGCGGTGTAAAAATAATTTTTTTTATCTATATAGTAGCTGTGTAAAATTTTTTTTTTTTTATCTATACAGTAGCAATATAAAAATGTGATTTTTATATACATAGTAACAATATAAAAATGTGATTTTTAAATATGTAGTGGCTACGGACAATGAAATTGATAATAGGTGAGCACGGCGAAGATTTCTACATAAGAAGAGTCGCGGTGAATTGGTTTAGCTAGTCGGTGAGAACTTCTCACTTTAAATCTTGTTTTCTAGTTGAAAATATTTACTAGGATGCAGACGGTGCTTAGCAGCACCCGACACCCGTCGTCCACAGACCATGGACGACTTGTATGCTTGTTTGATGTGTTGTGAAATTTGTTTGTGATGTGATGTGAAATAGATAATATAATACTCATGTGTTGATAGAAAAATATAGATTCATGTGTTGAAATAAATTGATTATCATTAAAAATATAATTTTTAACGTGAATGTGAATAAATAAATATTCATTTACAAACCGGACGGTTTGTTTATGTACACCTATTTGAAGAATATTTATTGGGACGATAAATTTTACATGTTGCCCAACAGCACAAATAATATTTAGTGTTTGTGGATTGAAACCCCACACGGGTGTTGGGATGATATTTGACATACACTAATCCCAATTGTTTAGTGGTATGTCGATCGTTTGATTGACAGACTGTGTAAGCGTTAATTATTTATATTTAATGCTTATGCAGTTGTGTGGTGCACTTTGGATGATGGTTGATTGTTTATCGTTGCTATTATATACATGTGTTGTGTGGAATCCATATAATTAACATTATATGGTAATTGATTGGGCCTCATTCCAATTGGGAAAATAAAGAATATTATAAAATAAAGATTCATGTGTTGAATAGAATAAATAGTCATGTGTTGACGATGCTCGTGTGTTGAGAATATTCATGTGTTGAAAGAAAAATAAATATTCATGTGTAGAAAGAAAAATATATATTCATGTGTTTAAAATATTCATGTGTTGAAATAAAAATATAGATTCATGTCTTGAGTAGAATAAATATTCATTTGTTGAATAGAATAACGAAGTTATTGAAATATATAAAGCCGTGTTGATTAGAGATGCGCCATTTTGATGTAAACGATGTTTGTATCGATTATATTCATTTTTATAATGAATATAGAAAAGAAAGTGATTTCAAAATATAACGTTTTGAAAATATTATCATTTGTATATCGATGATGTGGAATATTCAATTTTGATTCGAAATTGAATATGAAGTAGAAATCGTTTCGAAAACGAATTTAAAACGATTTATAAAATACGTTTTAAAAGGAAATCGACGAAATATATACACTATATATATATTATATATATATATATATAATGACCTGAATAGAACGCGTCGCGCCGCGGTAGTTCGCGAATTTCGACCATTGATTTCGAATTGACGTTGCGGGAGATCCGACCGTTGGATTCTCCTAAAATAGGAACCATTGGGTTCGTATCGAAAAGAGCTTTCCAATGAATATTTGAAATTTGAAATCTAACGGTTGGATTTGGAATTATGTCCAAATCAAATTTGGAAAAGGTCGCTGTAAGTGCAGTGCGGTGGCTGTTATTGAAAACCGACTGTACAGGCCTTGATAAAATTATTAAAAATATCAATAATTTGTGTAAAATCATAAGGAATGATTTGTGAAAAACTGGGATGAAAAATTCCATATTTGAAAAGATAAAAATAGTTTTTATCGAAATGAACTAGTTTTGAACTAGAATTGTAACTCCATTTATTTTTAAAATAAATAAATTGGATTTAAAATGGTTTTGAAAATAATAAGAATTTCCAATACGTGAATTGGAATAGATTTGAATCGAAATTATCTTCGGAATATTTCGATGTTGGATTTCGTGATTATACATATATGGGTGTGGAAATTTGAAAGATATATTTTAATATCGTTATTTCCAATACGATTTTTGTTGGTTTCAGAATTTGATATTGAATATAAGCCGGTATATTTTCTATTCAGAGCCTTATATTTAATATCAAATGGGATTTTGAGTTCGTCGTGAATGGTGTCTTAAGTAACACTGTTCTTGAACCCAGTTTAGAAAAGAATACATCTTTTAATTAAGATTTAGTGAAACTTTCCAGTTAATTAGTATTTAATTGGAATTGAATTTGAATTGGTTTTTTGGGGTTTATCGTGAGCGGTATTTTGAATAACACCTGTTCTTTAACCCGATTAACAATATAAAGTGATTTTCGGGTTTATCGTGAATCGTGCTTTAGGCGAGATTGGTTCTTTAACCCAGTTAAAGACAGGATATTGATTTTTGAGAAGATTAAAACTAAGTGGAGTTTTAATGAATCTTTAATTAGATTAAAGTGATCGAGAATGGAGTATCACCAGTTTTTCTCCAATGCGATAGTTAAATCTTTAATTAGATTTGAACGTGAAATGGTAATTAATATTTACCGATAACACCGTGGTGTTAGATATGGAGTATTACCAGTTTTGCTCCATGGGATGAATAGGTTGGAATTGGGAAAGAAAATAAATAATTACTTTGGTGTAGTTCGCTAATCCCGACTAGTTTGGAAAACCATAATACGGTTTGAAATGATATCCAAAGGAAGATTAAAGGATAAATTTAGAAGAATTTATCTTTGATAAAATTAATGGGAACCTTTCCCTAAGAATGTGAAAATTTGAATGAAAGAATATTCTGAATTGGAATGAGGCGTATGTTGGGTTTGTGTAACATTTGTTTATTATATACGCGGGTTATTTGGAAAGGCCGGGTTTATACCCATTCTGAATAACCGATTCGGCGATAAGTCGAAGATAAAGACGGTGGTTGAAGACCGGAAGTCTTCACATCGTTTGGGTGATTACTGATGATCTTGATTGGGCTGTACACCCAAGAGGAGGGAATCAATTAGTGATCGTCCAGACGTACTTGGAGATCGATGGATATGCGAGGAAAGTGCCTCCGGTTTCGTTCAGACCCAGAACGAACTTGTAAATGGACTGTGTGTCTGACATTGGATTTTATTCTATGTTGATTGATCTCTATTAAATATACGTCTGTTTGGCGGCGGAGAGTCTATTCTCTTGCTTAACGCCCTTCTCTGAGACGTACGAGCTTAGAGGTTGTATATCGATGGACATCAGTCGCATAGAGTGAATTGCCTGTGTGGCACACCTAAGTGGCAAAAGATCAAGGCTTCTGTTGAAAAGCAAAGTCTTGTGGTTGATGATCAAAGCACGACCTGTGTGGCATAGCTTTTTGTATAACATGAATTCACGAGCCTCACACCTCGGTATGAGTCAAAAACGGGATACGGACCGTTGGGAGAACACGACGATTCTTTCTAGCTATGGGTGATGTCAGTGACCTACCAGCCCTGACATTAATATACTTTTTACCTATGTGGTTGTTGGAATGCGAGGCGCCTCGAATATATGGTCGATAACTAGCACTATGTGAGCCGACGTACAGACTATTATATAGGTCCTATAGGACCGGGAAACGTGTGTTCAGGAATAACTAATCCTCCAAAGTTAAGTGAGGACCGGCCCAAATGATTCCAAGGATCGTTGTGTGTGGTCCTGAGATATTTGCTAGAGTGTCTCGAACAGAGAGGAGCTTGCCCCTTGCCTCGACTCATGATGGAACCCAATTTCCAATACGTGATATTTTGGTTTTATTTGTAGAGCCTAGTACGGCGACATAGTGGTATGGGTCACTTATGTCGTATATGATTTATACATTATGATTGAAGTTGTTTTCTTCACTTATAGTAATAATAAAATATGAAATTTCACGTACCAATCATTTTTGGCTATTATAAGGTAAAAATCCTATCCTCCGGCTTGCGTTGCATTGTGTGGTGGGACCTGGGTCTTATAATAGCTTCATTCTTCTTTATTTAGCATTGCGCTGTTGTTTTGTGCACTGATATTCTTGGGGTAAAAACTCGTTCCGTGTTATACGACGTGGTTCCTCGATTTACCTAACTTTAAAAATAAAGATTAATAACTGTTTTAGTTCTCACACCAGTCACATGACTGACCTGGAGTTTATTGTTTTAACCTAAACTCTGGGTGCCCTTATATTCCACACGGGCAGCTAGTAGTTTTGGTTTTGCAGATTTGTATTTACAGGATCCTGGTTTACAGATGGAACGATACTCGGAAAGCTCTGTATCCGTGTATTACTTTCAGTTGTGTGTTGTATTATTTTTCCGCTGCTATGTATTTAAATGTAATTTAAATCTCTGTTATTTATCGAGTGTATTTTATTTATTCATACTCTGTATATTCTTGTATTCTGATGGAATTGTTGTAATAAGCAATGAAATGTTCTTCTGTATATGTTCCGAAGTGTGTTGTTCTCAAAGTAATTCGGGCTTTCCTTACTGGGGAAGTTATGGGTTATCACAGTGGTATCAGAGCTTTGGTTTACAGAGCTCGAGAACAAGACACATTAGAACCGAACGAAAGAATTCATCAGAAATTGGATTAATAATATCCAATGAGAATGACTCGTTAGAGATAGGATTAGTAGTATCCTAGAACGAGTGTGAAGAGTATATTTTTCAAATGAAAACAATATTGTTTTGAAAATTAAATTCAAGTATACGTATTTGAATATTTTATTTGTATTGAATTTGGACAATCCAATATATAAAGATTTTGCATATACGCGTCATGAACGTATATTCGAGATTTTAATATATTGGATAGATATAGAATCACACTCTAGTTGCCCGGGGATGATTCTGATAATGCTGCAGCGTTATCAGTATTTATTTTCGACTTTCGAAAGTGAGATATCTATATATTTCCATTAGACTGGTGTGAGAACCAAAACTAGACAGATTTATTGTTATGATTTGGCATCAAAAACATGATTTCCTGTATATATATATCAAAATTATGAATTTGAAACGATAGTCCACTAATTGATTGATGGTTGTGTTGTTTGTTTATTTGTTTGAAATTTTGAACCATTTAGTCCAAAATTGAACCGAATATTGAACTGTATTGAAATTTGTTTGAAAATGCATGCATATACATGTACTTACATTGAACAGGTCATAGCAAGGAGGCTAGAGCAGAAGAATAAAATTGTTTGCCCGACAAATAGGTACATGTTTACAAATTTATTGGGTTTGGATGATTTTATGAGCCGATTGGCTAGCCGCTTGGCTTTTTCTTTTTGGATTGATGAGGGCCATGGGTGGCTATTTGAAATATCCAGAAGTCCTGTGAAAACCCGTAACTTCCCCGTAAAGGAAAGCGTCGGATAGTTCGAGAACAAGCCACAACAGAACTCATACAGAAGAACATTTCATTGTATATTACAACAATGCATCAGATTACAGGAATATACAAAGTATAAATGAATATTACACAGAAATATCAGAGATTTAAATTACATTTAAATACATAGCAGCGGAAAATAATACAATACACAACTAGAAAGAGATATACGGATACAAAGCTTTCCGGATATCGTTCCAGCTGTAAACCAGGATCCTGTGAATATAAATCTGCAAAACCAAAACTACTAGCTGCCTGTGTCAAAATAGGGGCACCCAGAGTTTAGGTTAAAACAATAAACTCCAGATCAGTCATGCGACTGGTGTGAGAACTAAAACAGTTATTAATCTTTATTTTTAAAGTTAGGTAAATCAAGGGACCACGCCGTATAACACGGAACGGGTTTCCTCCCAAGAATACCAGTGCATAAAACAAACAGCGCAATGCTAAATAAAGAAAAATGAAGCTGTTATAAGACCCAGGTCCCATCACACAATGCAACGCAGCCGAGGATAGGGTTTTCCCTTATAACAGCCAAAGAATGCTTGATACGTTTAAAACAAATCGTTTGATACTATTATAAGTGCATAGTGTATAAAACAACTTCAAATCATAAGTATTAATCATAGGCGGCATGGGTACCATATATCATGTCGCCATACTAGTTCTACAATTAAAACCGCAAATGTCACGTATTTGGAAATTGGATTTCCATCTATGAACCGAGGCAAAAGATAGTCCTCAACCGATTCGAGACTGTCTAGCCCGAGCCTCAGGAACAGCCGCAACTGCCCCATGGAGCGACAGGGCCGGTCCACCGATGTGGATTATTATGCCTGAACACTACGTTTCCCCACCCTATGGGGTGTAAGTCTGGTCCGTCTGCCGACCAGAATGCATCGGCCGAAACCGATATAACCGAGGCGCCTCGCAACAGCAACAACCACATAAGTCAAACTCGTCAGGGCGTGTAAAACCACTGACGCCACTTCTAGCTAGAAAGAAACGCAAGTCCTCCCTGAGGTCCGTCTCCCGTTTTTGGTTCATACCGGGTGTGAAACTCGCGAAGTAAACGTTACACAAAGCTATGCCACAAAGGCCGTGCTTCGATCATCAACCACAAGACTTTGCTTTTCAACAGAAGCCTTGATCATTTTCCACTTAGGCGTGCCACACAGGCAATTCACTCCATGCGTTTGATATCCATCAATATATAACCCCTGAGCTCGTACGTCTCAGAGAAGGGCGTTAAGCAAGAGAATAAATTCTCCGCCGCCAAACAGATATATATTTAATAGAGATCAATCACACAGACTAAAATCCAATGTCAGACACACAGTCCATTTACAAGTCCGTTCTGGGTCTGAACGAAACCGGAGGCACCTAGTACCCCGCATATCCATCGATCTCCAAGTACGTCTGGACGATCACCAACTGTTTCCATCTTCTTGGGTGTACAGCCCAATCAAGATCATCAGTTATCACCCAAACGACGTGAAGACCTCCGGTCTTCGACCATCGTCTTCATCTTCGACTTATCGTCGTATCGGTTATTCAGAATGGGATAAACCCGGTCTTTCCGAATAACTCGCGTATATTTTAAATAAGTGTTACACAAACACAACATACGCCTCATTCCAATTCATTAGTCACTAACCGTAAATTAATCAAGAGAATAATTCCCCAAATATTAACCCCGAAGGCCGAAACCAACATCAGATCAATATCCAGAAAACCATTCTGTTTGGCTAACCGACAGTCAATTTCTAAATTTCACATTCATAGGGAAAGGCTCCCATTAATTTTATCCAAGATAAATTTCTTGAATTTATTCTTTCTTCTATTTTTGAATATCAATTCAA
The DNA here is from genome assembly GCA_030737875.1 of Allium sativum. Classification (NCBI taxonomy): domain Eukaryota; kingdom Viridiplantae; phylum Streptophyta; class Magnoliopsida; order Asparagales; family Amaryllidaceae; genus Allium; species Allium sativum. The sequence goes on along the minus strand of CM060921.1, from coordinate 572,697,724 downwards.
AACTAGTCGGGATTAGCGAACCTTACCGAAGTAATCATTTGTTTTAATTTCCCAATCCCAACCTATTCATCCCATGAAGTAAAACTGGTAGTACTTCATATCTAACACCACGGTGTTATCGGTAAATTCAATTACCATTTCACGTTCAAATCTAATTAAAGATTTAACTATCGCCCGGAGCAAAACTGGTGATACTCCATTCTCGATCATTTCAATCTAATTAAAGATTCATTAAAACTCCACTTAGTTTTAATCGTTAACTGGGTTAAAGAATCAGTGTCATTTAAAACACGGTTCACAATAAACCCAAAATCACATTCCATTAATTATCGGGTTAAAGAACGAGTGTTATTTAAAACACTGTTCACGATAAACCCAAAAATCAATATCAATTCAATTCCAATTAAATATTATTTAATTGGTACACTTCATTAAATCTAAATAAAAAGATTTAATCTTTTCTCAACTGGGTTCATGAACAGTGTTAGTGAAGACACCATTCACGACAAACCCAAATCACATTTGATATTCAATACAAGGCTCTGAATAGAAAATATATCGGCTTATATTCAATATCAAATTCTACGACTAACAAATGTCGTATTGGAAATAACGATATAAATATATATCTTTCAAATTTCCATAACAACATCTGTATAATCACGAATTCCAACATCGAAATATCCCGAAGACAATTTCGATTCTAATCCACTCCAATGCAATCATTGGAAATTATGGTTATTTTTAAAACCCTTTTCTAATTCAATTTATTTATTTAAAAATAAATAGAATTATATTTCTAGTTCAAAACTAGTTCATTTCGATAAAAATCTATTTTTATCTTTTCAAATATGGAGTTTTTCATCCCAATTCTTTCTAAATCATTTCTTATGATTTTACATAAATTATTACTATTTTTAATAATTTTATTAAGGCCCGTACAGTCGATTTCCATCAATGGCCATCGAACTGCACTTACAACGACCTTTTTCGAATTTGATCTGGACATAATTCCAAATCCAACCGTTAGATTTCTAATTTCTAATATTCGTTAGAAAGCTCTTTTCGATACGAACCCAATGGTTCCGGTTTTAGGAGAATCCGACGGTCGGATCTCCCGTAATGTCCGTTTGAAATAAATGGTCGAAATTCACGAACTGCCGCGGCGCGGCGCGTTCTATTCAGGCCATTATATTATATATATAATATATATAATATATATTTCGTCGATTTCTATTTAAAACGAATCATATAAATAGTTTTTAAAATTCGTTTCAAAAGCAATTTCAACTTCCATTTCAATTCAAATCAAAATTGAATTCTTCTTTATAAATTCGTTTTAAAATCATTTCTATTCAATTCAAATTTCAATTCAATTTGAATTCATTTCAATTCACTTTCAATTCAATTTGAATTCGTTTTCAATTCATTTCGAAATCGTTTTCAATTCAATTCATTTCGAAATCGTTTCCAATTCAATTCATTTCGAAATCGTTTTCAATTCAATTCATTTCGAAATCGTTTTCAATTCAATTCATTTCGAAATCGTTTTCAATTCAATTCATTTCGAAATCGTTTTCAATTCAATTCATTTCGAAATCGTTTTCAATTCAATTCATTTCGAAATCGTTTTCAATTCAATTCATTTCGAAATCGTTTTCAATTCAATTCATTTCGAAATCGTTTTCAATTCAATTCATTTCGAAATCGTTTTCAATTCAATTCATTTCGAAATCGTTTTCAATTCAATTCATTTCGAAATCGTTTTCAATTCAATTCATTTCGAAATCGTTTAAAATCGATATAAATATCGTTCACGTCGAAATGGCGTCAATCTAATCAATACGGCTTTATAAATTTCTATTTTCAAATATTCTATTTCAAATATTTCTTTTTCAAAATAGTTGTTATTATCAAAATATTTCGTTCAACACACGACCAATCTCAATGGATGAGTACTGTCAACACATGAACCTTTATTTTATATTGATAAAGGTGTAAATTTTATTACTAAAATATTTCGTTCAACACATGACCAATCTCAATGGATGAGTACTGTCAACACATGAACCTTTATTTTAATATTCTTTATTTTCTACATTGGAATGAGGCCCAATCAATTACCATATAAAGTTAATTATATGGATTCCATACAACACATGTATATAATAGCATTGAAAAATAATCAACCATCAACCAAAGTGCACTACACTGTATAAGCATCAAATATAGATATCTAACGCTTATAACAGCCTGTCAATCCATCGATCGACATATTTAATCAATCAGGATGAGTGAACTTCAAATTTCATCCCAACACCCGTGTGGGGTTTCAAACAATCAAACACAGATTTTAGTTGTGCAGTTGGGCGATGTGTAAAATTTATCGACCCAATCAATGTCCTTCAAATAGGTGTACATAAACAAACCGTCTGGTTTGTAAATGAATATTTATTTATTCACATTCACGTTAAAAATTATATTTTTAACGATAAAACATTTTATTCAAACATATGAATTTCTATTCGGTTCATTTATTCAATAAAATGATATTTTTATTTTTCTAACATATCTTAGAAAATTTCGGCGGCATAACGGCACGATACTAGAAACGGGACGAGGCCTAGCCTTATCCCCAGTCTAGTGAAGGCCCACGCCATTCACACATCAATCAAATTCACCAAACAACCAAATTCAAATCAAATCATATAACTAAGCTATGCAACCAAACAAACAAGTCCATGGTCTGTGGACGATTGTGTCGGGTGCTACTAAGCACCGTCTGCATCCTAGTATATATATATATAAATAGAAATGAAATTGAAAGGTGAGAAATTCTCACCCATAGCTATCCAAACTTCACGGCTCTCCACTGATAGAAATCTTCATCGCTATCGCTTCTTCGTCATCTTCGTTGCCCGTAGCCACTACATATATAAAAATCGAATTTTTACTTCGCTTTTCAATATATAAAAATCACATTTTTATTTCGATGTTCAATATATAAAAATCATATTTTTAATTCGAAGTTCAATATATAAAAATCACATTTTTAATTCGAATTTCAATATATAAAAATCATATTTTTAATTCGAAGTTCAATATATATAAAAATCACATTTTTAATTCGAAGTTCAATATATAAAAATCATATTTTTAATCTTCACATCTAATAAAAATCATATTTTTAATCTTCACATCTAATAAAAATCATATTTTTATTATCATACTTATATAAAAATTATATTTTTAAACCGTTCTCTACCTAAGAAAGATTATATTTTCACGACCGATGTTCTTTATATTTTCACAACCGATGTTCTTTATATTTAAAAATTTTAGATTTTAAAAATAATGATAAACATATATAATTTCAGATTTTAAAACAATCCCCTTCTCCTTAAAACTGAAAATTATTCCAACGTGAATTTACAGTAGAAAATGAGAATAAATTCAAGGTTGTTTACCATTCTAATCGTTTTCACTTCTGGAAAGCACAAACCCTTGCTCGCCTCGCCTTCACGGTTGCTGCGCCATCCACAGTTCCTGGAAGATCATCGGAGGTGGTTCGCTGTCGCCGGAGGTAAGGGGGCGCGCAGGCGGAGGCGCTGGCTACAATAGGGTGGCGGTGGCGATAAAGGGGACTGGAGGTGGATCGACAGACTAGGGTTCCAGGAGGCATGGTTTTAGTCTTCGCGTTGGAGAGGGCGTCACTGGAACGGAGGAGGAGGCTTGCGGAGGGGGCGGCGGATCTCCGGTTCACCGGCGCAATGGAGCGACGGGGGTCAGAGGGTGGCTGGAGCAACCGGGTTTGATCGGTTTCTTTTTTCTTTTTCTTTTTTTTTATTTAATTTTATTATGAGCGAATGAAGAAATAGGGGGGGGCAGAGGGATTTAAGGAGGGAAGAGATTTTTTTTTATTTACTTATTAAATTTATATTCTCATAAAATAACTTTTTCTGTCGACTTCAGAATCGAACCCACCGCCTGTCGCCCATAGCGTTTTACCCCCATTCCGAACACAATGGGATATGTATCGCAAGCCGATTCGGCTGTTATAATCGATTTCCGTTGAATTTACATTTAAATCATTATATTGAATTTTAAACGTACATTTAAAATTACCGGGGTCACATACTAACTATATAAATCCCATAAAAATATTTTCTAGCTTCGCATTGACGATACGGTCCTAACAAAACTAGTTTCGCCGAATTCTGAGACCGTTGGAAAAATGGCCATTTTCCAGTCGATTAAAATCAACTGAAACTGGTCAAACACGTTTTCTTTTGCCACGCTCACATATTGATTCGAAAAATTATGAAATTTGGAATCTAGCAATAACTTGACACTGCGGATCCAACAAAACTGGTTTCGTCGAAATCTGAGGTCATTTGCAAAATTCCCGTTTTTAAGGGCCTGAATTCCATAGCGACTATTCAGAATTTTCAACTGGACATATCTTTTGATTCCCGCTATGAAATCTTGATTTTTCGGATTCGTTGGAAAGATATTATCAATTAGATCCTAATGTTTTTGGTTTCACTAAAATCCAGATTGTTTTGCACCCGGTACATTCAATTGAAGTTTGAAATCGAATTATCGAACTACCGCGCCATTTTCCATTCTATTTATAATTATATATAAATATTTATATTCTAACTACGGCGTATATAAATATATACGTCGAATTCAATTCAAAATAAATTTCTCGTCGATATTATTTAAAATAATTCATTTTAAATAATTAAAATTTGCTAAAATTGCCAAAATAAAAATTTCAAACTGGCCCAGATTTTCGGGTTGTTACAATCTCCCCCACTTAAAACTTTTCGTCCCGAAAAGGAACAAAGTCGAAAATGGTTTGATTAATCAGCTCTACGCTCGATCTGACTTCCATTCTCCAACTCTTTAGTTTCTGAGAATTTTCAAAATTTCAAAAATTTGGCTAACACCCTAAACTTTCGAAAAATTTCGCCATAACCTCCCCTGCACCGGGAGCATCGGGGAATTTCAAATAGCTTCCCCGGTCCTTCAGATCTCAAAAAGAAAAAGAAAAAGCCAAGCGGCTAGCCAATAGGCTCACAAAATCATCATCACCCAAACAAAACAGGAAATTATGTAGTAAACATGTACCTATTTGTCGGGAAAACAAATTTTATTCTCTGCTCTAGCCTCCTTGCTATGACCTGTTCAATGATATATACGCATATGCAAGCAAATGCAACCCATTTTCAATATAGTTCAATATTTGATTCAGTTAGGCATAATGGTTCAAAATTATCAAACAATTAAACAAACAACACAAACATCAATCAGTTAGTGGATTAGAGTTTCAAATTGATAATTTTGATACATATACAAAAATCATGTTTTTGATGCCAAATCACAACAATAGGCCCTATCTAATTTTGGTTCTCACACCAGTCAATAGGAAGTATATAGATATTACATGTTCGTCACTCGAATATCAATTCTAATGATGGAGCTCCATCATCAAAATCATCTCCGGGCGATTAGAGTGTAATTCTATATCTATCCAATATATCAAACTTCGAATACACGCGGATCAGACGTATACGCAAAATCTATATATACTGGATTGTCCAAATCAATATAAATAAATAATCAAATACGAATAATTGATTTAAATTTTCAAAACAAAATTTGTCCTCATTTTTAAAAATATACTCTTCACACTCGTTCTAGGATATTACTGATCCTATCTCTAACGAGCCATTCTAATTGGATATTACTAACCCAATATCTGATGAATTCTTTCATATGGTTCTAATGTGCCTTGTTCTCTAAGCTTTGTAAACCAAAGCTCTGATACCAACTGTGAAAACCCGTAACTTCCCCGTAAAGGAAAGCGTCGGATAGTTCGAGAACAAGCCACAACAGAACTCATACAGAAGAACATTTCATTGTATATTACAACAATGCATCAGATTACAGGAATATACAGAGTATAAATGAATATTACACAGAAATATCAGAGATTTAAATTACATTTAAATACATAGCAGCGGAAAATAATACAATACACAACTAGAAAGAGATATACGGATACAAAGCTTTCCGGATATCGTTCCAGCTGTAAACCAGGATCCTATGAATATAAATCTGCAAAACCAAAACTACTAGCTGCCCGTGTCAAAATAGGGGCACCCAGAGTTTAGGTTAAAACAATAAACTCCAGATCAGTCATGGGACTGGTGTGAGAACTAAAACAGTTATTAATCTTTATTTTTAAAGTTAGGTAAATCAAGGGACCACGCCGTATAACACGGAACGGGTTTCCTCCCAAGAATACCAGTGCATAAAACAAACAGCGCAATGCTAAATAAAGAAAAATGAAGCTGTTATAAGACCCAGGTCCCATCACACAATGCAACGCAGCCGAGGATAGGGTTTTCCCTTATAACAGCCAAAGAATGCTTGATACGTTTAAAACAAATCGTTTGATACTATTATAAGTGCATAGTGTATAAAACAACTTCAAATCATAAGTATTAATCATAGGCGGCATGGGTACCATATATCATGTCGCCATACTAGTTCTACAATTAAAACCGCAAATGTCACGTATTTGGAAATTGGATTTCCATCTATGAACCGAGGCAAAAGATAGTCCTCAACCGATTCGAGACTGTCTAGCCCGAGCCTCAGGAACAGCCGCAACTGCCCCATGGAGCGACAGGGCCGGTCCACCGATGTGGATTATTATGCCTGAACACTACGTTTCCCCACCCTATGGGGTGTAAGTCTGGTCCGTCTGCCGACCAGAATGCATCGGCCGAAACCGATATAACCGAGGCGCCTCGCAACAGCAACAACCACATAAGTCAAACTCGTCAGGGCGTGTAAAACCACTGACGCCACTTCTAGCTAGAAAGAAACGCAAGTCCTCCCTGAGGTCCGTCTCCCGTTTTTGGTTCATACCGGGTGTGAAACTCGCGAAGTAAACGTTACACAAAGCTACGTCACAAAGGCCGTGCTTCGATCATCAACCACAAGACTTTGCTTTTCAACAGAAGCCTTGATCATTTGCCACTTAGGCGTGCCACACAGGCAATTCACTCCATGCGTTTGATATCCATCAATATATAACCCCTGAGCTCGTACATCTCAGAGAAGGGCGTTAAGCAAGAGAATAAATTCTCCGCCGCCAAACAGATATATATTTAATAGAGATCAATCACACAGACTAAAATCCAATGTCAGACACACAGTCCATTTACAAGTCCGTTCTGGGTCTGAACGAAACCGGAGGCACCTAGTACCCCGCATATCCATCGATCTCCAAGTACGTCTGGACGATCACCAACTGTTTCCATCTTCTTGGGTGTACAGCCCAATCAAGATCATCAGTTATCACCCAAATGACGTGAAGACCTCCGGTCTTCGACCATCGTCTTCATCTTCGACTTATCGTCGTATCGGTTATTCAGAATGGGATAAACCCGGTCTTTCCGAATAACTCGCGTATATTTTAAATAAGTGTTACACAAACACAACATACGCCTCATTCCAATTCATTAGTCACTAACCGTAAATTAATCAAGAGAATAATTCCCCAAATATTAACCCCGAAGGCCGAAACCAACATCAGATCAATATCCAGAAAACCATTCTGTTTGGCTAACCGACAGTCAATTTCTAAATTTCACATTCATAGGGAAAGGCTCCCATAAATTTCTTGAATTTATTCTTTCTTCTATTTTTGAATATCAATTCAAAACTAGTCGGGATTAGCGAACCTTACCGAAGTAATCATTTTTTTTAATTTCCCAATCCCAACCTATTCATCCCATGAAGTAAAACTGGTAGTACTTCATATCTAACACCACGGTGTTATCGGTAAATTCAATTACCATTTCACGTTCAAATCTAATTAAAGATTTAACTATCGCCCGGAGCAAAACTGGTGATACTCCATTCTCGATCATTTCAATCTAATTAAAGATTCATTAAAACTCCACTTAGTTTTAATCGTTAACTGGGTTAAAGAATCAGTGTCATTTAAAACACGGTTCACAATAAACCCAAAATCACATTCCATTAATTATCGGGTTAAAGAACGAGTGTTATTTAAAACACTGTTCACGCTAAACCCAAAAATCAATATCAATTCAATTCCAATTAAATATTATTTAATTGGTACACTTCATTAAATCTAAATAAAAAGATTTAATCTTTTCTCAACTGGGTTCATGAACAGTGTTAGTGAAGACACCATTCACGACAAACCCAAATCACATTTGATATTCAATACAAGGCTCTGAATAGAAAATATATCGGCTTATATTCAATATCAAATTCTACGACTAACAAATGTCGTATTGGAAATAACGATATAAATATATATCTTTCAAATTTCCATAACAACATCTGTATAATCACGAATTCCAACATCGAAATATCCCGAAGACAATTTCGATTCTAATCCACTCCAATGCAATCATTGGAAATTATGGTTATTTTTAAAACCCTTTTCTAATTCAATTTATTTATTTAAAAATAAATAGAATTATATTTCTAGTTCAAAACTAGTTCATTTCGATAAAAATCTATTTTTATCTTTTCAAATATGGAGTTTTTCATCCCAATTCTTTCTAAATCATTTCTTATGATTTTACATAAATTATTACTATTTTTAATAATTTTATTAAGGCCCGTACAGTCGATTTCCATCAATGGCCATCGAACTGCACTTACAGCGACCTTTTTCGAATTTGATCTGGACATAATTCCAAATCCAACCGTTAGATTTCTAATTTCTAATATTCGTTAGAAAGCTCTTTTCGATACGAACCCAACGGTTCCGGTTTTAGGAGAATCCGACGGTCGGATCTCCCGTAATGTCCGTTTGAAATAAATGGTCGAAATTCACGAACTGCCGCGGCGCGGCGCGTTCTATTCAGGCCATTATATTATATATATAATATATATTTCATCGATTTCTATTTAAAACGAATCATATAAATAGTTTTTAAAATTCGTTTCAAAAGCAATTTCAACTTCCATTTCAATTCAAATCAAAATTGAATTCTTCTTTATAAATTCGTTTTAAAATCCATTTCTATTCAATTCAAATTTCAATTCAATTTGAATTCATTTCAATTCACTTTCAATTCAATTTGAATTCGTTTTCAATTCATTTCGAAATCGTTTTCAATTCAATTCATTTCGAAATCGTTTCCAATTCAATTCATTTCGAAATCGTTTTCAATTCAATTCATTTCGAAATCGTTTTCAATTCAATTCATTTCGAAATCGTTTTCAATTCAATTCATTTCGAAATCGTTTTCAATTCAATTCATTTCGAAATCGTTTTCAATTCAATTCATTTCGAAATCGTTTTCAATTCAATTCATTTCGAAATCGTTTTCAATTCAATTCATTTCGAAATCGTTTTCAATTCAATTCATTTCGAAATCGTTTTCAATTCAATTCATTTCGAAATCTTTTTCAATTCAATTCATTTCGAAATCGTTTTCAATTCAATTCATTTCGAAATCGTTTACAATTCAATTCATTTCGAAATCGTTTAAAATCGATATAAATATCGTTCACGTCGAAATGGCATCAATCTAACAATACGGCTTAATAAATTTCTATTTTCAAATATTCTATTTCAAATATTTCTTTTTCAAAATAGTTGTTATTATCAAAATATTTCGTTCAACACATGACCAATCTCAATGGATGAGTACTGTCAACACATGAACCTTTATTTTATATTGATAAAGATGTAAATTTTATTACTAAAATATTTCGTTCAACACATGACCAATCTCAATGGATGAGTACTGTCAACACATGAACCTTTATTTTAATATTCTTTATTTTCTACATTGGAATGAGGCCCAATCAATTACCATATAAAGTTAATTATATGGATTCCATACAACACATGTATATAATAGCATTGAAAAATAATCAACCATCAACCAAAGTGCACTACTCTGTATAAGCATCAAATATAAATGTCTAACGCTTATAACAGCCTGTCAATCCATCGATCGACATATTTAATCAATCAGGATGAGTGAACATCAAATTTCATCCCAACACCCGTGTGGGGTTTCAAACAATCAAACACAGATTTTAGTTGTGCAGTTGGGCGATGTGTAAAATTTATCGACCCAATCAATGTCCTTCAAATAGGTGTACATAAACAAACCGTCTGGTTTGTAAATGAATATTTATTTATTCACATTCACGTTAAAAATTATATTTTTAACGATAAAACATTTTATTCAAACATATGAATTTCTATTCGGTTCATTTATTCAATAAAATGATATTTTTATTTTTCTAACATATCTTAGAAAATTTCGGCGGCATAACGGCACGATACTAGAAACGGGACGAGGCCTAGCCTTATCCCCAGTCTAGTGAAGGCCCACGCCATTCACACATCAATCAAATTCACCAAACAACCAAATTCAAATCAAATCATATAACTAAGCTATGCAACCAAACAAACAAGTCCATGGTCTGTGGACGATTGTGTCGGGTGCTACTAAGCACCGTCTGCATCCTAGTATATATATATATAAATAGAAATGAAATTGAAAGGTGAGAAATTCTCACCGATAGCTATCCAAACTTCACGGCTCTCCACTGATAGAAATCTTCATCGCTATCGCTTCTTCATCATCTTCGTTGCCCGTAGCCACTACATATATAAAAATCGAATTTTTACTTCGCTTTTCAATATATAAAAATCACATTTTTATTTCGATGTTCAATATATAAAAATCATATTTTTAATTCGAAGTTCAATATATAAAAATCACATTTTTAATTCGAAATTCAATATATAAAAATCATATTTTTAATTCGAAGTTCAATATATATAAAAATCACATTTTTAATTCGAAGTTCAATATATAAAAATCACATTTTTAATTCGAAGTTCAATATATAAAAATCATATTTTTAATCTTCACATCTAATAAAAATCATATTTTTAATCTTCACATCTAATAAAAATCATATTTTTATTATCATACTTATATAAAAATTATATTTTTAAACCGTTCTCTACCTAAGAAAGATTATATTTTCACGACCGATGTTCTTTATATTTTCACAACCGATGTTCTTTATATTTAAAAATTTTAGATTTTAAAAATAATGATAAACATATATAATTTCAGATTTTGAAACAATCCCCTTCTCCTTAAAACTGAAAATTATTCCAACGTGAATTTACAGTAGAAAATGAGAATAAATTCAAGGTTGTTTACCATTCTAATCGTTTTCACTTCTGGAAAGCACAAACCCTTGCTCGCCTCGCCTTCACGGTTGCTGCGCCATCCACAGTTCCTGGAAGATCATCGGAGGTGGTTCGCTGTCGCCGGAGGTAAGGGGGCGCGCAGGCGGAGGCGTTGGCTACAATAGGGTGGCGGTGGCGATAAAGGGGACTGGAGGTGGATCGACAGACTAGGGTTCCAGGAGGCATGGTTTTAGTCTTCGCGTTGGAGAGGGCGTCACTGGAACGGAGGAGGAGGCTTGCGGAGGGGGCGGCGGATCTCCGGTTCACCGGCGCAATGGAGCGACGGGGGTCAGAGGGTGGCTGGAGCAACCGGGTTTGATCGGTTTCTTTTTTTTTTATTTAATTTTATTCTGAGCGAATGAAGAAATAGGGGGGGCGGCAGAGGGATTTAAGGAGGGAAGAGATTTTTTTTATTTATTAAATTTATATTCTCATAAAATAACTTTTTCTGTCGACTTCAGAATCGAACCCACCGCCTGTCGCCCATAGCGTTTTACCCCCATTCCGAACACAATGGGATATGTATCGCAAGCCGATTCGGCTGTTACAATCGATTTCCGTTGAATTTACATTTAAATCATTATATTGAATTTTAAACGTACATTTCAAATTACCGGGGTCACATACTAACTATATAAATCCCATAAAAATATTTTCTAGCTTCGCATTGACGATACGGTCCTAACAAAACTAGTTTCGCCGAATTCTGAGACCGTTGGAAAAATGGCCATTTTCCAGTCGATTAAAATCAACTGAAACTGGTCAAACACGTTTTCTTTTGCCACGCTCACATATTGATTCGAAAAATTATGAAATTTGGAATCTAGCAATAACTTGACACTGCGGATCCAACAAAACTAGTTTCGTCGAAATCTGAGGTCATTTGCAAAATTCCCATTTTTAAGGGCCTGAATTCCATAGCGACTATTCAGAAATTTCAACTGGACATATCTTTTGATTCCCGCTATGAAATCTTGTTTTTTCGGATTCGTTGGAAAGATATTATCAATTAGATCCTAATGTTTTTGGTTTCACTAAAATCCGGATTGTTTTGCACCCGGTACATTCAATTGAAGTTTGAAATCGAATTATCGAACTACCGCGCCATTTTCCATTCTATTTATAATTATATATAAATATTTATATTCTAACTACGGCGTATATAAATATATACGTCGAATTCAATTCAAAATAAATTTCTCGTCGATATTATTTAAAATAATTCATTTTAAATAATTAAAATTTGCTAAAATTGCCAAAATAAAAATTTCAAACTGGCCCAGATTTTCGGGTTGTTACAAGTCCCCGGTGCAGGGGAGGTTATGGCGAAATTTTTCGAAAATTTAGGGTGTTAGCCAAATTTTCGAAAAATTTGAAAAGTTCTTAGAAACTGAAAAGTTGAAGAACTTAAGCCATAAAGAAAATAACGAAAGTTGAGTTGATTAATCAAACAACTTTCAGCTTCGTTCCTTTTCGAGGACGAAAAGTTTTAAGTGGGGGAGATTGTAACAACCCGGAAAATCTGAGCCAATTTAAAATTTTTATTTTGGCAATTTTGATGAATTCTGAATATTTAAAATGAATTATTTTAAATAATATCAACGAGAAATTTATTTTTAATAGAAATAGAACGTATATATTTATATAGATCGTCCTTAGAATATAATCATTTATTTTAAAATATAAAAGGAATTGAAAATGGCGCGGTAGTTTGAAAATTCGATTTCAAAGTTCAAATGAATGTACAGGATTCAAAATAAACCGGATTTTGGCAAAACCAAAAATATTAGAATCTAATTGAGAATATCTTTCCAACGAATCTGAAAAATTGAAATTTCATAGCGGGAATTAAAAGTTACGTCCAGTTGAAAATTCAGAATAGTCGTTATGGAATTATGGCCCTTAAAAATGGAAAATTTTCAAACAACCTCGGTTTTCGACGAAATCACTTTTGTTGGATTCGTGATGTCAAATTATTGCTAGATTCCAAAATTCGTAATGTTTCGAATCAATGTGTGAGCGTGGCGACGGAAAATGCATTTGGCCAGTTTTAGTTGATTTTAATCGACTGGAAAATGGCCATTTTTCAAACGGTCTCAGAATTTGACGAAACTAGTTTTGTTAAGACCGTATCATCAATACGAAGCTAGAAAATATTTTTTGGTATTTTTTAGAAACTGTATATGGCCCCAGTAAATTGAAATGCGTGTTCAAATTCAATATATAGATTTATATTTTGATTTTGACGAAAACTGATTGAAACAGTCGAATCAGCCTGCGATACCTATCCCATTGTGTTCGAAATGGGGGTAATTAGCTATAGATGGCAGTCGGTGGGTTCGATTTCGAGGTCGAAATAAAAAGTTGTTTTTTGAAATTAATTAAATAAAATAATATATATTATTATATATTCCCCCCTCCTTTTCTTCTTAACAGTTCAGATTGATTCTAAAAAAAAAGATGAAAGGGAACGAGCGACCGGGGTGGGGGGGACCGCCGCTGCCGCCCCTCCAGGTGGCGCGCCCACCACCGAAGCCCCTGCGCCATGGATCAACGCGCCGCCCCCTCTCTTCCCCTCCCCTCCTCCACGCGAGACCGCTCCCCTCCCCCTCCAGTTGATCGACGCAGCCCCCCTCGACGTCAAGCACAGTCGCGACCCCCCTCCCTCCTCCTACCGTGCCTTTCTCCTCCTTCCTTCTTCGATGTGGAAGCCCAAATCCCCCCTGAAGTCAGTCGCCGAAGACTCCACGGCTCCAGTGTCGTACCCCGCGCCAACCCCCTCACCTGACGCCGCCAATGCACAGCTCCGACACCCCCTAAGCCTCCTCTAACCACCGAAAACTGAAAAACAGTGAGTTTTACTTATTTATATACATTAATTTGATTTTCGGTTTTATCATATATAGCATGTTTAAAAAGATTTGATTTTTAATGAGGAAAAAGATTTGATTTTTATCGATGTAGGAATAGATTTTCATTTGTATGAAGTATAGATTTTTAGTTAGGAAAAGTTTATAGTTTTAATAATAAAAATGAGATTTTTATATAGTAGAGATAATAAAATTTTGATTTTTATAGAATAGAAAAATTAAAAATATGATTTTTATATTATATAACTAGTAAAAATTTGATCTTTATATATGTAGCGAAATAAAAATCCGATTTTTATTATATATATGTTGAATCAAAAAAATGTGATCTTTATATGAGCGACGATATAAAAATATAATTTCTATTATGAAGTTAGCGTGAAAAAAAAATCTTTGTTATGAAGAGAGGAAAAATAGATTTTTTTCTATATAGTAGCGGTGTAAAAATATAATTTTATCTATATATTAGCGGTGTAAAAATAAATTTTTTATCTATATAGTAGCGGTGTAAAAATATAATTTTTATCTATATAGTAGCGGTGTAAAAATATAATTTTTATCTATATAGTAGCGGTGTAAAAATAATTTTTTTATCTATATAGTAGCGGTGTAAAAATAATTTTTTCATCTATATAGCAGCAATATAAAAATGTGATTTTTATATACATAGCAACAATATAAAAATGTGATTTTTATATATGTAGTGGCTACGGACAACAAAATTGACAAAAGGCGAGCATGGCGAAGATTTCTACATAAGAAGAGTCGCGGTGAATTGGTTTAGCTAGTCGGTGAGAACTTCTCACTTTAAATCTTGTTTTCTAGTTGAAAATATATACTAGGATGCAGACGGTCCTTAGCAGCACCCAACACCCGTCGTCCACAGACCATGGACGACTTGTATGCTTGTTTGATGTGTTGTGAAATTTGTTTGTGATGTGAAATAGATAATATAATATTCATGTGTTGATAGAAAAATATAGATTCATGTGTTGAATAGGAAAAATATTCATGTGTTGAAATAAATTGATTATCATTAAAAATATAATTTTTAACGTGAATGTGAATAAATAAATATTCATTAACAAACCGGACGGTTTGTTTATGTACACCTATTTGAAGGATATTTATTGGGACGATAAATTTTACACGTCGCCCAACAGCACAAATAATATTCAGTGTTTGTGGATTGAAACCCCATACAGGTGTTGGGATGATATTTGACATACACTAATCCCAATTGTTTAGTGGTATGTCGATCGTTTGATTGACAGACTGAGTAAGCGTTAATTATTTATATTTAATGCTTATGCAGTTGTGTGGTGCACTTTGGATGATGATTGATTGTTTATCGTTGCTATTATATACATGTGTTGTATGGAATCCATATAATTAATATTATATGGTAATTGATTGGGTCTCATTCCAATTGGGAAAATAAAGAATATTATAAAATAAAGATTCATGTGTTGAATAGAAAAATAGTTATGTGTTGACGATGCTCAAGTGTTGAGAATATTCATGTATTGAAAGAAAAATAAATATTCATGTGTAGAAAGAAAAATATATATTCATGTGTTGAAAATATTCATGTCTTGAAAGAAAAATATAGATTCATGTGTTGAGTAGAATTAATATTCATTTGTTGAATAGAATAACGAAGTTATTGAAATATATAAAGCCTTGTTGATTAGAGATGCGCCATTTTGACGCGAACGATGTTTATATCGATTATATTCGTTTTTATAATGAATATAGAAAAGAAAGTGATTTCAAAATATAACGTTTTGAAAATATTATCAATTGTATATCGATGAAGTGGAATATTCAATTTTGATTCGAAATTGAATATGAAGTTGAAATCGTTTCGAAAACGAATTTAAAACGATTTATAAAATACGTTTTAAAAGAAAATCGACGAAATATATATAACATATATATATTTATGTATATTATGTATATATAATGGCCTGAATAGAACGCGCCGCGCCTCGGCAGTTTGCGAATTTCGACCATTGACTTCGAATTGACGTTGCGGGAGATCCGACCGTTGGATTCTCCTGAAATCGGAACCGTTGGGTTCGTATCGAAAAGAGCTTTCCAATGAATATTTGAAATTTGAAATCTAACGGTTGGATTTGGAATTATGTCCAAATCAAATTTGGAAAAGGTCGCTGTAAGTGTAGTTCGGTGGCCGTTATTGAAAACCGACTGTACGGGCCTTGATAAAATTATTAAAAATATCAATAATTTGTGTAAAATCATAAGGAATGATTTGTGAAAAACTGGGATGAAAAATTCCATATTTGAAAAGATAAAAATAGATTTTTATCGAAATGAACTAGTTTTGAACTAGAATTGTAACTCCATTTATTTTTAAAATAAATAAATTGGATTTAAAATGGTTTTGAAAATAATCAGAATTTCCAATACGTGAATTGGAATGGATTTGAATTGAAATTATCTTCGGAATATTTCGATGTTGGATTTCGTGATTATACATATATGGGTGTGGAAATTTGAAAGATATATCTTAATATCGTTATTTCCAATACGATATTTGTTGGTTTCAGAATTTGATATTGAATATAAGCCGGTATGTTTTCTATTTAGAGCCTTGTATTTAATATCAAATGGGATTTTGAGTTCGTCGTGAATGGTGTCTTAAGTAACACTGTTCTTGAACCCAATTTAGAAAAGAATAAATCTTTTAATTAAGATTTAGTGAAATTGTCCAGTTAATTAGTATTTAATTGGAATTGAATTTGAATTGGTTTATTGGGGTTTATCGTGAGCGGTGTTTTGAATAACACCTGTTCTTTAACCCGATTAACAATAGAAAGTGATTTTCGGGTTTATCGTGAGTCGTGTTTTAGGCGACATTGGTTCTTTAACCCAGTTAAAGACAGGATATTGATTTTTGAGAAGATTAAAACTAAGTGGAGTATTAATGAATCTATAATAAGATTAAAGTGATCGAGAATGGAATATCACCAGTTTTGCTCCAAAGCGATAGTTAAATCTTTAATTAGATTTGAACGTGAAATGGTAATTAATATTTACCGATAACACCGTGGTGTTAGGTATGGAGTATTACCAGTTTTGCTTTATAGGATGAATAGGTTGGGATTGGGAAATAAAATAAATAATTACTTCAGTGTACTTCGCTAATCCCGACTAGTTTGGAAAACCATAATACGGTTTGAAATGATATCCAAAGGAAGATTAAAGAATAAATTTAGAAGAATTTATCTTTGATAAAATTAATGGAAACCTTTCCATAAGAATGTGAAAATTTGAATAAAATAATATTCTGAATTGGAATGAAGCGTATGTTGGGTTTGTGCAACATTTGTTTATTATATACGCGGGTTATTTGGAAAGGTCGGGTTTATACTCATTTTGAATAACCGATTCGGTGATAAGTCGAAGATGAAGACGGTGGTTGAAGACCGGAAGTCTTCACATCGTTTGGGTGATTACTGATGATCTTGATTGGGCTGTACACCCAAGAGGAGGGAATCAGTTGGTGATCGTCCAGACGCACTCGGAGATCGATGGATATGCGAGGAAAGTGCCTCCGGTTTCGTTCAAACCCATAACGAACTTGTAAATGGACTATGTGTCTGACATTGGATTTTATTCTGTGTTGATTGATCTCTATTAAATATACATCTGTTTGGCGGCGGAGAATCTATTCTCTTGCTTAACGCCCTTCTCGGAGACGTACGAGCTCAGAGGTTGTATATCGACGGACATCAGTCGCATAGAGTGAATTGCCTGTGTGGCACGCCTAAGTGGCAAATGATCAAGGCTTCTATTGAAAAGCAAAGTCTTGTGGTTGATGATCAAGGCACGGCCTGTGTGGCATAGCTTTGTGTATAACGTGAATTCGCGAGCCTCACACCTCGGTATGAGTCAAAAACGAGATACGGACCATTGGGTGAACACGACGTTTCTTTCTAGCTATGGGTGATGTCAGTGACCTACCAGCCCGGACATTTATATACTTTTTACCTGTGTGGTTGTTGGAATGCGAGGCGCCTCGAATATATGGTCGATAACTGGCACTATGTGAGCCGACGTACAGACTATTATATAGGTACTATAGGACCGGGAAACGTGTGTTCAGGAATAACTAATCCTCCAAAGTTAGGTGAGGACCGGCCCAACCGATTCCAAGGATCGTTGTGTGTGGTCCTGAGACATTTGCTACAGTGTCTCGAACGGAGAGGAGCTTGCCCCTTGCCTCGACTCATGATGGAAACCAATTTCCAATACGTGTTATTTCGGTTCTATTTGTAGAGCCTAGTAAAGCGACATAGTGGTATGGGTCACTTATGTCGTATATGATTTATACATTATGATTGAAGTTGTTTTCTTCACTTATAGTAATAATAAAATATGAAATTTCACAAACCAAGCATTTTTGGCTATTATAAGGTAAAAACCCTATCCTCCGGCTTACGTTGCATTGTGTGATGGGACCTGGGTCTTATAATAGCTTCATTCTTCTTTACTTAGCATTGCGCTGTTGTTTTGTGCACTGGTATTCTTGGGGTAAAAACCCGTTCCGTGTTATACGGCGTGGTCCCTCGATTTACCTAACTTTAATAACAAAGATTAATAACTGTTTTAGTTCTCACACCAGTCACATGACTGACCCGGATTTTATTGTTTTAACCTAAACTCTGGGTGCCCTTATTTTCCACATGGATAGCTAGTAGTTTTGGTTTTGCAGATTTATATTCACAGGATCCTGGTTTACAGCTGGAACGATACTCGGAAAGCTCTGTATCCGTGTATTACTTTCAGTTGTGTGTTGTATTATTTTTCCGCTGCTATGTATTTAAATGTAATTTAAATCTCTGTTATTTATCGAGTGTATTTTATTTATTCATACTCTGTATATTCTTGTATTCTGATGGAATTATTGTAATAAGCAATGAAATGTTCTTCTGTATGTGTTCCGATGTGTGTTGTTCTCAAAGTAATTCGGGCTTTCCTTACCGGGGAAGTTACGGGTTATCATAGAGTGGGACTCGAACCAAAGGATGGAGTCATCGAGGGTGACTTGCAAAGTTGGAAACCCCGAGGAACTGTCGATAGTCGAAGGTTCTAGCAGACTGAAAACAGGGGTATCATGGGGGTGCATATTGGGAACTGAGAGATCATGTACCTTGGATCGCTCGGGGAGTGAACTAGTTGTCTCCAAGAGACAAACGTACATGGTACCAATGACAGTTAACTAGAATTAGGGTTTTCCATTAGCTCTTTATGGATGGCAACGGCTAGACATTCGATATCGATACATTCAACGCTGTGGTCGGTGATAGCTAGGTTATTGCTTGTTATGTACGCTATGGTTGTTTGCATGTTCTCTTCTATTTTCTGTGGGTAGGATATGCAGTAGGGCATTGAAGAGAAGTAGGATTGGGAATCCTATTATGACTCATGTCTATTCTGTGTGTTCATAGCATATTATAATGTGATTATCATGTGCTAACTCTTTGGATGCAGGGACGACTCAAGTGAGACCTGAATAGTCTATCACCGTATTATCCTGTATAATTGTTGATAGTTATTTTATCGCTCACAAAGACTATTGTCTGACTCAAGATTTTATGTCTCTTCTTATTACCTTGGGTTACTCATCAACAATGGTGATGAGTAGACTAAGTGGCAAGTGACAGGTTTGAGATAATGATGTTGTGTGGGAATGAGCAGGAGAATGGCGTATTACTTTTTGTTTTCAGCAAAAATGGTTCAAATACCAAGGGTACGTGAACCGTACTTCACTAATATGGTTAGGAAATAAATGGAGCCGTAATCATCAAAGGATTAAAAGTAAAAAAGCGCGGAGACGATAAAATGAATACAAGTTTTAGAGTGGCTCGTCTCAAAGTTAGTCCTACGTCCACTATGAAGGTAGCTTTCATTATCATGGCAATGACGACAAGGCATAAAATATCTCTTTGTACATACATCTTCTCTCTCTTACAACATATTCTCTCTCACACATATAGATCTCACTTAGATTCATGGAATTAAATGGAGAAGTGATAAGATTAGCGGAGGAGAAGGAGAATGTCCTTATTTGATAGGAGGATGAAGGAGAATCTTCAATCTCTTTGCCACTTAAGTGATCTCAATGGATGCCATGGCCAAATGATTGAAAGATCTTCAAATGGAGATGATGATGATGGTTGGAATGCTAAGCAATGGTGGAAGGAAAAATCCAACAGCACTTCGTGGTGGCAAGGAGTTCTCCCATCTTATGGTGGAAGCCATGGCCTATTTATAGGTGAGCTCCCATAAAGAAAATGAATTGAAATACATATATGTAGGCTACGGGTCGCTCGTCCAATTAATTACGAAGATGTCACCACCTAGCTGTAGCCAACTAGCGACAGCTGTACCCAGCTGTCTTGTGCGAGCGAGTTCCACGCGCGTGAGCGGGCTGATTGGATGTTGAGTGTACGGGCGATCAACAAAGGCTTGTGGAGCAGATATAAGCGCGTCCATTCAGGAGTTGATATTTGATCGACCAGTAGGTAGAATTTGATTGAAGCAGTAGTAACTGATTAATGAATGAGCGAACGACTAGGGTTGCAATTTATGAGCAGACACATGATGCACGTGTGACCTTTGGTATCTTTGTGTTTCTTGCTCAAGAGACATGTACGACCGACCGGGATGGTATGAACGAACAACTTTAGAGTGGAACGTGTGACTGACACCAATTCTCCTGTTTGTCTTGTACGACCGATCTCTTTTGATATAGGAACGTGTGACTAGGAAGAAGCTGAATGGGCGATCTCTTACTGTATTAGAGCTTTGCCGTCCTCCAGTCTTGGTTTACATGCGCGACCATAAACATTTACTACTGAGTAGCGAGCGATCCACTTAACAATACATGACCTACCCTATTTATTTCCTCCGCCTTCCACGTGTCTTTATTTATAACAGCCTATTCATATTGCCTTGTTTCATTCAGGAATGGGAATAGTAATCACCATTTATGCTATCCCTTTATTATATGTTACTGTGCAAATATGGGATTGTAAATTACACTCTTGCCACTCGTTCTTTTTTATGCACAAGCGAGCACCTTATCCATTGAGTGACTATGTGTATGTTGTTGCCCTTTCACGTAGTATTATGGTAATGTGAATTCCTTTCGTACATGACCTTGTTTAACTATAAATGATGCACATACTCTTTATTATGTAACATACGCCATAGCTTCTTGATGGACGCCTCGTGTACTGTTTTGCCATGCAACTTAATATGCACCATCACATTATAACATACCAAGACTATATGCTCTTCAATGTAATGGATCCATCCTACACGTGCTTCATGATTTTCTATTTATATTGTTATATGTATAAATGAACAGCTTTGCGCTCGAGCCGTGGTAAATGGAGATGAGTGAGCGGTCTGGAGTTTACGATTTTGAGCAAGCGAGCTAGCTGGGTGATGCGACCGAGATGCCATGTGAAAACGAGCCATAACGCGCGACCGAGTTCTGTGGTGCGCGACCACTTGTAACTGAGTGGGCGATGTACGACCGAACCACTATATTGCTCGATCAGGCTTATGCTTGCACGCTATGAAATGCATCTAAATCATTGTTTATTGGTTAATGCATTATTTTCTGAACCGTGTTCTTATAACGGGGTTAACATTTGCCCCTCAAAACTTGTATTTTTCGCTTGTGAGGAAAGCGGGCTTCGAAATGAACTTTGTTGTTGACATACTTTGTATTAAGATCCAGTTATAGCCTTTTGTTTGCTATGGTAGATCACATGTTAAATTCACATGCTTCGCCTATTCTGTAATTAAAACAAGGGATTGCACGATTTTGGACTTATACTCACCATCGACTGTCCATATCAATAGTGGATTAGTTAATCTTTTAAAAATGACTTATAGCGAATTTTATTTTGAACTGAATAAAGTGTTTGCGCAGGAATGTTTTACTCAAACGGTTTTAAACTCATTGAAAATTATTTGCACAAACATGATATTCTAATTCGAATTCGCATTAACGCTTAAAATCAACTAATCGACTTATGCTGACTGTGGGTTTCAAACGTTATCGGTTTAATGACTCAAGTAGTAATACGTGATATTTCTCGCTTGGGAAATACATATCTGTGATTTATTTTCTTCTTCCACTTTGAGGAGCCCTGATATGCATACCCTTTGTTTAGGAGGTCATTATCCTTAATTGTGGGAAGTATTCTGGCCTTTGTTATGGAAAGGAATATTGTTGCTCAATGTTTGCTTGAATCGTGTTGAACAACCTTTGGCAATTTGCTGCTGATTCGGACTAGCGCAAGTACAATGATTTCAACGTTTTGCATTTGAAGCTGGATTTCAATTATATCTATCAACCCAGAAATCAGATTCAAGTCAAATACGTTGCAGATCTCTTGTGTGGACCTATAATTTTTATTTGTCATTTCCGTTTGAATTTTTTGATTGGTTATTTATATACTTTTGTGAACTCTCAGCCAAAACTTGATTTGTGGCTTTTTTGTTGATGTGCATTCTATTCTTCAATTCAAACTTAGCTATTGCTCTTTCTTGATTGATTTTGCATGTCGCAACTTCCAAGAATAGATCTCCTATTGTTTGCATACTTTGGCTTACGTATTTCTGAGTATATTTGCCTTTTGGTTGAGAGCAAATCGAGTTTTGGTATATCGCGATGTGGTGATGAGCCCGTGATACGTCTCCCGAACATCATCCAATTCTCAATGTGGACATGTTATCCTTTTACCATGGGTTGCCACGAATTACGTGAGACGAATATGATCAATTTTGCCAAATTTCCTTGATTCAAATTGTTGTCGTAGAAGCTTCTAATTTATTGGCAAAGCCTTTTTGCTTTTACCGGCTTATTTAGGGCTCCTGGGAATGCCGATATATCTAGGAAATCCAGTTCTAGTAGCCGATTATGTGCTTACGTCTTTTAAGGCTATCAATGAGCAAGACAGGACTAAAAAGTTTCTGAACTACTTGCACCAACGCAATCCTTTCCCTCTCGAAGAATTCCTTATGCTTCTCGTTGTATGTCTAAAGAACCGAATGCCCCGGCCTCTGATGGAGATGCTGCACTGGAAAATTCTACCGGAGAGTTTGTGTTAAAAAGTGAGAATTTTTATTATGCTATGCCTATGAACTTTGTTATGACTTGTTGTTTTTGCTTTGACGTATTTTTCTGTCTATGCACTTATCTTCTTCATGCTTTACAAGTCTTTTGTGTGAAGCCATGACGAGCTTGTGGTATGTATTATGAGCATTAATAGTCTACTTTAATGCGATGATGATGTTCCCATACCAAAGGTTGTCATCGACTTCTTAGGCCGAGTGTAATCAACTTTTACTAGGTCTTTTAGTTATAGGCTAAAATACCGGAAGTTCCTGCTTTAATGGTATAGCTTCTTGCTTTCACCATTATGCTTGAAATGCTTCAGTTTGCCAGCTAACGAGAAAATTTAGTTTGGTTGATAAGACTCCTGCCACTGATTGAAGGGATTTTCAGCTTTCGTGCCGCTCCTTGAGAGGTCCTATATTTTGGGCCCAATGTTTATCTTCCGATGACTAGTTAGCTCAGGCATAGTATATTTTGATTATGACTATGCTGAGGCATACTATCATTGTAGATTCTACTAGGAGCCCTTGCATGAGGAAGGCTTTTGATTTTGTCTTCACGTAAGGAAAACGTTGAGTTGCCGCAGTGTTTATTTCATCTAGCCAAGTAAAGACGTCGAAGATTTGACCGGGCGTTTTCGCATAAGGAAAACGTTCTGGTTCGTCTTCGCATAAGGAAGACTTTAGTTTGATCTTCACGTCAGGAAGGTTTTTGGCTTTCATTTTCGCGTATGGAAGATGTTGGTTTTGCCCCAGTATTTATCTCATTCAGCCGAGTAATGGCGTCAGAGATTCAACTGAGTACCTTCGCGTAAGGAAGGTGTTCCAGTTTGTCTTCGTGTAAGGAAGGCGACGGATTTGCCCCATCATTCATCTCATCCGGCCGAATAATGGCGTTGGAGATTCAACTGAGCACCTTCGCATAAGGAAGATGTTTTAGTTCGTCTTCGCGTAAGGAAAGCAATGGATTGGCCCCAACATTCATCTCATCCGACTGAGTAATGGCGTCAGAGATTCATCTGAGCACCTCTGCGTAAGGAAGATGTTTTAGTTCGTCTTCATGTAAGGAAGGAGATGGATTGGACCCAGCATTCATCTCATCCGGCCGAGTAATGGCGTTGGAGATTCAACTGAGCACCTCTGCGTAAGGAAGATGTTTTAGTTCGTCTTTGCGTAAGGAAGGCGATGGATTGGCCTCAGCATTCATCTCATCCAGCCGAGTAATGGCATCGAAGATTTAACTGAGCACCTCCACATAAGGAAGATGTTTTAGTTTGTCTTCGCGTAAGGAAGGCGATGGATTGGAACCGGCATTTATCTCATCCGGCCGAGTAATGGCATCGGAGATTCAACTGAGCACCTCCACGTAAGGAAGATGTTTTAGTTTCACTCAACATTTGTTGCAATCAGGCCGAGTAAATCTGGCTTTGGCGATCTTGTTTAGTGCTTTGCTTGCTCCTTTCTTTGCCGCTGAACCTTAAGTGACTTCCCCTTTTGATTTACACATGGTGCGCTACATCCTCGCTTATGTGCAGAATGATGCATATTGCACTTGACACTTGCCATAATCGGGGTGCATTGTTAAGATCATTTAGCCTTGTCCAATTGTGGGGAAGCAAGCACTTCTTGGATAACATGGGAATATTGAATCAATTTTAGAACCATGCAATTTTTAGTTTGCAATATGACTATGAAAGGAGCTGTAAAAATTGATTGACTACAAGCTCTATTAATAACGAAAATGGTAAATGTTCGGATACAATGCCCCCAGCCATGGTGGGTTTGTTTTTTATAAGAAATGAAAAATGTTTTTAGCAAAAAGTTGACATGAATGGTCTTCATTCTAGGCCTTGAACATTTGAATTCCATAAACCACCATTAGCTTGAACTTGTCTCTGAGCGGCTGATGAGGTGTTAATCAATAGTGACCTATTTCACATACTATTGCAACTTATTTTTCCTAATCTGTTTCTCAATCAGGGTCTTTAAGTATCTGCATTCATTAGTATTGTGACCAGGCTGGTTATGGTAGCGATAGAACAATTCCAGAATTAGCTGCTTTATCGTCTACTTTAATTGGTCGTGGAATTGGATAGGTCCTGCACTTTTTGTGGAATAGAATATGTTTTCTGTGGTATCATTTAGAGGAGTCAATTCTTCGGATTTGATAAAGCAGAATCGTTTATTATCATTTTCCCCTTTTCCATTATCCTCGTTTTTCCTTTTGAGACCTCCGGTACTCTTCTGATTAACTTGAACATCATTATCCTTCCTCTCTGATATCACATTTCCCTTAGCGATATCTGTGGCATAAGAAGGATCTTCTTCATTACTCATGAATTCTTTAGCTTTGTCATAGTACCTTTTCAGAGTGTCGGGCTTCTTCATCTTGAGCCATTTCCCAAATTCTGATTTCTTATCAATAGCACCTTTCAATGCTGCCACTATGTACCAAGGCTCTGGTTCTATAACTTCAGCTGCTGCAGCATGGAATCGTGTAATAAAAGCTTTGGTCGTCTCTCCAGGCATTTACTCCATTTTGCTAAGAAACATCACATCTCTTACTTTGGTAATTTGTAGTCAGAGCTGGTCTTGGAATCTTCTTGTCAAATCAGCAAACTGATCGACATATTTAGGCAGGAGTCTAGTGAACCATAGTGAAGCCACTCCTTCCAAGCATACGGGGAAATATAAGCATTTTATCTCGTCAGTGGCCCTAGCTCCGTTCATGTGTTGATCGTATTTGAACAGGAAGATGTTCGGATCTCCAGTCCCACTATAGGGTGCTATTGTTGGAGATGTGAATTTCATAGGGAATTTCGCTTGATGAATCTTTTTTGTGAATGGGTTCTTGCTGGGCGAAAACCCCCATTCCTTCTTGTCATCTTGATGAACCATGTTTTGTTTTATTATTCGTTGGATCATGTCCGAAATGCGCTCCTTATCACCAGTTTGTTCCATGGAGCAGGCATCAGTCTTTTTACTGGTATGATCACAGTTCAAGTTCTGATGCCCTATACCTCTTTTGGGAGGTGCCCCTTTGGTGGGACTTACAACGACTTGAGAAGTTCTTCCTACGGAATGGTTTTTAGTAATTGGCTTAGATCTTCCATTCTCACCATCATCCGACTCATCGATCCTTTGGGTTAAATGATCATGATTGGAATGAATCTTAGCTTTTAGCTTCGAGTCCTTGATGTTAGCTTTGTCCTTGTCATTCAACCAATCATAATCGTCTTCCATGTTGTCGCTGTGATCATGGTTAGAAGCGGACGAGTTGCCATTCTCTTCGAGATCAACATGGACTTTCGGAGGGGCTAAATTTGGTCGAGCATTGAGGATAGCATCAAGTTTCTCCATCATAGCCTTAGTAGAAGCGTTAATTTGTTGGTTCTTGTTGGCAATAGCGGTGTTTAGTTTAGCTTTAGTTACACCGGCTCCACTTATGGAGTTCTCGCCGATTTCAAAGCATTTAGTAGGTGGAGTAGCTTTATTGTTAGCAACATTGGCAGTTTCTTCAATGGTCTTACTTGAAGTCTTCTTTAATTTAGCCATTATGTTGGAGAAGGAGGTGGTTTAGAGCTTTAATGCAAGGCCTTCAACCTTGTGAGAGTGTGAGAGAAGGAAGTGCGAATGCGGCCCCATGGTGGGCGCTAAATGTTTTCACCAAAAATGGTTCAAACATCAAGGGTACGTGAACCGTACTTCACCAATATGGTTAGGAAATAAATGGAGCTGTAATCGTCAAAGGATTAAAAGTAAAAAGTGTGGAGAAGGTAAAACGAAGATAAGTTTTAGAGTGGTTCGGCTCTAAGTTAGGCCTGCATCTACTATGAAGGTAGCTTGCATTATCACGGCAATGATTACAAGGCATAAAATCTCTCTTTGTACGTACATCTTCTCTCTCTTACAACATATTCTCTCTCACACACACATATAGATCTTACTTAGATTCATGGAATTCAATGGAAAAGTGATAAGATCAACGGAGGAGAAGGATAGGTCAGTGGAAGAGAAGGAGAATGTCGTTGTTTGAGAGGAGGATGAAGGAGAATCTTCAATCTCTTTTCCACTTAAGTTACCTCAATGGATGTCATGGCCAAATTGATGAAAGATCTTCAAATGAAGATGCTGATGATGATGGTTGGAATGCTAAGGAATGGTGGAAGGAAGAATCCAACAGCACTTTGTGGTGGCAAGGAGTTCTCCCCTATTATGGTGGAACCCATGGCCTATTTATGGGTGAGCTCCCATGAAGAAAATGAGTTGAAATTCTTATATCAAGGCTATAGGTCGCTCATCCCATTAATTACGAAGATGCCACCGCCTAGCTGTAGCTAACTGGCGACAGCTGTATCCAGTTGTCTTGTGCGAGTGTGCTCTATATGCGCGAGCGGGCTGATCAGATGCTGAGTGTACGGGCGATCAACCAAGGCTTGTAGAGCAGATATAAGTGCGTTCATTCAGGAGCTGATATCTGATCGACCGGTAGGTAGCATCTGATTGAAGCAGTAGTAACTGATTGAGGAATGAGCGAACAAATGGGGTTGCAATTTATGAGCATACATAGGATGAGTGTGCAGCCTTTGGTATCTTTGTGTTTCTTGCTCAAGAGACATGTACGACCGATCATGATAGTATGAACGAACGACTGTAGAGTGGAACATGTGACCGACACCAATTCTCCTCGTTGTCTTGCACGACCGACCTCTTTTGATATAGGAATGTGTGACTAGGAAGAAGAAAAATGGGCGATCTCTTATTGTATTTGAGCTGTGCCATCTTCCAGTCTTGGTTTGCATGCGCGACCATAAACATTTACTACTAAGTAGCGACCGATCCACTTAACAATACATGACCGACCCACTTTATTTCCTCCGCCTTCCACGTGTCTTTATTTATAACAGCCTATTCATATGGCCTTGTTTCATTCAGGAATGGGAATAATATTTACCATTTATGCCATCCCTTTATTATATGTTACTGTGCAAATATGGGATTGTAAATTACACTCTTACACTCATTCTTTTTTATGCACAAACGCACACCTTATCCACTGAGCGACTACGTGTATGTTGTTGCCCTTTCACGTTGTATTATGGTAACGTGAATTCCTTCCGTACATGACCTTGGTTTAACTATAAATGATGCCCATACTCTTTAATATATAACATACGCGATAGCTTCTTGATGGATGCCTCGTGTAATGTGTTTCCATGCAACTTAATATGCACCATCACATTACAACATACCAAGACTATATGCACCTTCATGATTTTCTATTTATATTATTATATGTATGAATGAACAGCTTCACGCACGAGCCATGTTAAATGGATATGAGTGAGCGGGCTGGAGTTTACGGTTGTGAGAGAGCGAGCTAGTTGGGTGATGCGACCGAGATGCCATGTGCAAACGAGCCATAACGCGTACCGAGTAGTCTAGTGCGTGACCACTTGTAACTGAGTGGGAGATGTACGACTGAACCACTATATTGCTCGATCAAGCTTACGATCACACGCTATGAAATGCGTCTGAATCATTGTTTATTGGTCAATGCATTATTTTCTGAATCGCATTCTTATAACGGGGTTAACACTTTTCTTATACCTTATAGTTATATGTTGATTCCACTATTTTGATATATTCTGAGGGATATAGTGAGGCACATTGTATTCAAATGTTCATATACCGGGATGCATTGTATTTGAGATTATATGGTTTTTATAGAGATGATGTCCTGCTTTACCATGCTTCACTACTATGTCATGTTTTATATTTTCCCATGCGCTATGAGTTATACAATAGGTTCTATTTCGAGTTATTTTCCTTGTTGATCGTCCTGTATCGGCCGACATGTTAATTAGTGTAGGAGGCATGGGGCGATCGTCACACCAATCCAACTCCTCGAAATCTCGTCGTCTACATCAAAGTTGGTCAAGATGACTAACACCAATAATAGTTGATATTGATCACTCAATGGTAATCCCTAAAGACCATTCAGACCAAGTATTTAATCAAAATTGGTTAAATACTTATCCAGTGAAAACGACCAGCGTTCTTCTTTAAATCCTACTCATCGTCAAGTCCATCTACTTCCTCCATCTCGAAATCCTTCTCGTTGTTAAGTAAATTTACCGCCTCTTGGTCGATGTGCACATCTCGAAGCTTCTTCATGAATCTACCCTAATCCTAAATCTCCAATAAATGTCGTATATAATCAAACAACACAAATAAGAAACCATGCAATCGGTAGTTCTGTAAATGATTAAAACAACATACATACATCCATGATATCATCAATAGGACAAATAAAATCTATATATGACAATTAAAGTCTGTTATGTAACAAAGTGTCCTAATTCTGGTTATGTCGACAAGTAGTGTACAATTGGAAGAAAATGTGACGTCTAATCGTAATGCATTTTTAGAACATTTTTTTGTCCATTTAGAAAATTATTAGCTACACTTTATTATGTTAGAAATCCCATTCAAAATTCATGTAAGTTTAAAAGCATAGTTTTTATACTATACGGACTACTATATTCAACTGAGGGATAATATCATGCGCCTCAACCAAGTATGCTTAAGTGTAGAGCTCATTAATACGATTACAATAGAGGAAACAACGTCTAAATCTAACATTGTATGCAAGAGATTTGATAAATATACATCACATGAACCAAAATTGGCAGAAATCAAATAAATTGTATTATAACACCATATTACCCTCACAAGCCTTCTTCCTCAAATTGATATTTCCCTTGGCATGTACACGCTTGAATCTCCATCGCATGCACCAAAATAAGAATACAGAGCAACAGTCGATGAAAATCAAATCTGACTGTGCCAACATGATCTCCCTCACGAACTAGATCTTCCTACGTTAAAATCTCCATCACCAGAGCCTCTATGTAAAACTTGTCATTCAACCAATGCTATAGGAGTGCGAAGCCTCCAATTGTCGTGTTCCTCATTCCATGAACAAGCTTGACAAAACTTGGTCCATTCATGCCAAATGATGAGAGAAACCCAATTATGGACTCTAATCCATCACCCAATGCCTCAATGTTCGATACTGTGAAATCTAATAATGGCAGTGAAATACGGGCTCTGGAAATCATGTGCAAACCCTAAAATTGACGGTAAGTCCGTTCACCTTGAAAATTGACGGCATGCGTCACCTCGATGATATGGTTCTAATGGTATAAGTTTCATCGTAAATCTGAGATTGAGCAACGAGATAACAATTTTAGACATATTTCAAAATGTTTTTTACCCTTAAATCACCCAATCTCAAAATACAGTGATCCATTTACTTCTTCTCCACGTAATGAACAGTAACAGACTTAATGGAAGTAGTCACAAGTCCTGATTCGATCGTTTGTGAAAAATCACCTTTTGAAACCATTAATTAATAAATTAACAATTAATATTTAAATATCCAATCGTTAAAGTACATATCGTTACATTCTCTTCTCCTTACATGATTTCTTCCCCGACACGCTCAAGGGTTGAACAACACAACATAATACTCTCGAGCAAACAATGACACAAACCTAATCGTCCCTTATCACTCTCAACAACCACACAAAAAACGATCTCAACAAAGGGAATAGATTTGGAATTGGTACGAGTCAAAAATTCTCATCCCTAAATATAACCACAATTAAAAATATGGAACCATTATGACCAAGCTAAACACCTAAATTGTACACTTATTCCCAATCTAACAAGTAATGGGAATAAAAATGAGAACCCTCTAGTTGGCAGATAACTTCAATTCAAAAATCAAATCTTGATTTTTTTTTGTTTGACTAAATTCACAGAAAATTTCGGTAGTACCTCCCTTGCGCGACTCGATCCGGAAAAATCACAGCTCACCATACAAGGCCCAAACCAATAAAAAAAGGCAAAGCGCAAAAGTAGCCATCCATATCTGGAGTATAAATTATCAAAAATGCACCAAAAGAAAACCCTTAACAAAATCGAAGAAGCATCCAAGCAATAAACTCATGCCCCATATACCTAAATACACAGTCAACAAAGAGGGTTAAACAAGGTTGTAGAAACCAACAAAGGAACATAGATGTCAAGTCATGTATAGAAATAAATAGGTCACAACAAAAACAACGATCCTGCATGCCTAACAATCATGTAAGAGTAAGTGTGCATGTTAAGTATCAATAATCAAACATGCACAACAAAATAACGTCGATCATGAACAGTAACACCCATGTCTATCCTAGCACTCAAGATACTAGTCTAATCAACTAAAGACATCTAATCCATATATG
Source organism: Allium sativum (assembly GCA_030737875.1). NCBI lineage: Eukaryota > Viridiplantae > Streptophyta > Magnoliopsida > Asparagales > Amaryllidaceae > Allium > Allium sativum. The sequence continues at coordinate 572,666,102 of CM060921.1, read as the reverse complement.
ACCCGACAATAATGGTTGCCATTTTGCTAAAGTGAGGGAGGTAAGTTTAGCATCTCTCATCATTACTCGATCACAACTCAAAGGCTATCATGCTACCCTCAAGTCCTCGACAATCAATCGATGAAACCATCAAAAAATCGCTTCAGCATCAACATAGTAATATCAAGTAGCTACAGAGATATATGATTCTTCTCATTCAACTTTAACTAGTTGACCATCCATTCATCAAGAAATGAGTGCTAAACACACTCCAACGATGCTAGGAGCAACAACACCACTTCAATATGGAACCAACCACCACGGTTTCATTCATATAACAACACTTCTAATTCTAAAGCTATAACCAGTAATAAAAGTGAGAAACACCCACTAGTGGAATACCAAACTAGTAAACAAAAACAACATAAGGAAGCTAGGAATCTAAACCATATCAATATTGATGAAGGTCAAGATACTGAAAAGTCAGTGTGTAAGACTTAAGAAGAATACTTATATGGATATAGCGGGAATAATAAACTAACTAGTAAACTACAATAGTTACGCAGGTAAAAGCTAAGCTATAGAAATATGTCAAAAATAAAAGTAAATGCAATAAGTAAAGATACCAAGAATTTTATACTGGTTCGGACTTCGCGCCCTACGTCAGTCCAGAAACTCCTCTTCGGAATTCACTATCACGCCCTCTTTTAACCTCGAGGAATAGGTCACAATACACCCGAGCACCAACAAAGATGTCCACGCCTGAGCACCCACACAGGACTTTACAATTTACAAGTGTTTTAACTCTTGAATGAGTTCTCTAATCAACACGGAATAGTCACGATGAAGTACACTCTTCCTATAACCTTATCCCCAAGTATTTGAAGTGAATGTGAAGATTTGAAGGAAGTTTGCTGCTTGTTGAATCAAGAGATGTGAAATGATATCAAAGATTCAACAAGTAACTTGAATTTGAGAGAGCTTTAGATTGCAAAGAATATAGAAGTGCAAATCAGAAAATAGAGATAATAGAATAAGAATTGGTAAATCAGTGATTTGAAAAACATGTTCATATTGCTTATATAATAGTAGAAGAGTAGTATTCCTTCATGAAAGATTTCAGCAAAAAGTTGCATCCATTTCCATTTGTAATCAAAGAGAAATCTCTTCATGAAAGTAGGTGACTCTTCACAAAAAAGGCTTCTGTTTCGAATCAGTCAACTGGTCTAAAAACCATCAGTCGACTGATAATTGAATCATATTGTAGAACGTTTGGATTTAAAACCTTTTTTAAACTAGCCGTTATGTACAGAAATATGTTTACCAGTCGACTGGTCATATTTCTACCAGTCGATTGGTACAACTAAGTTTGTACAGTCATGGCTTTTTAAAGCCTATTTATATTCCTTATTTTGTATATTCGTGTTATACTTAAGGATAGATTTTGTAATAACCCGGAAAATCTGAGCCAGTTTAAAATTTTTATTTTGGCAATTATAGCTAATTTGAATATTTAAAATAGATTATTTTAAATAATATCAGCGAGAAAATTTATTTTGAATAGAATTCGAACGTATATATTATACGCGTCGTCGTTAGAATATAAATAATTATATATAATTATAAATAGAATTGAAAATGGCGCGGTAGTTCGATAATTCGATTTCAAACTTCAATTGAACGTACCGGGTGCAAAACAATCCGGATTTTAGTGAAACCAAAAACATTAGGATCTAATTGATGATATCTTTCCAACGAATCCGACAAATTGAAATTTCGTGGCGGGAATCAAAAGATATGTCCAGTTGAAAATTCTGAATAGTTGCTATGGAATTCAGACCCTTAAAAATGGACATTTTGCAAACGACCTCGGATTTCGACGAAACCAGTTTTGTTGGGTCCGTGATGTCAAATTATTGCTAGGTTTCAAATTTCATAATTTTTCGAATCAATATGTGAGCGTGGTAAAGGAAAACGCGTTTGACCAGTTTCAGTTGATTTTAATCGACTGGAAAATTGGCCATTTTTCTAACGGTCTCAGAATTCGACGAAACTAGTTTTGTTAGGATCGTATCGTCAATATGAAGCTAGAAAATATTTTTCTGGAATTTTTCTAGTTAGTATGTGACCCCGGTAATTTGAAATGTACGTTTAAAATTCAATATAGTGATTTAAATGTAAATTTAACGGAAACTGATTGTAACGGTCGAATCAACCTACGATACATATCCCATTGAGTTCGGAATGGGGGTAAAACGCTATGGACGGCAGGCGGTGGGCCTCGTTTCGAGGTCGTATGTAAAAGTCAACTTTTTCATAATAATATAATAAAATAAATAATATATAAAATATATTTCTCCCCCTTTTTTTAACTCTGGCCACCCCCCGAATTAAAATCAGAAATCAAAAAAAAAAAAAAAAAGGAAAAACCCCCAATCGCGATCGCCTCCCCCCATTGCCTCGACCGCCGCCAGAGGCTGGCGCCGCTACCGCCGCTGTTTCCTCTCCACCCTCCCCTTCTGCTCCTCCTCCGTCGCCCTCAGGCACCCCCCCTCTTCAATCGACGGATAGCCCCCCTCGCCCAGCTTCAACTCCAGCACCGCCGCAAAGGACCCCCAGCCCCGCCCGCAACCCTGAAACCCGCCGACGACCCCCTTGCCGCGTCAGGCGCTCGTTTTCCCACCCCCCTCTCGCGGATGAAAAGCTGTAAGTGTTTTTATTTTATTTTATTTTCAATTCTGATTTTTTTTAAGTTGTATAAAAACTGATTTTTTTTAAAGAAACTAAAAACTGATTTTTTTTAAAGAGCAAAAACTGATTTTTAGGATTTTTAAAAACTGATTTTTTTAAGATTTAAAAACTGATTTAAAAGGAATTTTAAAATTGATTTTATTTTAAAGGTTTGAAATAGAAAAAAAGGTTTAAACTTTAAAATAGAAAAGGCGTAATTTTTATTGAGTAGAAGAAATAAAAATATGATTTTTATATTTTTAAAGTATTAAAAATATAATCTTCACTATATAGAAATATTAAAAATATGATTTTTATATTTTTAAAGTATTAAAAATATAATCTTTATATGATAGCAATATTAAAAATAGCATCTTTATATGTGTAGAAAAATAAAAATGTGATTTTTATAATGATGTATATGAAAAAGTTCAATCTTTATATTTGAAAAGCTGAAATCTTTTTATTTAAAAAGGCGAAATCTTTATATGGAAAATAGCGGGATAAAAATATAATTTTTGTCTATATAGTAGCGTTGTGAAAATATGATTTTTATATATTGAATAACGAAATAAAAATTCGATTTTTAAATATATGAAATGATTATAAAAGTATGACTTTTAAATTGAAAGTGAATAAATAAAAATGTGATTTTTATTTTAAAGACATCGAAATATAAAAATGTGTGATTTTAATATATGTAGTGGCTACGGGCAACGAAGATGACGAAGATGTGATAGCAATGAAGATTTCCTGCAAAAGAAGTGCCGTGGAGCTAGGATAGCTATATGTGAGAATTCTCACTCTTCAATTTTATTTCTACTTATATATATATACTAGGATGCAGACGGTGTTTAGTAGCACCCGACACAATCGTCCACAGACCATGGACTTGTTTGTTTGGCTGTTTGGTGATTGATTGCGATATTGGCTTGAATGTGGTTTGTGGTGTGAAAAATCGAATCAATAAATTGGTTAGGATTAGACGTGCGCCGTTATAAGGCGAAGGAGTAAGGCTAGGTTAGACTCTTACTCCAAATTTTGTGGTTTGCATAACGAAAGTGATTTGATTGATGTGTGAATGGTGTGGGCCTTCACTAGACCGGGGATAAGGCTAGGCCTCGTCCCGTTTCTAGTATCGTGCCATTATGCCGCCGAAATTTTCTAAAATATGTTAGAAAAATAAAAATATCATTTTTATTGTGTAAATGAACTGAATAGATATTCATATGTTAAAATAAAATGTTTTATCGTTAAAAATATAATTTTTAACGTGAATATGAATATAGTGAATGCGAATAAAATAAAATATTCATTTACAAACCAGACGGTTTGTTCATGTACACTGATTGGACTGACATTGATTGGGTCGATAAATTTTACACATCGCCCAACTGCACAATTAAAATCTGTGTTTGATTGTTTGAAACCCCACACGGGTGTTGGGATGAAATATGAAGTTCACTCATCCTAATTGATTAAATATGTCGATCGATTGATTGACAGGCTGTTATAAGCGTAGATATCTATATTTGATGCTTATACAGTGTAGTGCACTTTGGTTGATGGTTGATTATTTTCAATGCTATTATATACATGTGTTGTATGAAAATCCATATAATAAATTTTATATGGTAATTGATTGGGCCTCATTCCAATTTAGAAGATAAAGAATAATATAAAATAAAGGTTCATGTGTTGACTATACTCATCCGTTGGGATTAGTCATGTGTTGAACGAATTATTTTTATAATAAAATTTACATCTTTATCAATATAAAATAAAGTTTCATGTGTTGACTATACTCATCCGTTGGGATTAGTCATGTGTTGAACGGATTATTTTTATAATAAAATTTACATCTTTATCAATATAAAATAAAGGTTCATGTGTTGACTGTACTCATCCGTTGAGATTAGTCATGTGTTGAACGAAATAATTTAACAAAAGTAGTCACACGTGGACGGTACTCATTCATTGAGATTAGTCGTGTGTTGACGAAAAGAAATATTTGAAAAGAAATATTTGAATAGAAATATTTTGAAATAGAAAATTTGAAAATAGAAATATATGAAGTCGTGTTGATTAGATTGACGCCATTTTGACGTGAACGATATTTATATCGATTTTGATCATTTTAAAATGATGTTGAAAAGTGATTTCGAAATCGAATATTTCGAAATGAATTGAATATATAACGATTTCGAAATGAATTGAATATATAACGATTTCGAAATGAATTGAATATATAACGATTTCGAAATGAATTGAATATATAACGATTTTGAAATGAATTGAATATATAACGATTTCGATTTGAATTGAATATAAAACGATTTCGAATTGAATGAAATAGAAAACCAATTTGATTTCAATTGAATATATAATGAATTGGATTCAAATAGAAAACGAAACGAATTTGATTTGAATAGAAAATGAATTTGAATCGAATAGAAAACCAATTTGAATTTGAATCGAATAGAAAACCAATTTGAATTGAATCGAATAGAAAACGAATTCGAAATCGAATTTAATTGTAAACGAATTCAAATTGAATTGAAAGCGAATTGAAATGAATTCAAATTGAATTGAAATTTGAATTGAATAGAAATGAATTTTAAAACGAATTTATAAAGAAGAATTCAATCTTGATTTGAATTGAAATGGAAGTTGAATTTGCTTTTGAAACGAATTTAAAACTATTTATATAATTCGTTTTAAATAGAAATCGACGAAATATATATTATATATATTATATATATAATATAATGGCCTGAATAGAACGCGCCGCGCCGCGGCAGTTCGTAAATTTCGACCATTTATTTCAAACGGACATTACGGGAGATCCGACCGTCGGATTCTCCTAAAACCGGAACCGTTGGGTTCGTATCGAAAAGAGCTTTCTAACGAATATTAGAAATTCAAAATCTAACGGTTGGATTTGGAGATACGTCCAAATCAAATTCGAAAAAGGTCGCTGTAAGTGCAGTTCGATGGCCATTGTTGGAAATCGACTGTACGGGCCTTGATAAAATTATTAAAAATAGTAATAATTTGTGTAAAATCATAAGAAATGATTTGGGAAGAATTGGGGTGAAAAACTCCATATTTGAAAAGATAAAAATAGATTTTTATCGAAATGAACCAGTTTTGAACTAAATTTAAAACCCAATTACTTTTAAATAAATGAATTAGATTTAAAAGGGGTTTTAAATAATCGGGATTTCTAATATATTTGATTGGATTTGAAATGGGTTTATCGTGAACTGTGTTTTAAATAACACTAGTTCTTTAACCCGATAATAAATAGAATGTGATTTGGGTTTATCATGAACTGTGTTTTAAATAACACCTAGTTCTTTAACCCAGTAAAAGGAGTTCTAACGAATCTGCAATTAGATTGAAGTGTGAATTTGTAATCTAAATTATCAAATTTAGAAATGAGCGAGAATGGAGTATTACCACTTTTTCTCCAAAGCGATAGTTAAATCTTTAATTAGATTTGAACGTGAAATGGAAATTAATTTTACCGATAACACCACGGTGTTAGATATGGAGTATTACCAGTTTTGCTTCATGGGATGAATAGGTTGGGATTGGGCAATAAAATAAATAATTACTTCGTTGTGGTTCTCTAATCTCGACTAGTTGGAAAAACCATAATTTGGTTTTAAATGACATCCAAAGGAAGATTACAGGATAAATTTTAAAGAATTTATCTTGGATAAAATTAATGGGAACCTTTCCCTAAGAATGTGGAATTGAGAAACTAGCTGTAGGTTGGCTAAGAAGAATGGTTTCCTGGGTATTGATCTGATGTTGGTTTCGGCCTTCGGGGTTAATGTTTGGGAAATTGTTCTCTTGCTAATCTGCGGTTAGTGACTAATGAATTAGAATGAGGCGTATGTTGAGTTTGTGTAACATTTGTTTTAATATACGCGGGTTGTTCGGAAAGTCCGGGTTTATACCCATTCTGAATAACCGATTCGACGATATGTCGAAGATGAAGACGGTGGTTGAAGACCAGAAGTCTTCACATCGTTTGGATAATTACTGACGATCCTGATTGGGCTGTACACCCAAGAGGATGGAAATAGTTGGTGGTCGTCCAGACGTACTTGGAGATGGATGGATATGCGAGGAAAGTGCCTCCGGTTTCGTTCAGACCCAGAACGGACTTGTAAATGGATTGTGTGTCTGACACTGGATTTTATTCTGTGTTGATTGATTTCTATTAAATATACATCTGTTTGGCGGCGGAGAATTTATTCTTTTGCTTAACGCCCTTCTCCGAGACGTACGAGCTCAGAGGTTGTATATCGATGGACATCAGTCACATGGCATGAATTGCCTGTGTGGCACGCTAAGATGCAATGATCAAGGCTTCTGTTGAAAAGCAAAGTCTTGTGGTTGATGATCAAAGCACAGCCTACGTGGCAGCTTTGTGTATAACGTGTATTCGCGAGCCTCACACCTCGGTATGAGTTAAAAACGGGATACGGACTGCAGGGAGAGCACGACGTTTCTTTCTAGCTTTGGTGGTGTCAGTGACCTACCAGCCCTGACATATATATACTTTTCACCTTTGTGGTTGTTGGATGAGGCGCCTCGATTATAGGTCTGTAAGGACCGGGAAACGTGTGTTCAGGAATTGCCAATCCTCTAACGTAAGTGAGGACCGGCCCTGAAGATCCAGGGGTTACCCAGTGTGCGTAATCCTGAGGCATTTGCTAGAGTGTCTCGAACGCGGAGAGGAGCTTGCCCCTTGCCTCGACTCATGACGGAAATCCAATTTCCAATACGTGTATTGCGGTTTTAATTGTAGAACTAGTATGGCGACATGATAGATGGTACCCATGCCGCCTATGATTAATATTTATGATTGAAATTGTTTTGACACTATACACTTATTATAGTATCAAATGATTTGTTTTAAACGTACCAAGCATGTTTGGCTATTATAAGGGAAAACCCTATCCTCCGGCTTGCGTTGCATTGTGTGATGGGACCTGGGTCTTATAATAGCTTCATTTTTCGAAAAAGCATTGCGCTGTTTATTCTATGCACTGATATTCTTGGGAGGAAACCCGTTCCGTGTTATACGGCGTGGTCCCTTGAATCACTCTCTTTTAAAGTAAAGTTTTAAATAACTGTTTTAGTTCTCACACCAGTCACATGACTGACCTGGAGTTTATTGTTTTAACCTAAACTCTGGGTGCCCCTATTTTCCGCACGGACAGCTAGTAGTTTTGGTTTTGCAGATTTATATTCACAGGATCCTGGTTTACAGCTGGAATGATATCCGGAAAGCTCTGTATCCGTATATCACCTTCAGTTGTGCTTTGTATTATTTTCCGCTGCTATGTAATTTATTGTAATCTCTGATATTTCTGTGTAATATTTATTCATTTATACTCTGTATATTCTTGTAATCTGATGCATTGTTGTAATATACAATGAAATGTTCATCTGTTTGTGTTCTGATTTGTCATGTTCTCAACGTTCAGGGGTTTCGAACGGTCTAGATCGGTTTAACGACTGATTCGGATCGAGCGAAATTCCAGGCCGTCACATTTGGTATCAAAGCTTTGGTTTACAGAGCTCGAGAACAAGACACATTAGAACCATACGAAAGAATTCATCAGATATTGGATTAGTAATATCCAATTAGAATGACTCGTTAGAGATAGGATCAGTAGTATCCTAGAACGAGTGTGAAGAGTATATTTTTCAATTGAAAACCATTTTGTTTTGAAATTTAAACCCTTTTAAAACGTATTTGACTATTTATTTATTTTGAATATGGACAATCGAGTATATAAAGATTTCGCGTATACGCGTCATGAACGTATATTCGAAGTTTTAATATATTGGATAGATATAGAATCATACTCTAGTGGCCCGAAGATGATTCTAATGATTGACTAGTTGTCATTAGTATTCATGTTCGAGTAACGAAGGTGTGATATCGATATATTTCCATTCGACTGGTGTGAGAACCAAAACTAATATAGTTAGAACACTTTGTTGTGAATTGGCATCAAAAACAAGATTTTCCGTGTATATATATCAAAATTATGAATTTGAAACTCTAATTCACTAATTGATTGCTGTTTGTGTTGTTTGTTTATTTGTTTGATAATTTTTAACCATTATGCCTAATATAACCAAATATTGAATTGTATTGAGAATTGGTCTCATTTGCTTGCATATACATATACTTACATTGAACAGGTCATAGCAAGGAGGCTATAGCCGAAGAATAAAATTTGTTTGCCCGACAAATAGGTACATGTTTACTACATAATTTCCTGTTTTGTTTGGGTGATGATGATTTTATGAGCCTATTGGCTAGCCGCTTGGCTTTTTCTTTTTCTTTTTGAGATCTGAAGGACCGGGGAAGCTATTTGAAATTCCCCGATGCTCCCGGTGCAGGGGAGGTTATGGCGAAATTTTTCGAAAATTTAGGGTGTTAGCCAAATTTTTGAAATTTTGAAAATTCTCAAAAACTGAAAAGTTGGAGAATGGAAGCCAGATCGAATGTAGAGCTTAATAATCAAACCACTTTCGACTTTGTTCCTTTTCGGGAACGAAAAGTTTTAAGTGGGGGAGATTGTAATAACCCGGAAAATCTGAGCCAGTTTAAAATTTTTATTTTGGCAATTATAGCTAATTTGAATATTTAAAATAGATTATTTTAAATAATATCGGCGTGAAAATTTATTTTGAATAGAATTCGAACGTATATATTATACACGTCGTCGTTAGAATATAAATAATTATATATAATTATAAATAGAATTGAAAATGGCGCGGTAGTTCGATAATTCGATTTCAAACTTCAATTGAACGTACCGGGTGCAAAACAATCCGGATTTTAGTGAAACCAAAAACATTAGGATCTAATTGATGATATCTTTCCAACGAATCCGACAAATTGAAATTTCGTGGCGGGAATCAAAAGATATGTCCAGTTGAAAATTCTGAATAGTCGCTATGGAATTCAGACCCTTAAAAATGGACATTTTGCAAACGACCTCGGATTTCGACGAAACCAGTTTTGTTGGGTCCGTGATGTCAAATTATTGCTAGGTTTCAAATTTCATAATTTTTCGAATCAATATGTGAGCGTGGTAAAGGAAAACGCGTTTGACCAGTTTCAGTTGATTTTAATCGACTGGAAAATTGGCCATTTTTCTAACGGTCTCAGAATTCGACGAAACTAGTTTTGTTAGGACCGTATCGTCAATATGAAGCTAGAAAATATTTTTCTGGAATTTTTCTAGTTAGTATGTGACCTCGGTAATTTGAAATGTACGTTTAAAATTCAATATAGTGATTTAAATGTAAATTTAACGGAAACTGATTGTAATGGTCGAATCAACCTACGATACATATCCCATTGAGTTCGGAATGGGGGTAAAACGCTATGGACGGCAGGCGGTGGGCCTCATTTCGAGGTCGTATGTAAAAGTCAACTTTTTCATAATAAAATAATAAAATAAATAATATATAAAATATATTTCTCCCCCTTTTTTAACTCTGGCCACCCCCCGAATTAAAATCAGAAATCAAAAAAAAAAAAAAAAAAAGGAAAAACCCCCAATCGCGATCGCCTCCCCCCGTTGCCTCTACCGCCGCTAGAGGCTGGCGCCGCCACCGCCGCTGTTTCCTCTCCACCCTCCCCTTCTGCTCCTCCTCCGTCGCCCTCAGGCACCCCCCCCCCTCTTCAATCGACGGATAGCCCCCCTCCCCCAGCTTCGACTCCAGCACCGCCGCAAAGGACCCCCAGCCCCGCCCGCAACCCTGAAACCCGCCGACGACCCCCTTGCCACGTCAGGCGCTCGTTTTCCCACCCCCCTCTCGCGGATGAAAAGCTGTAAGTGTTTTTTTTATATTTTATTTTCAATTCTGATTTTTTTTAAGTTGTATAAAAACTGATTTTTTTAAAAGAAACTAAAAACTGATTTTTTTTAAAGAGCAAAAACTGATTTTTAGGATTTTTAAAAACTGATTTTTTTAAGATTTAAAAACTGATTTAAAAGGAATTTTAAAATTGATTTTATTTTAAAGGTTTGAAATAGAAAAAAAGGTTTAAACTTTAAAATAGAAAAGGCGTAATTTTTATTGAGTAGAAGAAATAAAAATATGATTTTTATATTTTTAAAGTATTAAAAATATAATCTTTACTATATAGAAATATTAAAAATATGATTTTTATATTTTTAAAGTATTAAAAATATAATCTTTATATGATAGCAATATTAAAAATAGCATCTTTATATGTGTAGAAAAATAAAAATGTGATTTTTATAATGATGTATATGAAAAAGTTCAATCTTTATATTTGAAAAGCTGAAATCTTTTTATTTAAAAAGGCGAAATCTTTATATGGAAAATAGCGGGATAAAAATATAATTTTTGTCTATATAGTAGCGTTGTGAAAATATGATTTTTATATATTGAATAACGAAATAAAAATTCGATTTTTAAATATATGAAGTGATTATAAAAGTATGACTTTTAAATTGAAAGTGAATAAATAAAAATGTGATTTTTATTTTAAAGACATCGAAATATAAAAATGTGTGATTTTAATATATGTAGTGGCTACGGGCAACGAAGATGACGAAGATGTGATAGCAATGAAGATTTCCTGCAAAAGAAGTGTCGTGGAGCTAGGATAGCTATATGTGAGAATTCTCACTCTTCAATTTTATTTCTAGTTATATATATATACTAGGATGCAGACGGTGTTTAGTAGCACCCGACACAATCGTCCACAGACCATGGACTTGTTTGTTTGGCTGTTTGGTGATTGATTGCGATATTGGCTTGAATGTGGTTTGTGGTGTGAAAAATCGAATCGATAAATTGGTTAGGATTAGACGTGCGCCGTTATAAGGCGAAGGAGTAAGGCTAGGTTAGACTCTTACTCCAAATTTTGTGGTTTGCATAACGAAAGTGATTTGATTGATGTGTGAATGGCGTGGGCCTTCACTAGACCGGGGATAAGGCTAGGCCTCGTCCCGTTTCTAGTATCGTGCCGTTATGCCGCCGAAATTTTCTAAAATATGTTAGAAAAATAAAAATATCATTTTTATTGTATAAATGAACTGAATAGATATTCATATGTTAAAATAAAATGTTTTATCGTTAAAAATATAATTTTTAACGTGAATATGAATATAGTGAATGCGAATAAAATAAAATATTCATTTACAAACCAGACGGTTTGTTCATGTACACTGATTTGACTGACATTGATTGGGTCGATAAATTTTACACATCGCCCAACTGCACAATTAAAATCTGTGTTTGATTGTTTGAAACCCCACACGGGTGTTGGGATGAAATATGAAGTTCACTCATCCTAATTGATTAAATATGTCGATCGATTGATTGACAGGCTGTTATAAGCGTAGATATCTATATTTGATGCTTATACAGTGTAGTGCACTTTGGTTGATGGTTGATTATTTTCAATGCTATTATATACATGTGTTGTATGAAAATCCATATAATAAATTTTTTATGGTAATTGATTGGGCCTCATTCCAATTTAGAAGATAAAGAATAATATAAAATAAAGGTTCATGTGTTGACTATACTCATCCGTTGGGATTAGTCATGTGTTGAACGAATTATTTTTATAATAAAATTTACATCTTTATCAATATAAAATAAAGGTTCATGTGTTGACTATACTCATCCGTTGGGATTAGTCATGTGTTGAACGAATTATTTTTATAATAAAATTTACATCTTTATCAATATAAAATAAAGGTTCATGTGTTGACTGTACTCATCCGTTGAGATTAGTCATGTGTTGAACGAAATAATTTAACAAAAGTAGTCACACGTGGACGGTACTCATTCATTGAGATTAGTCGTGTGTTGACGAAAAGAAATATTTGAAAAGAAATATTTGAATAGAAATATTTTGAAATAGAAAATTTGAAAATAGAAATATATGAAGTCGTGTTGATTAGATTGACGCCATTTTGACGTGAACGATATTTATATCGATTTTGATCATTTTAAAATGATGTTGAAAAGTGATTTCGAAATCGAATATTTCGAAATGAATTGAATATATAACGATTTCGAAATGAATTGAATATATAACGATTTCGAAATGAATTGAATATATAACGATTTTGAAATGAATTGAATATATAACGATTTCGATTTGAATTGAATATAAAACGATTTCGAATTGAATGAAATAGAAAACCAATTTGATTTCAATTGAATATATAATGAATTGGATTCAAATAGAAAACGAAACGAATTTGATTTGAATAGAAAATGAATTTGAATCGAATAGAAAACCAATTTGAATTTGAATCGAATAGAAAACCAATTTGAATTGAATCGAATAGAAAACGAATTCGAAATCGAATTTAATTGAAAACGAATTCAAATTGAATTGAAAGCGAATTGAAATGAATTCAAATTGAATTGAAATTTGAATTGAATAGAAATGAATTTTAAAACGAATTTATAAAGAAGAATTCAATCTTGATTTGAATTGAAATGGAAGTTGAATTTGCTTTTGAAACGAATTTAAAACTATTTATATAATTCGTTTTAAATAGAAATCGACGAAATATATATTATATATATAATATAATGGCCTGAATAGAACGCGCCGCGCCGCGGCAGTTCGTAAATTTCGACTATTTATTTCAAACGGACATTAAGGGAGATCCGACCGTCGGATTCTCCTAAAACCGGAACCGTTGGGTTCGTATCGAAAAGAGCTTTCTAACGAATATTAGAAATTCAAAATCTAACGGTTGGATTTGGAGATACGTCCAAATCAAATTCGAAAAAGGTCGCTGTAAGTGCAGTTCGATGGCCATTGTTGGAAATCGACTGTACGGGCCTTGATAAAATTATTAAAAATAGTAATAATTTGTGTAAAATCATAAGAAATGATTTGGGAAGAATTGGGATGAAAAACTCCATATTTGAAAAGATAAAAATAGATTTTTATCGAAATGAACCAGTTTTGAACTAAATTTAAAACCCAATTACTTTTAAATAAATGAATTAGATTTAAAAGGGGTTTTAAATAATCGGGATTTCTAATATATTTGATTGGATTTGAAATGGGTTTATCGTGAACTGTGTTTTAAATAACACTAGTTCTTTAACCCGATAATAAATAGAATGTGATTTGGGTTTATCGTGAACTGTGTTTTAAATAACACATAGTTCTTTAACCCAGTAAAAGGAGTTCTAACGAATCTGCAATTAGATTGAAGTGTGAATTTGTAATCTAAATTATCAAATTTAGAAATGAGCGAGAATGGAGTATTACCAGTTTTGCTCCAAAGCGATAGTTAAATCTTTAATTAGATTTGAACGTGAAATGGAAATTAATTTTACCGATAACACCACGGTGTTAGATATGGAGTATTACCAGTTTTGCTTCATGGGATGAATAGGTTGGGATTGGGCAATAAAATAAATAATTACTTCGTTGTGGTTCGCTAATCTCGACTAGTTGGAAAAACCATAATTTGGTTTTAAATGACATCCAAAGGAAGATTACAGGATAAATTTTAAAGAATTTATCTTGGATAAAATTAATGGGAACCTTTCCCTAAGAATGTGGAATTGAGAAACTAGCTGTAGGTTGGCTAAGAAGAATGGTTTCCTGGGTATTGATCTGATGTTGGTTTCGGCCTTCGGGGTTAATGTTTGGGAAATTGTTCTCTTGCTAATCTGCGGTTAGTGACTAATGAATTAGAATGAGGCGTATGTTGAGTTTGTGTAACATTTGTTTTAATATACGCGGGTTGTTCGGAAAGTCCGGGTTTATACCCATTCTGAATAACCGATTCGACGATATGTCGAAGATGAAGACGGTGGTTGAAGACCGGAAGTCTTCACATCGTTTGGATAATTACTGACGATCCTGATTGGGCTGTACACCCAAGAGGATGGAAATAGTTGGTGGTCGTCCAGACGTACTTGGAGATGGATGGATATGCGAGGAAAGTGCCTCCGGTTTCGTTCAGACCCAGAACGGACTTGTAAATGGATTGTGTGTCTGACACTGGATTTTATTCTGTGTTGATTGATTTCTATTAAATATACATCTGTTTGGCGGCGGAGAATTTATTCTTTTGCTTAACGCCCTTCTCTGAGACGTACGAGCTCAGAGGTTGTATATCGATGGACATCAGTCACATGGCATGAATTGCCTGTGTGGCACGCTAAGATGCAACGATCAAGGCTTCTGTTGAAAAGCAAAGTCTTGTGGTTGATGATCAAAGCACAGCCTACGTGGCAGCTTTGTGTATAACGTGTATTCGCGAGCCTCACACCTCGGTATGAGTTAAAAACGGGATACAGACTGCAGGGAGAGCACGACGTTTCTTTCTAGCTTTGGTGGTGTCAGTGACCTACCAGCCCTGACATATATATACTTTTCACCTTTGTGGTTGTTGGATGAGGCGCCTCGATTATAGGTCTGTAAGGACCGGGAAACGTGTGTTCAGGAATTGCCAATCCTCTAACGTAAGTGAGGACCGACCCTGAAGATCCAGGGGTTACCCAGTGTGCGTAATCCTGAGGCATTTGCTAGAGTGTCTCGAACGCGGAGAGGAGCTTGCCCCTTGCCTCGACTCATGACGGAAATCCAATTTCCAATACGTGTATTGCGGTTTTAATTGTAGAACTAGTATGGCGACATGATAGATGGTACCCATGCCGCCTATGATTAATATTTATGATTGAAATTGTTTTGACACTATACACTTATTATAGTATCAAATGATTTGTTTTAAACGTACCAAGCATGTTTGGCTATTATAAGGGAAAACCCTATCCTCCGGCTTGCGTTGCATTATGTGATGGGACCTGGGTCTTATAATAGCTTCATTTTTCGAAAAAGCATTGCGCTGTTTATTCTATGCACTGATATTCTTGGGAGGAAACCCGTTCCGTGTTATACGGCGTGGTCCCTTGAATCACTCTCTTTTAAAGTAAAGTTTTAAATAACTGTTTTAGTTCTCACACCAGTCACATGACTGACCTGGAGTTTATTGTTTTAACCTAAACTCTGGGTGCCCCTATTTTCCGCACGGGCAGCTAGTAGTTTTGGTTTTGCAGATTTATATTCACAGGATCCTGGTTTACAGCTGGAATGATATCCGGAAAGCTCTGTATCCGTATATCACCTTCAGTTGTGCTTTGTATTATTTTCCGCTGCTATGTAATTTATTGTAATCTCTGATATTTCTGTGTAATATTTATTCATTTATACTCTGTATATTCTTGTAATCTGATGCATTGTTGTAATATACAATGAAATGTTCTTCTGTTTGTGTTCTGATTTGTCATGTTCTCAACGTTCAGGGGTTTCGAACGGTCTAGATCGGTTTAACGACTGATTCGGATCGAGCGAAATTCCAGGCCGTCACAGATTTTAACATAATTCTAACATGACTCAATACGTATATATATAACCTTATCTTCATGACATGATTTCCATTGCTCTTCCTTATTGACATTAATCAAAATTCTTGTTTTCAACAGATCCTACTCATAAAGGTGAAGCCTTGGTGAGATAACGCCATCGACAACTTCAACTCCATCCTAATAGGTAGAGCCTTCAAAACTCCAAAAGAAAACTCTATCGCCATCGACTCTAAACTGAGAGTCGAATACTCCATCACGAGAAACTTCATTCATCAACTAGCACGCGACAACCTACTCTTCTAGTACTACCACCATTGCGTTCACAGGATCGATAATGACCTTTTTCCTTCAAACAATGTGACTTACGTACCTCACATCACCCACCCTAAAGCTAAACTCCAACAAGCAATACAACAAGCGGTATACTCTCCACGACAGCAACAAAAACATGCCTTGTTCTTCCATTTCATCTATGCAAAGATGTAAATACAATCAAGTAAAACAAGCACAATCCAACCAGGCGATCTTGGAACATAATTCGAAAACTCACAAAATATGCCGACATGCTATCCATCCCAAATAGCATAACTAGCTAATCCAACTCAAAGCATCAAAAGATGTTGAAATCGGTATACTACCAACCAACCCTTCATTGGCATAATACCCTCGGAAAATTCAACTGAGAAAACCTCCTCTCGCACCATAGAGCCATCCCGATCGGCCGTCACAAATCAGGAATGGATACCTTCTCATCTTCTTCTCTCAAGGTACAGCCCTAGAATCATAGACACTGATCGACTATCAATGAAAAACTCAATATGTTACTCAACTCAAACAAGTGGAAATCTAGCCACATTATCGAATGTGCCTAGATACTCTTAAGCTACCATCTCGAGTGATGACTCACTACTAGAGAACTCAATACCTCAGCCATCGCCCAACCATAAATAACTCGCTCTACGCCTATCGCTAGATCAAGGATGATTCATTACTGAATCATAAAATGTCCTAGCCCACTATAGTCATCAAGAACCTCTCACTATCAATGAAATACTGTATCCATTAATCTGGAAAATCCTAGACTCAAATACTAGACTTAATTCAGTCTAAGCAATCAACAACAACCAAGTTAACATCCAAACAAACATGACTCGATGAGATAAGTTTTGACAAATCATGTGTTTTGCCAAATATAAATAGTATATTGTAACAATCTCTCACCTCAAGTCCTGAAACTAATCCTACGAATGCTGCAGTCATCCATAGTATTACCTCCTAACAACCAAACACGGGATGTTATAAACATATGGTTTAATTAAAAACTCAACATGGTAAGTCACAATCAAAAAAGATAGATCAATATTATGAGTCCCAAATTCACTCCATCCATCGCCTATTAAATAAGATGGAACAGTGAAATCCCGACGTCAAAATAAAACACACTTGGAAATACCATTGGTGAAGAGCATATCTTAAGTGGCAACGTTGTTTCCCGTTTCTCCTTTTGAGGGAGCACACGACGAAAAGGAAATGATGATCAATGCATGCGCCTCCATGATTCATCCCTACACACAGGGCAAACATCAACACTGGGTATGGGCTCAAGCATCAAGAGTCCACTGATCAACCTCTCCAGATGAAATATTGCCTTCCAGCTGATCACTCACCCTGTAGAGCCACCAATCTTTCTTTGTGAAGTATTCGCAGAAGAATAAACTATGCTTCAATATAATCAAATTCGGTCATATACTCCAATTTGACACATTACAAAAACTAGAGAATCTACATATCCAAGAAGTCAAAATAAACCCCTTTTAGGAAAATTACGAACTAGTCTTGAGCGGCTCGATGTATAGGAAATCGAAATAAGAATCTCTAAACCAATCCAGATTCTTACTTCTAGTTTCCTAAAGGTGACCCTCAACTTACGACACCACCCAACTCTAAGTCATCGAAGAACACCAAATAAGAGATTAAACCATATAGCTCTTGCACCATAACAACCGACTCCATTCCAAATAACGGTTTGACTCATGGATAAATAAATATGCATATAACATAATATAGTCGACCTTTGCACTTGAGTACCAAAATAAATCCCAAAAATTGGGACACCTCAATAGAGACTCTCGCTACCCCTGAGATCGTATTCCAATTATCAAAGCTAACATCTTCAATCCTACCCAATATTCCATACCAAAGACGGAGTAAATGGAAATATTTCTCATTTGCTAGATTGTCACAAATAAAAGGAAGGTCAATCGCTAATAAGGGAAACTATACCATGGTACTCTTACGTAGAATAACCAACAATATACATACTACTAATATAGCTTTGAAAATCAAAATATCACAAATACATACATATAATAACTCTTGATTCCGATATAGCTTTGATTAAATTACACAACCTAAGCTCTGATACAAAATGTAATGACCGCCCTACACAATCAGTGTAGAAAAGTTACTATGAGAGAAAAGAATAAGAGAAGAGGATGGAAATATTATAAAAGGGAAGGAAAAAGAAGAGAAGAGAAGGGAACAAAACATAGAACTTATCGTATATCTAACATCGCATCAGATGATATATTATAATAACTGATATAACAAGCGAGGCAGTGATAACTATATAAACCACATAATTAGAGCACAAGCTCATACAATTTTACATAATAACAATAGAGTTTACAAAAGAGATAAATAAACTCACTGATATACTATCTCAAATTATAAATAACACTGTCAAGGCTCCATAGTGTAATACAATGGAATAAACAACAATAATACATGTATAATATGAAAAGGTGTTGTATCCTGCAAATCCACCTCCATAGCTCCAACTAATAACTGTCATCTTGCCTACCCAACAACATCGTCGATTAGTACCTAAGGTAATAAGAAAAAACATAAATTATATCAGACAATAGTCTGGTGTGAGCGATAAGTAACTCCCAAAATACTACACAAGTCATAATACTATAAGGAACATAGGTATGATAGGTTATACATGCCCTGTATCCGCATTCACAAAAGTCAGCACATATAATCAAGATAGTGTATGCTACTCAGATTAACAAAAGAGGAAGCTGCATGCGGACATAAGGATCTCCATAACCTAATTTGGCCTTATTTCCTGTCCTCTCTCCAGAATCCTAAAGGTCATTACGCCAAAAATCGAATCAGACGACAGATATGCAATGCTGTCTAATTAAATTCCTGCCTGTCATATTTTTATGTACCTCTTATTCTATATCAGACTACATGTATACCACTTTGTCTGGTGTGAACTAGCATAACACATAAAAACATAGTTGTATGTTGTCTGATGTGATGTTCTTGTTTCACAAATAGTTGTGATAATTATTATTTGTCGTCTGAAAGTTAATAAAATAATAGTTTTACGTTATCTTAACAAAATTCACATTTTAACTAATTTTCACAACCGTCTTACAACAAATAAATGTTTTTAAAGCAATTAACTTAACACAAATCAGTTTCTGTATGTATTGTACCTTCTCAGATGAAATGACAAAGAGCAACTCAAATGAAAATAAAATACAATATCTAATAACGGAATAAATAATGCATTTTTATTAAAGTTACAAAAATTTATACAATGAAAATCTTGTAAAAAAATTCGATAATATAAAATTTATAAATATAATCGAATTAAGACGAGGTCTTCACGAATCTAACTTTGTAGATCCAAATCCTAAACTGTAATACTAGGTCCGACCTGAGCGTAAATTAAAAGAAACAATATACTCAGGTTAGGATTAACTTTTATTCAAGTAAATCAACTTCAATAAAATGCTCAAATATAATAGTTAATCCAATGGTTATGTGAAGTAATTAAATTTTTGAATATGTGTCCAAATGTCAGCATTTATGTCTGCTTTAAGAACCAAAGAAACATGCGTTTCAAGTTACAAAATAAGATAATGATATGTTTCATGTTTTACAACTGAGACAAAGCACATGTTTTAGGTTTACAACAAGACTAACATGGTGTCCTCAAATGGGCTACAGGCATTTACAAGAATGAAATAGGTGTTTCAATAATTATATGTGGCTGCTTAAAATGTCCCATAGGATACAAGCATTTACAAGAATGAAATAGGTGTTTCAATAGTTATATGTAGCTGCATAAAATGCCCTATTGCCAAGTATTCATGGTCAATATATCAAAAAAAATTGTATTTCAGGTTTATCAAGAAATAAAAGATACATAACATGTGTTCCAAGTTTGTTAACATAATATATAGTTTTAGGTTTGCAAAATAAGGTGAGTGCATGAATCAACAAGGCAAGGATATATGAATACAACTTTTGTACTTCAGATCTATTGGCCATTTCAATGCAGCTGAATTTTTTTGGCAAGTTACTACATATGTACGTATCCCCGTTCATACATATATAAGCATTATACACACACACACTCACACACACACACATACATACACAGCCTGAAACACACGTATGCATTTAGTTACAAATTCGATGGTACAATGCGAGATTCACATAATAGTTCAATATTATGGGAATGCATAGACACATTGCATGTATACACATAAATGTAGATGTATATACATATATAAAATTGGACTGTACAATTGCTTGTAACAAGCATTACTAACAACAAAGGGACAATATGCGAGACATAGCATGGTGAGTAAAATTATCTAGCAAAGGGATGTCAAAACATGGTGAGTTCTCAATATACAACTACATATGCATAAAGTATTCAGACTAGCATAGAAAATACCAAGGCAGTGCAAAACAGTGCAGGTAAGGAAGTGAAACATTTCAGGTCGTGATAAAATGATAAAGGCAGAGCAACAAAAACCATGGTAAGTATATCAAGCTTTACAACATGCTTTGGAATGACCAAACATTTCAGGCCATAACAAATGATCAAGACAGTGTACCTAGCAAACAAGTTGCAATATATAAAAATGGTCCAATAAAGATGTAGCCACAAGATGCACCAAAGAGCCATGCAAACAATCTCAAGTAAAGAAATGTGCAGTATGTTCATGGCATGCCAATGAACATTGTAGTGAGTGGTGCATAAGACAGTAGAAATCCAATGCACGACATAGATATAACAAAGGGGATACCAAGCATTATGGACAACAAAGTGGCAGGTCAAGGGAACAAAACTTAATACCGCAAGTGCACAAGTATGTAAAACAACCAAAATAGTGACATTACCAATTATTATATCTCAGTATCCATATGAAATTGGCAAATTTTTATTCTAAAACTCAATCATGAGTGAATTCTCACCTTTATTGATTAGAAGAGTTGGCCAACTGGGTGCCTCTCGGAAATCTTGTTAGTCCAACTAATCGTACACCGTTCATAGTCATAAGTGACCATCACGTCCAGCATTGCTATATCTGCAAACATCCGACCACCAGTCGGATTATTTTAGTTACTTGTAATAATATTACACTAGGCCTAATATATGAAACTATTTACATATAATAATCCACTCCAATTCAAATGAGCATACCTCCAATGAGGTTGAAATGATTCACTCGATGTTTACTTCCTTCAAGTATATCCAAACATGCATTTCCATGTTCCTAACTTCATAAACAGTAAATCATTAAGAGCATTGTGACATGCTAAAGACAATAATATCAGTTTGTAAATAGTGATGCTCACTGTTATGATAAGATACTTCTCAGGTGGTATATTTGATCTATGAAAAAAAATAAAGGTAGTAAGAGCAAAACTATCTCCAAGCCCAAGGATTCTGTCGATTGCTAAGCCTTGGTTTACACCATTCTGGATATATCATCTGCAACCAAAATTTAGTTAAACTACTAAGATTTTAACAAGAAATGGAAATACAATATAGATAAATGAAAAATAAATACTGAAAAAAGCTGACCCCAAAGCTAACGATTTGTGCCCTTTATTATTACAGGAAAGCTTTAATGTGAAAAAAAATTAGTAGCAAGAACACATGTACCTATAGTGTTTGAAAATCATATTTAAAATTTTCTTTTATCTTTAAACTTGTCCTAATATATTCTTTGATTTTGTATATGTTTGAATTATAGTATCTATACCAGATGTCTATGCAATTAAAGCGCTTAGCGATTCTATAGCGGTGGAGGTACAAAAGGTTGTAGCAGAGAAATAGCAGGGATATAACGGAAGTGTAAAAGGATTCATTAGATGTAAAACCAAATATTTAAAATTAATTATCATTATCACATTATATTTATAGAAGAAACTAATATAAATTGATCTTATATAGCAAAATCAAAGAATATCATGGCTACACACACTAGATTTGATAACTATAATAAATTTCTAGTATATTTTGGGTACTTATGCCTTGAATTTAGCACTTTACATTAGCTTTGTTGAATTACGAAAAAGAAAACTAGTCAAATCAAGCTTGGTATGTTAATATTTAATACTGCTAAAGCGGGTGCTAAAAAGCCTCGATTTAGCAAATGGAGGAGAAAATAGCGAGGTTAAAAGTGATTCTACTATTCATCAGCGCTAAACTGAAAGAGCGTAGCAACTAAAGAGTGCTCCAGGCTATGGTGGCAATATTGTGGGGCTTTAGTGGGGCTTTAACTGCATAGCCGGATGCAGATAAAAAGAATATATTCTCTGATTTTTGGAAAGTTGAATTTGGTCAACTTTCAGTAGAGAAAAATAAAACAACTGGTCCAACATGACCAGTCAACACAATGACACAAGTGGTCCAACTAGTCAAGCATGCATTGTGATGACCCCAAACTTCCGTAGTACGAAAGCAAGGATAATCATAGGAATATAACATAATTACAACAGCAAATCTCAGATAATAGCATAACACATAAATCATTGCAGCGAAAATGGAAATGTCATCAACATCACAACATCAGAATATCAGAGTGGCACAGTTACAGGATACACTTAGCAAATAGAAGTCCCAACAAAAAGAAATAAGTCTCAATCTCCATCATGTACATCATAAATAAAGGATGTCTAAATGTTTCAAAGCAGAAATAAAAGATAAAATGATCTTCATCTTCAGCCCACAAGCAAGCTTCAATCCAGCATATGTGCATAATACCTAAACCTGTCACTTGGCTGCCCATATGAAAAGAGGGCACCCGAGTTTACAAAGTGAAACAAACTACGAGTAAGCCATGAGACTGGTATGAGAAATCTTTCCTAACTTATTTAACAATATGGCTAATCACAGGACCGTGCCGCTAATGCAGAACGGGTTTAATCCATTGGATTGCCAGTGCATAAGTTTAATAAAATTTTATTCAAATCAACGTAATGCTTTTTAGAAAAATGAAATCATTATAAGACTCAAGTCCCATCACATAATGCAACGCAAACCAGAGGATAGAGTTTTTTACCTTATAATGATCAAACATGCTTGATACGTAGAAAATAATATTTTAATATTATTATTAGTGTCTAATCAATTTTAAAATACCTCAAAGTAAATGTATCAATCCTAGACGGCATAGCTACCATATACTATGTCGCCATATATAGGTTTACAATCAAAACCGTAATGTCGTATTGGAAATTGGGTTTCCATCATGAGTCAAGGCTAGGGACGATCTCCTTACCGATTCGAGACACTCTAGCAATGTCTCAGGATCCCCCGCAGTGAACCCTTGGATCCTGCAGGGCCGTCCACAAATATACCTTAGTGGATTAGTTATGCCTGAACACACGTTTCCCGGTCCTATTGAACCTATAATTTGGTCACTATTGACCAATAAATCCGAGGTACCTCATAATACATCAACCACATAAGTAAAATGTCAGGGCTTGCAAAACCCTGATACCACTTCTAGCTAGAAAGAAACGTATGCACTTCCTACGTTTCCTTGTCTCGTTTCTGACTCTTACCGGGGTGTGAGGCTCGCTAGGTAACGTTATACACAAAGCTATGCTGAAATAGGCTATGCTTTGATCATCAACCACAAGGCTCTGCTTTTCAACAAAAGCCTTGATCATCTGCATCTTGGCATGCCACATTGACAATCCACGTCATGCAATCGATAACTACCAATATGTAACCTCTAAGCTCATGCGTCTCAGAGAAGGGTGTTAAGCAAGAGAATAAATTCTCTGCCACCAATCAGATATATATTAAATAGAAATCGATTTACATGGAATGAAATCCAATGTCAGACACACATCCATTTACAAGTCCGTTCTGGGTCTGAATGAAACCGGAGTCACCTTATTCCTCGTCATGTATGTCCAATATGGAAGAGAGGTGCTCGCTTATCTGGACAATCAACAAGTGCGTCCGGACAAGTACCACTTTAACCCTTTACTGGGAGCTAATCAATGTCGTGCATCAGTAATTATCCATTCGATGTGAAGATCGCCGGCCTTCAATCACCGTCTTCAATATCTTCGATTTAAATCGTCGTATAATTATTTGAAATGAGATTGAACTCGGTCTTTTCAAATAATGCTCACATACATATAATTTAAAACCATTTCATATCGTTAATATTATTCAATAACGATTTATCGCTATTTTTATTTATATAAAAATAGCCCAATTTAATTTAACGACGCTTCGGGTCAATAGGCGACCTTGGCGCTATTTTAATCAAAATTTGATTTACACTTTTCTCGAAATCTAACCATTGGATTTTAACAAAATTTATATCGCTGGAAAGATCTTCCCAAAGCGGTCCTAATGGTTCCAGTTTTGGGAAAATCCGACGATCGGATCTTTCGGTATAATCATTTAAAGTTACGATTCCAAAACGCGAACTACCGCGCGCGATTCGTTTAATTTTAATTTATATTTATACATATAAAACTATATATAAATATAAACCATTTGATGATTCCACTAACGCGTTTAACACGCCAATTTAAAAGGATGTTTTATTGGCATATCATATCTATATATTCGTAATGTCAAATAAAATATATTTTATTTACATGACAACTGAGCCAATGACAAATAAAAAAGCTAATTTTTATTTGTATTTCTATTTGTATCTTTAACAAATAAAAAGGAATATTTTATTTGTATAAAGTTTTCAATGCATGTTTTGACAATAAAAATAATTCATCCAAATTCTAAAGTATCTATTGTCAATACAAATGATTCTTTGACTTTGCATACAAATTCTAATATATGCATTGTCAATAAAATGATATCTTAACTTTGCATATAAATTCTAATATATGCATTGTTAATAAAATGTTATTTTAACTTTGCATATAAATTATAATATATGCATTGTTAATAAAATGTTATTTTAACTTTGCATATAATTCAAATATATGCATTGTCAATAAAATGATATTTTCACTTTCTGTTGAAAATTCCTTTTTTCTAGTTTCTTACATTACATTAAAAATGTGAATTTTTAATGTAGACATGTTTTTATTTTAAAACATGAACATTTTTCTATTTTCTTATATTACATTAAAAATTTGAATTTTTAATGTAGACATGTTTTTATTTTAAAACATGAACATTTTTCTAGTTCTTATTTCAATTCAACAAAATGACAAAAATTGATATTTCTTTTTTCAATTTTTTTGTTGAAAATTCTAATTCAACCAAATGACAAAAATTGATATTTTATTTTTGTTGAAAATTCTAATTCAACAAAATGACAAAAAATTGATATTTCATTTTTGTTGAAAATTCTAATTCAACAAAATAACAAAATTTGATATTTCATTTTTTTGTTGAAAATTCTAATTCAACAAAATGACAAAAAATGATATTTCATTTTTGTTGAAAATTCTAATTCAACCAAAATGATAAAAATGGTTCTTTTCATTTTTGTTTAAACTAAACTATGAAACAAAAGTGATAATATTGTTTAAACTAAACTATGAAACAAATATGATAATTTTGTTTAAACTAAACTATGAAACAAAGGTGATAATTTTGTTTCAGCTAAACTATGAAACAAAGGTGATAATTTTGTTTTCAACTAAACTGTTAATCAAAAGTGACAATAAAAATGGAATCTTTTTATTATAATATTTTTATTATAATCTTTTAATCGTAATCTTTTTATTATAATATTTTAATCATAATCTTTTTATTATAATCCTTTTATTATAATCATTTTATTATAATCTTATTATTATAATGAAAACAAATTTTTGACAAAAACCATGTTTCATGTAAACAATAAAAATGAGATTTTTATTGTAAATCTAAATTTGGCAAAACCATGTTTCATGTTAACAATGAATATTTTATTATTAATCTAAATTTGACCAAACTATGTTTCATGTTAACAATAAAAATGAATATTTTATTGTTAATCTAAATTTGACAAAACTATGTATCATGTTAACAATAAAAATGAGATTTTTATTGTAAATCTAAATTTGACAAAACCATATTTCATGTTAACAATAAAAATGAATATTTTATTGTTAATCTAAATTTGACCAAACTATGTTTCATATTAACAATAAATATGAAATATTTTATTGTTAATCTAAATTTGACAAAACCATGTTTCATGTCAACAATAAAAATGAATATTTTATTGTTAATCTAAATTTGACAAAACTATGTTTCATGTTTCTAAATAAAAAGCGAAACTTATATTATAAAATCAAATCAAATCAATATTCATAGATCTGAAATAAAAATAAAATCTTTTACTTCGAATCGAGATCTAATAATAAATTATAGATTCAAATAACAAAAAGAATTTTTATTGTAGAACAAGATCTATCAATCATGAGCATCACAATCAACAGTCAACATTTAACAAATTCAAATTCCAAGCATCACAGATCTGATTTTATTAACATAACTACATGGATTCCAAATAGCGAGAAATAATTAAAATTTTAATTATAAAAATAGAAATCTCACAGTCGGTTTTAATTCTGAATAATTTAGAATCGATTTTTTTCCAAAATTTGATCTGCTCCGAATCAGTTCTAGTCAGTTCAGAAGTGTAGATCTAGGACTCACAATCGTAACGGATCTGAAATTATTCAATTCCGAGTTCGTATGCATTAGTTATGATTTAATTTAGATCGATAATATTTGAAAATAAATTAATTAAGTAATTTAATTTAAATATTACCCTCTTCTTCCTTCAACAGATTAAGGCCGCATATAAACCCAATTTGTTCGATTCTAGGTCAAGCTTTTGCGATCAAACGATGCAGCGATTCGAAGATCGGATGGTGTGGCGTCAGAGGGGGAGGAGGCGCACGTTCGCCGACAAGGGGGCCTAGCTCGGTGGCAAGATGGTGGCATGGCGGCGATCGAAACGGGGTCACTTCCCGACCTCGGTTCTTGAGCTACACGCCACAGTTTCGAGTGAACTTGGTATGGATGCGTAGAGGAAGGAATTCTCTACAAAAACCTCAATAGGATCGATGGATTTTGGTAAGAGGATGGAGAGTTATTTGAGGAGAAAGAAAGGAGCGATTGTGGCCATTGAAAACGAGGCGGCGGCTGTATGTTTGAAATTAGAGTTTGGTTTTTCTATTATTTATAATATAATAATATTTAATGCTCTAATTACTGGTTTATCCCATTAATCCTCAACAACTCCAAATTCAGCCCAGCAAAAGTTGTTCCTACCTAATTGCCCTCGTTCCGGACACAATGGGCTAGGTCTCGTCAGCCCAATCGATCGTTTTCAGCCTGTTTTCTTTAATTTAAAATTTAAATCATTTATTTATTTAATTCGATCGTACATTTAAATTCACCGGAGCCACATACGGACTCCGAAAATTCCCGAAAAATAAATCTAGCTATGTTTTGACGATACGGTTCTAATAAAATTAATTTCATTGAATTTGGAGATCGTTTGAAAAATGGCCTTTTTAACGGTCAATTAAATTCAATAGAAATTATCGAACACAGTTTAATTTACCACGCTCACATATTAATTCAAAAAATTAAACTTAGCAATAATTTGACATTCCGGATCCGACAAAAATGGTTTCGTCGAAACGAAGGTCATTTGTATAATGGCCATTTATACAAGCTATAAATTATATTAAATTCCATAGCGACTATTCTGAATATTCAACTGGCCATAAATTTTTATTCCTGCTATGAAATTTCGATTTTTCGAATTCATTAGAAAGATAATTTTAAACAGATTTAAATATTTTTGGTTTCACTAAAATCTGATTTATTTTGAATTCTGTACATTCAGTCAAAGTTTAGATTCAAATTTTCAAACTACCATGCTATTTCTAATTCCTTTTAAAATTAAAACTTCGATTTAAATAAATTTTAAATAGCTATTATTTAAAATAGATTATTTTAACTATTCAAAATTCATTGAAATAGCCAAAATAAAATTTTCAAATTGGCTCTGATTTTCGGGGTTGTTACATGCATCAAGCCACATGAACTCAAATTCAAGTCAGTTTGCACAATTGTAATTGAAACAATAGGCGTAAGAAAAATAGGTTAATGATCATGACATGTAGCAAACATAAGCCACAACAAATACACAATTAAGGGCCAAAGCTTTCAGTTTATAGATCATGAAATACACATGGGCAGTAAGCAATTATGAAAATTTCCGGTTCAAATGATACCCATCGAGTCATCTCTTCTCCATCACACATTCCTCCCTTGCTCCCCCTAATTGATCATTAAAAGTCGAACAAGTGGCTAAGTCAATGATCAATTTCCAAAGTTAGGGCAACTCATACGATTTAGGAAGTGTGATTTGAAACAAAACAATCATAAGGAAGGGGTAGTTGGGGGTCGATGATTGAAAGGTAGTGGATTTACTAGTTGAGGATCCGCTTTGCGATGGAGAGATTTGAATGAAATTGAAAATTGAAGTGAAAATTAATAAGAACAAGCTATATCTGTCAACTTCTAAATCTGTGGTTGTGTTGATAACTCATTTTGACTTGTTTTACCATCTTTCAAGGGCTGATAAGACCCAGATTCAACCAGAACTCTGTGGTTCGCCAGCATGTGCCTCTTTGGCCTAACCTCGTCTCTCAGGGTACACGATCATATGGATCCTAGTGGGTACCCCCATGATACCCCTGCTTTGATTCCACTAGAATAGTTCAGGATATCAACAAATCATCGACACTCCTAAATCATCTAAGCTCCTTTCTCCATCTTTGGTTGAGTACGCCGTTAACCCAGTCCGGTAATAGCTAAATTTCGTGTCTCGCTGACACGTTCCTTCCTGCCTAGGCCAACCTCCTAGGGTACACGATCTCTCAAATCTTAATGGGTCTCCCTTGGATACCCCTAGTTTGAGTCTGTTATCCAATAACTTTGTTCCACCATGAAATATGTATCACATCGATCCATGAACTCACAGCTTCATCTCACTGCAAGATGCAACATTAATCCACCTTGCAGCCTCATGCCACTACGAACAATATAGCACTAATCCATTCTACATCCAAGCCTTACTATGAATTACATAGCACTGATCCATCATGAAGTCTAGCCTCACTATGAACTGCTTAACACTGAATCTATCCCGTAACCTCGCCCCATCCATGAACTACACAACACTGATTCATCCATCGATCTATGTCGTAGTCTCGCCAATCCGCGAGCCGCACACTATCATATCATCCCGTCTTTCCATCTCGAACACATCCAAGCCTCGAAATCAAAGAGTTGTAATCCCCAACTCATCCTAAAAATCTTACTTCCTTAATCCTTAGATTATTCCATTCATCTGTACTGACTAGCAAAGCATCAATCCTACCTCTTATAAGTATCTCCTATCAAATAGCCATCACATCAAATGGGGCATCCAGTCGAGCTCATCGAAATCTCATCGTCATCTGCGTCAAAGTTGTTCAAGATGACCAACACCAATAGTAGTCGATATTGATCACCAACCGTAATCACTAACGACCACTCAGACCAAGTATTTAAATGAAATTAGTTAAAAACTCATCTAGTGAAACGTTCAGTGTTAATTTTGAAATACTACTCATCATCGAGTCCATCTACAACCTCCATCTTGAAATCCTTCTCGTCGCCGAGTTCATCTACTGCCTCTGGATCAGTATGCGCATCCCAAAGCTTCTTCCCGAATCTATATCCTAGATTGCTAATAAATGGCATACACAACCAAACTATGCAAACAACAATCAAACAATCAATAGTCCTATAAATGACTAAAATAGCATAAAAATAACCATAGTATCATCAATGGAATAAATAAAAGGTAAGTTTGGCTCAGGTCGCTATGAAGTTTCAAAATACAGAAAAAAATTCTTGTCTAAAAGCTTTATAAATTAGGTCCCTGTTTTTCGAAAATCAACAAAAAACAATGTAAAAATTTACTAAATTTCAAAATTAAATTCAATACGTAATCATTATCGTACTCATGCATTAAAACTACAAAATGATTCAAACCCCAAAAAAATTGCACGCTACATATTTTTTATGTAAATTTCCATATAATTGTTGACACTGCACCAATTAATTCAAAAAATTGTTGAATTTCATGCAACTTTTGCTTAATGAAAATAATTCAACTTCAGTAAATTGTTGCGAATATTGCAACTATTTGCAATATTTATTGATATTTTAGCAATTATTCATCCGCCTTTCAACTATATATTATGTGAATATTGCAAAAATATCAACAATAATTCACTAAAATTGCAAATATTTCCGCAACTTTTTTATTTATTGCATCTCCTGTAAAAAAAATCTGCTATATCAGCAATTATATATGTATAATTAGTGATATATCAACAATTACTCATCTGCCTTTCAACTAAATTATGGGTGAATAAATGTTGAAATATCAGCAATTAATCAATAAAATTGTTGATATTTCAGAATTTGTTTTGATGTAGAATATTTCTGTGAATATTTATAATTTTATGAATATTTTTTTATACAACAGCCCAAAAAAACATAAAAGCACATTGTTACAGTAAAATAAGGACCAGCTTTACATTAAAACACAGAGAGGAATGCACACTGAATTACAAACATAAAGAGGGATGCACACATAATATTCACTAAATAAAATCTATCTATCACAATCAAAGTGGGATATGTAACAAAATGTCCTAAATCCAGCGATATCGATAAATAATATATGAATGGGAGAAAATGTGACATTTGATCTTAAAACACTTTTTAATTCCTTTATAAGCCTATTATCTAAATTTTATTATGTTAGGAATGTCGTTTAGAATTCATTTAAGTTCAAAAAAAAAAAAAAGATTCTGTACTATATGAACAACTGTACTAAAGTGAGAGATATTATTACCCACTTCAACCAAATTAGGCCAAATATGCTCCATAGAGTCCAATGCAAGAAACGACGTCTGAATCTGACATTGTATGCAAGAGATATGATAAATATACTTCAGTTGAACTAAAATCGACACAAATCAAAGAAATTTACACAATAATTACCATACTACCTTCATAAGCCTTCTTCCCCAAATGATATTTACCCAGGCCTGTACATGCATGAATCTTCATCATATGCATCAAAACAAGGATACAGAGAAACACACAATGAAAATTAAAAATCGGTCACGACAATGCGATCTTCTCCACAAATTGGATCTGCATACGCCATAATTTTCACCACCGTAATGTATAAGAGAAACACGTCATTTACCTGCAAAACCTCCAAATGTTGCATTCCTCAATCTGTGATTGTGCTTGACGAAACTTGGTCCATCTGTGCCAAACGATGAGAGCAACCTAATAGTGGTCTCCAATCCATTACCCAATGCCTCAATGTCCGTGCCATGAAACCCTAATCACGACAGTGAAATATGAGTTTTGGAAATCAAGTGCGAATAAAAAAAGATGAAGATGGGCGTGAAGTGGAGGGAAGCATGAGCTGAAAGGACTATGTTTCACGATTATAAATGAAGTGTGGAACGAGATATTGATTTTTAAAGCAAGAACAGCATCGTCTATGTCTTTCCTTGGCAATGAAAGAGTAAAGTGTTTTGATCGAGGAAGACAATGATAGTTAGCCGGATAGAAGAATAGGACATTAGATTTAATATTGTTTTATTGTTAGTTAACTCATTTAATTTGAATTCTCTTCTCAGGATCAACACACGTTTTATTTCCGCATGAACAAACGCTAAGTCCGTTACCAACGAAACTTTACGACATGCACCACCTCGATGATACGGTTTTGATAGTCTAAGTTTCATTATAATCAATGATTGCACCCTAAAATTATTATTTTACACGTATTTTGAGACAGTTTGACCTTCAAATCGTATGATCATGAAGTATAACGATCTATATACTTTTCCCCGTGTAACAAGCAGTCCGAACTCAATGGAGCTAGTCTCAAGTCCGATTTCGATCGTTTGTGAAAATCACATTTTGGAATCGTTACATTTTTCTTTGACAAATAATCCAACAGCCGTTGACGTTTTCCCAAAATTTTTCGTAGACCTCTTTGTGATAAAAAATCTTTTTTATGTAATTTTAAATGTAAAGTAAGTCTTTGTATCTTATCAGTGAAACTAAATACTTGAAATTCAACAGATCCACAGTTTTTTTCTTTTTCTTGTCGAATAGCCGAGATGAATGAATTTTTGACCATAAAATTTTTTTTCTTTTTTTTTCTTTTACACGAATTTTACCGATCAGGAAAAATAAAAATATTTATTATATGTGTTATTTGCAGTTATTTTAATTTAGTACAAAATTTTTTATCATTTCTTCATATAGAATTCTATCCAAATCAAATTGAAAATTTGATTTGGATAAAAAAGAACGATACATTTTTTCTTTCCTATTAAGGAAAGAAAAAAACAACAATCAATATTTAAGTAATAATTTGAATATCTGATCATTAAGATATGGGTTGTTACATTTTTTGTTCCATCTTCCAATCTTTATCTTGAGTATATATCATCCAATCTTAGGTGATTCCGTGTTAGTTTGATTGTCCATATTCATGACTCTTCTAAGTACATTCAGGTTCAAAATATGGGTCATCCATATCTCTTTTAGGACTCAAAAGTAGTTATAGGAAAAGTTAGGAGTATTGGGCCTTGCACCAAGTTATCATTAAGTCACAAGTCGAGCCAAACCAACCCCCTAAGTCATAAGATGATCCAAATCTTCTTTATGACTCACAGCCGAGTCATATTTATATATTCATAGCTGACTCCTCTTTATGCGTTCGAGCCGACTCTTAGAGATTTTTTTTTTAGATTTTTTTTGTATTTCCATCCTCATGTCTTCTTCTTGAGTTTATATCATCCAGTTTTGAGCCAATCTAAGTTAGTTTGATTATCCATATTCATGACTCTTCTAAGTCCATTAATGTTTAAAGTATCAGTCACTCATATCTCATTCAATATTTATCCAATCACATGAAACTTAACAAGTGCATCTAAGAGGACTACAGGAGTCATCCATGTGAGTCATAGGAGACAATTCATTGGCACTATGACTCATGCTCGATTCTTCCTTATGACTCAAGGATGAGTCATAAAGGCAACTCCAAACCTTACTCAAACTTTTCTAGGTTTTATTTTGATGTTACATTAGTTCTTCCATGAAATTTCATACCAATCTAATTCAGTATAAGTTCTTTAAGTCCAGTTAAAGTTGCTTTAGTCAAAAAGAAATGTAAATATTTTCCCCTTATAGTATATTCTTTGGATGAAAGATATTCTTTGAACGAGAATATGTACTACTTATCCAAGTTGGATGATTAAGCAATCTAGTTACTTCCCCATCCAAGTCCTAAGTCAAATTTTGATAGTTGTGCTCTCCAGCAAATCCAAACCAATACTAAGCACTTTGGCCAATCTAGACGTAATCCATGCTAATTTCTCGGCTAATCGGGTAAAAGCTACTCGACTAAGTCCATTTAATCCGTTCAAGAAAAGCCATCAGGATAAGATAAACAAATTTGCTCTAGAAGAACTTGTTAGGGTATTTTGATCGAACTCACTGGAGGCAAAGCAACTAGCTAAGCTGACTATATCTGCTCAAGGGAGATCTATCAGGATAATCTAGAACTAAGACTCCATTATGCTTACGTAAAATAAATTAAGAGTCAATCCTGATCATGGTAAACCAATTAAGAGTCAATCCTGCTCAAGGTAAATGGACCAAGACTTTAATTGCTTAAGATAAACCAACCAAGACTTAGTTGTGCTCAAGGTAAACTAATCAAGACTCAATTTTTCTAAAGGAAAACCATTCTACCATCCAAGTCTTCATTTCATGACTTCCAAGTGCACTGCATATACTTTAAAACATGCCTTTTCTAGGGTATCCCTTTTTTAATCTAATTTTCAGTCTTTTCAGACTATTCAATACAAATTAGAATTCAAGCTGACTATCTCTTCAGATAATTTAGACTAAATTTTGGTTAGGAAATGTCTTCAAATGACTAGTTTTTAGCATTAATGTTATGATCACTCTGGATTGTTTTATAATTTTTTAATTTAGGTCAGATCATGGTCTCTCTGGTCTAACGAGCTCATTCTTTTTTCAAACAATCTGATTGATGGCCTCTTCTGAAAATTAATGGTATATCACCAGACTCTTTTTCCATATAGCTTCAACGAGCCGAATATGGCCTATCTATGGTCTTTTGCCAAGTCCAACCCACTCACCCTCCAGTGAAAGAGACCTAGCGATGAGTACTTTAATCCTTTCATTAACTAGTGATGAGTAATAATTCTTGCTCTATAATCCATTACACCTTTAGTCTGGATGTAGTGCAATCCTTATTGAGCCCAATCCAACTACCTATCTGACAAGATCAATGATGGTAGGTTGATCCTCCCACTCTACAACAAAGCTGCATACTTCTTTCCTTCTCCATTGCCATGTAGTCTGGTGGAGAAAACTGTGATCCTTGATGAGACCAACTAACAACTTATCCGACAGGAATCAACAACAGAAAACCAATCTTAACATACTAATCAAGGTTGGTCATCAATTTTTGGTGGATGTATCTCTCATTAAACTATAGAAACAAAGCAGAACAAGTATAATATCCTAAATAGTCATCTTGGATTTCTCACTTAGAACATGCCTAAGGATCTTTCCAATTCCCAGGCACGTATAAGTAAGCCTATCTTATTATCATGATTAACAAAAGCATTCAAAAGTATAATGCAGTGAGTAAGAAGTAAGAGACGAAACAAACCATTGCCATACCTTTCCTAGAATTACAGGTTACGAACCAAACCCAGGTTGTTTTCGGTTGAAGGTGGTAGCTACTCCACCGGCACAACTCCAGTTTGATCCCTGATGTACTATTGAAGCTATACACTCCTAATATATTCCTTGGTAAAGCATTTAAATATCTTCAATTTAAATCCATCGAAGTCATGGAATAAGAAATATTCTCTTGTATTCTGCTCTCGTTTTGTGTATTGTCTTCTCATCGGTATTTGATAAGGGTGGTTCCCTTGATGTCTAACTAGATCCACTTTGAGGTCTCACTTCATCATAGTATAAGAGGGGAACTTGGGTTCATTGCATTCCCTACTCGTCCTTTTGGCTTCTCTTGATTCCTAATTATTAGCATTAACTCTCTTCTTTCTTTTATCATTTCTAAACTTGGCTTTGGGTGATTCCATTCCTTCCACAAAATTAGCCTTATTAAAAAGTGTCATTTCTTAAGCTCTAGCGCCCTCATACTATAGATGTTCCTTATTTTTATGGTCGAGCTCTAATGGTAAGTCCCTATCTGAAGCTAATTTGAAGCCCGCCTCCACTAACAACTCCTAAGACGGCCACTATCAAAATGATTGATGGATTTAGAGTATCAATTACACGCCTTACTATGTTAAACATGGTTAAAGAAGTTATTATGCTTTGTTTAGATTTTGCTTCAAAATCGATAGGGTCATCACATTTTTTATCCTTGAAACTCACAATTTTAACCTCCACAGGAGTTATCCATAAGCTTATTCCATGAATAGATAAATTCGTTCTTTAACTACTTAAACTAAACAATTGCCAAATAAGTCAAGCAAAGCAGGAAACAACACCCCATACCTCCTTTGAAGCACTAAGTTCTTTGATACGATGGATATACATCATCAAATGAATGTTTGGATCTGACTTTCTATCATAAATATCAATCATTGGAAGGTTGAAATCAGGGGGACTCTAAGCACTCCTAATGTTAGCAGCAAAAGGGTTCTTGTTGGCATCCTCAAGCTTTTGTCCAGTGGTCCAACTCCAACAACCCTCCTAATTGTCTCAACCACTTAGTTCATATGGTTCAATAAAGCATCTTCCAGTCCTGTAGCGCAAACCTGACATAAACTTAGGAACATATTCATATAATCTCCATTAATTCAAATTCAGATTCACAACTCTAATTCCTTCTTGTTCATTGTTCCTCCTAGAAAATTTCGGTACATCCTCTTTAGTTTGTGGCCTCATGGATCTATGTACTTCGTTATAGTTTCACAAGTACTAGGATGCTCTATTGTAATTCCGACGTTCACTACAAGAAAAATTATTTTTTGTAGCACACAAAAACCGCCACCAAAAGTATCGGTAGCATTTCGATAAATGCTACAAGGAAACATTCGACTAAAAATCCTTGAATTTTTTTTGTAGTTCTACCAAACACCACTAAAAATATATTTTTGGCAGCGTTTATTCAACGATATTAAAGTTATTTTTTGAAGCGTTTCCTAAACGCCACCCAAAAGGTACTGGGTTACTATAATATTCATAGCATTTTTTTTAACATCGCCATTTGTTTTGATTTTATTTCATGATATTCTATCTCTACCTCTGATTTCGTCTCCAATTCAATCTGTTCAAAACTTATATAATAACGTAATACATAAACACATACACATTTAAACATAACACACTAAACAACCACAAAAAAAATATACACGTATACATTTAAAGAACCATAAAATACATAAACAAAGGCACTAACATAAACACAACTATGTCATAACCGATCGATAGTGCCAAGACAAAAAGTTAGCCATACATTTGAACAACCAAACTACCATAAACAATGCCATAATAGTACTATAGCTAAAATACCATAAACAACTGAAATAAGAAAGCACAATAAACAACTGAACTACCTAACAAATGCCATAAACTATTGTTGTTGCTGATTTCTTCAGAAACGTTGATTTACCTGTAAACAATAATAATCAGCAATGAAACTCAAGTTATAATCAAGACTGAGAAAATAAGGAAAAGTAATAGTGATTGTTCATTGAAGTTAGAAATAACTTTAATTATAAATAGATCTCAATGAACAGCAGCAAATGAGATAACTTTAACTAGAATTACAAATGTTGATTTTCATCATGATTGTTCGTTGAAGTCAAGGGCATTATGTCAATATGTATTCCACCATAGACAATAGTACTAATATAATCTCCCTTCTGACATTAGTTGGTAAAGCTATTTGCACATGCAATGCATATGTTCTTTCCAATTTCCATACTAAAATACATATCAGACAATGAAGCTAAACCGACAAACCCCTTCCCATTTAATTAAAGAATTAATGTGAAATATAGATCAAATACATGTCAGACTGATATTTGCAGGAAATATGTGAGCAAAAAACTTACTGTTGCTTCTTTGACCTCATTAGGTTGTTTAGCAAGAAGATCACCTTTTGTCTTGGAATCTATGCGAGCAAATGAGAGTTATTCCTTTAGTTCTTCAACATTTCTTTCCAATTCTAATGGCTTTTCTTTCTATAACCAACAAGTAAAATGGTGATGATGATGATGATGAATAAGATGTTAAAAGTAATGCATTTTCCAAGTCACTATTTCCTATTCACAGTTGTGTCTGTTCACCTTATTAGATGTCTTTTAATCAATAGATGTAAATGGTCAAACTGTGGTGTCCTTCCGTTGAATGGTGACTTTATATATATGTAATCTAAACTGTTGTCATGACAGTTCAGTTCAATGAAAAACAAATGAAATATCAAAAAGAAACCTCTTTGCACTAACAAATCTGGTATCAGAGCACATTCGATCCTTCCTCTAAGTTAGCAATGTCATCAAGCTCGAACTCCTCAATCATTGGCAACATTCAAAATTTAATGCCAATTTTCGATGGAGAGAACTATGATTATTGGAGTTTACAAATGAAGACCTTGTTCATTTCACAGGATCTCTGGGATCTTGTACAAGATGGCTATCAAATACCTACTTCTTCCTCAAAGGATAAAATAACAGAGGAGCAGCAGCAGGCTTACAAAGAAAACAAAATGAAAGATGCTAAAGCTTTATTTCTTATTCAACAAGGAGTAAGTAAGAATATATTTCCAAGATTATTATCAGCATCCACATCAAAGGAGGGATGGGAGATACTCAAAACTGAGTTCCAAGGATCACAAAAAGTGATCTCCATCAAACTCCAATCATTATGGAGAGAGTTTGACAACTTGATGATGAAAGAAAATGAGTCCATTCAAGAATTTTTCAGTCGAGTTTCTGAAATCATAAATCAAATCAGAAGCTACGGAGATACAATTGCAGATAAGAAGATTGTTGAAAAAGTACTCCGCAGCCTAACACAAAAATATGATCATGTAGTGGCAGCAATAGAGGAGTCAAAGGATTTGTCTGTTCTTTCCCTCCATGAATTGATTGGCTCGTTGGAAGCACATGAAAGAAGAATCAAACGATTTGCTGAACAACCTATAGAGCAAGCTTTCCAGTCAAAGGTGGATTTGAAAGAGAATGAAGACAAACAAAAAGGAGAAGGTCAAAAATATCAAAATAGAAAAAGAAAATATTTCAGTAAAGTGAGCAATACCAATAAGCAAAAATGGAGCAGCAACTCCAGAAATCAAAATGACAACTCAGTACCAAAATGCTATGTTTGCAAAAAGCGTGGGCATAAAAGTGAAAAGTGTTGGTACAGGTGTACAAGATGCAAAATACCTAATCACTCACAACAAGATTGCAGATATCAGAAAAACAACGAAGCCAATATCTCTACTCACAATAATTCTCAAGAGCAATTGTTTTACACATGTTTAACTTCTCATCATGATTCAGCGGATATTTGGTATGTGGACAGCGGCTGCAGCAATCATATGACTGGGAAAAAGCAATGCTTTGTTGGACTGGATGAAAGCATGAACTCTGAAGTAAAACTTGGTGATGGAAAGCTACACAATGTTGCAGGCAAGGGTACTGTGTCAGTCCAAACAAA
Source organism: Allium sativum (assembly GCA_030737875.1). Classification (NCBI taxonomy): domain Eukaryota; kingdom Viridiplantae; phylum Streptophyta; class Magnoliopsida; order Asparagales; family Amaryllidaceae; genus Allium; species Allium sativum. The sequence continues at coordinate 572,626,795 of CM060921.1, read as the reverse complement.
AGGAGGTACATCAAAACTTATCCATGATGTGTTTTATGTTCCAAATTTAACTCAAAACTTGTTAAGTGTTGGACAACTTGTGCAAAGAGGCTTTTCGATGAAATTTGAAGATAACGGTTGTGTTATTTTTGACAAGAAGAATAATCCACTTGTGACAAAGATTAAAATGACCACCAACAAAGTTTTTCCATTGGTAATTTCATCTAATGAAAGTTTTGCTTTGAAAACAACAAAAATTGAAGAATCATTACTGTGGCATCAACGGTATGGCCATTTGAATCAAAGAAGCTTGCAGCTACTGCAGAAAAAAAGAATGGTGAAAGGTCTTCCTTCCATTCATATTGAAGATGAAGTTTGTGAAGGTTGTATTTTCGGAAAAATCCACCGATTGCCATTCTCACAATCAACCTGGAGAGCAAAAGCACCCTTTGAATTGGTACATGCAGATATTTGTGGGCCAACTCAAACTCCATCTTTCAATCACAAAAGGTATTTCATCCTATTTGTAGATGATTTTTCAAGAATGATGGTATATTTTCTTTCACAAAAGTCAGAAGCTTTCACAGTTTTTAAGCAATTTAAATCTTTTGGAGAAAATCAGACTGGTCATAATTTGAAGGTGTTAAGAACAGATCGTGGAGGTGAGTTTACATCCAATGAGTTTAATAATTATTGCAAGACTCATGGAATAAAGAGAGAATTGACAGCCAGTTACACCCCTCAGCAAAACGGTGTCGCTGAAAGAAGGAATCGTACCATAGTCGAAATGGCAAGAAGCATGTTGAAAGCCAAAAATCTGCCAAATATATTTTGGGCTGAAGCCGTTCATACAGCAGTATTCATTCTCAATAGATCACCAACAAAGGCAGTAAGGAATATGACTCCTTTTGAGGCATGGCATCAATTTAAACCGAATGTTGATTCCTTTAAAGTTTTCGGCTGTCTTGCTTATGCTCATATTCCATCACAGAAAAGGGAAAAGTTTGATGAAAAAGGAAATATATATATATATATTGGATATAGTGATCAGTCCAAAGCCTACAGATTGCTTAATCCAATAAATAATGAGTTGGTTATATCTAGAGATGTGTTTTTTAATGAACTTAGTGCCTGGAAATGGGAAAAGGAGACTACTGTAGTACCAAAATTTATTGGACATACAGAATGTTCATCAAACACATTTGAAAAGCTACCACCTCAAGAAAAGAGTTTGCAACCTCAAACACCAATTTCAAATGCTAGCTCTTCAAAGTTAGCTGAATTCACTCCAGACTCAAGTTCAAGTCCAAACAAGAAGTACCGTTCTCTTACAGAAATTTATGCTTCATGCGATCTTGCCTTGAGTGTCATTGAACCCCACAAGTTTGAAGATGCTGTAAAAGAGAAGATATGGCTGGAGGCAATGAATGAAGAAATCAGAGTGATTGAGAAAAACAACACATGGCAACTAGTTGATCGTCCTAAATCAAAAGATATCGTTGGCCTTAAGTGGATATACAAGACAAAATTTAAGGAAGATGGATCAATACAAAAGCACAAGGCTCGCTTAGTTGCAAAAGGTTATTCTCAACAACCAGGGATAGATTTTAATGAGACATTTGCTCCAGTTGCTCGAATGGAAACAATTCGACTTGTTTTAGCTATTGCTGCCCACTTAAATACCCAAGTTTATCAACTAGATGTAAAATCCGCGTTCTTAAATGGAGAGCTTAAGGAGGAAGTTTATGTTGAACAACCAGAAGGATATATAGTGAAAGGGCAAGAGGATAAAGTTTATCGACTTAGAAAAGCTTTATACGGGTTGCGGCAAGCACCAAGAGCCTGGAATCATAGAATTGATCAGTATTTCTATCAAAATGGTTTTACGAGAAGTGCAAGTGAGCCATCACTTTATATCAAGAAGGAAGGTATACACCTTATCATCTTATGTCTGTATGTTGATGACTTGATATATATAAGCACTGATCAAAATTTAGGAGAAAGCTTCAAGAAGGCAATGATGAAAGAGTTTGAGATGACAGACTTAGGAATTATGAGATATTTTCTTGGTATACAAGTTTACCAATCAGAAAAAGGTATTTTTCTTTCACAAGAAAAGTATGCTGAGAATCTTTTGAAGAAATCCAAAATGACAAATTGCAAGGCAGTAGACACTCCGATGTCTACCAATTTAAAACTTTCAAGCAGCGATGGTGCCAGTAACGTTGACGCATCGATATATAGAAGTCTGGTTGGCTCTTTAATTTATCTTACAAATACAAGACCAGACATCGTGCATGGGGTAAGTATAGTATCTCGATTCATGAGTGATCCAAGTAATCAACACTTTGCTGCGGTTAAAAGAATACTAAGGTATGTCCAAGGAACCATAAGCTATGGAATCAATTATACTAAAGAAAGTGATGCAAAACTGGTCGGATACACCGATAGCGACTGGGCAGGCTCAGTTGATGATAGAAAAAACACATCTGGAAATGTGTTCTTTGTTGGAAGCAATGCCATATCATGGTCATCAAAGAAGCAAAGTACCGTGGCATTATCTACAGCAGAAGCAGAGTATATTTCAGCTACAAGTGCAGCATGTGAAGCTGTTTGGATAAGAAGAATCTTGACTGACCTTGATCAACAGCAAAAATCACCAACTGTGTTATATTGTGACAACATGTCAACAATTGCAATGACTAAAAATCCAGTTTTTCACAGCAGGTCAAAACACATTGAGCTTCGTCATCATTTCATTAGGAAGCTAGTTGATGATCAAGAAGTAGAACTGAATTTCTGCAACACAAAGGAACAAGTAGCTGATATATTTACCAAGCCTTTGTCTAGAGAAATGTTCTATTTTTTAAGAGAGAAACTGAATGTGCATGACCGGAAAAAGCATTAAGGAGGAGTGTTAAAAGTAATGCATTTTCCAAGTCACTATTTCCTATTCACAGTTGTGTCTGTTCACCTTATTAGATGTCTTTTAATCAATAGATGTAAATGGTCAAACTGTGGTGTCCTTCCATTGAATGGTGACTTTATATATATGTAATCTAAACTGTTGTCATGACAGTTCAGTTCAATGAAAAACAAATGAAATATCAAAAAGAAACCTCTTTGCACTAACATAAGATTTGAAAAATCATGTATTACATAAAATGACTAATTCCTTGTGAACTACACTGATTTAACAAGCATCCATGTAGATGAGTAAAAAACTTTCTCTAAATCTGAATTATGAAATTTCTCCAAGTACAACACCAAATAATAATCGTTCACTTTTTTTTAAAACTACAAACAAGTAACCCTTGTTCTGAAGATTTCCTCCTCCAAAGCCTAGCTTTGTGTTCCATCATGAAACCGAATCAATCTGCTTACGGTGGATTTGTTACACCAACTGTGGAGAACAGTATGTATATGAAGGCAACAAAAAAATAAAAATAAAAATCAAGATTCATGCGTCGTAATCATGAACAAGAATCAGGATGCGTGTGAAAATAAGCTAAGTCCATTAACTAAAACTCTAATATTCTAGTTGTGATATTCTGGTTAAGGAATATAAAATTGCCCCACTTGGAATCAAATATACCAAAATCAGCATGATGATACTGAATATTTTTTCCCTTTGTATAAGTTCTATACATACATATTCCAAACAAGTGATTAAACTGTTTTAGTAAATTTTAGTATCAACTTTTCCTACACTTAACATAAAATTTTCACATAATATTTCAAGAGAAATTTAGTGTTAAATATCCTAACACGTATAAAGTTTATTATATATGCAAATAAAAAGGTACCTGGGATGTTGGCTATTCTTTACTGATTTCTGACCATATTTGCGCCAATGGTAACCATGGTCAAGGATATCATTTTCGCTCCTAGTATGAAACTCGAACCACGGCTTCTCCACCTTCTTCTTTTTTCTTGCATCCATAACCCTAGTTATCAATCCCTTCTCTCTATTACTGGCATCATCATGATCAACTTTGTTGGGAGTTGCATTGCTCATGATTTCATCCCCATTATTGATATTGTTAAGCAGTAATGATGCCCAATCATAACCCTGTGATGAATCTTACTATTGAAACTATTGTTCATTTGAAGGAGCTACGTTGATTGAAGGGATTGTTTGCAAGTGTTTTGCATCAATGGGATCCGTTAGAGTTGCATAAGTGTAATGAATATGTATGCTACAAGTTAGAACACCCTCCATCATCACACCCTATCAATAGCATTGCCACATTCCTCTCCTATAACCCCGTCTCCACAACACGGATCACGTGGTAGACAACTGCTTTGAGTCAAAAGTGCAAAGATCAAAGTAGCTTATCATGAAAGCTCAAAGGTTTTATTTCTTTTATTCTGTGACTAAGACTAACATTGTTGTAATATGGAACTCCCGTTACTATTTACAAATTAGTACACATATCAGGGAGGAAGATTTCAAATGAACCAATCTTAGCTATTGTTACCTAATCTGATCAAGCAACGGTAACCTTCTGTATTCTTTGAAATTTTCCACTATGTAATAATGCATAAATAAAATACCTCTCCAAGCAACCATTCTAAACTTCAGGTCAAGTTAGTTCGAAGTTGTATTACACTATTTGAGGAAAGAACAGTTTGATGTATATCAGCAGGAACATTTGCTTCATCATGATTTAACTCCACATACCACTGCAGCATTGTAACTTTGTTCTGAATCAACCCAATAATCAGCATTAACCTGCAATTATAATACTTTATACTAAATAAATGACAAAATGAGAATATTTAATGGAGCATAATGAAACTGACTTTTCAAATTTTTGCACTTACACTAGTATTGGTGGAACAATCTTCATTATGCCACCAAAATTTTCATTTGACATTAAATTACTTGAATATGCAGCTTGAGCATTCTGTTTTGAATTGAAGATAAATCACCATCCTCATTTTGGCAACTATCATCAATGCACACTTCCATAGGTTCTGCCTTTTGTTCATTGATCGAGGTCTCAGAATTTTCTTCATGCCTACTTTAAAAGTATACAAAAACAAAAGGTTAAGTATTAGAGAGATATGGATAAGATGATGCTCCTAAAACAATGCATATTTGGATACAACTTAGTACATTTGAAATCAATAAGGGACGTCCATTCGCAATACACACATTGAAATTCAGATGAAAAATTCAAGAACAAAAAACAAGATATCTAAGCACATGGAAGTTTACAAATGACACGACCTCGTCAACACTGATCAGCTTCTACCGCCAGCTTAAACGCCACCCATCCCCACAACAGCCACAAACCTCTCCTTTTACATTGCCAACGTGCCACACTTTCCTTCCTCTTCGAAACTCATCCGAGAACAAGCTGCCATACAGTTACAACTTGCTTCTTCACCATTTTCCAAACCACACTGTCACAAACATTCAATTCCAATTGTTCCAAGCATAACTTCCCATCATAGCCTACAATTTAGTACCAAACATTCAATCTCACACTCTCCCCTCACTGCCTTCATCTTTGTTTTCCTGCTTGAACACATTACAACCACCTAAACTCCTTGTGTCCTCTGCCTATTGTTGAGAACCACTGCAACAACACCACCCTCTTTCACTCAATCACCCCACTTATCACAACCAGAAAACAGCCTATTATGCATTCACTTAACTGCTACCACCACCATCCTACTGTAACACTCAAATGCCAAGAGCAATCACCAAACATTAACAGCAACCCAACAAAGCCAAATTAAGATAATGAAAACTTCACTTCTCAAACAATATGTATTTCGAACTATTATTCATCTTCGATCCAAATTGAACAGTTGTCATAATAAAAGATATACAAAAATCTTCGAGAGAGTTATGGTCTAAGGAGGTTTTAATATAAGTAACTCATGGACATAACTGTCTTTGACAAAGTACAGCAAATATTCCAGTTTATTCCACAAATTGATAACGCTATTGATAAGGTTCAAGCCTTGCAATTCAAGCCCATATCTTAAAACTTTCTCCATTTCTCAAATTTTTTGATTAAAACCTAGCCGAATCTCTTCAGATCCTTGCACTGATATAAATCTGAACTTTAATTCAAAACCCTTCCGATTCGAACTTTTTAATTTTACATAGTAGAATTTTTTTTGCACAAAATTTTTATAACCCGAAAATTCGGATCATAAAATCGAATAGCAGAATCATATCCAAATATAATTGAAATATAAAGTTCATACTTGTTTAGGGTTTATATAGAAATATTGATAATTAAACATAATATCTGATTGAAATAATCGAGAAGGGTGGAGAGGACTAGTGCAACGACAACGATGGATAGCGCTAGCACGCTATGTGTTACAATTTGCGATATTCAATCATATATGGAGCAGACTGCTTGTGAGCCGAATATTCAAAGAGAGACTGTGCAGCAGCTCAAGGGGGCATCAGCACTTCAGCTCAGTCGTCTGACCTCAATACATCAGACGTCTGAGTTGTCAGTGATTTTTATCCCGAGAGCTTGCATAGACGTACCATTCAGGTCAGACGTCTGAGGTGGAATTTATGGATCTGTTGACCGAGTTTTATGGAAATGTTTATTTTAAGCAAGTTTTGTGAAGGATTTATTTTTGATATATTTTAGGTCCTAATTGGGTATAGGTCTGGTGTTTCTATTTTCCTAGATAAACACCTATTTAGGTATAGATTTATTTGTACTTTAAAGGGAGAAAAAGCTTGTTTTTTATTGTTAGGGATTGAGATATCCTCTCAATTTTAGGTCTTTCTTCGTAATCAATTTGTGAAATAATACAGGTTTGTTTGGAGGAATTTGTTTGTTATTGTTTTCTTCTTTCCTCTTTTAAAATCTAATTGTGTAGAGATCCCGGGGAAACATAAACAATTGGTATCAGAGCCTTCTACACAATTTTTTTGAAGAGGGTTTAAACATAGATAATATAATTATTGAAAAGCTTAATGGAAGAAATAGGGGATCATGGAGGGCAAAGATGGAAGATTTCGTTTATTTTAATGATCTTCATCAGCCACTAGAGAATAATGGGAGAAAACTTAGCAGTTTATCTAAAGCAAAATAGGAGACTTGAAATGAAAAGGCTGTTGCGTCTATTCGATATTTTTTTTGGATAAATCAGTGTTTCATATCGTTGCTAATGAAACATCTGCTTATGGAATACGGAACAAATCGGAAGGGTTTTATGCTAAAAACTCCACAACAAATAAGGCTCTTCTTATGAGAAGAATGGTGAATCTGAAGCTTAAGGAAGGTGGATCAATTGGAGAGCATCTTAATGATTTTCAGGAAATTGTGAACCAATTGGCTGCCGTGAATTTCAAGGTGGATGATGAAACACGAGCCATAATGATGATGAGTTCATTACCGGAGAGCTGGGAACACTTGTGATTGCATTAAATAACTCAAATTCGGATGACATTGTTTCAATGGAGTTAGTGATTAGTAGCTTGCTCAATGAGGAGATGCAAAGGACGAGCCTTATGGATAGAAAAGATAAGGAGACAACAAAAATTGAAACTCCAATTGAAAAGCTTTTATTGCAAGAAGGATTAATCAACAAAATATGGAAAGGCAATCGAACAGACTAGACATGAAAAAAGAATACATTTGTTCCTACTGTGACAAACCCAGTCATCAACTGAGATTTTGTCATAAGCTTAAAAGAGATAAGGAGAAGATGAAGGCATTGGAAGAAGAGTCGGATGAACAAAATAATAATGGTAATGAGGTGAATTTTGGTGAGGAGTTTGAAGGCAATGTCTTATGTGTTAATGAAGGCAAAAGCAAATATTAGATACTTGATTTAGGAGCTTTTTTCATGTATGTCATCAAAAGGAAGCATTGATTGATTATGAAGAGCAAACTTCTAAAGTGGAATTTGCCGATGATCGAGATTTGTATATAAAAGACACAGGTTTGGTTCAGTTGAAAATGAATGATGGAAAGATGGTGAAGCTAACAGAAGTTAGGTACATCCTAGAAATTAAGAAGAATCTTGCTTCAATTGGACAGACGAAACAAAAAGGCTGCAATCTTTCGACTAGAGGTGGAGTGACAAGGGTTTGGATGGGTAACTAGGAGCTTCTGCGCGCAAAACGAGGGAATGATAACATATATAAATTGCTTAGAAAAACGGTGGAGAATGTTATGAGTTCTCAAATTGGATTAGGAGAGACAAGTTCATCTGAATCAAGGTGGAGCCAACAACCTAAAGCCACAAAGTCTACATGGACGCCATTGTGGTATTACAAACAATTTTGAGGTGATTTTAGAGCGATGCATCTCATGTGGGAGATGCATCATTTGTGGGTGGTTTTTTTTTATTTGTGGATTTTTTTTGAGATCGTGATTGTTAGAGGAATATCATATCATATCATATCAAGGTGGAGTGTTATGATTTATGATATTCAATCATATATGGAGAAGACGGTGTGTAAGCCAAAGATTCGAAGGGAGATGTGTAGCAGTTCAAGGGGTGCATCAGAGCTTCAGCTCAGACGTCTGACCCCTATACATCAGACATCTGAGTTGCCAGGGATTTTTTTTTTCCCGAGAGCTTGCACAGACATGTGACCATTCAGGTCAGACGTTTGAGGCGGAATTTATGGATCTATTGACCGAGTTTTGGAAATATTTATTCTGAGCAAATTTTGTGGAGAATTTATTTTGGAGATAGTTTAGGGAACAATTAGGTATAGACTTTGTCTTTCTATTTGCCTATATAAACATCTTTTTAAGGATATATTGATTTGTACTTTGAAGGGGGAAAAAACTTTTTTTTTTGCTTTTGGGGACTGAGATATCCTCTCAATTTAATGTCTTTCTTTGTAATCAGTTGGTGAAATAATAAATGTTCGTTTGTAGGAATTTGTTTGTTATTGTTTTCTTCTTCTCTTTTTTAGAATCTAACTGTGTAGAGATCTTATGGAAACCCTAACACTAAGAATAAGAGAATCGTTGGGTTATGTAATTTTGCTAGAATGAAAAGGAAAAAAGAAATATTAAAAGATTGAAGAAAACTTAAGGGATGGTTTTTTTCCAAGTACGGACAAGGAGGGAACCGTGATAGAACAAAAGGCGGAAAAAATTTCAAAAGCCGCCTAATTTTTAGAAGGCGGGGGTGAACGAGTAATATTTTGTTGCCATGAAACATATTATTTGTTGCACTTACGTTTATACATCATGAATTTATGCAGCCAAACCTGATTTTCTAGTAGTGTTTACATCCAAAATTACAACATTTTCCCCGTCATTAGCTCCAATGTTGACGTCATTGATTTTGGCATTTCCAATATCTGGTCTAACACTTCCCCTGAGTATCAATTCCTCGACTCGTAGAGAGAATACTACAACTTGCTCTATACTCCAGTTGATCATATATTGATTTATGGGGTTTGATTTTGATTCCCTGCAGATCTAGCCATCCCTTATTGTATTGTCCTTTAGAAGCACTCCTCCATCGTCTCCTATTGCCTAGTCAGGTCCATATTGCACCTCTTCCACCATCCTTTCTGTAGCTTCTCTAGTACTAAAATATCATGATCATCTGGAAGGATAAGATACCTTCAGGATACCTCCATCATTAGAACAACTTCCTTCAACTCTAGTTCTAGGTCTTAGCACTTCTTCAAATCTTTAACTTCTAAGCTCTTTTCCTTCTCTTTCTACGTAAAAGCAATAAACTTTAACTATAAAAAATTAAATCAACGCTAGAAGGTAGTAAGAAAGAAACAAATAATTAGATGTTAAGTGTAGACAACACAAAGAAAGCAATAAATAGTTGGAAAAGAAAAGATGGCATAGGAATTTTTATAGTAGTTTGTAAGACTTGGCCTCCACCCACCTCAATCAATCTTGTATTATGATCTTATTAGTTGGATCTATATGGATTTTAATCAGTTAGTCCCTAATACTAGGTTATAAGCTTTGAATGTATGTTAGAGAAGATAATAAATGAAGTAGTTGTAATTTGGTAGAGTGATAACATCTACAGTTAGATCTCCTTCTTATAATTATAGATGATCAAGTATTTATAAGCAAAATTAGTTGTATTGCACTTGGAACCAAGTTGTCATGAAGTACACATACCACGCCAAACCAATCCCTGGGCAATAGGATGATCTGAATTCTCACAATGAGTCATAGCAGGCTCATTTTTATGAGTCGGTGTCAACTTATATAGGTAGACAATTTTTTGATTCTCTTTACTATTCTTTCTTCTCATTTTCTTCATGGGTCATCTCATCCAGTCTTAAATGAATCTGAGTTAATCTGATCATTTATCTTCATGACTCTTCCAAGTCCAAGATCAAAGTATGAGTCATTCATATCTCATTCAACTCTTATCAAAATCACATGAAACATCACAAGTGCAATTTAGAGGAATAGGCTGTAGTTTCCTTAAAAAAATATTGTATAAGTCTATAATTTCCTTAAAAATACTAGTTGTGAGGATATAAGTCTATAATCACATGAAACATGACAAGTGCAATTTAAAATATTGCAAAAATTTAAATATTGTATAAGTCTATAATTTCCTTAAAAAAAATTCAAAGGTCAATATGAAATGAAAATGATATATCTAAATTACTGATAGTAATTAGCTCAAAAAATGTAAATAAACAAGAAGATATTCACTATCAGCAACACCATTCCAACATGCAATCAAATAGAACTAGTTGTGAGGATCACTCACTTTGAATCCTTAAATATAGTTGATAACCATTCATATTATGGCCCTATATTTAATTCACAACAGTCCCCAGAAAATCTTTGAACCAACAAAGAGAATAATAAAATCAAACACTATAAAAGTTGAAATCAATTAGTTTAATGATAGAATATGGTCTGGAAATATTACCATTAATTTTTCGAATTTTCTACAATTCTGTTTATATTTTGAAAACAATAATGATATTGATTGAATTGGAAAAAGGAAGCAAGAACCTATTTTCTTATTCTAATTTCTTGTACTTAAAGATTATTGGAAGCAGAGCAGAATTAGTAAGCAACTTCCCATTCTATTTTTCCTTAAGTTTGGACATAGGTTTCTAATGTCTTCTACTTAAAGGTTATTGGAAATTGAAGAGAATGAGTAAGCAACTTCCCATTTGTTTTTCTTCCTTAAGTTTGGACATGGGTTTCATACTAACCGATTAAAATATAATGCAAACACTTTCTGTTTATTTATTTTGCAAATTGAACCTTTACAAAATAACTTTCATGTTCAACCATTTTACTTCCTTTTCTTTTCAATATAAGTTTTCCAGTACTATTTTACTAAATTGTAGCTTAATTTCCAAATACTTACAAAACCATAAAATACACTATTTCAAGACTTATATAAATGTCATTTGCTTTTTGGTTATAAATGTCATTATCTATTATAAAGTATATTTATTTCTAAAATATAAAATCTTCATTACTCAAATCTCCACAAATATTCCTAGGCATATCAAAATTTTATTCATCAATTGCGGGGATCTCATTTTCTTGGAATTCATGTTATTTCATATTCAATTTAGGATCCATTATTTAAAAATAATAAATTACCCATTTTAATAATCCTCAATAAAAAGGTTTATTTACAAAATAGATATTTTGTATATCCATTTTATAATAGTGAAAGGATTTGCAATAAAAAATAAAATATCTATATATATTTTTCTACAATAGATTTATTTATAAATTCCAAAATATAAATCCCATATTTTAAATTTTTCAATATTAACTGGCTTTAAAATAACTTTCTCAAATAATTTATTAATTTCCTTTTTATTGCAAAGCCGACCAATTTTTAAAGTGATCTGTACCACTCTCTTATTAATAAGAAAAGATGATTACAAGCACTAAGTAAATTATTTAACAACTAATGATGTCCCTATCTACACAGGAATAGGCGACCAAGCAAGCTAATAACATACTAAGTTACATAGTGGGAAAAACATAAGATGAACCAAAAGGTCTTGCATATTAAGACATATTAGAGGCTACATGCTGTGTATATCATTAGGATCAGCAGCCACTAGACTTCTTCTTAATCATTATCAAAAAGGGTTCCAACCCACATAACACTCTTCCTACTTCGTGTGATATAACCAGGATAAGTAGCGGAGAATAAGGATTCGGTAGATGGTTTACATGTTGCTGGCCTAGGGACGGCTCCTTATGACCGGGCAATGGAAGAATGTTATCATACGGGTTCGGTCTAGCCACTTTCTCTGGATTGCATTGCACTTTCCTAGCTTCATTGCCAATAACGTTTTCCGAAGCCAAACTTTCTTTGTTAGGTTTCATTGGAGATTTATTCAGAAATCCTGGTTTAAGAGTTGGGGATTTCATTATTCAGCATTACCAACCACTACACTATTGTCAACAAACTGTACTGTATGATGGTTATCCACATTCCCAGCTTTTGTGCCACTTTGCACAGTATTAATTTCCCCAAAAGAATATAAACTAGAATTACATCTACTTCAATTTCTAGGAAAATTTTCCATTTTCCATTAAAAATCCAACATAAATTATTCTTTATTTCATTTAAAGTCAACCAAAATCCTAGGTTTCTATGAAAGTTATTTTGATACAATTTTATGTAAGTTTTTCCAACAAATAATTTAGTTTTCTTCGATATTTCATGATTCTATTTTATCTAGAAATTATGACCCTACTACATGTATAATATTTCTAAAATTTGTACTATAAATACAATTGTGTTACTAACATGCATTCGAAGTCATTCATTATATTAAGGTCCTAATGTTTTAGAAGGGAATAACTAAACTTGAAATACATTTAACAAAAAAATGTATAATACATCATGATATATAAATGAGGCACAAGTTATCAATCATCAAAACAACATGTTACCTTAAGGTATGGATAATTATATCATGATTAAATACAATATTATAGACACGAGAATTGCCTTCCCAAGATAACCTATAACTAAAACAACTCATCTCATTATCATTAGAATCATGCAATGCAAACCCATGTTTAATGTCTAATATTTCCATAAGATAGGTCTACTTGTCATTGCGAAAAAATATATTGACAATTTAATCCTAGATAATGTTTCATTTATCATAATTTTGGTTGTGTTCTCTAATTTTTTTTGGATGTTAAGTGATATAACAGATCTTATTGTATAGCCAATTGTTCACTAATAGTTAATATGATTATATATGCACTTATGGATGTCAACGGATGCATTTGGATGTGGACATTGACATATCTGTATCCTCATTCGAAATCATTTTTGGGTATCAAATACACATGCTCGTGGATATCAGTGGATATCAGATAATTACCCAATCCTCCCGTTATCGATAAATCAGGGAACATAAATAATTATTTTTACTTTAACATAAAGTTTTTCAATCCAATTAATTGCTAAAGTGCTAAAAAATAAGAAAATATGTTGATAGTAAAAAGTTTTGAGCAATTAATATGTGTTTAATATGTATAATATAAACTTTCAACTTGGTGAAATAGTGAACTAGTATACTTCACTATGCTAAAATACACCTAATTTAAATTATAATCATAAAAGAAGCAAACAGGTAACTTTCGAATGCGAATGTGTCTATATCTGCATTTTTTTTCTCTAGATATTGGATATTTATTCGCTTTTAGTACGTGGATGCAGATGAATTGGATTTTTCGGGTATCCATTGATAGGCCCATATGTAGTCTATATTATTTATTTTTAATCCTCTTTTTTATATGTTTTGATCAAGCTACAACTATTTATCACAAATCTTGTGGTGTATATTTCTAATTTAGTACGATTAGTCATTTTGTTCTTAGATTTTTATGTAAATTTGCATATTTAGTGTAATTTCTTTATTCAGTAATTCGTTATTGAAAATGTCTTATATTATAGTAGACTTTGGTTTTAAACTGGTTGAACGTCCATTTCTATACAATAAAGAATATATAAAGTGTCAGTCTTATCTAAAAAAGGATCCTAAAATTTCATACAGCTCCAAGATTATAAAACACATTGCAAAAATATACAACAATTTTCAACTATTTTCAACTACAATCTTTATAGCTCAATACAGATGTTTTAAAGTCCTTCATAGCCAAAGAATGGAAAATTATCATTAGGGTCGTCTAAGGAACCTGAAGCATTAGAAGACACTAATGGTTCTAGCCCCTTCCTTAAATCTATTAGGGAAATGTGTTAGGAAAATGTCTTGGCATTTAATGCGTCAGACACCAATGTATTGATCATCTCTAATTATTTAAAGCAGTCTCCTCCTCCTCCTTCCCATGCACCCCACTCTATTCTCCTGTTTTTCCTTGCTACTTCCATATCTTTCTTATATTATCAATGGTCGGTGCTAAACTAAATTCCAACTATAAAGATGTGCAATATTTAGTCACTATATCAACTCATCTACATTAAATAAGGTATCACTACCAAAATAAAGAGTATTAAAGGCATTTAATTAAGGGGAAAATAAGATATTGGACTCTAAATAACATGTGGTTAGAGGCAGATTTCAACTTGGTCGCTGCAACTATTCAGAAAGGCAAATTAATCTGCCTTTAATATATCTAGTGTGGTGCTAAGGGAACCCCAATATGTTCTTCCTAGTACCGCGACTAAAAAATACCACAAGAAATACTATTACACTCTTCTTAATACCACACACTTAAAAAATAGGGGCTACCACATTGTTTTACCTTATTTCTATTTCGCTCGATATTCGTTCGTCCTGATTTGTAAAGCCAATCAACGAGCTAAACCCTATATCTATAACCGATCAACAAATTCAACGTCGCAATGTACAAAAGTTGAATAAGGTTTGAATTAAGCAAATTAGATGAGAATGTGACGGATTAGAGTTTTCGGATCACCAAACAATTAAGAGATTACTGTACGAATTTGAATTTTACCGCGAGAGATGCGAAGAAGATAGCGATTACGAGAGATTAAGGTATTTAGATTAGCTTAGTACATTATTAGTTCATCAAATAATGATTGAGTGAGAGATTAGAATGGAGAGGTAATGTGGTATTAGGAAGCTTACAAAATTTAATGAGTTTTACTTTTTTAACTGCGGTATTAGGAAGAACATATTGGGGTGCCCTTAGCACCACACTATATCTATCCTTTTTTTAGTTATCACGTTCTTTAAACACAGAAAGCGCCTGTTCTCCCCTCTCCTCTTACCTCTTTCCTGAAATCCTACTATCTGAAAATTATCGATTCATTCCAGCATTTTAATCTAGGAAATAGCAATAATCAGATTGAAATGATATTTTCTCAATATCAGTCTTTTCCTGATGTAAATATCTATGAGGATTTGAATCCATGCCTGAAAGAACTAAGTTAGGGGAAAGGTTCGAACAATCAACTTTCCCTATGTTCTTCTCTTAATTTTAATTTACTTTACTATCCAAGGTAGAATTTTAATGTATTATTTTGCTATTATTTTGAATCCTTGTGGAAAACAGAATTGTTGTGATCTTTGAAACCTAGATATTGTACTTTCTTGCACTTATTTTTGCTAGTCGAATTTTTTTATATAACTTTAGATTTTCATGAATCGAACACACTAATTTTTTTTCTTAGTAGAATTTATATATTTTAACATTAGTTCTTAGCATATCATGAGATTGACTAATCCTTTTGAACTATTACAGCTTACATGTTTACGAGCAGTTAGTTTTCTCAACAGATCTAAAGCTTGTAGTTTATCTTTAGCATGTACTAAATGATAATCTTTGTGACACCCCACGCCTCTTAATGTCACTCATATGAGGATGCATTAAGTTCTGTGAAGCGCAAAAATAATACAGACACTAATTGTAACAAGACAGAATATAAAGATGCAGCGGAAAAATTTTAAACATTTATTTCAAACCAAATTCAACATTATATTTTCAAATGAACCATAAATGTCATAAAGTCATAAACATCTGTCTCATAAATCATCAAAGTACAAAACCATAAAATAATATCCCTCAGATGCCATAAAATAAACAAAAAAGAAACTGAAGTAATACGTGGAAAGATAAGTAATTCAAGTCTAAACTGAATAGAATCACGACCACTACTATTCTCCGCCGCCACTCTGACAACCTGAGGGGGGGGGGAAGAGGGAGAAGGAAAAGCAAAATAGGTCAGACATAAAGTCTGGCGAGTTCTAGTGATTTTCAGTATAAGCATAAGATAAGAAGTATCAATACAGATAAGTGGATTGGATATGAAAATATAATAAAATTTGCAAGTACGAAGTAAACAAGATAACAAGGCAAGGTAAAGATCAAGTAAGCTTCTCATTCATATCCCAAGAATAAGTTTCTGCACCAACTACTAGAATATCAGGATTATGTTTTATCATAGGATATCTATCCGATTGGCTCCCTACAAACGCAAATAGCCTGTGTCAGCCACGACAGTAGGGGATATCAGTCCCTTAGCCCATCAACTTATAAGACATAGCCTTATTCGATAGTGTTATAACATCTTAGTATCCTCTAATCGGACCCATGCAAGCTCATGACTCCACCGGAACGTGCCTGTACCCACCTTCTAACCTTTGAACCTCTTACAATCCAGATCAGTAAAGCGTGTCATGTCTCTTACCCAGTGCGAGGTCCCTGTATGATACCAACAGGGATACTGACTGATATGGGTTCCATACAACAAGACTGACACAAGCCACCCCTGGGCATGTGCCTTAAATAACTAGGGTTTTTAGAGTCCTTAAACCAGATATAAACAACAAGACGTTGGACCTCTTAGCTTATTAATTAACATATTTTAATTTAGCAGGTTTAAGTTCATTAATAAGCATGGTTGTAAATGGCATTTCCTATAAATGTTATTCTATGTACAATCCCTCTCCCAAAATAGATAAGCACCTGTTCAGATGTATATAGATTACAATAACTCGTTTTACTCAATTACATCTGAGCCACATATTTTCCTTAACATGTTCTACTTAATATTAAATTAAGTCCATCCTATTTAGATTAACACGTTTGCATATTCTTACCTTTTGTAATTACCCCAAATTTTCAGTTAAAGGTTCTAAAGTCATAATATGCCCAATTCTCCCTTTTTTATTTCAATACAAGTTATTCCAATTTATCCCAATTTATACGCAATTCTAACAAAAATGACCTAGACTCTTGATGGTCCAGGATCAGCGTAAAATAAAAAGGAAAAGTTGGAAAATAGATCCAAACCCAAACTAAATAAATAGGCATAGAGAAGACTGTAAATAAATAAAAGGCAAAAAAGGGGATAAGGAAGAAATGTGCATATATATGAACATATAACAATTGTAAACTGAATAGATAATTGACAGTAAAACAATAAGATATACACATACAAACATTGTTACTTTTCAGATCGAAATCAATTGCTGTTAAAATACTGTTTAAATAGCAGATCTAAAAATAACTAGTTTTCATAGTTATTTGATTAAGATCCAGAAAATGTCCTTTTAGATTTGTTGTTGTAAAAAAACTGAAATTATCCCCTTTAATCTATGTTTTGGCGACACCTCGGCATAACTTAGAGGAAGAAGAATGAAGAATGTTTGTTTGTAGGAAAATGTTGAGGCTGCTAGCCTATTTGTCGATTAGCTAGGATAATTCTAAACCATTAGATATTAGGTTTATAAATCAGACCATACACCTCAAGCTGATTAGCGTGTGAATGTAGCAAACAAAACAGCCTAGATTCAGATGCAAGAACTGGGCCCGCATGCAGGTGGGTCGACCCACCTACTACCTGGGTTGACACATGGGTCGACCCACCTTAGACCTGGGTCGATCCCTGTATCGACCCAGATAAGGAGCTGAGTCTCCCACTTACTGTTGCTTTTCTGCGCTGTTTTATTTTGAATTATTATATATTGTATATGGTTTGGTCTTATCTTCTTTTGTTCATATCTTCTTCATATTTAATCCAATTTACGAAAACCGAGAGTTTATCCGAACCAAAATTTCAAAATGATCGCAACGGTAAAGTTCGTTTTCTCAGTTCTAAATATTTAGTTAATCAATATTCATTTTATTATCTTCGTTATATAATTATGGTGTATAATTTATGAGGTGTTACATTCTTCCCTCCTTAAAGGATTTCATCCCCAAAATCTTCAAGTTAATTAGAATGTTATTATTTAACAACTACGTACACCCATCTACTCATCCATCAACCATTGTCATCCACTGTCCGTAAATTTTCTAATGCTTTGTATGAACAATGCAAAGGTGTTGTGTGTATATGTCCCTACACTAATGCAAATTAAAGTGGTCGATTGATTCAGTTAACCTACTCAATGCAATATATGGTTGTGCTATGTATCCAATATGGAATGCAAAAAAAATCCGAAGGATACATATAGGTTCTATATGTGTGCACAAACATTCACCAAAATGCAAAATCCATGTGATGATTCAACCATTTTCATCCATTGAAAATTAAAATGTGTGCACATTCATATGCTTATATAAGTGTTTGTAACACCCCGCATTTTATCACAATTAAAGAATTAAGTAATGCATGTATGTATATATACGCACAGACATAAACATTTAAGAAAAAGAAAATTTTGAAGAGCTTGCAGAATTTGACCACGGGATTAGCGTCATTGCGTTCATGGCAATTTTCTGGTCAATTTAGACCTATGAATTGCAGAAAACCGATTTAAGATGAAAGAGATACCTTTAAATGAATTGTTGTAACAAAACATGAAAATAAGGTAAAAGAAGGAAAACAATAACTACCATTGCTTCTAAACTTATTAACAAAAGACATCATAGCTCAGTTGGTTAAGGCATTGGATATGTAACATAGAGGTCGGGGGTCCGAACCCTGGTGGCGACATAATTTATGTCATTGTTTTAGAGAGAGCCAACTGAACATACAAATATATGTACGTATACAAATTCAAAACTTGAAAGGATAAGGACGCACATATAAGGGAAAAATATTCATATAAGGAAACAAAGAAAATATATGTATGTGTGTGTATGTATATAAATATATATATAAATGAATCCATGGGCTGTATGGAAAAATTGCATGAAACTTAACTGAATCTAAGACAAATTTCTGGACTGCAAGCATTGATAACAATGCCTCGGTGATATGGAAAAATTGCATGAAACTCGGGAATGAACTCAAACCACATATACAACGTGAAATTGCTAATGGAGTCAACACAGATCTCTGGAGAAATCCATGGCTAAATGGCCAAAGCTTAACAGATAGGCTAGGCTGGGATAGTTATTCGGCATATCGGGCACCCAATGTGGCAGTTAGCTCTATCATCTCAAATTCTAACTGGTAATGCAGTAATAATTTGGTAGATCGCAATTTTATTGAAGAAATTGCATTAATGCCTATACACTCTGAACGAAATGAAGACATATGGAGATGGCAAAATGGTATAAGCTTGGGTGTGTATGGGAGAGCACCAGGACGATCCACCATACTGTACACTAGAGAAATGTGGTCTGGACTCGATCCACCCCACCAAAAATGGAACAGACCCTATACAAGTCATTCTAGGCAGGTTGCCTACCAAGGAAAGACTACGTAGTTGGGGTATAATAGAGGAGGATAGATGCGTGCTGTGTAACAGACAACCTGAAACACACAATCACTTTTTTTAGTGCAATTTTAGCAGACGATTGTGGGTTATTCAAAAGCTAAAGTGCTTTAATTCAGACCAAATTGGCAACTTGGAGGAAGAAATTGAGTACCTGAACTATGGAAGTCACATGTCAAAGTTGATGGTAGAGCTCGGCAAGATTTGCTTCACAGCCACAGTGTGGCAGACATGGCGAGAACGCAATTCCCGTGCTTTCAAGAAAAAAAGCAGAGATGTATTAGTCAACGCAGCTATTGTCAAAATAGAAATTGCAATGGTGATTGGGAGGATCAGTAAAAAGCTACTTACCAGTACAATGGAGCGAGAACGATTGCTATTGGGGAAGTGGAGCTGGAAGGAAGTACTGGAGAAAGGTTACGAGAGAATTTACGTTCGTCATGACTGAACCCTAATTTTGCTTTTGTGCTTTTCCAGAGAATGTTTGAAGACACAAAAAGGTTCTCATTGGAAGTTTATGTAAAATACCCGTATGTTATAAACGGGCGATAATTTGGGCCGAGCCGGCTTTTAGGCTATAATAAAGATTTAACCCATTTTCAAAGTATATATATATATATATATATATATATGAGAATATATATGTATATATGTGCAAAAATATACGTATATAAGAGATAAAATTCAAGATAAGGCCGGAATCAATGAAATATGGTAACAATCAAATAACGGTGCAACACCGTTTGAATTTTGGAAACCAAATATAAGTTGTGCATGTATATATATATGCGTAAAATAATCGTTAGAAGAATTGTATACGCATAAGAAGATTTCATGTGCATATAAAACTTAATTAAATTCCAGAAAATTCAAAAATTCGAAATTCAAACTTCTGCGCCAAAATAGCTCGTGGGACCCATGGGGGGTCGACCTAGGGATCGACCTACCCATAGGAGGATCGACCCAGGGGTCAACACCCCTGTAGGGGGGTCGACCCCACCCCAGATCTGGCTAGATTCGTCTACAAATTTGGATTGTTTTCTTGATAAGGTTCGTTGTTGACTCAGCGTTGCGTGTACGATAAGATCTTGAGCACCTATAAATAGGCTAGCAGAGCCTAGCCTAAATCTCACATTCCCTGAGACAATGTCTAAGCTCTGCAATTCTTTCTCCTCCTTAAATCTCTTCAGAAAATTAAGATTATTAGTTTAGGAAAAATTCTAAATCAAGGTCTGGAGGAAAAGAATTGATGTTAATAAAAAGGTGTTCGGAATCAAATGCGAAGTGAGGTAATTTTCTAGATCTGGTCTATTCAATTTTCTTCCTCTTTCTTCCCTTTTTCTTTTAGTAAAAATTATGAATCCATGGCTGTTAGGTTCGAATCCAGTTAGGGGAAAACCATGGAATGCTGGATCTGGACCAGATCCAGGATTTGTAAAGCAAATAAGATGAGTGGATTTAAGTTATTTCATTTTTGATAATGATATATTATCATTTAACATTCCCCGTTATCGTACAATGTGAATTTGCTAAAATAATTAAAAGTATTGAAATGTTATTATGACATGTTTAAATATGATATGTTGAAATGTTTAAACATATGTTAAAAAGATTAAAGTGACGAATATAATATGTTGGAATATTAATATGTTAAGATATTAATATGTAGGAAAATTCATATGTTGAAATATAAACTTGTTAAAGTAAGTGTAGTGATTACTGTTGTTTCAATTCCATATTAACTCGTAACATTTATATACCTAGACCATTAACGGTAGAAATTGAGAAAACTACATGTTATTGTTAGATTTGAACAATTACATGATTAAAACGATTACATGTTAGAATAAAATTTATTGTATGTTAAAGAGAACATGAAACATAAAATGGGCTTAATATAATGACATGTAATATTATAGACTTGAAAGAATGGACATGCCTAGACTATATAGAAAATTTACAGTAAATAGGAAACTGTAAGCACGCTTAGACATGAGGTTAGATTACGCTTGTGGTAGAAGTCTGCTCGGAACAGCCCGACATATCTAGCTTCCACAAGTGGTAAATCTAATGTGAGGGGTCTAAGTGCATAAATAAAACATGTAATGGTGCTAAGACACGAGGTTAAGTCAACTTGTGGAAGAAGTCTGCCCGGAACAGCCCGGCAAATCCAGCATCCACAAGTGTAGACTTAATGTGAGAGGTCTAGTACATAAACATATATGTATATATATATAAGTATATGTAAATAGCAGAATTGATAAATGACATTAATTGTAATTAATGGGAATAAATGGAATTGAAAGATAATTACAACAGTAAAAGGAAATGGGAATAAACGGGGAATGATAATAACCTATTATAAGTAAATTACATTAATAAGAATGATGTATAACAGGTAGACTTGTCCTAGGGACAAATGGATATTATAACTTTGGTTATAATAAACTAGTGAGAAAATGAGATAACTTGTTTAATGAGAAAAATGGTACTTAATTGTAAATTAAGTAATCATCAAATGGGGGAAAATTTATGAAATGAAAGAAGTTGTACTTAATTATAAATTAAGTAATTTGAAAACTTGGAAATCTAACATATGCTGATAAGAATAATATGTTAAGGCTTGTCCTAGGGACAAGAGGAAATTATAACATAGGTTATAATAAATGGAAAGAAGACTTATTAGTGAACCTTAGTTAAGAGAACTAAGTTAATAAACAAACAATGGTAAGTTGTAGTGACAGTATAAGATGGGATTATGATTAAATAGGAAAGAATGAGGAAACTTATGAAATGAAATAAGTTATATTTAATCATAAATGGTAAGTGACATGTTAAATTGGAAACATTAAATTGAGATATACTTAATTACTTATTAAGTAGAACATGTTATTGTAACTTTGAAATCAACAAGAATATAAAGGGATTGTGTATTACAGACATTGGATTACAACCTAGATAATAACATGTTATGGGCTTATTAATAAACTTAAATGGGTTAAGCTATATGACTGAAATTAATAAGCGAGAGGAACTTGGTAACTTGATTAAGAATTCAATGTGAATGGGAATAACCAAGTTAGATGGAAAACTGATGAGGTAAGGCAAGCGCATAAAAGAATATTTAGACATAGGGTCAAATGACATATTAAAATAATGCATTTGGACCAGTCCGCACGTTTGAGGGTAAATAACCCAACGGGTTAGATCATCACGGTGTCATGAGGCACGAGGGGAGCGCACGTTCGTCTGACTATTCTGGCAACTCCAAAGGACTGGAAGGGGAAGTACGTGGTTTCCTGAGATGCGTAAGGTGCTCCTGGTGGTCCTCTGTGTGGTGACAGATGTTTAGGTTGTCCTCGTAGAGGTTGGGTCTGCGCGTTACTATCAAGTGGGTGGGCCTTGACTGCAAAAGTAGCTTTGTAGCCAGAATACTGTGACGTGGTGACATTAGGGTGATTCGACGGTCGCCTCAATGGGGAGGTAGAGGTCAGGAAAATAAAGATGGTAGATCATTGGGTACTCGTCATCGACAACCAGTGGATGTGAAAAGACTAGAGCTAAACCCAATAGACCAATCACCTTTCACTATCGAGGTATGGTGGTTGCCGGAAGACGCCAACTAGATATTTAGATTGTTTGTTAGGGGCAAGTCGTTTAGCTCTTGTAGTCTTTACTAGTTGAGGGAGGGGCCGAGGTGGGTCCATAGCCACCATGAAAAACAGACCTAGGAATATATGTGTTTTAAGGCTCTTAAAGACGGGCCTGTACAGATATGGAAAAGCTCCCGACCGAGTTCTTTGTTTCTTGTATAGCCCTACCACGGAACTCGGTGCACATTATGTGCGGTTAAGGCATCGAATACGATTGACAATACGTACGTGGGAAAGTCTAGATACATGCACATCTGCTCTAGGTGGTGTATCGTAGACTTAAGGGCATTACTATGGTATGGAATCTGATTCGATCAAGGATGGCAATCTGTACATTTATGTAGTACAGTAATGACAGATATGTGCGGAATGTAACATTTGTTATGTAGAGATCTGTACGTCACTCCGGCGTAGGATGAGGGACTGCGTTCATTTATGTGGCATTACGGTGGAGACCATGTGAGTGGGGTACTGTGTGGTGTACTTCAATATGGGGGGGTGGGGTTGTCGCTACATATATATTGTATTAGGTTAATCCACTGGGAAGTAAATGGGTACGACGTGTGTGCGAGCCTTAAGTGTTGTTAACCCAAGTAACCTAATAAATAAGAAAATGTGATTGAATGGTATATGTAGGATTATCCAAAGTGTATAGTTTAAATCCAGTCACCAGAACTTGTGTTCTGACCCCGTCCTCATAACATACTCGCAGGTTAGATTTGTGGCAGAGAAATGATAGCTTTGGATACTGGTTATGCAGTATTAGTACTAAGATAAGGCTATACTTTAATTATGTTATACTTTATCCATTTCGCTGTGAGATATTTTCTGAGCTCTGATATATTTTATATCTCTATCTTTTCTGCAGGATACTAGAGCAACCAACATAGGTTTCAATGGATTAGAATTAAAAAAAAAGGTCTCTCAGAATTCAGGTTATTACATCTGGTATCAGAGCTTAGGTTTAGGATTCCTGTATAAATAATGATTGAACGTATTTGTATTTTTAAAAAATATAAATATATTATATATATACCTAGATCCATAGAGGAACCCACTAAATAGAAAGAGTATAATATGGTAAGAATTGGGATATCTGTTTTGTACACTAAAGGAATGAATATGGAAATTTGAGACCCTTAGGAAATTTGGGTGGGAAGTGTACAATATATTTTGAAATAGAGAAAGGAGGATCCCATATGTTAGTGTTTCATATTAGTGGGCTTGGTAGTAAAACCTTATAAATTAGAAAAGGTTAAAAAGAGAAAAATGGATTAGGAATATATATAGTTGAGAGAATTGACCTTGGGGAGTATTTAGGAAAGCCTAGAAAAATTGGAAACCCTCTTTGAGTCTAACCCGTTGTTAAATTTTAAGAACCTGAAATTGTAAAATTTTTGGGAAAATGGTTTATGGTGTTTTCAAGTTTTAATCTTAAAAGTTATAGCTTTAAAATATGTAAAGTACACATATTGAGTTTCAAAGTAAAATGGGGTATATTGGTAAATGGTGATTTCTTGCGAAAACTTTGCCTAAATTAAAATTCTCTCAGTAAAAGGTGCATATTATAGATCATGTATATCTCGCGAGTTTTCTTATTATATTTCATACAAGAATTTTTAATAAAGAATTTTGAAGTCTCTATTCTTTTGACAATCATTTTGATAAATTGTTTAAAAGAGAAAATTTTGTTGGGTGGACAAAATAGGTTGTGGAAATTAAGAATAAAGTTAATGTTTGCACCTTGTAGGAAGTAACTGAACCGACCTTATAGGTGATAACAAGTTATATACCAAATGAGAAATAATTGTCCATATCTACTCCAGTTTTTGAGATTCGAAGAAAAATGATTTTTTTTTTATATATATGACATGTTTTATGGTTTAGCAAAAGTAAGTTTTCATGAAGAAAATAAAGTTTTGACAGTTTTAAATTTTTGGAAGAAAATTTAAATGAAAAAGGGCCAAACTGTGTTTTAAAAAATATGGAGTAGGTAAGGATTAGTGCCTAGGGAAGATGGGAAAAGTTTTGAGGCTACGAAGTAGCGAGAATTATCTTGGAATAATGGTAGGTTCCCATAGAATGCGTAAGCATTGAAAGCCTAGGGTGTTGCTTGAAATAATTGGTGGTACACAGCTAGGACTAGTAGTGACAACTAGATAGTAAAAGGGCAAGTAAGTATTTAGATTTTCATGTTAGGGGCACAACCCGTTATTGTATTTATGTTGGGATCGTTCTGTTATTTTTCTTATTGGGTAGTTAGGGTAACACCCAAACCTGTCATGGATCCCATGGTTTGGACTTTTCTGACGGAAGGGGACATAGCCCCGAAATTTTTGGCCCTTAGCAGTAGCTGTATAGAGCGTCTATTTCCAACTTTAGTTGAAAGAGTAGAAGGCTTATTAGAAAAATAAACTTAGGTCAGATGATTAAATAAGCTAAGGGAAGAGCAAAGGCATAGCTAAAAAGGAAACGTCAAATTGTGTAAAGTGACAAACTTGACAAATTATGAGAAAAGATGAATAAGAGTAAATATTTCCAAGATAAGACGAAAAAGAAATGTTATAACAGAGAAATTTTCTTATGTGGGTTGTGTTTGGATAGGAAAATAGGGGAATCTTTATAAATAGTTTCATAAAATCCAAGTACGGTTGGAAAAAGGTCGAAAAAGAAAAACGGGAGATGTGAAGTTTTCCATTTCCCGCCATTTTGTAACATAAGAAATCAAATTTAGGAAATTAGATTTTTCTGAAATTCGGAAAATAAAGTTGTTTGGTAGGGTTTTGGATGCAAAAATTGGATGAATTACGCTCTTGCTCAATAAGGGTGTGGGAAAATTTGGATGAAAAAGCATTTTTAATTTTCAAACTATTGTGTTCTAGAACTGTCAGTATATTTAGGATGTGAGCATCATATTTTAAAAGGATTTTTGAAATTTTTTTGCATACATATAGGAGGTACCGCTTAGGCATACATGTATTGCTATGTTGTATCTCATTTTTCACAAATACACAATGTTTGCAAAGATTGGATGCACACGTGATGGATGTATGCTATGCGAGGGGTTAATTGATTTCACCCTTATCAAATTTCGGGGACGAAATTTTCTAAGGGTGGGAAAATGTAACACCCTGCATTTTATGACAATTAAAGAATTAAATAATGCATATATGTATATATATGCACAGGCATAAACATTTAAGAAAAAAATTGAAGAGCCTCCGGAATTTTTCCACGGGATCGGCGTCATTGCGTTCGTGGCGATTTTCTCGTCAATTTAGACCTATGGATTGCAGAAAACTGATTTAAGATGAAAGAGATACCTTTAAATGAAGTGTTGTAACAAAACATAAAAATAAGGTAAAAGAAAGAGAACAATGACTACCATTGTTTCTAAATTTATTAACAAAAGACATCATAGCTCTTTTAGTTAAGGCATTGGATTATATAACATAGAGGTCGGGGGTTCGAACTTCGGCGACGACATAATTTTTGTCTTTTTTTTATAAAGGGTCAACTGAACATACAAATATATGTACGTATGCAAATTCAAAATCTGAAAGGATAAGAACGCACATATAAGGGGAAAATATTCATATAAGTAAATAAAGAAAATATAGATATGTGTGTGTATATATATGAGAATATATATGTATATATGTGCAGAAATATATGAATACAAGAGATAAAATTCAAGATAACGCTGGAATCAATGAAATACGGCAAGAATCAAATAACGGTGCAACACCGTTTGAATTTTGAAAACCAAATATAAGTTGTGCGTATATATATACACCTAAAATGATCCTTAGAAGAATTGTATATGCATAAGAAGATTTCATGTGAATATAACACTTAATTAAATTCCAGAAAATTCAAAAATTCAAAATTCAAACTTCTACGCCAAAATAGCTCGTGGGACCCATGGGAGGGTCGACCTAGGGTTCGACCCACCTATAGGGGTTCGACCCACCTATAGGTCCCATCCTAGATCTGATTAGATTCATCTACGAATCTGGACTATTTTCGTGACAAGGTTCATTTCTAACACAGCGCTGCGTGTACGATAAGATGTTGAACACTATAAATAGGCTAGCAGAGCCTAGCCTAAATCTCAGATTCTCCGAGACAACGTCTAAGCTCTGTCCTTCTTTCTCCTCCTCAAATCTCTTCAGAAAATTAAGATTATTAGTTTAGGAAAAATTCTTAATCAAGACCTAGAGGAAAATAATTGACGTTAATAAAAAGGTGTTCAGATTCAACAGCGAAGTGAGGTAATTTTCTAGATTTGATCTATTCAATTTTCTTCCTCTTTCTTCCCCTTTTCTTTTAGTAAAAATTATGAATCCATGGTTGTTAGGTTCGAATCCAATTAGGGGAAAACCGTGGAATGCTAGTTCTGGACCAGATCTAGGATTTGGAAAGCAAATGAGGCGAGTGGATTTAAGTTATATCATTTTTGATAATGATATATTATTGTTTAACATTCCCAGTTATCGTACTACGTGAATTTGCTAGAATAATTAGAAGTATTGAAATGTTACCATAACATGTTTAAATATGATATATTGAAATGTTTAAACATATATTAAAAAGATTAAAGTGGCGAATATGACATGTTGGAATACTAATATGTTAACATATTAATACGTTGGAAATTCACATGTTGAAATATAAACTTGTCAAAATAAGTGTAACGATTATTGTTGTTTCAATTCCATGTTAACTTGTGATATTTCTGCACTTGGACCATTAACGGTAGAAATTGAGAAAATTACATGTTATTGTTAGATTTGAACAATTACATGATTAAAACGGTTACATGTTAGAATAGAATTTATTGTATGTTAGAGAGAATACGCAACATAAAATGGGCTTAATACGACGGCATGTAAAATATAGACTTGAAAGAATGGACATGCCTAGACTATATAGAAAATTTACAGTAAATAGAAAGCTGTAACCACGCTCAGGCACGAGGTTAGATTACACTTGTGGTAGAAGTCTACCTAGAACCGCCCGGCATATCCAGCATCCATAAGTGGTAAATCTAATGTGAGGGGTCTAAGTGCATAAATAAAACATGTAATAGTGCTAAGACACGAGGTTAAGTCAAATTGTAGAAGAAATCTACCCGGAACTGCCAAGCAAACCCAGCATCAACAAGTGTAGACTTAATGTGAGAGGTCTAGTATATAAACATATATATAAATATATGTAAATAGCAGGATTGATAAATGGCATTAATTATAATTAATGGGAATAAATGGAATTGAAAGATAATTACAGGAGTAAAAGGAAACGAGAATAGACGGGGAATGATAATAACATATTATAAATAAATTACATTAATGAGAATGTTGTATAATAGGTAGATTTGTCCTAGGGACAAGTGGATATTATAACTTAGGTTATAATAAACTAGTGAGAAAACGAGATAACTTGTGTAATGAGAAAATTGGTACTTAATCGTAAATTAAGTAATCAACAAATGTGGGAAAATTTATGAAATAAAAGAAGTTGTACTTAATTATAAATTAAGTAATATTAAAACTTGGAAATCTGAAATATGCTGATAATACCAATATGTTAAGGCTTGTCCTAGCGACAAGGGGGAACTATTACATAGGTTATAATAAATGGAATGAAAACTTATTAGTGAACCTTAGTTAAGAGAACTAAGTTAATAAGTAAACAACTGTAAGTTGTAATGACAGTATAAGATGGAATTATGATTAAATAGGAAAGAATGAGGCAACTTAGGAAATGAAATAAGTTATATTTAATCATAAATGGTAAGTGACATGTTAATTAGAAAACATGTGAATTGAGATATACTTAATTACATATTAAGTAGAACACATTATTGTAACTTTGAAATCAACAAGAATATAAAGGGATTGTGTATTACAAACCTTGGATCACAATCTCGAGAATAACATGTTGTGGGCTTATTAATAAACTTAAATGGATTAAGTTATATGACTGAAATTAATAAGCAAGAGGAACTTGGTAACTTGATTAAGAATTCAATGTGAATGTGAATAATCAAGTTAAATGGAAACTTGATAAGGTAAAGCAAGCGCATAAAAGAATATTTAGACATTGGGTCTAACGACATATTAAAATAAGGAGCTTGGGCTAGTCCGCACGTTTGAGGGTGAATGACCCAACGGGGTAGATCATCACGGTGTCATGAGGCACGAGTGGAGCGCACGTTCGTATGACTATTCTGGCAGCTCCAAAGGACTGGAAGGAGAAGTACGCAGCTTCTTGAGATGCGTAAGGTGCTCCTTGTGGTCCTCTGTGTGATGGTATATGTTTAGGCTGTGCTCATAGACCATTCACCTTTCACTATCGAGGTACGATGCTTGAAGGAAGTCGCCAACTGGATATGCAAATTTTTTGTTAGGGGCAAGTCGTTTAGTTCTTGTAGTCTATACTAGTTGAGGGAGGGGCCGAGGTAGGGCCATAGCCACCATGAAAAACAGACCCTAAGAATATCTGAATTTTGAGGCTCTTGAAGATGGGCCTGTACAGTTATGGAAAAGCTCCTGATCGAGTTCATGTTTTTTGTATAGCCCTGCTACAGAAATCGATGCACATTATGTGCGGTTAAGGCATCGAATACGATTGACAATACGTACGTAGGAAAGTCTAGATATATGCACATCTGCTTTGGATAGTGTATCGTAGACTTGAGGGCATTACTCTGGTATGGAATCTGATTCGATCAAAGGTGGTGGTCTGTACTCTTACGTAGCATAGTAGTGACAGATATGTGAGAAATGTAACATTTGTTATGTAGAGATCCGTATGTCACTTCGTCGTAGGATGAGGGACTGCGTTCATTTATGTGGCATTACGGTGGAAACCGTGCGAGTCGGGTGCCATGGGGTGTACCTAAATATTGGGTAGCAACATATATACTGTATTAGGTTAATCCACTGGGAAGTAAATGGGTACGACATGTGCGTAAGCCTTGAGTGTTGTTAACCCAAGTAAACTAATAAGTAAGAAAATGTGATTGAACGGTATACGTAGGATTATCCAAAGTGTAAAGTTTAAATCCAGTCATCAGAACTTGTGTTCTGACCCCCTCCTCATAACATACTCGCAGGTTAGACTTATGGTAGAGATATATTGCTTTGGGTACTAGTTAGGCAGTATTATTACTACAGTAAGGCTATACTTTGATTATATTATACTTTATCCATTCCGCTGTAAGATATTTTCTGAGCTCTGATATATTTTATATCTCTGTCTTTTCTACAGGATACCAGAGCAACCAACACGGTTTTCGATGGATTAGAATTTAAAAAAAAAATCGGCCTCTTGGAATTTGGTTTGTTACATTGTTTGATCCAATTTAGTACCTAATGTGTGTGTATATGCGTCCACTGGAAACCACTAGCAAACACTTGCATCCACTTGCAATCATCAAACATAACATGTCTCAAACACATGTTTCCAACCATAGGCTTCTACCTAAGGATCGAGATTCGAATGATAGGATAAACATACTTGAATGATAGAAATAACAGATTCAAATTCAAAAGCATAGAAAGGTAATTAAGAACATACTCTCAAAGAGAAAAAGGTAAGAAGTGCGAATCTTGTCTTCGGGTTCCCATGTCACATTGTCCCAATATTCTTCCCTTTGCACCTTCACTAACCTGATCTCTTTGTTGCGTAGTCTCTTAACTTCTGATCCAAAAAATATGGGTAGGAACTTTCCTAACTGACGCCTACTTCTCAACTTCAACATCCCCAAGTATACTTGGCTCAACTACCTCTGCCGAATCA